>JARQOC010000001.1:310855519-311455519 GCA_033576535.1 Allobates femoralis
CCAAGAACTCCTAATCTTCCATTCACAAATTCTCATGTGAATGAATAGCAAAATCCCCACTGACACATTCAAAATCTAGTAAAAACGCTTCCCAGTAGAGTGGAAGCTCTTATTTATGTAATCTGTTTCCACCTTCATATTAACCCCTTCATGACCTTGCCATTTTTTGCAATTCTGACCAGTGTCCCTTTATGAGGTTATAACTCGGGAACGCTTCAACGGATCCTAGCGATTCTGAGATTGTTTTTTCGTGACATATTGGGCTTCATGTTAGTATTAAATTTAGGTCGATAATTTTTGCGTTTATTTGTGAAAAAATCAAAAATATGGCAAAAATTTTGAAAATTTTGCAATTTTCAAATTTTGAATTTTTCTTCTGGTAAACCAGAGAGTTATGTGACACAAAATAGTTATGAAATAATATTTCCCACATGTCTACTTTACATCAGCAAAATTTTGGAAAAAAAAAAAATTTTGTTAGGAAGCTATAAGGGTTCAAAGTTCATGAGCAATTTTTCATTTTTCCACCAAAATTTACAAAGCCATTTTTTTTTAGTGACCACATCCCATTTGAAGTCCCTTTGAGGGGTTTACATGACAGAAAACACCCAAAAATGACACCATTCCAAAAACTGCACCCCTCAAGCTACTCAAAACTACATTCAAGAAGATTATTAACCCTTCAGGTGCTTCACAGGAACTAAGCAAATTGGAAACAAAAAAATGGATATTTTAATTTTTCTAACAAAAATGTTCTTGTATCCTCAATTTTTTCATTTTCACATGGGCAACAAGATAAAATGGATCCTAAAATTTGTTGGGCAATTTCTCCTGAGTATATCGATACCACATATGTGATCATAAACCACCGTTTGGGCGCACGGCAGGGCTCTGAAGGGAAAGAGAGCAATTTGACTTTTGGAGCTAATTTTCCATTCAAAAAGTGAAATGGCGCTCCTTCACTTCTGAGCCCTGCCGCGCGTCAAAACAGTGGTTTATGACCACATATGTGGTATCGGTGTACTCAGGAGAAATTGCCCAACAAATTTTAGGATGAATTTTATCCTGTTACCCATGTGAAAATGAAAGAATTGAGGCTAAAAGAACATTTTTGTGAAAAGAAAGTACTTTTTCCATATTCACAGATCAATTTGTAAAGCATGTGGGGGTTCAATATGCTCACCACCCATCTAGATAAGTTCCCTGGGGGGTCTAGTTTCCAAAATGGGGTCACTTGTGGGGAGCTCCAAAGTTTAGGCACACAGGGGCTCACCAAACGCTACATGGTGTCCGCTAACAATTTGAATGGAAAATCAGCTCAAATTGTTAGCAGACACCATGTCGCATTTGGAGAGCTCCTGTGTGCCTAAACATTGGGGCTCCCCCACAAGTGACCCCATTTTGGAAACTAGACCCCCCAGGGAACATATCTAGATGCATAGTGAGCCCTTTGAACCCCCAGGTGCTTCACAAATTGATCCGTACAAATTAAAAAAGAAAATTTGTGTGAAAAAAAAGTATTTTTACCTTATTACGGATCAGTTTGTGAAGCACCTGGGGATTAAAAGTGCTCACTATGCATCTAGATAGGTTCCTTGGGGGGTCTAGTTTCCAAAATGCGGTCACTTGTGGGGAGCTCCAATGTTTAGGCACACAGGGGCTCTCCATACACAACCTGGTGTTTGCCAACAATTGGAATTGTTAGCGGACACCAGGTCGTGTATGGAGAGCCCCTGTGTGCCTAAACATTTGAGCTCCCCCACAAGTGACCCCATTTTGGAAACTAGACCCCCCAGGGAACATATCTAGATGCACAGTGAGCACTTTGAACCCCCATGTGCTTCACAAATTGAGACGTATAAATGAATAAAGAAACTTTTTGTGAAAAAACATACTAGTCTAGTAGTTACAATTCGCAGCATAGGGGACCCAATACATTTGGGTCTCTCCATGCTGAGGATTCCAGCCCCCTAGCTGCTAAGTTGTACCTGGCTGGCAACCAAAAATACAGCAAAGCTCCATGTCATTTTATTTGTAGAATTAAAAAAAAAAAAAAAAAATGACATGGGGCTCTGCCATATTTTTGGTCCAGCCAGGTACAACTTGGCAGCTACGGACTGCCACCAGCCCCCAGCTGCCTCGTCATACCTGGCTGGAACCAAAAATACAGCGAAGCCCTTTTTTTTTTTTTTTTCTTTAATTTCTAGAACTAATTCTAGAAAAAAAATTACGTGGGGCTCCGCCATATTTTTGGTCCAGCCAGGAACAACTAGGCAGCTGGGGGATGGAATCCTCAGCATAGAGAGGCCCAAGCGTTCTGGGCCCCCCTGGTGCGAATTGCAGCCCGCAGCCACCCCAGAAAATGGCGCATTCATTGAAGCACCATTTTCTGGCGCTGTACCCACGCTCTTCCAGTTGCCCTGGTGCCAGTGGCTAACTGGGTAATAAAGGGGTTAATGCCAGCTTTTTATTGGCAGCTGGCACTAAGCCCGAGATTCATAATATAGGGCCAATGTTAGACCCGCCATTAGGAATCTCTAGTACGGTAAATAGTCAATAAATACACACCGAGAAAAATCTTTTTATTTGAAAAAAAACAGACACAATTCGGACTCCATCTTTATTATAAAAAGATCCGACGTAGTCCACAACGAAGGTCCCACGACGCCTGATCGCTCCAACCTAGTCCATAATGAAGGTCCCACGACGTTCGATTGTCTCCGACGTAGTCCACAACGAAGGTCCCACGCCGCTAGATCGCCTTTGCTTTCAGATCGCTACTCTGGAGCCCAATCCGCCAGCATGGTGATCGAGCTGCAGAAAGTGATATGACACCCCGGGCGCAGTGACCCACTATGTGCATCACTCGGGGGGGCAGGAAGGGGGAAGAGGGGGGGTGACAGGAGAAGTAGGGGGGCACTTAGGAGGAAGCGGGGGCAGGCAGGAGGAAGCGGGGACAGGCAGGAGGAGGCGGGCGGCAGGAAGAGTAAGGGGGCGGCAGGGACAGGAAGCAGGCGGCAGGAAAAGGAAGCGGGGGGGGGGTAAGAAAGATGAAGAGGGGGCAGGAAAGAGAGGTGGGGGGCAGGGGGACAGTTAGAGGATGACAGGGAAGAAGATTGGAGGGTAGGGATAGCAGCGGCAGACAGGGAAGCATTACAGGCGCGGTGATTTTCACTTTCACTTTTGAGTGCCAATCACTGCGCCTGTAGCCGGGGGGGTGGGGGTGGGGGCAAATCGACCCCCCCTGGGGTGTTGTACAACTCCCCATGTACCTGCAGGCCGAGTGACAGGTCAGTGACACCCTCACTCGACCTGCAGGAGCCCGATCATTCCATGGCCCAGGGGGTGGGCCAAGGGTCTGGAAGGGGTTAATAATTACGGATTTAGAATGGTATTTCATAAAGCCTTTTGTAGGTGTAGTATGTTGGTGTCCCAATACTTTTTAATGTATGCTTTCTATGACCTATATAAAGTAGAAGACTAATAGGAGAACATATGTATTTATGTCTATGATTTATGTTTTTAATCTTTACTGACATTTTGTATACATTCATTGTCCTAAACTATGCAGTTATGCTAGTTGTGCTTGTCATTTGTTAATCTTTCATGAGGTCCTACCCATGGACAGAGCTAATGCCTCAGGATGTAAAAGCTTTTGACAACACACATTCTTATACAGTTACATATAATTGTCATTGATTCTCATTTAAGGGAAATAGCAGACCATAAAATCAAATACAGCATATAACTAACATTATTATTATTATGTATAACTATTCTATAAACCGTTACATTGACATGCAACTGCTATTTCATGGTCTTTGTTGTGGTATAGATCACCACTGTTCATCATCTTCTAGTTATTCATGTTGTCAAATTGTTCATGATAATGACATTCTTCAATCTGAATACTGCATGGTATGACCTAACAGTATGTCCCGAATACTTGAATAGATTAAATTATTTTTCTTTTTAAACTTGTTTACTTGACCATGAAATATTGGAAGAAGTAGCTGTTTATATTCATGTATGTACTTGTTCAGTCTTCCAAAGGTGGTTCATGTATATTGCTATGCACTCTTTTAGTCCATAATATTTCGCGCACCCAGGGCTCGGGTACACAGCTCTCAGGCGGGCTTCGGGATCTGGAAATGTCACGGGTGACTTGCCCGGGCCGTGGCCCTGGTGGTCAACTGTGTAACTGTTATAAAATAAAGTATATACAAGTGTTTTGTCTTCGTGACGCCACCTGCTGAGTCTGGTGATGCTCACCAGCGCCGCCACAGTCCTCCGGTGGTCGGTGGTATTGCGGCTTGGATAGATTAGTCCCCGTAGGCGGGACTGGACCACCGGGGCAGCAATGCTGTAAGGCAAACAGTTTATGTGGAAATGATGCAGCAGAGTCGGGACTTCACTTCACCGGGTAACTTTACTGGAAAACTTTTAATCAGCATTACAGTATTTCAGTAGCAGTTGGTGGTATAACGGCAAATGCTCCAGATGCTGCAATTGGGATTTCTGGCTGTAGATGGAACCCTCCTTATGTTCCTTTCTTTTCCTTCTCCTTCCTTTTGCCTCCCAGTGGCAGTGAAGTCTGACTCCTAAAGATCATCAGACCTCCGGCTCCTTCTCTCTCCTTTCTCCCTCCTTTGCGGTCTCCGGGACAACCTTCTGTTAAGTTTTAAGCAGCGTCCTGCTATACCCAGCTTCTCTGGCTCCCTTTTAGCTATGACTCACTCAGAAGACTGGGTCTGTATTTATAATATAATTGTTTTTATGATTTTGCTGGTGGTTGATCCTGAAGATTACCTTGCTTCTGACAGTCTCATCCCCTTTGTGTTTATTCGCCTCCCCTATGCTATTCACTGATTGTTCTGGGCGCCTGAAGCATTTATTTTGAAAAAAAATTTCTTCAAAGCAGCCAGCCTCAATACGATAACTATGAATAATGAAATAGCACTCCATTGTAATTGTTTGCTTTCGTTAATGGGGCCATGATTAAGAGTAGATCAGGTACCACATAAAGTACATGAAATGTAACTACATGGGGTCGACCCATCACTCAGTAAGTTCACTTATGTTTCGACATATACTCTTCCACCATGTAGTTTAAATGCTGCTTCCTCCTACTACAAAGTATATCACATGTGAGTGAGGAATCAATTTTAAAGAACGCTAGCACAGTGGCTCGATGGTTAGCACTCTGGTTTCCTCCTACACTCAGAAGACATACTAATAGCAAATTTAGATTGTGAGCCCCAATGTAAACAGCAATGTAGACAGCTATGATAATGATTGTAAAGCACTGTGGAATTATTAGCCCTATACAGAGCACCCAATTTTAAATAAGGCCCCAAATAGCCTCTTTTGCCTGTTGACCTTCACTGCCAAAATAGCCTGAGATCCACCACACAGCACCCAATTTTTAAAAACGCCCTAAACAACCTGTTTCCTTGTTGATGCTCACAGCCAAGATTGGCAGGGATCCACCCCAGAGTTCCTATTTGTTTACAAAGGCCCCCAATCTGCCTTTTTACCCAGTTGACCCTATGATTGACTGAGATCCACCACAGAGCACACAACTTTTAAAAAAAATCACTAAACAGCCTATTCCTTGTTGACACTCACAGCCTAGATTGGCCGAGATCCACTGCAGAGCACCCATTTTTCAATTCCATGGCCACGGAGCCAGAGCCAGTGAAGTGTTCAAAAAGCAGAAGGAGCTGGTGCTGGAGTTGTTAAGGCACACAATGCTTGGCTAATTTGCAAGAGTTCAATGTTGAGCAAAGATGCCCAAAGATGCCCATGGTCCTCAGGTGCCAACTGCGATTTACGCAGTGA
This sequence comes from Allobates femoralis, assembly GCA_033576535.1. Taxonomy (NCBI): domain Eukaryota; kingdom Metazoa; phylum Chordata; class Amphibia; order Anura; family Aromobatidae; genus Allobates; species Allobates femoralis. The sequence goes on from JARQOC010000001.1 coordinate 310,861,361, forward strand.
ATCGATTGTTATAATGCCTGTTTCAGCAGTTCCCCCTCAGAACCAAATTGTCAGCTCCAGTAGCTTACAGTACATCTGCTGCATTTAAAAAAAGCTTGTAGTTAGATCTGTAACCAAGATGGCCGTCCATCACCATTATCCATGTTTGTGGAATACTCGAAGCAGCGCAAATATGGCACACATGTTCCCACAGTCTATATTGACTGAGTCCCTCCCCCCCAGCACCGAATTTCAAAAATGCCCTTGTAGGGCCTGTTACCACAGTAGACCCTGTGCGCCCACAGAAAGTAATGTCATTTTCAAACAAATAATGAACTTAAAATACAAATATATGTTGCATAACATTGGTGAATGAAGTTGTGGTGCTATTAGAGTCATATTTAATATTTTAAGATAAAACTGGAATGGTATCCACGGTCCGCGCTGCTGCTCTTTATCCAAGGAATCCACAAGAGGTTATTACCATCAAAAGTTCTTTATTTCATCACACCAACGCGTTTCGGTGCTGTCCCAGCACCTTCCTCAGGGCATCTTTCTTTTTTTTTTTTTCTCTACCATCAAAAGTTCTTTATTTCATCACACCAACGCGTTTCGGTGCTGTCCCAGCACCTTCCTCAGGGCTGGGACAGCACCGAAACGCGTTGGTGTGATGAAATAAAGAACTTTTGATGGTAATAACCTCTTGTGGATTCCTTGGATAAAGAGCAGCAGCGTGGACCGTGGATACCATTCCAGTTTTATCTTCTGATTTCCCGCGGTTTTGTGGCGTTGGTGGAGGTTCTGCAGCAGCTGCCTTATGCTTTTAAACTGGTTGTGAGTCTCACAACCATAAAAGGTGAGTGGATACACTTATAATCCACATAAGAACTATAGTGTCTGTTTGATAGGGCACAATCTGCGCCTCTTGTATCTCCCTTCTTTTCTAGTTGATATTTAATATTTTGTGTGACTTACATGAGCTTGTAGGACTGCATCCATGTGGTTCAACAATGACTCATACAATTTATTAATGAAGCTGATGAAGTCATCAGGAATAGCAAAGAATGCAGTCTTACATGCCTCCCAGAGTTCATCTAGATTCTTTGGATTTGTCTTCCAAGCTTCCTCTTTCATCCTATCCCAAACATGCTCAATGATGTTCATGTCTGGTGACTGGGCTGGCCAATCCTTGAGCACCTTGATCTTTTTTGCCTGGAGGAACTTTGTTGCAGAGATGGATGTATGAGATGGGGCACCATCCTGCTGCAGAATTTGACCCCTTTTATGATTTGGAATGTAAGAGGTAGTTAATACTACTTGATATTTTAGGCTATTGATATTGCCTTCCACCTTGCAAATGTTTTGCACACCCCCAACTGAATGTAACCTCAGACCATGAGCTTTCCACCACCAAATTTAACTGTTTTCTGGGTGTATTTTGGATCCATACGGGCTCCAGTAGGTCTTCTGCAGTATTTGCGGTGGCTGTGGTGTAATTCTACTGAAGATTCATCAGAGAAATCTACCTTCTGCCACTTTTCCAGCGTCCATCTGTTTAGCAGGCTGTGGGACTTTGCAAATTGTTGTCTTTGCCTTTTGTTTAGTGCTGGCTTTTAGGCACTGATTCGACCATGGAGGCCATTTCGACACAGAATCCTACAAACTGTTTTAGTTGACACAGGGACTTGCGGTGACCAGGCCTGTTGGAGGTCTGCTGCAGTGGAAGAAGGGCTTGCTTTGGATTTTCCACCCAACAAATGTTCCTTCTGAGCAGTTCTCATGCAGGGTCTGCCGGAACTGGGCTTATCAAACACAAATCTTTTTTAAATTCTTTGTACTTGACGCTGAGACACATTAAAGGTGCCAGCCACTTCTGCAGTGGATCTGGTCTTCAGCCTCTTGATAATCAAGGCTTTGGTCGCAAGGTGGATTTTTGGCATGTTGTCAGAGCTCAAGTTGCAGTTCAAGTGAAGGTCTGGGGTGCTGGGTTTCTTTTTACACACACCCACTAATTAACCGATCATTTACTGAGCACAGGTGAGGATGTAAACTAGGATTGGGTGCATTATATGACCAGGCATCAAAACTTTTGTCTTGTCAAAATCTGACCATTCTGTGTTCATTAAATGATCAATATTTCAGTATTGATGCCAATTTATTTTTTTAACCTAAACCAAATTTCGTAGGGTTTCAGCATTCAAAAGAGTAATTTATACAACCAATGGATGAATTTAACGTCAGGTTATAAACTTTTATTTACATAACATGGATAAGCGACATAACTTCTGTAAGGTAGTGTATACCTTGCGAAATAGCAACACAAGTTCTCAGGGGGTTGAGAAGGAGTGGCTCCAATCCACCAGCACCTTATAGTGTGTTGCACATTTGACACTCACAGTCAAGAATGTAAGTGACCCCCCAAAAATCAACCATTTAAAAAGAAGTCCCCACGAGAGCCTGTTTTGCAAGTTCACCCTATATAGCCTAATTTTCTAATACTTTGCTGTAAAGTATAGCTTTTTTGGATAAAAAGTTAGTCAATGGACTTAGGATCGTGTTGGCGGCGAGGCAGGTAGCCTTGCTACTGATATTCTCGTCAACTTTGCCTTTGTGTGCCTCCCCAATGCTATTCACAAAGTATCCCAGTGACCCAAGCATTTACTTTGAAAAAAATTATAGTTCAAAACAGACAGCCAAGTCTTCATACGACTGCTATGAATAATGCAGTTGCACTCCCCTTTGCGTTTGTGTGCCTCCTTCATGTTGTTCACTAAGTATCTCTGGGACCCAAAGCATTTATTTTGAAAAAATTATACAGAAGTATGGGGTATGCCGGGCAGTCACAGCTATGAAAAAACTTGGCATGACAGTGATGGATCTGTAAGTGCTCACAACTTAAAAGCTTGGTGATTGGGTGCATTGCACTCTTTCAACAAGCTTTAATCGGATGACAAAACCGAACAGGAAGCGGATGTACAGTGAAAAGGCTGTGATCAGTACCAAATACAAGGTGTTCAGTACGAACCACGGACTTTACAGTTGGAGTTTGCTCATCTCTAAGCTACAATGAAATGTCTTCAAACATTCAAGTGTTACTATGGCACACAGAATACATTATCAGATAAAGTAAATGTGCACAAGTACATCTTTAGTAGGGGCTACGGATAATCAGGGGACCTGACAGGTTCCCTTTAAGCATTCAACCACAATATCCAAAGCAACTTTCAAAATGTGAGTGTAGCCTTCAGATAATCTTCTTTATCGTCTTTCAGCTTGGACTGGCTGGTTGTGGACTGCCTTCACTGAGTACAGTTTTTCTTATCAATGACTGTGCAAAAAGTGTTTCTATAGCCATAAGCATTTTTGTTAGACAAAGAAGTCATGTATTTTTTGTTACATGTTTAAGAATCAAAGTAATGTAAAAATAGGGGCTACGACAAGGTATACAGATGGGCACTTGGTAACTGCTATGATGATGTAACATTTGCTTAATGAAAGTATTGATATTTCAGACATAACATTTTGGAGAATTTATCATTTTATTTTATTTAGTATTTTTAATAACTCAGAGCTGACAACATGTCAAATAGAAAGTTAGGTTTTCAGTGGAGCAGTTATTCTATTAAGCACCACACCTGCTTAAAACTTGCAGGTAAGAATGCTTTAAAAATAGAAGTGTTAATAGTTTATTTTTATCTAATAAGATGGAAAGCAAATAATGCTAACTATAAACCAAATCAATATTTGGTGTGATCACTATTGATGGGCAAACCAGCTGATGTTTGGCTTTGGCAGACTCGCCTGAACATTTTTTAAAGTCTGAGTTCAGGGTTGAATGTGAATTGAACTTGAGTCTGAACCCTGAACTTGGACTTTAAAGTTATGGGATGGGGGGCTGGGGAGCTATAAAAAGAAGGAACATAGTTATTAAATGGCAGCATCATATTTACCCTGTCCCACCATTCCACTGATTGTACGTCCGGGCCGCTCATTAACTTCCTGGATATTCACTGCAGAGGGGGTCCAACAGCCAATCACAGAAGTTGTCACAGAGAATGGGCATTGGTGATTGGCTGTTGTAGTAATCTGGAATCAGCCCATACATTTTAGAATGGTAGATATTAGAATGTATGGGTTGGTTTCAGGTTACTCCAGCAGCCAATCACAGACGCCTATTCTCTGTAACAGTGTCTGTGATTGGCCCCCTCACCCATTGATTGACATCATAGTACTGTAAAAATAAATATATATGTAAAAAAAAAATTTGCTAAGTGTTTCTGTGGCGCCCTAGCAGACTGGTGGCCACAGAAAGGTACAGCAGCTGGGAAAGGTAAGCTAGCCACCTCACACCAACACCCAACACATCCCCTAATCCCTAGACCTAGTACTCCATGTCAGGCAAGAGATAGTGGGGGGAGCTGAGTGGAGGGTAGAGAGAAGGTAGAGAACCCAGGAAGGGGGTGGAGGAACTAGATTCAAAACCTAGGAACACTAAGTTGGGAGGACTTAAGGAGTGACCACAGGTTCAAGTTCCCGGCGAGCTGTGGGAGGAGTAGGAACCAGACTCCCAAGCAGAAACAGCTAACAAGCTAAGAAACTGTAACACCTGTGAGAAAGAACCCGGACCCGGAAGTCTGTGCCACCGAATGGCCGTTCCGGGTCCCGAGCTAAGTACCGAGGAAGAGCAGAGGGGGTCCACAGTGCACCCGAGCCAATAGGGACATCGTGGGACCGGGCCAACACCAGTTGACATGGTAAGATGCTGCAAGCCCTAGCCATAATTTAACCAGGGGGGTGAAGGAACTGTATGCCCGGAACCCGACCCCTAGCACTGAACCAGAAAGGCCATCACATAGGGCTAGAAGTCCCTCAAGGGCACAGTCCAAGAGAAGCCCGCGGGGGGGCTTGTGCAGGACTGACCAGAGAGGCCCTAATTGACTTAGAAAGGGAGTGCCCCTAGCAAGCTGTCCCTGCTATTCACCAGTCACCAGGACCGTGAGTAAACTGCTGTGAAGTGACTGTGTTTACGTGAAACCAAAGCAGTAGTGTACAGTACCCAGTGAACTCTGGGCTTGTGTGCGAGATTTATTGGTGCTGGGACAGTGGAGACTCGCCTGGAGAGCCACACAACTTTACTAGATGGTAGCCCGATTCTAACGCATCGGGTATTCTACAATATAGAAATAGAGATTGCATGGGGAAGGCGGTGAGGGCTGAATTGGGAGGAACTTTGAAGAAGGAGCGGCGGGAAAGGACGGCGTGGCAGGGGGGAGGAGGGAGGACAGAGCAGCAGGGGGGAGGAGGACAGAGCAGCAGGGGGAGGAGGACGGAGGACGAAGCGGCGGGGTGGGGGAGGACGGAGCAGCACAGGCAGGGGGAGTACGGAAGATGGAGTGGCAGAGGGGAGGAGGACAAAGGAAGGAGGAGGAAGCGGTGGGGTGGGGGAGGATGGAGCGGCACAGGCAGGGGGAGGACAGAGCGGCAGGGGGAGGACAAAGCACAGAGCGGCGGGGGGAGGAGGATGTAGGATGAAGTGGCGGGGTGGGGGTGTTGGGTGTAAGTGGTACCTACTGTGGAAATCCATCCATGCTTTAGGTGGTTCTGTGGCTACCTGTAATGGCAGGGTGCCACAAAGGACCCCAACTCTAGTCCTCAAAGCCCAACAACAGTTCATGTTTTCAGGATTTACTTAGCATTTGACAGTTGGAATCCTCACATGTGCAGGAGATTGAATTACCAACTTGTCAAATGATAAGGAAATCCTGAAATTATGGGCTCTTGTTGGACCTTGAGAACTGGAGTTGGGGACCTCTACCTTAAGGAACTTAAAGCTGTCACTGTCCGATCGCTATAACTGAACCTGACAACTTTTGAAAAGTGTAATTTGTAACAATCATTTTTATTTGGTAAAATTCTGCTTTGTTTTCCACTGAAACTAGTGGCAGTAAGTCATCAAGAACATGTGATCTGTAAAAGCTTATAAAATGAAGAGTAGCTGCCGTCATTATTTTACTGCCTCACTGGGCTAGGCTATGGTAGTGACAATACTAACTTATTCTGTGTTTTTATTAAGGTACAATTACCAGAACACACTGCAATTACTGGGATTAGATGAGGCAGAAGATAACAGCAAAGATCCCATATTGATGAAAGGAGCTTACTTATCTCTTCTCTACTTGCGTCATCTGAGACTAAGAGATCTTCAGGTAAAATATTTTCTTATTTTCCTGGCGCAGCAACGGTTGAAAATAAGATAAATGTTTCAAGCTGGCAGAACTTCATGATTCATGTTAACATATAGAGAAACAACGACATCTGAACTTGTTTCTCAAGAATTTGCTCTTGTGACTACAAATAGAGAGCTAACGGGGCATTAGCAGAAAGGTTATTGACTCTAGTATTATACTATTACTTGTTTTTGGATAAGGAGTAGTTAATAGAAAGGTGGGACTCAACTATGGAACAAATGAGAGACTGGCAGAAGCTTTAGCTCCGATTGTGTTTGGTATTAAGTACCGTAGTTTCGTCTTTGTTTCGAAGGGCAGGAAAATACAAAATATTTTTTTAGTTAATAGAAGTAAACAGGAGGGGTTGATATTTAAAAACTTTTACTGTATACAAGTATGACAACTATGCCTTTCGTGTCACTAAGGCCCTGTGCCCATGGTGCTTTGATTGATGCTTTTTTGTTACGTCAATTTTTAGAATCTGCATCAGAATCTGCATGTCTATCCTGAGGCCAGCAAAGTCTATGAAAGTTCAAAAGTGCTGTGCCCATGCTGATTTCTTTTCCATTAGGGTGTGTGCTCACGGTCAGTATACACAGCGTTTTGGATGCAGCGTCTTGCCGCTGCGTCTAAAACGCTGTGTAGTACAGTATAAGCATAGTGGATGGGATCGTAAGAAATCCCATCCTCAATATGCTTAACCCGCAGCGTGTTTGGAGCTGTGGTACAGGTTGCCGGCAGTTCATGCTGCGGAGTTGGAAGCGGCTGCCATAGGTGACTGCAGGGAGAAACGGTCCTGCACCCGCGATACACGGTGAGTACAGGACGGCGGCGATCTCGCTGCGGCCACCCACGGCTTCACTCAGGTCCGGAGAAGCTGCGTCCAACACGCAGCTCCTCTGGACAGTGAGCACATACCCTTACTGATTTGGTACAGATTTTGGGGTAGAAAAAAAATCTGCACCAACATTGCAAGGAATAAAAAGCAACATAGGCACAGCACTTCTGACCTGTCATAGACTTTGCTGGCCCCTGGATAGACATGCTAATTTTAATGCAGATTCTAAAAATCTGCATAAAAAACATCAAACAATGCACCTTGGACACAGGGTCTAACTAGTGAAAATGCAATTTTATTCTTTCTTAGTATAGATATGATGAAATAATGTATTTAGGAGTTAAGGGCCTGTTACACGCTTCAATGGTCCAGTGATCCGACCAACGATCCATGGGACATCGTTTATGATCGCTGCTGAGGTGTCACACATACAAATATCGTGAATGACGCCACAACTATTCCGCGACAAGTGAGCTATACTTGCGGTTGTTTGGTCTCCTACATGCTTCAGTTCTGAATAGGCAAAATCGTAAACGAGATCATTGGAAAAATGTCACACAGAACGATGTTGCTGGTTAAACGAATGACGGAAGACTGATTTATGGTCTTGTTCATAAACCTGTGATCAACGATCAGTCGACTTATCGTTGGTCGTATCTACGTGTCACATGCAACAACGTTGTTACGACGTCGCTGCACCGCCCCAAAAACCGTGATGTACCAACGATATTGTTAATGATATCATACTGTGTAACGGGTCCTTTAGAAATAAAATCTATCAAATCTGAAGATTTTTTTATTAACAATGAAAGCTTTAAAGGGCACTTGTCACCAGTAGAGATAAGAGAACCTTTAAAGGGTCGGGCTCGGATACTGAACAAACCCATGGATGTTCAGATTAGTTAGCGGTGTTTGGGACTCAAACTTGACCTGTGACGTCATTGATTAGCTGTTCGTCTCTCCGCTTACTTACAGCCAGCTATAAGTAAACCACTTCCAGGAATGGGAGGGTGGGGATGCTTCTTTATTTCTTTATAAAAACAGACTATGAGCAATAACTTTGCTTTTACTCCCAGTGCAAGCTGATCAAACACTGCTGGCTGCTCACACTGGGCCAAGCACCAAGCACAGTGATGCTCACTCCAGTGATTTTCATACAGAAATAACTCAAACTTGTTCACTCATCTCTAGTTACCAGGTGTTTCCCATATAGGCTGCAGCCACCACCAATAAGTTCTATACAGTATTCTAGAATGATGTAATATTTGTTCCCAAGTGAATCTGCATAACTTAAAAAAGACCTTTTATTGTACTCACCTATGGGGCGGTATGATTAGAAGGGCATCGATATTCTTGATCAGGGAACCGTCCTTCTTCTTGCTTTGTGTGGATGACGAGCCCTATGTGATCCACACAGTCTACCCCATTGTACTACAGTGCAGGTGTGTCTCTCTCTGCCTCGCTGAGGGCAGTGCAAAATACTGTAATGTGCATGAGCAGGGAAAGGTCAAAGAGCGCATGTGCACTACATTACCTTACTCTGGCCTTGGCACGACAGAGAAAAGTGTGCGTGCGCAGGAACGCAGTGGAAGACACTGTGTTTATAACATAGGATGCGTCATCCACATGAAGCAGGGAAAGAGTACAACAACCATAAGAAGAGAGGAGATGCTGGATAAAGACCACAAGAGCCATCAAACTGGACCATAGATGGACAATTTAAATGGGGTAAACCTGGTGACAGATTCCCTTTAAGAACAACTTAAAGTGTTTGTTCACTACCTGGCACTCCATTTTTAAATGTAGTACCCCCTTTATAAAATAAAAATACCATACTCACCTCATGCAAAGGTACATGTTGGCACCATGTCTCCCGGGGCTTGCGTGTTATTAGTTTACCATTCGAACACTGCAGCCAGTGATCAGCCACTATTGGGCGGCTGCACTCGTATTTCCCTCAGACATATGTCAGACAATTGTAAATGGGTTGAGTAGGGAGAATTAGGATGAGATATGGTTCAACCTGGCATTTTTGTCTGTCAAATTCATATGGAATCCTGCAGAAAATGAACCCTGTAGAAACTCATGAAGCAAAGTTATACTGGTGGATAAATGAAATATGTCATTCTTGTGTCTTTATAGCGTATGTGTCTTGGAATCCTAAATTATTTCCGATCTATTGAGAGAACCCTAACAATTGACAGCTGCGGTCTCACAAGTACTTCTGGTAATCTAGCACACAGTGCTTGTGAGCAACTCATGCTGGGTAAATGCTACTCAAGGTGGATCTGGTATGACAGGAGGACTTGGATCTCATCAGTATATGTACCAAACACCGGCAGACCTCCAGGTATTAGTTCAGTTAAGGATTTTTCACATATCTAACATTTACTAAATTTTCTATAATTAAAGATGTCTGATATTATTGCATTGACATAACTGATAACCAAAGGAACTCAAGATAAACAAGTAACCCCATGTATGGAAGTCCTGAAACACACTTTATTGTACATATGGATAGAAAGAAGACAGCAACTAAACATATTTTTCAAGAATTCGCAAAACACATTCTCCAAACTAGGTGGTACATTGGCAAGCAAAACAAATCATGAAATATTACTAGACCTAATACAGAAATTAACACTATGTCTAGCAAAGTATCTTTTGCTTACGATTTTATGTATTGACACCTGCAAAACTAAATTTAGGCTATTTTAAAGAGAATCTATGACCATTTTCATGCTGCTGAAGTCAAAACAACTTAATGATAGAGAAAATGATTTCAGAACTGTTTGTTTTATGTGCCTATGGTTTCAGTTTTGTGAAATGTACAATATTCGTTGCAGTGCTTGCATTGCCCTTGGTATTCCACCCTTATGTCATTGGCTGGCAGGTCTCTCCCAAGTATGGCAACTAAAAAGTTAAAAATTTACACAAAAACTATATTGCAGGCAGAATTAACAGGCATAATTAAGAAATCGACATATCTATTAATATTATTATTATTATAGCACCATTTGCCCCATGGCGCTTTACATGTGAAAAGAGGTATACAAAGACAAGTACTATATTTGTGACCAATACAAGGCACACACAGGTACAGGAGGAGAGAGGACCCTGCCTGTGATGGCTCACAGTCTACAAGGGATGGTTTAGGATACACTAGAAAAGGGTTGAGCTGGTTATGTGGCGGTTTTGTGGACTGAGGCTCACTGCAGGTTGTGGGCTTGTCGGAAGAATTGGGTCTACAGGCTCCTTTTGAAGGTTGCCACCGCCTCATATGGCCGACTACGATTCCTAAGAGTTAATTCACAAGAATTATACCAATACGAGGGATTTTTTTTTAACAAGCCAACTTTTTAAATAACAATTTTAGAATAAGAGCTATAACGAACAAACGCTATAAAGCTATAACTGATACACTTATAATACCAAGTAAAGCTATAACTGATACACTTATAATACCAAGAGACAGTTTAATAAAAAAAAAACACTGATACAAGAAATATACACATACAGTAGTTGTGAAAATGATGTGACCTCAGTTCCGATTATCCTTCAATTCAATGCACAAATAAGCAATTTTAAAAATTTAGTAAACATCTTTTGGCCTATAATTAGGCAGCGTTCAGTGTTAGGCAAACTGTTGCCTGAACGACCACGCTTTGTGTTTAGAAAAGTGCGCAATCTGGAGCTTTTAGTCACTCCATCAATAAAAATAAATATAAATATAATATGGGTCATAATATGACATATATGAAATTTAGGAACCAATTACCCTCATATGTGGGATCTGTTTGCCCTCACAGACATATACTGCGAGGATTTTTTAATTGTGGTCTATGTTTTGGTTCTAGAGCAATAAGTAATGTCCCCCAGAAAATATACTATAATAATAGTGACCTGCATGGAGGTGAAACAAATACTTTCTCAGGCCATATGTCATATCACATGACTGGCTTCATTTATGCTATTATATACCCATGTGACAAGTTTTATATCCTGTCGGAAATTATCAGTTCATATAAGGGTACCTTTACACGCTGCAACTTTTCTAGGAATTTCACTGGCAACTTACTGGCTGCAGTGAAATCATGGAGATATTGTTCTATCTTGTTGCTGTGTACAAATGGAACCATGTCTCCATGATTTCACTGCAACAAGTAAGTTGCCAGTGAAATTCCTAGAAAAGTTGCTGCGTGTAAAGGTACCTTAAGGGAACATTTTAATAACATAAAAAAGGGGGAAAAGATCACCCACTCTCTAAACATTTCCTTTTTAAACTTAATAAATCGTTAAAAGGGATTCAATTTATTTATGGGGCTGGAGATTATTAGGTAGGATTGGCAGAGAGGTAATTTTATTTAAAAAATTTCTCAGGCAGAGACAAGGTGGATTTTTTAATTTAAAGGGTCCCTTAAGCTAGTTTATGCCCCCAAACCTATCACTGCCTGTCCCTACAACTTCATAGTACATCCCTAATCATCCCTGTCTGAGCTAATTGTGCATTATAATGGTTGAAAAAATACTTTTTATATCTTACAGTACATTTTCCCCCATTATGAAGCATTGTCTAGATGAGTGGGCGTTCTCTAAGGTTTCAAATCAGTGGGCGGCTCCTTCTTGGTATGACGCTGCTGTCACGTCATTTCCAGTCTGATGCACTGAGAGTAATTGGGTGTACTTGCCAGCCCCGGAGCATACACAGTGAGCACTCTAAGGCCGGCCAGTACACCAAATAATCCACCACAATACACAGGACCAGAAATGACATGCAGTGGCATTGTGGCGCCCTTATGGCAAAGCTCCACAGGGAGGTACTGCACCCCAAACAGAAGGTGTAGTGCCTCCGTAGCCGTGGATATGGAGAACCCTACAGAGTTTGTACCCCAACACCCATACAGAAGCCCACCTTAGTACAGGGGACCGTATATTCAGTAGGTCCCAGGGGGTGGAGCCTAGATGAGCAGGAGACGAGTAGTGACAGTTAGGAGACTAGTCAGTCAGACGGTGTTAAGACAGCAAGGAGGACGGATGCAGGGGACCCTGCGGCCGTGACGGGAGAGCACCTCTTAGGAGAGGGGTGACCCTGACAGAGAAGGGGGCAACTCCAGGACTGGTCAGAGCCAGCTGGAGACCTGAATCACCATCGGCAAGCCGGAACCAAGGCGGTTAGTCAAGGTCTATCCCTAACCACAGACCGGCAGGCTGTGGGCCCGACATAAGGGAGCTACAGCACTCATCAAGAAGTCCAACATCAGTCCCGTAGCTGGGTTCACGACGCCGAAAAGTAGAGAGACTTTAGGCAACAGACCCCGAGAACTAGAGACTAGACTCACGAGTGGGTGTACAGAAGGCAAGCAGGGCACAGAAGGGAAAAGGACCAGGAGAACCATTTGAAGGACACCTCTGAGAGACTCTGAAAATTCTTCCAAATCCGTGGCTACGGCCCCCGGTTAATCCAGACTGTACCGTGTATCTACTGATCCATCTGGTACCAGTAAAGAACTGTTTGAGCTGATCTGGTGTCTGGTCTCCTTTCATCCGTCGCCCGGAGGGCCTCTACAGCATCTCAGAGGTGAGGACTACGACTCCCCTCATCAACCCCGTTGCCCTGAGGTAAAGCTCCACCTGTGGGGAGCTGTACTACCAAAGCTGCATTTCTATCACCTCAGCGGCCGGCCACAGCAATGGTAACCCTATTACCAGGGCCCACAGGTGGCATCACATTACAACTCCCCCATCATCATCACCCCCACCCGCCATTGAGGGTCCAGGTCATGGAATCGGGAACCAACCAGCCGTTATCCTCACTAAAGTAACCATCTGTCCCTGTATCTGAGTACCCCCTACCCTGTCGACCGACTCAGCGTCATACCAAGAAGGAGCCACCCAGAGATTTGAAACACTGGGAGCGCCCATGGAAGTTAGGTTATCATACCCACAGGGGCGTGATAACAATGGAGCGAGGGAAGATATGCACCCTCAGAGAACACCCACAAGTCTAGACGATGGGGGAAAATGTAAGTTATAAAAAGCTTTTCTACAACCATCATACTACACATTTAGGTAAGACAGGGATGATTAGCGATGTACTGTACTAGGAAACTGCAGGGACAAGTAGTGATAGGTTTAGGGACATAAACTAGCTGACAGATTTCCTTTAATACATTTATACGTAATGGTCATAATTATGAATTAGAACTTTAATGTCCTTAAATAAACTAAATATAATTCCCAGACAATATCCCTGAAGTTACACTCTTTTAAAACATATGATACTTAGCTTGTAAACAAAAATGTAAAAAAAACACATTTTTTGAAAACATTACAATTTAAAAGTTTTAGTCACACATTAAATGTTATTTTTAGAAGGGTTCCATTAATGACTTAATTTATTTTGGTATATCTATATTTATATTTTAGTTTGCATTATATACATTAGCATCCATAGGCTTTTTTAAATTCATTGCAGTAAGTGGCTATATGGACACAATATTGCCCAAGACTCTATGTGTCAATTAATATAGATAGAAATTAAGCACATGTCCCGCGATCACATATAAGTAGGTGTGGTGAAAGCAGTGGGACACTATCTCTGACAAAGTAGCTCAAGTAGCTTCAAGACTAGTTGGACTGTGCATCCAAGCGTGAGGTCACCTCTCAGCCCCACACTCTACGTCTTGCCGTTCAGCTGGGAACGCTGAATGGCTGAGGCAAAGTAATGAATTTGTATTCCCAGACCCTATGATGTTTATGTGATTTGAAGTTGCCTTTTAATATGACAACCTTCATATTGTCTAAGTTATGTCCTGGACCACAGAAATGTTTGGCTACATGTAAATTAGTTTTTTTATCTGTAATCGTGTGGCAATGAGACCTCATACTTGCTCTGAGTCTCTGTGCTGTGTCACCACATAGAAGCTAACAGCTATGGTGCGTAGAATTAGATACACCACATCAGAAAAGGAATGTCTTATAGTCCTGCTGTGTGTTGGGGATCTGGATCTTGTCTTTGAGTGCAGATTTTGCAGCTCTTCCCATTACAAGGATAGGTTCCTCTAGGTGAATGTGAGGGTATTGAACTTCGGATCATGATGTTTCTTAAATTGGGAGGCTGCTTGTAGCACAGCAAGGTAGGGTCTTTGAACTGAATTTTTAGTCGGTCATCCTTGTGTAGGACATGGTGACGTTTCTTGGCAGTTTTTCTCAGTATCTCAAGCTGTGGATTGTAGGTCACCACCAGAGGTACACAATGATTTTCTTCCTTTTCTCTGTATTGAAGTCCTTGACTTCTATGGATCCTTGTGGCTATAATAAGAAATTAGAAACAACAATTCCAAAATCATATCGAGGACCAGGAACAGCAATTATATTCTCGCCTTGAGAAGCTACTAAAGTGCAAATCAAAAACAGGAGAAAAAAGAGGAAATGCTTCAATATTGCAATTATCAAGGGTTTTTATTAACCCCATCAAGAAGGCACAAAGAAAGGGTGGCAGATAAGCTTCTAGGTGCAGTTATCATAGCGAAGACCCAGGTATCCAAGAACAGACAAAAGTATCCTCTTTACATTGTCATGTGCATTACGGTAAACCAAAGACAGCCTCTACAGTAAAGTACATTGTTATACTGAGAGGTTATATGGAGTATACATGTTATATGCAAACAATTTTCACAAAATAAAAGATACCAATGTGGCACCCCTGCAGGGGATTGCCACAGGATCCACTGGTGCAAGGAGGGATTTACACCTTGGTAAACACAGCACACAACACCTTCCACCCCAGACCTGAAAGGGGAGCTCTACTGGCTGCCTTAAGCCAGATCCCCTTTAAAAGATCCAGGCCTGAGAGGAGGAGTCAGTTAGTTCGAGTTAGGTCCGGGTAGTTCCAGTTAGACAGTGAAGAGAGCACGAGTGAGGAGCTGGTCGCTGGGAGAGATCCAGGCTCAGAACCAGAGAACACTGACCCAGCTGTGCTGCACCCTTAGGAGAGGGTCGGAGGCCAGTAGAGAGTAGGAGAATTAAGGAAGGGAACAAATCAAGTTTCCCTTTAGTACACCCGGACACCGGAGTCCGATGCTGCCAGCATCCATTGTAGCAGTAAAAGCCCGGAAGGACCAGGAGGACCAAAATCCCTGAGGTAAATGAAAAGAGACACTCAACCTGACCAAACACAGGACCAGAGGCCAAAGGAAGAATAGGGACCCCGCAGAAGGATCTCATTGTCAGTGACAGAGTAAAGCCCTGAGAGGGAGAAGGAGCGGTGAGTTCAGTCACAGGCAGGACTTACCCCAAACCACCGTGCACAGTGACAGAGGAGGCCTCACAACTTTCCAAGGTGAAAGTCCCAAATTGCACCGGGGACCTGGTTACTTCTCTGGACTGTACCTGTTACCCTGTCACCAGTAAAAGGTACCGAAACAAAGACCACTGTGTGTGTGTGCTGCTAAATCTACCTCACTCTCCTATAAATCTAATTACACTGTGTGTGTGTGCCTGCTTAACTGCCGCTATTCACTGCATTGACTGCAGAGACACGACTACAACTCCCCTCATCCATCCCCACTGCCCTGAGGTAGAGTTCCTCCTGTGGAGAGCTGTACTACACTGAGCTGCACCTCCAACACCTCAGCGGCTGGCCGCAGCGCTGGTATACCCATTACCAGGTACCACAGGTAGCGTCACGTAACCAATTCCCTTATGCCCCACCATCCCCGCCATTGAGGGTCCAGGACACGGGACCGGGGACTGACCAGCCGTGATTCCCCATTCAAGTCGCCATCAGCCCTGGTATCCGAGTATCCCCTACCCTGTCGACCGCCTCACCTTCACAGTATTAAATATAGTGCCATACATAAAGGCAACTCTGGTTAACATAGATTTCACTATAACAGACACATAAAGAACCGCATTATTTGTCAATACAGCCTCATAAGTTATTATTATTGCCAGGGGCCATGTCACCAACATCAGGCACCCGGAGGGGGAGAGATCCCTAGTCCAGGCCCGACGTACGTTTCGTGACTCTGCAAATTGCAGTGGTTACTTCATCAGGGGGATGGTGTGGCTGTGAATGTGCCCAGTTTAAATAACCTGCTTCTGGGTTCGGAGCAGTACCCATGTGACCGGCAATGACGTACTACCACTCACCAGAAGTGATTCTCCGCCCCTACCCAGCATCATCACCAATTGTACATGCGCGCCTGCTGCGACACGTCACCTAGGCAACCGCGCATGCGCGAGAGCAATATATACTCCGGACTGCAGCAGTGGGAAGAGAGGCAGCACGTCAAGTCTGATTAAGTGACCACTGCGATTTACGGGGTCACGAAATGTACGTTAGGGCTGGATTTGGGATCTCTCTACCTCCGGGTGCCTGGTGTTGGTGACATGGCCTCTGCCAATGGTTACAATTTATGAGGCTGTATTGACAAATAATGTGGTCCTTTATGTGTCTGTTATAGTGAAACCAGAGTTGCCTTTATGTATGGCACTTTATTTAATACTGTAAAGGTATCTTTTAATTTTGTGACCATATTTGCATGTAACATGTATACTCCGTATAACCTCTCAGTACAACAATGCACTTTACTGTAGAGGCTGTCTTTGGTTTACTACTGTAATGCACCTGACAATGCAAAGAGGATCCTTTTGTCTGTACTTGGATACCTGTGTCTTAGCTGTGATAACTGCACCTAGCACCTTATCTGCAACCCTCTCTTTGTGCCTTTTTAATGGGATTAATAAAAACCCTTGATAATTGCAATATTGAAGCTTTTCCTTTTTTTTCTACTGTTTTTGATTTCTATAATAAGAAATGAAAAAATGGCAGCTCACCCTTCTGTGTGGAGTCATCCATGGGTGCAAAGTGAGACAGATAACCATGCAACTCTGAAAATGGGCTGATGTGGATAAAGAAGGTGGTATGGAGTCCCTCTAGTAGAATCCCAGGGGTCTCCAGAGATTGTATCAATTGCCAATCTAAGCCCGTTCGGTTGTAAAGTCAGATAACTGACCACAGTATACTGCCATAAACTCACTGTCTGGAACACCATAAATGAATGATAATCGATAAAAGAAGGAGCGGCATTCACCAAAGCTTGAATGCAATGCTGGAAATTTCTTCAGGTAAAAGTGGTGTTACATCTGTGCAGGGAAGGGAGTGAGGCAGGGTTGGACGACGGTTACACCATTTCGCACAATTAGTGCTTCCATTGGGTCCCTGCACAGATGTAACCCCGCTTTTAACGTAATAAATTTCCAGCAAAAAAGAGACACAGGACCCATGGAAGCACTAATTGTGCGAAACAGTGTGACCATCGTCCGACGCTGCATCACTCTCTTCCCTACATAGATGTAACCCCGCTTTTACCGGAATATATTTCCAGCACTGCATTCAAACTTTGGGAGTGGCGCTTCTTCTTTCATCGATTATACAGAAGATGCAACAATTTCTTTGAGCTGAGCAACACCATTTATGTCCACTGCTGACAGCTGCAGAAACTTTGTTACAAGCCCTGAGTATTGTGGCTAGTGCCCGGTTTTCCACTGTTTATATAGTACCATAAATTAATGAACTCACATGGGGATCACAGCCGTCGCCTGGATGCTGCCATGGTTTTAGCAGGGAAAGTCCATGAATAAAAAAAAGAGAAATCCAGCATCAGGAGAAATTTACTTAAAAGAGTTTCAGTCTTTATTAACTTTAAAACATATCCATTTAAGTAGCAATGGAACACAGGGGCAGAGGTGCCCAATCCAATGCATCTCGGCAGATAAAGCCTTATTCGTGGATAGAGTTGACTACCCATGACTAAGGCTTTATCCGCCGAAGCGTGTTGGATTGGGCACCTCTGCCCCTGTGGTTCCATTGCTACTGAAATGGATTTGTTTTAACCCCTTAAGGACCGAGTCACTTTGCAGCTTAATGACCGGACCATTTTTTGTAATTCTGACCACTCTCCCTTTATGAGGTAATATCTCTGGAACGCTTCAACGGATCCTAGCGATTCTGAGATTGTTTTTTCGTGACATATTGGGCTTCATGTTAGTATTAAATTTAGGTCGATAATTTTTGCGTTTATTTGTGAAAAAATAAAAAATTTGGCAAAAATGTTGAAAATTTAGCAATTTTCACATTTTTAATTTTTATTCTGCTAAACCAGAGAGTTATGTGCCACAAAATAGTTAATAAATAACATGTCCCACATGTCTACTTCACATCAGCACAATTTTGGAAGAAAAAAAAATTTGGTAGGACGTTATAAGGGTTCAAAGTTCATCAGCAATTATTCATTTTTCCAGCAAAATTTACAAAACCAATTTTTTAGTGACCACATCACATTTGAAGTCTCTTTGAGGGGTATACACGACAGAAAACACCCAAAAGTGACACCATTCCAAAAACCGCACCCCTCAAGCTACTCAAAACTATATTGAAGAAGATTATTAACCCTTCAGGTGCTTCACAGGAACTAAAATAAAGTTGAAGGAAAAAATGGACATTTTAATTTTTGTAACAAAAATGTTCTTTTAGCCTCAATTTTTTCATTTTCACATGGGCAACAGGATAAAATGCATCCTAAAATTTGTTGGGCAATTTCTCCTGAGTACACCGATGCCTCATATGTGGTCATAAACCACTGTTTGGGCGTACGGCAGGGCTCAGAAGGGAAGGAGCGCAATTTGAATTTTAGAGCCAATTTTCCGTTCAAAAAGTGAAATGGCACTCCTTCACTTCTGAGCCCTGCCGTGCGCCCAAACAGTGGTTTATGACCACATATAAGGTATCGGTGTACTCAGGAGAAATTGCCCAACAAATTTTGGGATGTATTTTATCCCTTTGCCCATGTGAAACTGAAAAAATGTAGGCAAAAATAATTTT
Organism: Allobates femoralis; assembly: GCA_033576535.1. Lineage (NCBI taxonomy): Eukaryota > Metazoa > Chordata > Amphibia > Anura > Aromobatidae > Allobates > Allobates femoralis. The sequence continues at coordinate 310,880,292 of JARQOC010000001.1, forward strand.
TTTGTGAAAAAAAAGTGTTTTTTTAATTTTTATGAATGAATTTGTGAAGCATCTGGGGGTTCAAAGTGCTCACTATGCATCTAGATACCTTCCTTAGGGGGTCTAGTTTCCAAAATGGGGTCATTTGTGGGGGAGCTCCAATGTGGAGACACACAGGGACCCTCCATACGCGACATGGTGTCCGCTAACAATTTGAATGGAAAATTAGCTCAAATTGTTAGCGGACACCATGTCGCATCTGGAGGGTCCCTGTGTATCTCCACATTGGAGCTCCCCCACCAGTGACCCCATTTTGGAAACTAGACCCCCGAAGGAACGTATCTAGATGCATAGTGAGCACTTTGAACCCCCATATGCTTCAGAAATTCATCCGTAAAAATGAAAAAGCACTTTTTTTTCCTCTAAAAAATTATTTTTTCATTATTACGGATCAATTTGTGAAGCATCTGGGGGTTCAAAGTGCTCACTATGCATCTAGATATGTTCCTTTGGGGGTCTAGTTTCCAAAATAGGGTCACTTGTGGGGGAGCTCCAATGTGGAGACACACAGGGACCCTCCAAACGCGACATGGTGTCCGCTAACAATTTGAGCTCATTTTCCATTCAAATTGTTAGCGGACACCATGTCGCGTTTGGAGGGTCCCCGTGTGTCTCCACATTGGAGCTCCCCCACAAGTGACCCCATTTTGGAAACTACATCCCCAAAGGAACATATCTAGATGCATAGTGAGCATTTTCTACCCCCAGGTGCTTCACAAATTGATCTGTAAAAATGAAAAAAGAAAATTTGTGTGGAAAAAAAAAAGTGCTTTTTCATTTTTATTGATGAATTTGTGAAGCATCTGGGGGTTCAAAGTGCTCACTATGCATTTAGATATGTTCCTTAGGGGGTCTAGTTTCCGAAATGGGGTCACTTGTGGGGGAGCTCCAATGTGGAGACACACCGGGGCCCTCCAAACGCGACATGGTGTCCGCTAACAATTTGAATGGAAAATGAGCTCAAATTTTTAGCTGACACCATGTCGCGTTTGGAGGGTCCCTGTGTGTCTCCACATTAGAGCTCCCCCACAAGTGACCCCATTTTGGAAACTAGACCCCCAAAGGAACATATCTAGATGCATAGTGAGCACTTTGAACCCCCAGATGCTTCACAAATTGATCCATAATAATGAAAAAATAATTTTTTTGTGGAAAAAAAAGTGCTTTTTCATTTTTACGGATGAATTTCTGAAGCATATGGGGGTTCAAAGTGCTCACTATGCATCTAGATACGTTCCTTAGGGGGTCTAGTTTCCAAAATGGGGTCACTTGTGGGGGAACTCCAATGTGGAGACACACCAGGACCCTCCAAACGTCACATGGTGTCCGCTAACAATTTGAATGGAAAATGAGCTCAATTTGTTAGCGGACACCATGTCGCGTTTGGAGGGTCCCCGTGTCTCTCCACATTGGAGCTCCCCCACAAGTGACCCCATTTTGGAAACTAGACCCCCAAAGGAACGTATCTTTATGCATAGTGAGCACTTTGAACCCACAGGTGCTTAAAAATGAAAAAGCACTTTTTTTCCACAAATAATTTCTTTTTTCATTATTACGGATCAATTTGTGAAGCATCTGGGGGTTCAAAGTGCTCACTATGCATCTAGATATAATCCTTTGGGGGTCTAGTTTCCAAAATGGGGTTACTTGTGGGGGAGCTCCAATGTGGAGACACACAGGGGCTCTCCATACGCAACATGGTGTCCACTAACAATTGGAATTGTTAGCGGACACCTTGTAGGATATGAAGAGCCCCTATGTGCCTAAACATTGGAGCTCCCCCACAAGTGACCCCATTTTGGAAACTAGACCACCCAAGGAACGTATCTAGATGCATAGTGAGCACTTTGAACCCCCAGGTGCTTCACAAATTGATCCGTAAAAATGAAAAAAGAAACTTTTTGTGGAAAAAAACGTGCTTTTTCATTTTTATGGATGAATTTGTGAAGCATCTGGGAGTTCAAAGTGATCACTATGCATCTAGATACGTTCCTTTGGGGGTCTAGTTTCCAAAATGGGGTCACTTGTGGGGGAGCTCCAATGTTCAGGCACACAGGGAGGGGCTCTCCATACCCGACATGGTTTCCGCTAACAATTGGAGCTAATTTTCTATTGAAATTGTTAGTGGACACCATGTCGCATATGGAGAACCCGTGTGCCACCAGCACAAGGGCAACTGGTAGAGTTGGGGTACAGCACCAGAAAATGCCGCCTCTAATGAATGCGCTATTTTCTTGGGTGGCTGTGGGTTGAAATTTGCAGCGTGGGGGCCCACAACATTTGAGTCTCTCCACGCTGAGGATTCCAGTCAGCCAGCTACCAAGTTGTACATGGCTGGCTACAAATACAGCGAAGGCTTTATTTTATTTCTAGAACTAATTCTAGAAAAAAAAAATGATGTGGGGCTCCGCCATATTTTTGGTCCAGCCAGATACAACTTGGCAGCTACAGACTGCCAGCAACCCCCAGCTGCCTCGTTGTACCTGGCTGCAACCAAAAATACAGCGAAGCCCATTTTTTTTTATTTCTAGAACTAATTCTAGAAAAAAAAAATGACGTAGGGCTCCGCCATATTTTTGGTCCAGCCAGGTACAACTTGGCAGCTACAGACTGCCAGCAACCCCCAGCTGCCTCGTTGTACCTGGCTGCAACCAAAAATACAGCGAAGCCCATTTTTTTTTTATTTCTAGAACTAATTCTAGAAAAAAAAATGACGTAGGGCTTCGCCATATTTTTGGTCCAGCCAGGTACAACTTGGCAGCTACAGACTGCCAGCAACCCCCAGCTGCCTCGTTGTACCTGGCTGCAACCAAAAATACAGCGAAGCCCATTTTTTTTTATTTCTAGAACTAATTCTAGAAAAAAAAATGACGTAGGGCTCCGCCATATTTTTGGCCCAGCCAGGTACAACTAGGCAGCTGGGGGCTGGAATCCTCAGCATGGAAAGGCCCAAGCGTTCTGGGCCCCCCATGCTGCGAATTGCAGCCCGCAGCCGCTCCAGAAAATGGCGCATTCATTGAAGCGCCATTTTCTGGCGCTGTACCCATGCTCTTCCAGTTGCCCTGGTGCCGGTGGCAAACTGGGTAATAAAGGGGTTAATGCCAGCTTTTTATTGGCAGCTGGCACTAAGCCCGAGATTCATAATATAGGGCCAATGTTAGACCCGCCATTAGGAATCTCTGGTAAATAGTCAGAAAATACACACATAGAAAAATCTTTTTATTTGAAAAAAAAACACAAACAAAATTCGGACTCCATCTTTATTATAAAGATCCGACGTAGTCCACAACGAAGGTCCCACGACGCTCGATCGCCTCTGCTCAATCCAGAGACTGCAGCAAGGGATCAAGTGTCCTCTTCCTACAGTCTCAGGGATCAGAGTTATGGTGCACTGTATGACAATGATCAGTTATACAGTGCACCATGACTATGATCCCAGAGACTATAACAAGAGGACACTTGATCCCTTGTTGCACCCATCCATCCACCTATGCACCCATCATCCACGCACGCACATCCACGTACGCACATCCACGTACGCACATCCACGCATGCACACAACCACGCACGCACATCCACGCATGCACACATCCACGCACGCATGCTGACATCCACGTACATACACACACACATCCACGTACATCCACATCCGCACACATCCACGTACGCACACATCCAGGCACGCACATCCACGTACGCACATCCACGTACGCACATCCACGTACGCACACATCCACGTACGCACACATCCACGCACGCACATTCACACACGCACATCCACGTACGCACATCCACGCACGCACATCCACGTACGCACATCCACGTACGCACATCCACGCACGCACATCCACGTACGCACATCCACGCATGCACATCCACGTACGCACATCCACGTACGCACATCCACATACGCACATCCACGTACACACATCCACGCACGCACATCCACGTACGCACATCCACGTACGCACATCCACGTACGCACATCCATGCACGCACATCCACGCACGCACATCCACGTACGCACATCCACGTACGCACATCCACGTACTGACATCCACGCATGCACACAACCACGCACACACATCCACACACGCACATCCACGCACGCACACATCCATCCATCCACCCACCCACCCATCCATCCATCCATCCACCCATCCATCCATCCATCCATCCATCCATTCATTCATTCATTCATTCATTCAATTCATTCATTCATTCTTTCATTCATTCTTTCATTCGTTCATTCATTCATTCATACTTACCCAGCGATGAGAAGGAGGAGCCCCTGAGAAGAGGAGGAGCCACACCGGACTGCAGAGGAGGCCCGACGGTGCGGGCGGGTGCACCGAGCGTGCAGCCCGCCGGGATAGGTGAGCGGGGCTGGGGACCGGGGATCGGGGGCTGGGGACGGAGGACCGGGGGCTGGGGGCCAGCAGGGAGGAGGAGGGGGCCCTGCAGCTTCGCCGGTGGGCGCATAAGACAAACTATGTCGGGTGGAGGGCGGGGATGGACAGGACACAGGGGGGGGCTGCACAGGGGACGGGAAAGGACACAGGGGGCTCAGGACACAGGGGGGGGCTACAGGACACAGGGGGCTCTGGACACAGGGGGCGGGGACAGGACACAGGAGGGGCTGCACAGGGGACGGGGACAGGACACAGGAGGGGCTGCACAGGGGACGGGGACAGGACACAGGGGGCTCAGGACACAGGGGGGGGGCTACAGGACACAGGGGGAGCTGGACACAGGGGGCGGGGACAGGACACAGGGTGAGCTGGAGCATCAGCTCATGGCCGGCGGGTGCGGTGCAGCCCGCCGGCAGATAAGTATGATTGGGGAGGGGGGGGTGAAGGGGTTAACAGGGGTACCCACACCTCTTCCCCTAACCCTTGGCTGTCACTGACAGCTTTTAGATTTGAGCTGTCACTGTTCGTTTAGAAGCAGTGACAGTTCAAAGCCATGACGAGTATACTCGTCATGATACGGGAACTGACATCTTTTCATGACGAGTATACTCGTCATTCGTCGTAAAGGGGTTAAAGTTGTTAATGAAGACTGGAACTTTTGAAAGAAAATTTATCCAGACCCTGGATTTTTTTTTCATTCTTGTGGCTATAATGATCTGATGATCAATGGAGGTGGGGTGATAGCCTTGATTTAAAAATGTCTTTTTGAGATGAATTAGGTTTTTATCCCTTTCTGTAGGGCTGGAACATATACGGTCATATCTGAGGGCATGGCTGTAGACAATGACCTTTTTAAGGTGTTTTGGGTGGAAACTGTTCAATCTGAGGTATGTGAGATGGTCAATCAATTTGTGATACACCGATGTTTGGAATGAACCATTTAAAATGTTATGGTGGTATCCAAGAAGTTGATTTCTGTTTTTGAGTGGTCCGGTGTTAAGTTTATGGTGGGAAGAAATTTGTTTAATTTGTCATGGAATTTTAGAAGTTCTTGTTCAGACTCGGTTCAGATTATTAATATGTCATCAATGTAATGGAAGTAGGCCAAGGGTTTCATGGAGCAGGATGCTAAAATTCATTTTCCAGTTTAGCCATGAAAAAGTTGCTATTCTGAGGTGCCATTTTGCTTCCCATAGCGGTTCCAGTGCGTTGTAGATATAGTTCCTCACCAAAAGAGAAAAATTTGTGTGTGAGGATAAATCTGGTGAGTTTTAATACAGACTCGGAAGGGATCCTTTTAACTTCAAGGAATATTTAGCTGGCAGTTAGTCATCTTTGTGTGGGATGTTAGAATATAGAGACTACAAATAATATTCAAAGACCTTCCCTTGCTATTCTACAGGCAGTCTTTCAATTTAAGAAACATCATCATCCGAAGTTCAATGCCTCCAGATACACCTAGAGGAACTTATCCTTGTACTGGAAGGCTGCAAAACCTGCACTCATATAGTGACCAAAGATAAGATTCAAATCCCCAACACACAGCAAGACTATATGATTCTTGAAACATTCACATGTTCCTCTTCCAATGTGGTGTATCTAATTCTATTCACCATATGTTCTGCTGGTAGCTTCTATGTTGGTGAAACAAGACAGACTCAGAACAAGAATGAGGTCTCATCATCACACTATTACAGACAAAAAAATTATTTACCTGTAGCCAAACATTTCTGCAATCCAGGACATAACATAGACAATATGAAGGTTTTCATATTAAAAGGCAACTTCAAATCGCAAAAACATTGTAGGGTCTGGGAATACAAATTCATTACTAAGTTTAATTCCATTCAAACAGGGCTAAATTGAGGATTTCTGGTACACTACAGAACCTGAACAACTTTCTCCAAAGCATCAAGAGTGAAATCCAGGGAAAATTTGAAAACTGAGGACTCTCACTTTTTTTCTTTTTCATTCTATTGGCTAACAGGGTACAAACATATGTATTTTACCTTAGCAATTTTGTCCAGCCACACTGAGGCACCATTCCTCAGGATATTGGTGACATAAAAATGTCACACTACGAATCTTGGCCAATTTAGGATTCACTTTCTAAGACCAATGTTTATTTATTTAAATGTCCATGCATTTGCTCCTTTGTGTGTATATAGTTGTGTTTCTTCTAATATCTTGCCATACCATGCCTTAGGAAGGGACGTAGGATCTCTCGAAGGCTTTCTGCTATGTAGCATCAATTATTTTATTTTTGCTAGTGCTGAGAAGGTATCACAACTACAAGACTATTATTTTGTGTCTCCCACTGAGAGCAATTATTCTTCTAACATCAGTATCACATGTATGGAAGATAGGTGCACTCTACATATGTTGGTATAATTTGCACACAATGTTATATATTCTGTAACTTAGTTGTCTAATGTCACACTCCTCTTGAGAAAGCGTCTGTGAAACGTGCATTGAGGCAGTGGGCATTACCATCTTTTAAGCCACCTCAGGGCTTAATTCATCTGCACTTTATGGGTATCCTCTTATATGATTATTGTACAAGGGTTGGACCCCGCGCTTACTTTATACCAGATTTTAAAAAATCTGCTGCACCCGTTTGTTTCCACGCAAAAAAATTATTTTCTAATAAAATTACAATTAAAAACACTCATAACATTTTCATTATTTACATATGTAAATAATGAACATTTTATGAGTGTTTTTAATTGTAATTTTATTAGAAAATAATTAAATAATGAAAATTTTATGAGTGTTTTTAATTGTAAATTTATTAGAAAATAATTTTTTGCGTGAAAACAATCGGGTGCAGCTGATTTTTTAAAATCTGGTATAGAGTTAGCGCGGGGTCCAACCCTTGCACAATTTACCTTATTATTTAAAGAAGAAGGAGGTGTCTAACACGGTAGCCTCCTAGGACTCTCTAGTAGCAACTAAAGGTGGTAGTTAAAAATTGACTGAGCATCTAATTTTCATTACCTCATGCACAATATTGCTGTATAGGAGAGGGCCACATATATTTTGAAGGAATAACAGGATATGAATTATATGCAATTATGTTATTATGAGCTTACCCTAGTGATACACTCATGATCTATACAAACTGTTGGTGGCTATGGTGGTATATTTACACTGTGTTTAGCATATTATTCTTGAATTTTCCTCTCTATATCATTCTCATGTATATTTTTAAAGTATTCTAATAAAGTATATATTTTATCCATGAAAGTATGACTACATATTTTGTGTTTACAAAATTAAGGAATATACTTTATATTGACATTATACATTAAGCCATCTTTTTAAAAGCTCTCTTTTTTTTACATTTGATGTTATCTACTTTTATATGACTACGTAGTTATCTAGAATTTGATAATTTTGGATTTTATTGAGTAATTGTTGGATTTAATGAATTTTACTGTCCATTGCCATCAATAGTACATGCTTATTTATGTCACCTCCAGGTTCATAGTGCTCAATTCATGGAGTTTTCAGAGGTTGAGAATCACAATGACTTCTACACAGTTGAAGATGGTATACTTCACACACAGGATCAGAGAGGAGCGTATGTGATGTATGATGCTGCACTTGAGGATTTTAAACAATTACAAGATCAGTTGTTGCTGTTATCAACACTCCATATTGAGAAAGACCGAAGTAAGATGTGCTCTATATATTATAGCTTCATTAGAATTAATAACTAACAGTATTTATTGCTTTTCTGAGGAGTATGATATTCACAACTAGCAGATTGCTTATACTGAAAGTAAATGTGAAGATTTAAAATAAGAACATGACCTATTGATTAAAGGGGACCAGAAACTTATTTCCTAACTTCCTATCTAATACAGTGGGGGAAATAATTATTTGTTCCCTTGCTGATTTTGTAAGTTTGCCTGCTGACAAAGACTTGAACACTCTATAATTTTAGGGTTGGTTAATTTTTACAGTGAGAGATCAAAAATAAAATCCAGAAAATCAGATTGTCTAAATTATATAAATATATTTACATTTTGAGAGAGAAATACGTACCCTGTTTCCCCTAAAATAAGACCTGTGGGGGGATACTTTGCATGGGTATATTTGGGGCTGCAATGGGATGGTGGAGATATTGGGGGCCGCATGTGAATTTTAAATTTTTGGGGTTAGATGATGGCAAAATTAGACATCCCCTGAAAATAAAACATAGTGCATTTTTGGAGCAAAAAAGTTAAAGAAAAGGGTGTCTTATTTTCGGGGAAACAGGGATCCCTCTAGCAAACAAGACTGAATACTTGGTGGCAAAACCCTTGTTTGCAATCTCAGCAATCAGACGTTTCTTGCAGTTGATCATGAGGTTTGCACACATGTCAAGAGGAGTTTTGGTAACTTGGAATTTCAGCTCCCTCCATAGGTTTTCTGTGGGATTAAAGGTCTGGAGGCTGGCTAGGCCACTCCATGACCTTAATGTGCTTCTTTTTGAGGCACTCTTTTGTTGCCTTGGCTGAAGACTACCCATTTTGAATGTCCTGGTGGAGGGAAGAAGGTTGTCACTTAGGATTTTATGGTACATGGCTCCATGTATTGTTCCATTGATGTGGTGAAGTAGTCCTGTGACCGTAGCAGAGAAACACCCACAAAACATATTATTTCCAGCACCATGCTTGACTGTGAGGATGGTGTTCTTTGAGCATTGATCAGAGAAAGATGGCGTGCACACTGGTTGGTTGTTGGAGGTGCAAGTGTAGGAATCCAGTGGATCGTTCATCCCAAGCAGTCAAGATAAACACTGTATACTCATTTGTTCCTAGGCAAACAGTGAAAGTTTATTGACTCGTGCCTAGTTGTGACAAGGTTGCGACAGAAGGACGTTTTGGTTGACACACCGAAGGCCTTTATCAAACAGTCACTGCAAGATAATGTATAGGAAAACAAGTCAATACAATGTATAAAAGGCATTATTTACATATATACATCAGCATCAGAGTGTTAAAGTATGATTTTCTGTTTAAGGTACATGATGAGGGTGTTATGGAGCCAATTATGTAGAGACATCAAAGTTATGAGAGCTGGAGGTGTCTCAATATCCACCGTATGGAGTTACAGTAAAGTAGAGTAAATATAAGGTTTTGAAATAGGGTAAATAGAAATGGAAACAAATGTACCTAGTGTTGGTAAGGTTCCTGGAATCACGTAGTGTTAAAATTAGACCCTCAGATGGTAGGGTGTTCTTGGACCTGTGGGGATTGTATAGTAATAATACAGTTGTAGTTATCAGGATCCCATGTATTGTGCATTAGTTAAAAGTAGTATGTTATGCCCACCTGGAGTGTGTGTCACGAGGGTGCGGTCCCCAAATATTCGCTTTCAGCTATGCATGAAGCTTGTTAAGTCCTGCAATATATACATAGAATCTGTGTATCTCTGTAGTGGTCTCTAAGTTGTATGAATCCAAGGAATTGGGCTATGGTTCAGCCGCCACTGTTTCCCTAGGTCCCAGTCTTAGGTGGATTAGGGCAGAGCAATTGTTCAACTAGTAGTGGTATAAAAGGTACAGTGTTTAATTAGTATAAGGTACTTAGCTTGGTTTAGATGTGCCCTTCCAAGTGTTTCTGATCCTCATTGGTGTCAGTGGTACCTGGTCTCCTGTTTGTGACTGCCAGCCCTACCGTGCTATGGGCACGTGACACTGCTATCTATCGGTGTCCGCATTATATGCAGTTCCTGTGAGTCATGTGATGTGGTCACATGACCCGGAACTATGACGCAGTTTGCGTGTGCGCATTCGGCCGTGTGATCTCCATCAGTGTTGTATGTCTGTTGCTAGGCTGCTGTGTTCGCTGGTCATGTGATATGGTAACATGATCCAGAAGTGTGACACAGCCCCACACTTGCGTGGTTGGCTGTGTGGGTCCGCTACAATGTGTATTTTTGTTGCTAAGTAACGGAATTGCATGTAGTGAAGTGGTGTATATGTACTGTTATGTTGCAATGTCATATCCTGTAAGGAGTTATAGATGTGGGTAATGGTCTAGACAGAAAATAGAGAAGAAAGGGAATTAATGGTAGAACCTTATTGTGATTTACTGTGGAATGGGGATAAAGGGTTTGAGAAATGGTCAGCATAAATCATTATAGCATGAGAAACATAGAGATAACTTAGCATATACATATTCAGCATCATGGCGTGGCAACAATTGCACATAATGAGGTACTCAGGGTAACAATATAGGATACAATTAATACAACAGTAGGAGTCCAACCTGTAAGGAAAACTACTATAGATTGAGGGGAAAGAAAACATCATTAAGTGCCACTTTAACAGTATTTCTATAGTACTTATCTTACTGTGCTGGGAAGGATAGGGATAGGAAAGAAGATAATTTCAGGTAACCTGAAAAAAGTTTGAGAAGGCAATTAGATTAGGTCAACTATTCTATTTCCCTATTCAAGCCTCTGGGGAAAGGGTGTCAAGTGTGTAGATCCAGTCATATTCCCTGTCCCTAAGTAACTTGGTATGATTACTCCCCCTCCTGAGTCTTTCAACCTTTTCCATAACCTGGAACCTTAATTGGGCAACTGCATGTTTGGCCTCCAGCGAGAAAAGACAATCTATCGAAACACAACTCACAAGCACACTAAGCAGTTCAGAATTCAACAACTTAAAGACGAAAGTCTCCATACTAAACCATTGCAAGAGAGAAAAAGAGTTAAGTTCCAAAGAGACATGAAAGACTATCTGAACGACAGAGTATACTGCTGAAAGGAAAATAAACCTATCAGGCCTAACAAACCAAAGAAGCCATAGAAACTACGCGGGGAGCCTACATCAAGTTCAGACAGCAACTTTGGTGATTCTTCAACCCCACCACCCAATTTTTTAGAACGACCACGAGGCGCCACACCAGGAGGTCGACCCGGAGGAACCACAACCGGAATGATCCTCCGCTCACAGGTTGGGGTCCTACCTTACACTTAAACATCTCTGACTATACTCTTTCTCCCACTGAACTTTTAGTGTTGAACAAAGGCCTTCCTTTTTGTGCAATTCCAAAATGGAATGCATTTCAGCTGGAAAAAGACCTCCTTAGCAAGCCTCATGCATAGCTGAAAGCGAAAGCATCAACACTTTGGAACTGCACCCTCGTGACACACACTACAGGTGGGCACAACATACTACTTTTAACTAACGCACAACACATGGGATCCTGATAACTACAACTGTATTATTACTATACAATCCCCACAGCTCCAAGGACACCCTACCATCTGAGGGTCTAATTTCAACACTATGTTATTCCAGAAAACTTACCAACACTAGGTACATTTGCTTTCATTTCTATTTACCCTATTTCAAAACCTTATTTTTACTCTACTTTACTGTAACTCCACACGGTGGATATTGAGACACCTCCAGCTCTCATAACTTTGATGTCTCTACATAATTGGGTCCATAACACCCTCATCATGTACCCTAAATATAAAATCATATTTTAATACTCTGATGTTGATGTATATCTGTAAATAATGCCTTTTATACATTGTATTGATTTGTTTTCCTATACATTATCTTGATCTTGCAGTGACTGTTTGATAAAGGCCTTCGGTGTGTCGGCCAAAATGTCCTTCTGTTGCAACCTTGTCACAACTAGGCACGAGTCAATAAACTTTCACTGTTTGCCTAGGAACAAATGAGTGTGCAGTGTTTATCTTGACTTCTTTGAGTCATAGGTAGCATTTATCTTTCTCCAAGCATGGCAAATTGAGTTAATACCAAAGAGCTCAATTTTTGTCTCATCTGAACACAGCACCTTCTCCCAATCACTCTCAGAATACCAAGGTATTCTTTGGGAAACTTCAGATGGGCCTTCACATGTGCCTTCTTGGGCAGTGGAATTTTGCAGGCACTGCAGGATTTTAATTCATTACGGCAATGGTTTTCTTGGTGACAGTGGTCCCAGCTGCCTTGAGATCATTAACAAGTTCCCCCGTGTAGTTTTAGGCTGATCTCTCACCTTCCTTATGATCCTGGATACCCCATGAGGTGAGATTTTGTATGGGGCTCCAGATCGATGTCAATTGACACTCATTTTGTATTTCTTCCATTTTCTTACTTTTGCACCAACACTTGCCTCCTTCTCATCCAGCGTCTTACTTATGGTTTTGTAGCCAATTCCAGCCTTGTGCTGGTCTAGGATCTTTCCCCTGAAAGCTCTTTGGTCTTGCCTATGTTGTAGAGATTAGAGTCTGACTGAATAATTGAATTCTGGAAAGGAAAGACAACTGTCTTTCATGCAGTTAACGAGTTGATAAAGAGCGTCTAACTGGTCTAACTGAGCCAGAACTCCTAATGGTTTGTAGGGGATCAAATACCTATTTCTTGCTGCAAAATGCAAATATATTTATATAATTTAGACAATGTGATTTTCTGGATTCTATTTTAGAAATTCTATCTCTCACTGTTAAAATTAATCTACTCTTAAAATTATAGACTGTTCATGTCTTTGACAGTGGGCAGACTTACAAAATCAGTAAGGGATCAAATACTTATTTCTCCCACTGCATATCCCTTTAATCTAAGCTGTTTTCTAATAGCCTTCCTTTATTAATTCCCTATTGTTCCCTCTCTACGCTATCTAACAGCTGTTGCTGTTTCATTTTTCCTATTTCCTCCTAGATGATGTCCTGTGTGAGTGCCCCAGTGTATCCTGGAATTCTCACACGGAGCATCAGACAAGTTCCAGACACTTCCTCAGCTCCTCCCTGGAACCAATGTTACTGTGACACTGGTTACAGAGGTCGACCTTTTTTAATGTTTACTAAGGTCTCCAGCCCCCCCCCTCCCCTGCTCTCCTCCCCATCCTCCCCTCCCCACAGAGTAAGTAGATTTGTCTGTGTGCGTATGTTGATATATATGTATAGTGTCAGTGTGTGTGTCTATTTGTGTTTACTTCTCTGTATTTCCCCTCTAGTCAGTGCTGAGCTCTCCCACTGCTCCTGCAACTACTACTTGCAGCCACCAGAAGGTGCCCACACCCCATCTCCTCCTGCCATTCTGGTGTGCACAGGCCCCAGAGCCTTGAACTTCCCTGCTGGCCGTGTGTGGTGGGCAGTGGGTTGTGGGCGACGGGCTATGGGTGGCGGCCCCTGGGATTGGTTGCGGGTATTGTCGATCACGTGGGTTGGCGGCAACACTGGTGATACTGCGCAATGAACCAGTACCTCCAGCAGGTGCCGCTTTTGCACACCCATCACTTGGGTGTGCAAATATGGCTGTCACCAACGCGTGATAGGAAGACATTGGGATGCAGGAATTGTATGACAGACAGAACATCTCATTTATGTAAGTAGACATACCATGTTTCCCCGAATATAAGACAGTGTCTTATATTAATTTTACCCCCAAAAGTCCCACCCTGTCTTATATTCGGGGTATGACTTATATTAAAAAAAAAAAATGACAAAAATGAAAAGTCCCAGCCCCATACAGTATGCCACTGCAGCTCCCAGCACAGTACCATTAAAACCGCAATTCCGCCGCACAGCCGACTTGCGGCACACTTGCGGCATACTTGCGGCAGGTCCCCATACAATGTACGGTACTGTATGGGACACTTGCGGCAAGGTGCGGCAAAGGTGCGGTAACCGCACCTTGCCGCAAGTGTCCCATACAGTACCGTACATTGTATTGGGACCTGCCGCAAGTGTGCCGCAAGTCGGCTGTGCGGCGGAATTGCGGTTTTAATGGGCAAGTCGGCAAGGAAACATCCTTACTTTTTAAGGTAATGGTGGCCTCGGGCTATGGATTCCTCCGCGGTGCAGGGCGTTGTCCAGATGCTTCTTCATGCAGGAGCTTCTGGCCAATCAGCACTCGAGCAGCTGAGCCAATCAGCGCTCGAGATGCTGGGGAGCAGCTGGCCAATCAGAAGCTCCTGCCGGCAGCGGTGACGTCAGGCCGGGGCGACAGGCGCACAAGATTAACCCTATGCCCTCGGGGTTATCTGCGGCACCTGAGGGCAGAGGGGAGCCCACGGGGGACAGCGGACCTGCGGCTGCACCTGAGGGCAGAGGGGAGCCCACGGAGGACAGCGGGGCCAGTGGGACAGCGGGGACACAGGTAAAACATGCAATGGGCAAAAATGGCACTTTAGCGGTACCCTGTCTTATATTCCCCGAAAATAAGTCACCCTGTCTTATAATCGGGGTAATGACTTATATTGGAAAATTCTGCGCCAGCCCTGCCCTGACTTATATTTGGGGGTGACTTATTTTCGGGGAAACAGGGTATATATACATCCCTCATTCTCTATATTATAATCATGAATTGTGTTAAAGGGGACCACTGAGACTCTTTTGCTTGGGGCCCACAAGAAACTTGGAGCCAGCTCTGTCAACGCACTCCAAATAAAGGACGCCACCACCGCACAAACCCACCTCCATCATGATGTCACCTCCAATCTAGTTACTATATAAATCAGAAACTGCAACAGTCAACATATTTCACAACAGCCATAGGTCAGCGCCTGTCAGATCGAAAGTTATGTAAAATACTACATGGGTGGCTGATGTTATCGCATCAAGAATGTGGTGTCACAATGGGGGTGAGGATCTGTGGCACGGGGGATGGTCTTTCCCCCCTGTCCACTCCCCTCCCCTTATTCTGTCTTCTTTGTGCTCTCTCCTTAGACCTTTTTCCCCCCTTTGAGCACTCTCCCCCTTTTGTGCTGTCTTCTCTACTCTTTGCTCTTTCCTTTGACCTGTCTCCCCATGTGCTCTCCCCATGCGCTGACTTCTCTCCTCTGTGTTCTCTCCTTTGAGCTGTCTCACCCCTGTGCGTTGTCTCTCTTACGGTAGTGCACTGTCTCTCTTCCCCCTGTGTGCTGTCTCCCTTTCCCCTCTGTGCTGTTTCTCTTACCTATGTGTACTCTCTCATCCACCTTTGTGCTCTCTTTTCCCCCTTTGCGCTGTCTCTCTTCACCCTGTGTGTTCTCTCTTCCCCATATGCTCTCTTACCCCTGTGTACTGTCTGTAACATTCTGCTGTCTCTCCCCCTGTGTGCTCTCTCTTCCCCCTTTGTGCTTTTTGTCCCCTTGTAATGTCTCTCCCCCTATGTGCTCTCTCTTTACTCTGTGTGCTGTCTGTCCCCTTGTGCCATCTCTCACCCATGCGCTCTCTCTTCTCCGTGTGCAGTTTGTCCCCTTGTATCGTCTCTCCACCTCTTTGTGCACTCTCCCCCTGTGATGTGCAAATATGGCGGCGGCATGAGTGCGCATGGGCGCCAATTCACGCGGCCGCCATCTTTTTATACAAAAGTGTCACTCACCGCCGAATGAATCACTGGGCCTCTGTGTACTGCGCGCAGGCGCAGTGGGTCATTCAACAGGGGGTTGTGGGTTCAACAACGGTTTCGGGTGTCCTCAAGTGCGAGTGTCAGCGGCACCACTGACGGTATTGTGTGAGGGACCATTACTATCTGCAGGCGCATATTTGCACACCCATCACTTGGGTGTTCATATGGCTGCCGCCAGCGCGGGATGTGAGGATGCTACTTCACAATTATGCAAATAGATTAAAGGCTAAGGATGGAAGGACACTGCCTTTTGTACCTATCCATGGCTTAATTCAATGTAACTGAACATTAACCTTCTTTTTACTTTCCCACAATTTTAGGTATGCTTTGATCATTTTATATTAATGGCACCTAATCTCTGGGTACAACAATGTTGAGTTTGGCTTAAAAAGAAAAGTACTGTAACTTCAGACAGTGTTATTGACCATTCTTACTCATTAGTGTATTATCTTTATTTTTATATCAAGATTTTAAGTTAAGTAAACAAGAAGTAGATGGCATGAATCTCTCAGACTGGGCACATGTTAATGTGGACCGCTTTGCATTGCTGCTTGACCTGTGGACCTGGGAATGTGCACTATTAGAAAACAAACAGCAGGTACTTCAAATACATTTTTCTTTCTACATGGATCTTAGGTCTGTGGTGAGACAAGCCCTTTTGTTAAAATTTTCAGGTCACAGAAATATTTACGGTATGTGATGGCAGTTTTTCATTTAAAGGGAAACTGTTGTGTCTCTAAGGGCGCTTTCACATCAGCGTTTTTCGTAATTCGCGGCAGATGCGGTGAAAAAACCGCATCTGCCGCGTTTGCCGCATAACCGTTCCACTTGCGGCGCGGTTGCGGTTTTTTCTATGCAAAGTATAGGCGTACTTGCGGCAGGTGCGGCAAGTGCGGTTTTGCACTTGCGGCAGGTGCGGCCGCGAAAAAAACCGCGGCTTACTGCGGTTTTTTTCGCGGCCGCACCTGCCGCAAGTGCAAAACCGCACTTGCCGCACCTGCCGCAAGTATGCCTATACTTTGCATAGAAAAAACCGCAACCGCGCCGCAAGTGGAACGGTTATGCGGCAAACGCGGCAGATGCGGTTTTTTCACCGCATCTGCCGCGAATTACGAAAAACGCTGATGTGAAAGGGCCCTAAGGGTACCTTTACACGTCACAACATTGCATGCAATTTCACTTGCAACTTACTGGTTGCAGTGAAATCATAGACACATTATTCTATCTTGTTGCTGTGTGTCCATGATTTCACTGCAACCAGTCAGTTGCAAGTGAAATTGCATGCAATGTTGCGACGTGTAAAGGTACCCTTAAAGCTATTAATCCGCTGATATGGGGTTAAACTAAAAGTTAATAAGGTCAGATAGCTGAGTGGCTGATGTACTAAAAGTTCAGCTACCAGGGTAAATGAACCTTATTCCTCCCAGCAGCCTCCGGTTGTCAGTCATAGAGGTTCAGCCAGTATGGCTTCAGTCACCACTCAGTATAGAGTGCGTGGTGGATGTAATCATGTGTAGGCACATTGACTAACAGACACGTTTGCAGTGTTTCAGTGCAGTGGCTTCTGTCAGGGAGTATTCCAGTGTGTACGTACAGCCACTGCTTACTGTATACTGAGCGTTGACAAGCCGGGCTTTCAGTGCCACGGCTACCCTGCTTGGGAACTATATTAACCTACAGATTGACCCCATATTTGCAGGTCAATAGTACTTGGAGACATGACAGGTTTCCTATAAAGGGTTATTTCCTACATAGCAAATTATTATCTATCTACATGATAAGTGAAAATATGCTTAGTGATTGGGGTCACACCACTAGGGTCTCAAGAATGGGGCTCTGGAATGCCCCATTAGAATGATATGATGTTATTGTCATATTGCCATTGCCTACCTATCAAACTGACAGAAAAAGCAGAGTCCTGCAATTTGCAGCTGTACAGTAGAAGCCATGATTTCAACAAGGTATTTTAGAACCCCATTCTTGTGATCGGTGGGGATCTTAGCAGTTAAACCCCACTGATCAGTAAGTTATCATTTATTCTGTGGATAGATGGTAACGACCAATTTTGGAAATAAGTCTTAACATAGAGTTGCTTGAACAAATGTTTTTATAGCTCCCTTGAACTTTTTTCAGTCAGTAACCTTTTGGGTTCAAATGAACTTCCTCACTGCAGATACTAGTGCATCTCAATTAATTAGAATATCATCAAAAATTTCATTTTCAGTAATTCATTACATAAATTGAAATGCACGTAATATCTAGTCATTACAAATAGAGTGATCTATTTCAAGTTTTTATTTCTGTAAATGTTGATGATTATGGCTTACAGCCAATGAAAACTCAAAGGTCACTATCTCAGAAAATTAAAGTAGGAAAGATGAAGGGTTAAAAACTGTGCTGCCGTATTCCATAAGACATCAGTGGGTGAATATAATATTGTTTTATTAGTCAACGTGTTTCAGGGCTGGCAGAAACTCCCTGAAACTTGGCAATATTACATTAATTTTTAATGATATTCTAGTTAATTGAGATGCACTAGTAATGTCCTTTCTGTATGCAGATCTTGAAATGTATCATTTTCTAGCATATGAATATTTTTGTGTATTTTTTGAGCTTGTTGACAGTTACTATGAAGCCTACCAGCATACTCTGGATCCAGGAGAGAGATTTGCCTTGGCACAAGTGATTAATGACATCACGTTTAAGCGCCCACGGTTTGACATTGGCTCCAAATACTTCCTGGAGGCTTATAGGGATGAATGCCAATGCCTAAGGCTTCACTTGCAGCTTGTCAGAGATGTTTTGAGAAGTCAGGTAAGCTGCGTAAGCAAATATAACCATGTCATGAAATGGTAATCTTTAATTTAGCTAAAAAAACAATAAAAATTCCTGAAGTACTTTACATCAGTGTGCAAAAGTCCAGATTGCATTACTTCCACAGTCTGAGAACTTAGGGCAGAACTGTTATACTTAATACCAAGCTAGAGGAGCTGGTGTATAACATGATAGAAAAGTACCATACACCTGGGCTTTACCTGTAAAATGGGTCAAACTTGAGCGGTTCTCCTTTGAGCAAGAAGACAAGTTTTTCAACTTTAAGGAACTTGACCGTAAATACAGTGGCAAACATGCATTGTGGTTAATGTCACTTTAACAGCTACAAAGTGAGTAATGATTTCAGCAATGGATAAGAAACAAATACAACTGAATAAACAGAGTCACATATGTACAATTCTTTGGTTTGGGCCTTTGTTGCTTTCAGAAACTCCACCCGTCACACATAGCGAGATCGCTAGCGAGATCGCTGTTGCTTGATAGGTTTTGTGATGTAACAGTGACCTCGCCAGCGATCTCACTATGTTTGACATGTAGCAGTGACCGGGCCCTCACTGTGACATCGCCAATTGTGTCGGAATGGCCTGGACCATTTTTTGATCGTCAGGTTTCCACCAGGCAGCATGCATCAGTGTGTTTGACACCTTAACAACTACCTCGGAACGACTCAGAACTCAGCCACGTAGCTTTTTTCTCGCTAGAATTTCTGATGTTGGTGTGCAGAGGATATTTATCTAGTAACGTTATGTATTTTTCCAGCTAGCACCCACCATAGAGGTGTGCCAGCCATCTTTAATATTACATATAGTTATTTTTTGGACTGTGCACCCTCCCCCACCCTGTAGCCACAAGGAGACTCTGCATTTTATCTGTAGCTTGGGTTCCAGACACACCCCTTAAAAGCAGATTTTAATTGCATTTAGTGGCATATAACCATACACGCAAGTTCACACTGCAGACATAAGGCGACTAGAGTAGGACCCGGTAGAATGAGAGACCTTGCCGCGGTTACCGGGCTCGGATGTCATGGCCATCACATCAGCTAAGTTCTCATGTTATTCCTTACATAAGCTTTGAGTAGTTTTCTACTGTGCCTTTTGCTCCAGTTTACACTGTGCATTAATACATGTCAGCCATTAGCTTTTTTCTCGCTAGAATTTCTGATGTTGGTGTGCAGCGGATATTTATCTAGTAACGTTATGTATTTTTCCAGCTAGCTCCCAAGATAGAGGTGTGCCAGCCATCTTTAATATTACATCTAAAATAACTCCAGAGGTCAATGTGAAACACGCAAGTTTACTAATCTTTTTTAAAATCCTGATATTAAAAAAACATTGTCAATTTGTTGAGGAAATATATGTAACACAAAAACCTGATTTAAATAGTAGGTCATCTTCTGATGATAGCTTCCCTTTATAGCTGTGTTCCCCAACTCCACTGTTGGTGGCTCTTGAGGACAGCAGTTGGGGAACACTGCTTGAAAGGATAGGTATTTTTTGGCACAATCTATGCAAATGTTTGTCACAAAAAATGCCTTAAGCCCCCGTCACACATAGCAAGATCGCTGTTTCGTCACTGGTTTTGTGACGCAACAGCGACCTTGCCAGCGATCTCGCTATGTTTGACACACAGCAGCTACCATGCCCCCACTGTGAGATCGCCGATCATGTCGAAATGGCCTGGACCATTTTTTGATCGTCAGCCAGCATGCATCGGTGTGTTTGATGCATTAGGGTACCATCACACTGAACAACGCAGAAACGATACGGCGACCCATATAACGACCTCAGCGGTCGTTGGGACCCTGCCACTCAGCAGCTAGTCTGACAATTCAGACCTACGTGGCTGAGTTCTGAGTTGCCAACGAGGTCGTTGTTACTCGTTGGTGACTCAGAACTCAGCCACGTAGGTCTGAGTCGTCAGACTAGCTGCTGTGTGGCAGGGTCCCAACGACTGCCCAGGTCGTTATACGAGTCGCCGTATCGTTGCTGCATCGTTCAGTAGATCTGACTGTTTTACATCTCACCAGCGACCACGTAGCGACGTTCCAGCAATTCTTACCAGGTCGTATCATTGTCTAGATCGCTGGAGCGTCGCCAAGTGTCACCGTACCCTAAGGCGTCAAACACACCGATGCATGCTGGTCAGTGGGAGCCCGAGGATCAAAAAATGGTCCAGGCCATTTCAACATGATCTGCGATCTCACAGTGGGGGCCTGGTCGCTGCTGCGTGTCAAACATAGCGAGATCGCAGGCAAGGTCACTGTTGCGTCACAAAACCTGTAACGAAACAGCGATCTCGCTAGCTATCTTGCTAGGTGTGATGGGGGCTTAACACAATCCAGGACTATGCTGCCAGGAGGTAATTGGGACATACAGTGCAACAAGATCCCAATATAGTCTCTAGCGGCCTAGAGGAATTCTCAAGACAGCTATAAAGCCCATCAAAGGTCACCTGGGATTAAGCTCAGCATCCCACTGACACTAGTACCCAACCCTCTTCATTGTTCTCACAGCTCCCAGCTGGCATACAGTGCTAACCATGCTGTGACCTTGGGCATTATGTTTTAGGCAGCAACTCGGTCTAAACTTTTGCAGGCCTATCTCCTAATTGGCAGAAGTCTATAAGCCCTACACCACTGCCAATCTGTTGTATGCTCATTCCAGAATACATAAAATATGGCCGGCACCTATAGTATTAAATGAATAAGCAGGTTCAAGTATGCTGTGGCTGCAATACAAATGTATATTAACAAGCAGAATGAAACTAAAATTAGCAAATCTTAAAAAAACTATTGCTATAAACATGTAAGGTTCTTTGTGGACATTTCATCAAAGTATGTGAGTTTACCTCCTAAACTCAAGACTGTCTATTTTTAGAGGCTAGAAGACTTCTCACCTCTCCATGTGCCTAGTCCTCATTTTAATTATGGAAGAATGGGATTCAGCTATACTTTGTTGTAACAAAAAATTCTTGAAAAGATGGTGGATAATATTGACCACCACTCCAATCCAGCAACTTCCAGTCATTTATATTTTACTGCAGAGGGACCAGTTCAGTTGCTACTCTCGATGACCAAAGTTGTCAATTATCAATTGTTACACCATCTATACAAGGGATCTCAAACTCCAGGCCTTGAGGGCCGCCAACAGGTCATGTTTTCAGGATTTCCTTAGTAGCACCCTGCACTGGTGATGATTCCAACGCCTGTGCAATGCTAAGGAAATCCTGGAAACATGCACTGTTGGCAGCCCTCGAGGCCTGGAGTATGAGATCCCTGATTTATACCTTGGTCTAGCACTTCAGGTGTTCAGCATATTGGTGTCACCAGCCTCTTACCTGAGGTAACACCTCTATTTAAAGGTGCACAAAATTATTTACAAAAAGTATACAATTGCAGTCTAATTTCGGTAAACAAACAAGGGTTTCACTTGTCACCTGCCTACACACCTCACCAGTCTTAATGAATGGTGTCGCTGGAGTAAGATGTACCTAATTCATTAATGAATTAGGCATGTCATACAACTGCTGTGCACCTCTGGTAGAATGGTGATTCAATGAAAGCCACTGCCATGACCCTCCAGTCAATATACCCACCTCAGTAAAGCTTTCAGCAACAGTGCTCCCACATTAATTCTTACCTTCTCCTTCACTTCTGCTACTCTGAGGTTCATGACCTAAAATAATACTGTACATGCTAACACCTAATTGACCAAACATACATTTTTCACACCTTTCAAGCTCTGTATTAGGCCTCCTTCCCATATCCATGTTTAAACATGTACGTGAAAAGATCACACCAGTGTCATCTGCGTTTTGGATCACCATGTCATCCGTGTGTCCATTTTTATCGTCAGCGTGTCTTCAGTGATTTTCACAGGTGACTAAATAAATTACAAAGTTTCTCCTATACGTTGCAATGTTAAAACATACTGCACATGGGATTTTTGTTCTGGTGAAGAAGAATATATCTCAGGAATGTGTCAACAAAAAAAATGATCATAGCTAATACTTCTTGGATCAGTGTTTCTTCTCAGCAGTGCAGTTTCTTCCTTATCCTCCTCCATTTTGGATTATTTTAGGCTAGGGTCACACATAGAAGTCCGTTTTTGGAAGTGATTTCCATGACCAATCCGGTTTTTTTTGGGGTGCTTTTTGTGCCTCCTGCATCTCTGAACGTATGTGGACTTAGTCATTTTTTCATTTTTTTTCATTAAAAACGCATATGCGTTAACGCAGGTGCCTATATGTGCCATGCGTTAACGCATGCGTTTCCCATAGGGCCCCATGTTAAAAAAACGCATGCGTTTTTTAACTCATGCCAAAACGTTGCTAGCAACGTTTTTGGCTCAAAAACGGACAGAGCAATGTTTTGAGGTCCAGAAAAAAACGGACAGGGTGTTTATTACATCCAATCCGTTTTTCTGTCAGTTTTTGGACTTAGAAAAAAAAAATGCCAAAAATGAAGCCAAAAACGGACCAAGGGCTTATGTGTGACCCCAGCCTTACCCAGGCATGCTGCAGCATTTGTTCATATGTTTTTGATAGTAGTTGTGGCTGTACACAACTACCCCACTTGAGCCTGATGCCGCTTGGTTTGTCTGCCTATTCCATCAGATAAGACCCTATTTGTGTTTTTTTTTCTTTCTAGTTTAAACCAAATTCAGGATTGAATTTTTTTAATTAAATGGAATTTATCTATTTTACTGTCAAAATGAAACTAATGCTGTGTAGAGACATCACAGTAGCATTTAACCTGGCCTATATAGATCTCTACCACCCCTCTCCCCAATCTATCATGATACTTCACGTCCATAATTCATGTGATTAACTTGCAGAAGTCACATTAATGACAATCATTACTGGAAAACTAATGGACACCACTGAAGCAATGTTATAGAATAGGTTTCTTTTTTTAGCACATTCATAGCCCTTTATTTTTCTTTCTTAAATCTCAGACAACCCCTTCACTAATAGTCTTGTATTGAACATTCAATAGCTCATCTCGTTCTGTATAAAGTTACCATTCTACATTTGGTGACGACTAGATTCAACATTTAATGATAATCTATCTCAGTTTTTATTGTTAATAACAGTATATTACCAAACTTATATATTTGTTGTAGGGATCTACCTTATTTTGTTCATACAAAATATTAAATGGTATTAATATTTTTTGTAATTATCATCTATGCAGCTAGAAAATCAAAGGGAATTTGCCCAGAAGATTTGGCATGATGGCCGAAAAAGGGACGTTTATGACTTTGGTCTTCCGCATAATATTGTAACCAAGCCCTTTGTCTCACTTAACACTAGCTGGTGAGTATATGCCTCATGGTTTACTAATGATCAGTTCCAAATTAAGTAATCTGATCAATCACTTTATGATTGTAGAGGCCAGGATCTTATAGATTAGGAGTGCATTCTAATCACCTTCTGCAAGCATTCTTCTAGGACTTTTAGTCAAGTCTACTATATTTAAATATGTATTTTATTTGCTTATATATAGTGCCATCATATTCCAAAGACATCTTGATCAGTGCTTCCACTGAGGATCGCAATCTAAAGTAACTTCCCTCTCAGTAAGTCTTTGGAGTGTAGGGGAACATACAAACATCTTGCAGATGGTGTCATTGGTGGGATTTGCAATTGCAAGTAGACATGGCATTTCAAGTCAGAGGTGCACTAGTCCTATCCCTTTTAGCAGCTATAAAGAACAAGCCACTTGGCAGTGAAAGAGAGATAATGTTTATTTCCAATTCAATATATAAAGTTTCAGTCAATAACTTCTTCAGCTATACAAACTGAGAATATAATAAAGAAGTGCTAATGGTAAGCGCATAAATATGGTCTTGAGCGTGATGGACAAATGGCAGAACTAGGAGACATAACATAACCAGTTAGAGGAGATTCCTAACAACTAGGGACAGTAGAATTTAAACCCAGGACCCCAGTGCTGCAAGACAACAGTGATAACCACCGACCCATCATGTTGGTCATAGAATGTCTGTGTGTTTTTTTCATTTCTTGTTGTTTGATCCACAGCCCAGCATTAAAGAATGTTTACCTATTTGAATTCCATCCATCTCTGGGACTTGCTTTCCTGATCTCTCGAACGTTGGACCATATTTGTAAAGAGTTTCAACACCTTTGTAATTCAAAGACACCAAAGCAATCTTACATTGTAGAGAAAAGGGTCCTTCAGCTTGCACTTACAGAGTGGTTAGCGCCAAAAGATCTCCTACAATCGTTTACTGCAAATGTGCACAAAGATGTAAGATAAATAATATTTTGTTTACATTCATCATCCTCTTACTAAACTACTGTTGTCATCAATGTCTGAGGTCATTTTTCTACTTCGTTATTTTTTTGTCTATAGCTATTTGAAGAGGTGTTAATAGAAGATCCGGTCATGGTTAGAGATATCTGCATATCAGCATTGAGCTCAGCTGATGAAGATAAAAAGCATGGCAGAGGAAAGCAAATCCATATCCAGGACACATTCAGCAAGATGCTCGAACTCATCACTCTACATTACAGAATAATCGAGGCGTCATTAGAAACGGCATTTCTTTCCAGGTCAGACAAATTTAGCCAGACACCTCAAGGAGACCTTCAGTTAATACAGCCATTATTGGGAGATTTATTCATGCAATTAAGTACAAGGTCACAATAGCTTTCAAAGTGAATATCATATTTTTTCTAAGGATTTTTATTGAGTTGCATTAAAATTAAAGGTTATAGACAGAATAAAGGAATGCCCAAAGTGTCAGGAAAATAACACTGACATGTTTCATGGTCTATGAGACTGCAAGGCGGTAACACAATTTTGGGAATTGATGAGGGGCTTGGTGGAAAAAATCTGCGACAAGAGAGTGGAGTTTGACTCCAAGGTGTGGATCTTACACTCAGTGGGTGACCTGAACATGAGAGGAGATAAAGTGAAGTTGTTTCATATAACAGCACTGGCTACCACAAGATTGCTGCCCCGCCACTGGCTCTATAGGGAACCTCCGCCTATTTGTGAAATAATTACCGAACTGAAGGGGACCTTATTAATGGAAAAGATAGACGTGGAAGGGGACAAGGACAAATTGACTGCGAAATTATTTGCTAAATGAAGATGTTTTATTGTCACCCAGTTGACAAGGGATGAGATTCAACGGGTGGTGCTACCTTTTATTATTATGGAATGGTACTTATTGAAAGATCTCCCAGGAATACTGGGGGGCCTTAAAGGAGGTTTCCCACAAATAAAGTTCATTTTAATCAATAGATCTTGGAATAATAATAATTTTCATAATTGGATGTGTTTAAAAAAAGTGTTCCTGTACTGAGATATTCTTATAAATGTGTCCCGGCTATGTACAGTTTCATTTTTATTTCTGACCGTGCATGAAACATGGTCTGATGATACCACATCTCCTGGGCAGGGGAGGAAGTAAAAGAGTATTCACACATTACAGCACGGGATCACAGCTGATTCTTTTTTGTGAGGTAAAACATTTCTCTGCCTCTTTCTAGAAAATGTTTTACCTCAAAGAAACAATTATTTGTGATCACATGCTGTAATGTCTGTATACTCAATTTCTTCCTCCCCTGCCCAGGACCAAACCAATGCTCCTTGCACGGTCAGAATCAAAAATGAAACTGTACGTAGTAAGAGCATATTTATAAGATTATCTCAGCACAGGAACATTTTTCTAAACATCCAATTGTGGAAATTATTAATCCAAAATCTATTGATTAACATGAACTTTTAAATTAACTTTGTTCGTGGGAAAACGCCTTTAAGATAGAAAGGCTGGGATAGGAGGGAAGGTAGATTTAAAGGAAGGGAGCATCGGGAGCTTCAAACGTATCCTCAGAATACATATTTGTTTCAAATGTAATTATGTTGACATAGGGGGGAGGGGAAGGATTGGGAGGTCAACCATTATTAATAAGAGCAATTTAAAGCTTGATAATTGTGACATGTCTTCATTAGACTATTAGAATTAAAGGGGAATTCCAGTGAGATAAAACTTTTTAGTACAGTTCCTTCCCTCCTACATGATGAAGCAGAGCTGTACACTGCAGTTCTAGGTTCTATAGATCTCTTATAAATCAATAAAATCATGCCTGCTCCTCTGCTCCGGCCCCCACCTCATGGAACCCTAGATTTCTGCATGTCAGCTTCGTCTAGGACCAGAGAAGAGAAGGTGTGTCGGGGGCGTGGATACTGGAAGCTTCAGGATCAGCCTACCCCCTCCCACACCCCCTCACAATTCTGTTTAGTGAGGGGGCATGGCAGGGGGCTTGCAGAGATTTATGCCAGAGCAGAGGAGCAGGTGTAATTTTATCGAACGATTTATAAGAGATCTATAGATGCTAGAACTGCAGTGTACGGCTCTACTTCATCATGTAGCAAGGCAGGAACTGTACTAAAATGTTCTCCCTCACTGGAGTTCCCCTTTAAGGATTGTAATTGACTCATTTTGTAAACATTTTGGCTGTAAAATTTAAAAATTTAAATCAAAAAGGAATGTTAAAAAAAAAAAAAAAGTTGATATTGATCCCTCATGCTAGTGAGTCAAAATGATGTAATACAATTAATTAATATCTGAATCATAATAGAGAGAGAAACAAGCGAAGAATAGTCATTTTGGACAAGCTTGATTGGTTCTGATTATTCTACCCTTTTTTATTTTTTCCACCTGGCCTGCCATGATTTTCATTTACCTAACTGATGGTCGCCTGATCTGTGCAAGTTGTCTGGAATTTGTTTTGTGCATTGAGCAATTTAAATGGTGATCGCCACCATTCCTAGGTGTATGTGCTTTTTATTGTACTCCATCCTTCAAGACGTAACTACAGCAATATCTTCTAGTAACCCTGTGAAAAGTATGATGACCATGAAGTCTACAACCTGTGAAGATCATGCTTTCCTTACTTCAGCATCAAGAATCTTGATTGCTCTTTTTCAGTGTCCATCATGGCATGGGTGCTACATGTGTAGTAGAGGGTGGGCCATTTATATGGATGCGAATAAAGAAAATGGGAATGGTAGGTAATATCACCTTCCTGTGTGTGGCACATTAGTATATGGGAGTGGGACAACTTTTCCAGATGGGTGGTGACCATGGTGTCCATTTTGAAGTCGGCCATTTTTGATCCAACTTTATTTTTTTTCAATGGGAAGAGGGTCATGTGACACATCAAACCTATTGAGAATTTCATAAGAAACAAAATGGTGTGCTTGGTTTTAGCATAACTGTATTCTTTCATGTGTTAATTACAAGTTTATGACCACTTATAAAATGTGTTCAAAGTGCTGCCCATTGTGTTGGATTGTCGATGCAGCCCTCTTCTCCCACTCTTGACACACTGATAGCAACACCACAGAAGAAATGCTAGCACAAGCTTCCAGTATCCGTTTTTTCAGATGCTGCACATCTCGTATCTTCACAGCATAGACAATTGCCTTCAGATGAGTGATGAGGCAAACTTTTGTGAATGGTGAAGTTAACAAACAAAACCACCACTGTTGGTCTGACACTAACCCACAGTGGATAGATCCCTCCAAGACTGTTGGAAAAATTGGTGGTTTATGTGGTGCAAAGATAGTGGGGCCATTCTTCATCAGTGGACCATTTACAGTGCTCTAGGGTACATAATGGTAATGTATCTGTAAAAAACAGATAACATATGGATAGTTTGTGTAACGTATGTTTTTTCCTTACATCCATTGACTTACATTGGTGAATCTCGACTACTGTATGTGACCAAACGTAGTATTCTGCGATTTTGTTCCCTCAGGATGATTACAGCTGAGGAAAATTTTGCAGATCAGCACTGACTCACTAAATATAATGGGTATACTCATCTGTTTCCTCTTGCACTCATAGACTTGCATTGTTGAGTCTCTTCTGCTGTATGTGTCCATACACAGCATGTTGCAATATCTTTCCTCAGGCCAATTACAGCTGAAGAAAAACTTGCAGATCAACACTGACTCATTAAATATAATGGGTCTGAGTGCAATGCGATTTTTGTTTGTATTGCACTCGTCCGTTTTATATGTAGTTGGTTAGCGAGCCTTAGGTATGAAGAACAACATAGTAAAGTGATTGTTGGTGTGAGGTTTCTAACTATATTCATTGTCAAAATTCCTTGATTGTATTTTAGGACATACATACAATTTGCTGAGGAGATGGGGTTTAACCAGTTCCACTTATTTTTGCGTCCAGTCCAGTTTGAATTTGCATTACCCAAGGGTCAAGAAGAGCAGAAGCCTCCTATGTTCATCACCTCACTCATTGAGGATGATAGCTGTGTAGACAGGTAAGAAAAGACAATCATAAATAACTATTTCAGCTTTAGCAGTAAACTACAGCATTGCTGTATCAAGTACGGTTGTTTTCTTAGGTAAAAAATGTTTGTACCGTGTTAGCTAATAGGTAGAAAAATATTAGAATCTGAGAGTTCTCAGTGGTTGATACCTTTTAATGGCTAACGGAAAAGATGGTAAACATAGCAAGCTTTCGGGACACTGCGGCCCCTTCGTCAGGCTAATAATGACACAAATTCTGAAGATATATGCATTTATACATAAGCAAATGAAACAAAAAAAAAAAATAAACAGTCTTAGATGTTATAGTAAATGTGACAGGTGACGTAAAACAGAATCAGGCTAGGGTGGAAGTGATAGGCTGGGGAATTGAAACTAAAAGTTTAAGATAAGCGGAACAAATTGTATAATGATTATATGGTGGTGGTCTGGGGAGAATTGAAAATACTTAAATGAGTTGAAGAAAGCAATAAAAGGAAGTGAGGGTGTTCATGACAAACGTTCATTGTCCTAGAAAATGGAGTCTGTTGGAGATGTAATATCCCCAAATGTCTTTTCAATTTATATAGAAAACGCATGAATCTGTAATACCTCCAAATGTCCATTCATGTTATATAAAAAACCATGAATTCATGTGATACATTTAATCCTATTTTGAATGTGTCAAAGGTCGTTATCAATTTGTATTCCCAAATTCTTCTCTCTCTCCGAGATTTGAAGTTGCTTTTTAAGATGAGCAGTCCCATATCGGTTTCACTGTGGTCAGGGCTGTGGTGCTTGTGGTGCAACTGAAGTTACCTGGGATCTTGTAGTCCTGATCTGTCCCAGGAATCCTTATCTTGTCCGTTGTCATTATAGATGGACAGTTTTTACACCTGTTCTGGTTGCAGGGAAAGGTTCCTGTTGCTGTTGGGGAGGACAGGGCGCTTCTGACAATGATGCTTTTTAGATTTGGAGTTTGTCTAAAACACAAGAGGGGGATACAGAAATGTTGATTTTAGTTGGGCATCTTTTTGTAGGAGTGGTTGCAGTTTTCATGCGGCTCCTCTTAGCACCTCCAGACTTGGATTGTAGATGACTACGAGAGGAACTCTGTTGTTTTCTTCTTTAGATTTGTAATGTAGGAGATGATTCCTTGATACTCTGGTGGCACTTGTAATCTGGTTCTCGATTGTTCTTGGATGGTAGCCCTAGTTCAAAAAGGTCTTTCTGAGGTCCTCAAGGTGATTGTCTCTATTGTCCTGAGGAAGGAGCATGGTAGCGCTCCGAAACGCGTAGGAATGAAGAACACCCGTTGAAACCAGTGTTCCAGTTTCTGGTTTCATTCATTCAGCAGTGCAGATACTAAGACACTTCGTCCCAATACAACTATTGTTCGCCACGTCGATTGTGGATGTGTGGGTCCTGCAGTAGTTGTATCCAGGCGCACATGCTTGTTGTGTGTAACAAAATTTTTCCAGGTGAGCAGCTTTCAATAAGGTTCTTGCCGATATCTGTAAGGAGATAAGACCCTATTTGTGCATTGTCTCACCCCCTATAGTTTATTCAATAGGTCTGTTGTGTGCTGAATGTAGCTGGGTGTCTCTTTTACCAGGGGTTTGAGAACACCCTCTACCCACCCAGAATTTTTTTAGTTGAGGGTGCCCACACATACAATGATTGGTCTTCCTGGATTTCCTGATTTGTGAATTTTGGGAAGCATGTAGAATGTGCCTGTTCTTGGACTTTCTGGTATCAGGTCATCATCTCTTCCTCCCTAGCCTGATTCTGTTTTACGTCACCTGTCACATTTACTATAACATCTAAGGCCCCTTTCACATCAGCGGTTTTTTCAAATCGCGGCAGATGCGGTGAAAAAACCGCATCTGCCGCGATTACCGCATACCGGCTGCACTTGCGGCACGGTTGCGGCACGGTTGCGGCAAGCCCCATACAATGTATTGGCGGGCTTGCGGCAGGTGCGGCAAGTGCGGTTTTGGTACTTGCGGCAGGTGCTGCCGCCAAAAAAAAACGCGGTCAGCCGCTTTTTTTTCGCGGCCGCACCTGCCGCAAGTGCCAAAACCGCACTTGCCGCACCTGCCGCAAGCCCGCCTATACTTTGTATGGGGCTTGCCGCAACCGTGCCGCAAGTGCAGCCGGTATGCGGTAATCGCGGCAGATGCGGTTTTTTCACCGCACCTGCTGCGATTTGAAAAAAACACTGATGTGAAAGGGCCCTTAGACTGTTTTTTTCTTGGTTGTTGGATTTTTGTTTCATTTGCTTATGTATATATGTATGTGTCTTCAGAATTTGTGTAATTATTGGCCTGACGAAGGGGCCACAGTGTCCTGAAAGCTTGCTATGTTTACCAATTTTTCAATTAGCCATTAAAAGGTATCAACCACTGAGAACTCTCAGATTCAGTTGTTTTCTTAGGCTGGCTTCAGACTGCGCGTCTGATCCGATCCGTAGCTGTCCGCTTGAAGCAGACAGCCGCGGACCGGATCAGCACACAGGACGGGGGGCTATTATGCCCTCCGATCCTGTGTGCAGCCACACGCAGCTGAACCAGCGGCGCCCGCGGTCCTCACCTATTAGCAGCAGGAACTGCATGCAGCTGCACACAGGATTGGAGGGCATAATAGCCCCCCGTCCTGTGTGCTGATCCGGTCCGCGGCTGTCTGCTTCAAGCGGACAGCTACGGATCGGATCAGACACGCAGTCTGAAGCCGGCCTAAGTAAGATCTCAGCTTATAGTGATTGACTATGAACTATCCTTGTTTACTTCCAAAGGATAAAATCTGTTTTGACATATCATGTACGTTAACTATATTGCAGAATTGTCATGAATGTTCACTGCTGTTTTATCTCTTAGTAATGCTGAGCAAAATCTGTTTCAAAATACAAACTCAAGTAAAACAGCTATTCTGCAAAATGTGAACCTGGATTAATCACATTATTACAACTCTTCAGTTATCTTAATCACAATAACAGTTACCGTATATACTCGTGTATAAGCCGAGTTTTTCAGCCCAAAATTTGGGCTGAAAAGTCCCCCCCTCGGCTTATACACGGGTCTATACGGTATATAGGCTGCTGTGGTGGGGGCTGTGGAGGCTGGAGGAGGCTACTGTATGAGCGGCCCCGTCACGTGGGGCCGCTCATTATATATGCACTGCTTCCCCCTGTCAATCAGCGGCAGGGGGAAGCAGTGCATATATGCCCCCCAAAAGCTGGCACTGTCCCCCCTTGTAAGGGCCCCCCCCCGCTGCTTATACATTACCATCCCGGTGTTCTGATCGGCGCCGCTCCTCGGTGCTTCTTCTTCATCCTCCCGTCCTCGCTGGCTGCATCCGGGATCTCCGGCTGTCGCAGCGATATGACGTCATCACGCGACGGCCGGAGATCCCGGATGCAGCCAGCGAGGACGGGAGGATGAAGAAGAAGCACCGAGGAGCGACGCCGATCAGAACACCGGGATGGTAATGTATAAGCAGCGGGGGGGGGGGCCCTTACAAGGGGGGACAGTGCCAGCTTTTGAGGGCTGTTGGTACCCCCAGGGGGCTGCTGGGTACCCCCTGGAGGTTGCTGGGTACCCCCTGGGGGCTGTTGGTACCCCCAGGGGGCTGTTGGTACCCCCAGGGGGCTGTTGGTACCCCCAGGGGGCTGTTGGTACCCCCAGGGGGCTGTTGGTACCCCCAGGGGGCTGCTGGTACCCCCAGGGGGCTGCTGGGTACCCCCTGGGGGCTGTTGGTACCCCCAGGGGGCTGTTGGTACCCCCAGGGGGCTGTTGGTACCCCCAGGGAGCTGTTGGTACCCCCAGGGGGCTGTTGGTACCCCCAGGGGGCTGTTGGGTACCCCCTGGGGGCTGCTATATGTACCCCTGGGGGCCTGCTGTATACCACTGGGGCTGCTGTATACTACCACTGGGGCTGCTGGGGCTCCTGTATACTACCACTGGGGCTGCTGGGGCTCCTGTATACTACCACTGGGGCTGCTGGGGCTCCTGTATACTACCACTGGGGCTGCTGGGGCTCCTGTATACTACCACTGGGGCTGCTGGGGCTCCTGTATACTACCACTGGGGCTGCTGGGGCTCCTGTATACTACCACTGGGGCTGCTGGGGAATCTGTATACTACCACTGGGGCTGCTGGGGAATCTGTATACTACCACTGGGGCTGCTGGGGAATCTGTATACTACCACTGGGGCTGCTGGGGAATCTGTATACTACCACTGGGGCTGCTGGGGAATCTGTATACTACCACTGGGGCTGCTGTATACTACCACTGGGGAGGCCTGTATACCACACTGCTGGGGGCTGTATACCTGTGCTGGGGTCCACCCTCGGCTTATACATGAGTCAATAGGTTTTTCCAGATTATTGGGGCAAAAGTAGGGGGGTCGGCTTATACATGGGTCGGCTTATACACGAGTATATACGGTATGTGAAATCATAATCTTATTACTCCTTACAGCAGATTAATATTCTGTCGTAGTGGTTTCTCATTATGTGGTTTCTTTTTCGCAATATTTTGTTGTAGAATGATACCAAAACCTGTATAAATAAAAATAAAAACAACCCTTATTGTTCAAATATTAAAACTCATCACAAGACAAACACAAATACAAAGGAAGAACACCTGAAACAAACCAACACAAAGTCAAGGAAAGCGCTGTCCCTAGAATGACCACTACATAGCAATGAAGGGATTTTATCATAGGTTAGGGTGCCCCCATCCCACATCAGCTGGCCCTATAGAACATCCCTATGGTAGGAATAGTTCATATAGAGGCTATACCACTCCCGGTCTAGTTCACTTAACTTAGTGAAGACTCGGGAAGTTGGTAGTTGTTTGTTCATTGTTTGGTGGAAAAATCCTGTATTTCCTGTGTTCCACTTTGGTTGCCGGATAACCTCTTGCATCCAACGACTAGAAAACAGTATTGTACAACATTTCTGTGAAGGCAAACGGCAATTCACCCTTCTTCTGTTGTACCCCTCAATACATGAAGGGGAGAAATGCATCAATTGCATGGAAAATTTTAATCTATCAATCGGAGTCCACCGAACAATGAACAAACAACTCCTAACTTCCATCTTCCCGAATCTTATAATGAAGTTAAGTGAACTAAACCAGAAGCAGTATAGCCTCTATATGAACTATTCCTACAATAGAGTTGCTCTATAGGGTCAGCCAATGTGGTATGAGGGCACCCTAACCTACGGTGAAGATCCTGTAGTGGTCATACTAGGGACAGCGCTTTCCTTGACTTTGTGTCGCTTTGTTTCAGGTGTTCTTCCTTTGCATTTGTGTTTGTCCTGTGATGAGTTTTAATATTTGTACAATAAAGGTTTAAAGGTTGTTTTTATTTTTATCAATCCAAGATTTGGTATCACACTACAACAAAATTTCTGATTTGATAGCTATCAATTATCAGTTTTCTTCTAAACAAATGCTTTCTTGCAATATCAGTGTGCAGCTCTAAGCATAGTATACTGTTTGTAACCAAGAGTGTAACTACATTGGGTGTAGAAATTGCAGACATGGAGCCCAGGGTGGCTCCAAAAGTCACTTTGACCCATTAAAGAAGACCAGTAGTGACAGTTGGCGGCCCTGTTTGAGATTTTGCATTGGGGCACATGCACTGCAAGTTACGCCAATGCTTGTAACCAGTGTAAACCATCAGTATACTTTTGTTTCTCAGATAAGCCTAGATGGCAACTCAATAAAAATACAAGTAGTAATAAATATTTTGTATACAGTATGTAGCTCCTTTGGCTACATGCAATTTTTCAGTGACCTTTTATAGGGGTTTTCCATCTGGGACATTTATGCCACATAACAGGATATGAATAAATGTCTGATAGATGAGGGTTCCACTATTAAGATGCATGTCGATCTTGGGATGGGGGGCCCCCCCATCGCTCACTGTCAGGAATTGAGATATGGGATCTCTGAATATTTCAGGTAGTGTCCTGTTCTCAAGATTGATGTGGATCCCAATAGTAAGGCTAGCAAGTGTCAGACCTTTATGCCATATTCTGCACATGACAGCCCTTTTACTGTGAATAGCCAAAATATTTATCAATGAAAAAGTTATCACTTAGTATCTGCTGTATTCAGCGGTTTATTTCTCTCATAATGTGAAGGTATCTCCTTCATTCCATATCTGGAAACTGATGCAGCAAATATTTTAACATAAAAGTTGTAAAACCGGTAAGGTTACGCCTCATTTTCCTTCTGCCACTGAATTCTGCTAAAAGTAATGTTTAAGAAATGTGATAAAATTATTGAAGGTTCTTGCTTGGTAGTTTAGACTGTGTATACTTATAATGCCTATATCTGGGTGATTGATAATAAAGTGAATTCTACTGTTATGTCATATTATATCGATATTAGGGATGGGCGAATCTACTCGCTAGGACTCGTTACTCGGCGAGTAGTAAGGGACTCGCAGGACTCGGTACTCGGCGAGTTTCCCAGTGATGACTCGCACGAGTCCAATGCAAATCAATATCAATCCTAGTTTTGTCAGAAACACTGACAAAACTAGGATTGCCATTGTTTGCATTAGACTCGTGCGAGTCATCACTGGCTACTGTGCCAGTGATAGCAGGGAAACTCGCAAAGTAACTGCTGTTTCTTTGCGAGCCGAGTCCAGCTGTCTTCTCTGTGCAGCTCCAGGGTCCTAGAGCCCACCTGCTCACAGACATTATGTAGCAGTGCTGAGATTGTTCTCAGTCTGCTCATTCCCTGTGCATGTAGCAGAGAGGACATCGCGTTTTGGACTACGTCGGACGGAAGAGGATTTTTTTAATTAAAGATGGAGTCCCTAATGGCTTTTTTTTTTATTTCAAATAAAAAATTTTCTCTGTGTTTTTTTAACCCTTTATTGGAGATTCTTAGTGGCTGGGTCAAACGTGGCCTGACATTAAGAATCTCGGGCTTAATACCAGCTTGTATAACAAAGCTGGTATTAACCCCTTTATTACCCAGCGTGCTACCGCCACCAGGGCCGCTGGAAGAGCGGGGTTCAGCGCCAGAGGATGGCGCTTCAATGAACGCGCCATCTTCTGGGGCGGCTGCGGGCTGCAATTTGCAGCGGGGGGTGCCCAGAAAGCTTGGGCATCCCTGCGCTGCGGATTCCAGCCCTCAGCTGCTTAGCTGTACCTGGCTAGACATAGAAATTGCGCGGAGCCCCACGCATTTTTTAAAAATTATTTAATGAATTTCAGAGTCAGAGTCTCAGAGTCAGAGTCAGAATCTCAGAATTTCATGAAATAATTTAAAAAAAATGCGTGGGGCTCCGCGCAATTTCTATGTCTAGCCAGGTACAGCTAAGCAGCTGGGGGCTGGAATCCGCAGCGCAGGGATGCCCAAGCTTTCTGGGCACCCCCCGCTGCAAATTGCAGCCCGCAGCCGCCCCAGAAGATGGCGCGTTCATTGAAGCGCCATCCTCTGGCGCTGAACCCCGCTCTTCCAGCGGCCCTGGTGGCGGTAGCACGCTGAGTAATAAAGGGGTTAATACCAGCTTTGTATTATCAGCTGGCCCTAAGCCCGAAATTTATGGCGGTCACGCCAATATTAGACATGACCGCCATGAATTTCTATTAAATTGTTTTAAAAAAAACACAACACAAAGAAAATTTTTTATTAGAAATAAAAAAAAAAGCCATTAGGGACTCCATCTTTAATTAAAAAAATCCTCTTCCGTCCGACGCAGTCCAAAACGCGATGTCCTCTCTGCTACATCCCCTGTGTATAGATATAGATCTCTATGCACAGGGAATGAGCAGACTGAGAACAATCTCAGCTCTGCTACATCATCTCTGTGCACAGACATTCATGTCTGTACACAGGGATTGAGCAGACTGAGAACAATCTCAGCACTGCTACATCAGTCAGCAGGCAGGCTCTAGGACCCTGGAGCTGGCAGCCTGTACAGAGGAGACAGGACTCTTATCTGTGCGAGTCAGCGATTACTTACAAAGTAAACGAGCAATGCAAATAAATGACAAAACTAGGATTGCTTCAGGCTGAAGCTTCCGAGACACATCTGCGAGTTGTAAATCTCACACTACTCGCTATTACTCGCTTCCCCATTCATTAACATTGGACTCGCTAGACTCGCAACGAGTAGCGAGTCCTGGGCTCGGACTCGCTAGAGTCAAGCGATTCCGAGTAATTTAGGATTCGCCCATCACTAATCGATATTTAGAGTAAAGAAGATTTATAATGTTTTTTCATTTCTTCTCTAAGATATTTACCATCATCACAACTCCTAGCCATTCATGAAGTTGATGATAATCAGATTGGGAAGTTCAGTTTCTTAACAAGAGAAGGTATATTGCAGGTGAGTCGCTCACACAATGGTATTTTACCATTACAGTAAAATAGAGGTTGTGTATGGCAAACCACACCTCAGAGTCTCCTGTTATTATAGTGATTAACTATTGGGAATTGGTGGGAGACCGAAGGAAGGCGCTCTCCGGGGCAGCGTTCCTGTTTGGGAACAAAGTCATTCACAAGGAAATGCAGCAGAGTCGAGTTCACTTCTCTCCGGGTACTTTACTGGAAATTTGTAGCATTTAAATTGCAGTTTACAGTTCAGCATAAGTTGTTATAACAGGTAGCTAACGGGTGGCTGCAAGTACATCCCAGGTGGTATGATGGAATCCTTGGTGTGTGCCTTCTTTCCCGTCTGTTCCTTCCTGCTTCCCAGTGGTTGTATGAAGCCTGGTGACATGAAGCCCACCTGACCTCTGTCCTTCTCTCACCCTTGCCGCAGTTGGGCAACCGCCTGCTGGCTAGCCGCCTGCCCTTCAGCAGTGCCTGGTTCCCTCTTCTGACTGCTTAGGTGCCTGGGAGAATTGTATACTCCACGGGACTCCGGATTCTCTGTGGTCCTATAGTATCCCACAGGTGCGGGCTCCGGTGCTCGGTAACTGTCTGCGCCTGGGAGTCCTTTCTCCTACTCCCTTCTCTCCCTGGTCCCTCAGCCGAGAGACCCTCTCTTCTCTCCTTCAACATAGGCAAGAGACCTCCTGCGGAGGGCATGCAGACGCAAATGCAGTGCAAATGCAGCCATACTAATGTGAATGCAGCAAAGAATGTCCACATGCGTTCACATCAGTATGCAGCCCGGTCAGCCAATCAGCCGACTCAGCGGCGGCTGAGAGGTGGAGATCAGGGGCGGAGATCTCCTCCACCTGGCCGCCGCTGATCTCCTGACCGTGTCGGCGGGGAGAAACAACTTATCTGACAGCTGTTTAAATCTCCCGCTCCGACACTGAAGAGGCGATGTCGGCGCGGGAGATTTAAACAGCTGTCAGATCAGCTGTTTCTCCCCACCGACACCGCCGGGAGATTAGCGGCGGCCAGGAGAGGAGATCAGCGGCTGCTCCAGCTGATCTCCCGGTGGCTGCCGCTGATGTCCGATGAGATCAGCGGCGGCCACCGGGAGAGATTTCAAAGAGATCCACAGCGTTCTCCTGCGCTACCATACGGAGGACACTGCGGATCCATTGACTCACATGCAATTTTGTGCGCTTGCAGATAAAACAATCTCCCATGAACGCACAAAAATGCAACATGTTGCGTTCGGAGGGCGCATAAATTATGTGCATCTGAACGCAACCGCAACTGAACGCAGTCAAACGCAGGTACTATGCGTTCCCATGTCACACGGGTAAGTGTTCTAAATATCACAAGTGTCCATAAAACATTTTTGCACTTTCATTGAGATTGTCCAGAGATTATGGGATACTTAGCTTAAGTTGCTCAATTCCTACATGACTGCATGGGAATACCTATCACAGATAACTAGGGATGGGCGAATCTACTCGCTCGCTAGGACTCGTTACTCGGCGAGTAGTAAGGGACTCGCAGGACTCGGTACTCTGCGAGTTTCCCAGCGTTTACTCGCACGAGTCCAATGCAAATCAATGGCAAACGCTGACAAAACTAGGATTGTCATTGTTTGCATTAGACTCGGCTACTGTGCCAGTGATAGCAGGGAAACTCGCAAAGTAACTGCTGTTACTTTGCGAGCCGAGTCCAGCTGTCTTCTCTGTGCAGCTCCAGGGTCCTAGAGCCCACCTGCTCACAGAGATGATGTAGCAGAGCTGAGATTGTTTTCAGTCTGCTCATTCCCTGTGCATAGACATCTATATCTATGCACAGGGGATGTAGCAGAGAGGACATCGCGTTTTGGACTACGTCGGACGGAAGAGGATTTTTTTAATTAAAGATGGAGTCCCTAATGGCTTTTTTTTTTTATTTCAAATAAAAAATTTTCTCTGTGTTGTGTTTTTTTAACCCTTTATTGGAGATTGTTAGTGGCTGGGTCAAACGTGGCCTGACATTAAGAATCTCGGGCTTAATACCAGCTTGTATAACAAAGCTGGTATTAACCCCTTTATTACCCAGCGTGCCACCGCCACCAGGGCCGCTGGAAGAGCGGGGTTCAGCGGCAGAGGATGGCGCTTTAATGAACGCGCCATCTTCTGGGGCGGCTGCGGGCTGCAATTTGCAGCGGGGGGTGCCCAAAAAGCTTGGGCATCCCTGCGCTGCGGATTCCAGCCCCCAGCTGCTTAGCTGTACCTGGCTAGACATAGAAATTGCGCGAAGCCCCATGCATTTTTTTTTTATTATTTCATGAATTTCAGAGTCAGAGTCTCAGAGTCGGAGTCTCAGAGTCGGAGTCTCAGAGTCAGAGTCTCAGAGTCAGAGTCAGAGTCTCAGAGTCAGAGTCTCAGAGTCAGAGTCAGAGTCTCAGAATTTTATGAAATAATTTAAAAAAAATGCGTGGGGCTCTGCGCAATTTCTATGTCTAGCCAGGTACAGCTAAGCAGCTGGGGGCTGGAATCCGCAGCGCAGGGATGCCCAAGTTTTCTGGGCACCCCCGCTGCAAATTGCAGCCCGCAGCCGCCCCAGAAGATGGCGCGTTCATTGAAGCGCCATCCTCTGGCGCTGAACCCCGCTCTTCCAGCGGCCCTGGTGGCGGTGGCACGCTGGGTAATAAAGAGGTTAGGGCCAGCTTTGTATTATCAGCTGGCCCTAAGCCCGAAATTTATGGTGGTCACGCCAATATTAGATATGACCGCCATGAATTTCTATTAAATTGTTTTAAAAAAAACACAACACAGAGAAAAATTTTTATTAGAAATAAAAAAAAAGCCATTAGGGACTCCATCTTTAATTAAAAAAATCCTCTTCCGTCCGACGCAGTCCAAAACGCGATGTCCTCTCTGCTCATCCCTGTGCATAGATATAGATGTCTATGCACAGGGAATGAGCAGACTGAGAACAATCTCAGCTCTGCTACATCAGGCAGCAGGCGGGCTCTACGACCCTGGAGCTGCGGCAGCCAGCACACAGAGCAGACAGCCCGACTCTTATCTGTGCGAGTTTCCCAGCGATTACTTGCAAAGTAAACAAGTCCAATGCAAATAAATGACAAAACTAGGATTGCTTCAGGCTGAAGCTTCCGAGACATATCTGCGATTTGTAAATCTCACACTACTCGCTATTACTCGCTTCCCCATTCATTAACATTGGACTCGCTAGACTCGCAACGAGTAGCGAGTCCTGTGCTCGGACTCGCTAGAGTCAAGCGATTCCGAGTAATTTAGGATTCGCCCATCACTACAGATAACCCTACAGCTTCTCTACTATTTGTTGACCCTGAACAATAAGAAAGGACTGTAAGTGGCCAATTTTTGATGTAAGTTCTATTTATAACCTGAAGATATGTTACTAGAAATTGGATGTCATCAACAGTGCTTACCATCTCACAATGTAAATCGGCAGTAAACCTCTCCTTTGCTTTAAAAAAGTAATCTATATACGTGGTGTGAACTACCTCGGAATATTCCTAAAAGTTTAGGATAGATGGATTAAATCCCCCTGACTACGTATATGGTGGGGGTGGCTGACTGAAGTGGGGAGTGGGAGGAGGGTTTCTGGGGCGGAACTTTTTTCTGTATGGTCTTGAACAGCTTTAGACCAGCTCTTTATCACCCGATCTCACTAGATAGAAATAGACAAGTAGCAATGTCTGTATTTATGTTTGTCCACTCATGTTTTTGAGAAGTGACCAGAATTTCAGTAGGATTTAAATCTGGGGAGTTTCCTGGCCAAGGACCTCCAATTGCAATGTATTATTTAACTTACAGTAGTTTACTTGTTATGATTTTCCATTTGCGGGTGGAACCCACAAAGAAATGCTTTTAGCTATTCTTTACAAGTGCTCTGCCTGTTCCACAATATATTTAACCCCGTCCAACTTTGGCCAATTCCCATTTTTTGCTTTTTTTTTTTTTCCTCCCTTCTTCCAAGAGCTGCACTATTTTATTTTTTCTGTTGACACAGTCAAATGAGGGCTTGTTTTTTGCTGGATAAGTTGTACTTTTGAACGACTGCATTCATTTCATCATATAATGTACTGGAAAGCAGGAAATGAAATTCAAGTATCCCGAAATATCAAAGCACAATTTTGTTATTTACAGTGTTCATTTTACAGTAAAAATGACCTGTAAAAGTGATTCATGAAGTCAATCAGTATGATTAGGTTGATACCAAGCACGTATAGTTATTATATTATTTAAGTGGTGTTAAAAATTCTGAAATTTGTTAAAATGTTGCCTTTGCCACCGTTATCCAAGAGCCATAACGTTTTCAACTTTCGAGAGATGGGGCTATATGAGGGCTTACTTCTTGCACCCTAGTCCAGTGTTATTATTATTGCCATTTTGGGTTAGATAGGATGTTTTGATTGCCGTTTATTACACTTATGTGGGCTAATGTGGCAGCTGAAAAACCACTGTTTTGTCATTTTGATGTTTTTTCCTTACTCTATTTACTGATTGGACTAGCTTATTTCATATTTTGATAGATCAGATTTTATGCATGTTGCAATACTAAATATGTGCATTATTAATTTTTTTGGGGAGAAAACAAGGGTGAGTTGTACTTTTATTTTTATATTTGTTTTCAGATTTTTTTTAACTTTTTTCATTTTATTAATAAATAGCCCTAGGGGAGTTGAACCTGCGATAATCTAATTGCTGGTGCTATACAGTAATATCACAGTATTGCTAAATAAAGCAAATATCATGGTCTTCTGTGAACACTATGAACACAAACCACCGGCTGGTATTCACAGGAGTGTCACCATGACAGGCATGGGGGTCTTCAACAGGAGTTCTGATGGGTGGTTAGAACGGTGTGCCCCCAGCCAGTGCGTTGTACATGGCATTGTCACAGACTGACAGTGGTATTTAACAGGTTAACAGCTGCGGGCGGACCGCTTTCCTGGTGTAGCTGTAAAAGCCCCGTCACACGGGGTGACATCGCCGCCAATTACATAGGCGATGTAGGGGCGTGGCCTATCGACGGCGACATCGCCCCTACGTCGCCTCATGTAAAGGGGCAATGTCGGCACCGCCGGGAGGTCGCCTGGTTTCAGAGCAGTGCTCTGAAACCAGGCGACCGATCTGGGGCGATGTGCACACATCACCCCATGTAACCGGCCGCCGGTGACCTGTCAGGCGATGGGAGCCATAGGCTCCCATTGTCCTGCATCGCCGCTGGGGTTTTCAGACACCCCAGCGGCGATGCCGCCTGACAGCTCGCCGGCGCGGCGCTGGAGATGTCGCCCCATGTAAATGGGGGACAGCGATGCTGGCGAGGCGCCAAAAATGTGCGCGCACCCACCAGTCGCCGCCGACTTCTCCAGCCCCGTCGCCAGGTGTGACAGGACCTTTAGAGGCAGATGATGCCAGGGAGCTGTACATCATTGTCGTTACATTTATTCCCAGTAACGATTTATTCAACATCAAAACTTTTTAGTTTGCTATTTTTGTCATTTATGTTATCTTTTAGATTAGATCTTCTCAATAAACTTTATTTTGTTTTCAAGAATAAACCGACGACACATCACCATTTATTATATGGGTTACCTTTTCCATTACTGGAAATATTTGAGACAACACAAACAAGTGGCCCTTTCAGTCTCTCCACAGCTTTGGATAGGATGTTGCATCAAATTAGTGGTGAATGATGATGACTCATGCTCATGGACCCCACAATTGTGGTTTCCTTCCATTTTCCTGTGACATGTCAGAAGAGCATTTATGGTTTACTGTTCCATCTATATTTTATAAACACACAATGCTTGTATCATTTATTTACCGTATATGGTATTTGGACAAATTTTATATCTGAGTTTGATATATCTTCCTATTTACAAATGAACATGATACCCATGACTATGTGTTTGGGAAATGTATCTTTTGGCAAGAGATGAAACATAAAGCTGCTGCTGTAGATTACTGTACACCCTTATATTAACCAGTATGAGATGTTGCCAGTGGACTCATCCTGCTAAAAGTTGGCAATGTTGTCTATAATTACAGGTGAAATGTCTTACAAAACACTGATATATAATTGTATTTCCACAACACACTGTACTACGAATAGCTGGATTGTTCTGCTTTATTTCACTTGTAGCTTTGTATTTCCTTTCAAGTTGCTGAATAAGTGTGGAGCAGAAAATATGCAGGTGGTTCTTGCCTGTCAAGTAACCCAGAAAAATGCCCTCCTCGCTGCCAACCAGCTGGCCTCATTTTGTTACTTGTCAACCTGGAAGTCCCTGGAAATGAAGGTTAGCAAGACAAATGTGTATATGTATTTGTATATGTGTAGATAGATAAATAGATCTCTCAATGTGTATATACTGTATATAAACTTTATTGACCAATTCTTTGTGATTATATTTTTGCCTAATGACAAACCACACCTTGCAGCCTTGTGCTAACATCTCTAATACGTAGGGGTCACGCTATACGGTGTCGTCACTGCTATCAAAACATGACATTCTGCACCCCTGGTAAGTTCATCTTTGCACCCACCTGTGGAGACACAGGGGTCAGTGGGAGCTCTCGTCCGCTGTCCTTGCCACCTTTAGACAGATCATATGGACCAGGGCTCATCCCACTACACACCCAAACTCCTTATCCATGGGCAGAACACTATTCAGGCAACACAGGGTGGGGGAACCACACATGGGGATCCAATAAATTCTAACCAAACAGTCAAAGGCATATAACATACCCAGCAAGAACCCACAATGTACCAAGCAACAGAGTCTCACCCTTCCACTGGCTCACCAAGCATTAGAATATTTGTGTCTTTGTGGCTTCCAGAGCCAACTACCCCAGTCCAAAAACACCCACCCCACTTCTGGCGAGCACCCACTGAGAAGGGATAGTGTCATACTTAGGAAGCTAACCGAGCACAGCAAAGTCTGTAGCCAAGTGATCAAATTGTCCCAACCTGGGTATTATCCAGTGAAATCCTAGGATCCTAGGCTGAAATCCTGTAGGTTATGATCTTCTAGTCAGGACTGAAATTCCTAGACTGAAGTCTTG
Organism: Allobates femoralis; assembly: GCA_033576535.1. Lineage (NCBI taxonomy): Eukaryota > Metazoa > Chordata > Amphibia > Anura > Aromobatidae > Allobates > Allobates femoralis. The sequence goes on from JARQOC010000001.1 coordinate 310,924,671, forward strand.
TAAAATATAAAGACGCGATATGGCAGTTGGAACTGAAGCCTCTAGGCTGAGGTTAGATAGCATATATCCCTCTCTCTCCACTAGTCACTGAAGCAAGTCTTTTTTATACCCCAAGCCTTTACCTAAGGGCATTGTGTTCTTACAGGATTGGTGGGATTTGGCTGTTCTCTCATTGAATGGAAGTTCAATCCAGGCAATGGCCACAATCTGGTTAGACTTACTCACTGTTGTCGGATCAGTGGAGGATGATGGAGGCTGAAAAAGTAAGTTATCGTTGGAAAGAATGGAAGCAGGATCCGCATTAGGGTCCTGCTTAGCTTGGTTGTGGGTGATGGCTGTCACATACTTGCTGGATAGTCCTTGTCCTAGGTCATTCTCCCAAATAAATGGTGTGAGGAGACCATCCATTAGCCCCACTTTCACTTCATCCTGGTTGGTCCCCAAAATAACATGCATGGGGTGGCCATCCATGAGCCCCACTTCAACCTTTCCCTTGTTCCCAAAATAACAGGTGTGTGGAGGCTGTCCAAAAGTCCAACTTGAACCTCTTCCTGTTTAGTCTACAAAATAACAGGTTGTGGGGATGCTGTCCATAAGCCCCACATTGACCTCTCCCTGGCTGGTCTCTCAGTCCAACTGCGCACATGCCAGAGGGATGTCCGAGTGATGACCCTCGGCCAGGGAGATGGTCACTTGGCAACCTGGTATGAGGTCTTCTGAGGGAACAATAAATTAACTTACCAGGGTGATGGCAGATTGAGTGTCTCGTGGTACCTGGCTCTGTATGTCACTGACCTTGACGGGCTGGCTTCTTCTGGGTAGCGGAATAATCCTACTCGAGCTGGTGCTGGCTGTACGATAACTGAACTCCCAAACTAATTCCAGAGCACAAGCCCTCTCCTCTCTTATGGCTTCAGGCCCCAATGGAGCCAATATATCCTTGATTTTGGCTGCTTGGGACTGGGTTGTTTCCCAACTGTCACTGGATCCGTGATGTGACGCAAAGTTTAAATCTTCTGGGTAAATCTCGGTGCGGTCCCCATCTTCCTCCACATCATTTTGAACATCCCAACGGTCCAAATCCTTGATCAAATCTGATAGGGGCTTAGTGACCGTGCATTCAATCTTTCAAAGCTGGCACAGTTGCTGTAGATCCTGTTTCCTGTTGTAGCTGTATATCCACTCTGGTCTTCGTCCCATGGCTGATCTGGTGGGGTTGGACATGGCGGCATACGAAACGTGAGTGCCACTTCTATGGCCTGCTGGGTATGCTTATATGCCTCCTTAGTTGTTAAGCCCTTGAACAGTGACCACAAACACCAATACCCTGCAGCTCCACCGGATCAGTCGGGCTTAGTAGTATCCCACAGTTGCCACTAATTGTGGAGACATGGGGATCAGTTGGTGGTCTCATCTACTGGCCCAGCCGCCTTTAGAAAGACCGCATCCCACTGAATGTCTGAACTCCCTACTCATAGGCAGATCACTACATTGACAATACAGGGTGAGGGAACCACACATTGGTTAGACTTTATCGCAACAGTCAAAGGCATATAACACATACCCAGCAAGGACACACAGTGTAACAAGCAACAGAGTCTCACCCTTCCGTTGGCTCACCAGGGATTAAAATATTCGTTTCTTCAGGGCTTCCAGGGCCAATTACCCCAGTCCAGAAGATCTCCACTTTTGGCAAGTACCCACTGAGAAGGGATGGTGGAAAGCTTAGAAAACTAACCAAGCACAGCAAAGTCTGTAGCTAGGTGACTGAATTGTCCCAACCTGGATATCTTCCAGCTGAATCCTAGGATCCTTGTCTGAAGTCCTGTAGGTGGTGATCCAATGTTATGATCTTCTTGCCGGGACCGAAGTTCCTAGACTGAAGTTATGTAGAATAGCAGAATATGAAGACACAATGTGATCCTGGCAGCTTGGACTGAAGCCTCTAGGCTGAGGTCAAGTAGCATATATCTCTCTCCACTGGTCATTGAAGCAATTCCTTTTCATACCCCAAGCCTTCACCTCAGGGCATTGTGTTCTTACAGGATTCGTGGGATAAGGCTGTTTTCTCATTGGTTGGCAGTTCAAACCGACTTCATAATTTTCCTCTGAATGATATAGACAGAGGGAACTGAGGCAATTTGCATTTAGTTAACAATCCACAAACTAAGACAATGGAAGCACCAAGCAGTCTGATAAGAAACAATGACTTACTTCTCATGCGTAAACAAAAGAACAATACGTCTGGCCTAATTAAGAATATTTAATCTACAACACACATTGTACAATGCTGTGTCATCACTGCACCATTTTACGTAGACACCCCCTGACCACACAAGCACAGGGAACCACAGGAAGGGAAAGAGGGTGACCCACACAACCCCCAGCATGGAACCACATTTGCGCACAACCCTGACAGGATGAGAAGTCTCTTTTCTGATAACTAAGCCCAGTCCATTAATGGGATTATATCGGTCCAGAAAGTAGCCCCGGTAGCATGCACCAAGAACATGGACGTGTGGATTCATGGATCGAGATAAGAGAGCAACCCAGGGTTAAGATGTATATTTAATTGCCTTAAGGACACATTAGACAAAACACTATATACACATTGGATATACATTTACAATGAACAGATACGCAAATGCAGGAGGTAGTACAACAAATATAAACAGACAATACATAATTAGTTACCAGTTAGATATCAGGTCTTGGTGCTGGCGGCCAGATGAGAGATGTGTGATGTTGTACTGGTTTCCTGGTTGCTTCCAATACAATACACAACATAACCTCCCCTCAGAAGACAACAATAGTCACTTACTGGCCCTCGCAGATATCCCGTTGGTTGGTCACTCTCTTCCACACCCCCAGGTTGACCCGAGTTCCCCTACCCCTTTGTGCCTGAGCTGAAAACTCTAAAAATCTATGATTGGTCATAACATTTCACCGGGGGTCCTAGGGAGTTGGTTCTGGTGCCATCCGGTCTTCAGTGCCCATAAGATCACCTCGCAGTCATTTGTCCAATCGACTGCGGAGAGCAGCTTCTTTTTGGTGTGATCTGTCAGGGGCTTTGCCAGGCTACCATCATGTGAAACAAACTTCCTATAATACCTGTCTCTTGGTCCTGGGGGTGGGCCAGGGTGCGATGGCATCCACTTTCCTGGGCTTCGGTTTCAATTTCCCCCTCCCCCCCCCGCCTTGCCAGTGATCCAGGTAGGTGACCTCACTCATGTCCAGCTAGTATTAAATAGTCAATCCTGTCTAGTGGATCTAGTGGATCTACCTGAGCACCTACGTTAGATGCTCCAGGTGGTCCCCACATGTGAGAATAAAGATGGCAATGTCATCCAGCTACATGGACACGTGCTCTTCAATTCCATTGAGCAGCATGTTGACCAGGGGAATGCCAGGTGCCAGGGGAATTTTTCATGTTGAGCAGCATCATGGTGGACTCCTACAGTCCAAATAGAGTGATAAAGATAGAGCACTCCTGTGCCTCGTGGGTCATGGGAATCTGCCAATCTCATCGGCTCAGATCCAGGATGGTAAAGTACTTGGCCCCAGTCAACTTATTGAGCAATTCATGATTGCGCAACATTGGTATGCATCATGGGCCAATGATAACATTGAGCCACCTTTAGTACCCATAAAACTGGGTTGTCCGGTCCTTCTTTTGAGACAAGGACTACAGGCAAGGCCCAATCTTTGCTGAATGCTTGGATGACCTTCAGCTTCAGCATCTCATCAATCTTCTTGTGCATGTGCTGCTGCACCCCCATGGAGATCTGATATGCTGAGCGCTGGATCGGGGATTGCTCCCTGGAGTCCACATGGTGGATGGCCAACTCTGTACTTCCGGGTTCGTCTCTGAACAACTTCTGGAAAGGGAATAGAGTTGCCCACAACTGGAACCAATGATTCACCAAGAGCTGGTTGCAAACCTCCACATCATCAACATCAACTTTCTTGATTGACTTCCTCCCCTGCAGCTGTCTGCCCCCTGTGTGTCCTGTAAGTGACAACCTCAGAGCCCACCCCCACATCCCTAGCGGTAGGCATGTTAATCACATTGATGACATCAACCACAACAGTGGATATTACATTACCAACTGGGAGATCAGAACTTGACCGTTCAGTGGCCTCATACTGGAACACTAGCCACCCCAAATCTGTCCCAAGGGCGTTGCCTGGAAGCTAATGGAGCAGGCCGCATAAGCCAGACGTTCCCTAAGGCAATCCTGCTTACCAGCTATTAATGGCGATTCCCGACCACAGAATTTCTCTTTGAAGTGCTTGGACATCAGCGGCACCTGGATCATGCAGAGGGGCCCACCAAAGAGGCGCACAGAGGTCTAGAAAGTGACAGACTTTTTTACAGTGGAGTGGCACTCCGAGCCTCCACAGCACATGGGGCCAGCTTCACGGTCCCCTAGAGCCTCCTCTCATGCCTCACACAGCCCAGCGGGGAGCCCGAAACTGGAGGATGAAGATGCCCCGGTCACACAGCGCATGCTGCGCAGCCTACTGGGGTCCCTGAGAATATCTCTGCAGGAGGATATGCGGGGTATGCTGGGGGAACTGAGAGCTGAGATGGTGTCCCTGGGTGAACATACCTCACACATGGAGTAAAAGATGGCAGAATATGCCTCTGCTCCCAATCATCTTACAGATGATTTTGTAGTGATGGACAACACTATGGAACAACTTAACTTTAAGGTATGGGACTTGGAGGACAAAATGAGGAGATGTAACATCAGAGTGAGAGGCTTGCCTGAAGCAGTAGCTGATATAGATCTGTCTACCAGCATTACAGCTTTCTTTCAGCAAGTTCTACCAGGCACACCAGTGAGTGAATTGGGGATAGAGAGGCCATATAGGCTGCCTAAACCTTCTCATACCAAACAGTCTTTCCCAAGGGATGTTCTGGTGTGTATGCTTAACTTTAAGACCAGGGAAGCCATCCTCCAAGCCATGAAGAAACAACCTACCCTCCCTGAGCCCTATTCTGCTTTCTTAGTATATCCATACTTATGTTCAGGCACTCTGGCTAAGCGGAGAGAATTTGCTCTTTTCTGCAGAATCCTTAGAGAGAAAGGGATCCTTTACAGCTGGGGCTCCCTAATCAGGGTGAGATTCTGGTACAAAGGTGCTAATCAATCCTTTCAATCCCCCAAGCTACTGAAAAAAGCTTTGAAATTGTGGAACATGCTGCCTGACTCAGGGGAGACCTCACCTCGCTCTAGCTCGGTGCGACGCAACACCAAGACCTCCAAGGAGTGGGAGAAAGTGGGCTGATAGTCCCTTCCGGATGATGGCCCCTCATTATCTTGAGCTCAGTGGAGCCCCTGGGATGATTTTTTTCTCTCCCAGAACATTTTTGTCGGCCATTGGTCGGACTCTTACTAGTGACAGGAATTTGCCTGTGGGTCCCCATTTTTGGTCATGTTTTACCATCTGGACCCTATACTCTGTTTTTCAGCTGGTTTTTTCTGGTTTACATATATGTCTTTTTATATGCCTTTCCGTTGTATGTTGATTTTCCCCTCCCCACCTTTTATCCCTTTTTCTCCCCCTTTACCCCCTTTGTCAATCCTGCAATGGATCTTTTGACGGAAATGTTTTATAGTTTGCGGTCCATTTATGATGAGTATGAAAATACTATCCTTTAATGTACACGAATTGAACTCCCCGGCAAAACGGTCCTTATTCTTGAGGAAGGCGTGCAAATCGAAGGTGGACATATTATGTGTCCAGGAGATACACTTGTTATAAGAGGACAATCATAGACATCGGCATTTTTCCACATCCTTTTTCTCCAATTGTTCCTCTAAAAAGGCAGGTGTCTGTATCCTAATTAAAAGGAACCTGACCCCAAAAAATCAGCCCCCAGCCTATTAATACCTGTCCCTGCACCATCATTAATGTATTCTAGCCATCCCTTTGTATAAATAATGTATAATAATCACAGATGAGCTGCCGTAAAGCAATCTCGCGCATGCGCAATGCGTATCGCGTGGTCCTCTATACCCAAATGGGTGTACTGACGTCAGTATAGCCGGATATGACGTGATTAGCGTCATACCGGCTATACCGCCCATGTATGAGGACGAGGAGGATCACTATTGATTTGCACGCCCATTGGGGCGTTAATAATTGAATTACAGTCGGCGATGAGAAGCCACAGGGAACACCCTTCTCAAGCACTGAGAAGCCACAGTTCAGCAGGTACTAGAATCACTTTCATAAACTTTATAAATACCCATTATTTATACAAAGGGATGGCTAGAATACAATAATGATGGTGCAGGAACAGGTATTAATAGGCTGGGGGCTGATTTTTAGGGGTCAGGTTCCCTTTAAGAACTCAGTTGCTTTCACGTTAACGCAGTCGATTGTGGACTCCTCTGGTAGATTTATAAACCTTTTACGTTCAATTTCTGGGGTGGAAATGACTATTGCAAATGTTTATGTGCCAAATTGTTCTTTGGTAAAATACCTAAAAAGTTTTCTTAAAACGATTAAAATAATCTGTTGGGATCTGAATTCCATTATGTCCCATGAGTTAGACTGTTCGCCTCGGTCTTCATGGGGTCAACGGGAACTTGGTCCTTTATACCGGTTGATGCATCTGCATGATGTGTGGCGCCATCTACATGTGCAGGAAAGGGATTTCTCCTTCTTCTCGCACTTCACAGGTTGTACTCCAGAATAGATTATTTTATGGTGGATGACAACACCCTTCCGGCCTGTGTCTCTGCAGAAGTTGGACTTATTACTTGGTCTGACCACGCTCCAGTGAATCTGGAACTAAAATTGACTGATAGACCAACCCCATCATGAAGCTGGAGACTGAACACTGACCTTCTATCAGCTGAGGGTGAGCTGGATGAGGTGGGGAGAAGTCCAGCTGAGTTTTTTAAACTTAATGTCAACGGTAAAGTAGCTGATGACACCTTGTGGGCTACCCACAAGGCCTTTATCTGAGGGATTTTCTTCCAAAAATCTTCACAACTAAAAAAAAGCTAACAACCGGCTGAGGTCCTCCCTCATCTCCCAACTCCATAACCTGGAGAGAGTTAATAAACTGAATCTGACCCCCAGGTCTCCAGACAGATTATGCAGATTTTCAACTATGGGCTCACCTTCTGGCCCTACTTGAACGTTCTCTTAGGTGCCTTAAAACCTCTTTTTATGCTGCTGGAGATAGGGCGGGTGCTGTGCTCGCCAAACGCATTAAAAAAAGAGACGCCAAACGTTCGATAGAGGTTATGGTGGATGTGGGAGGGAAGTCAGTTAGAAATCCATGTGATATGGCTTAAGTATTTGCCCAATATTATTCCTCACTTTACAACCTTCGAGATGACTCTTCAGTCCCCAGCCTATTGAGGAGGAGATAGAACTCTTCCTGGCAAGATTAGACCTTCCAAAACTGACGGATACCCAACGGAAGTCTCTCAACGCCCCTTTTACGACTGATGAAGTAGTTAAGGTGATTAGGTCAACTAAACTCCACTCTGTACCCGGCCCAGATGGCCTCCCAATTGACTACTATCAGGATTTCCCACACACCCTCACCCCTTATCTTGTTAAAAACTTCCAGGTTTGGCAAACAGCAGAATCTATTCCTCCTCTGCATTTGGAAGCTACAATTGTGACCATCCCCAAGCCGGGAAAATCGCCTGATTCGCCTGGTTCCTACAGACCTATATCGCTGCTTAATTGCGATGTCAAAATTTTCGCCTAGGTTTTGGCACTGCGACTTCAAGAAGTTTTGTCTGCCTTGGTGGCTCTTGACCAGGTGGGCTTTGTGGCGGGCCGACAAGTGAAAAAATGGAATTAGGAGAATAGTGGACTTGATTGGGATAGCTGAAACTAGGGGATCCCCCAGTGTATTCCTGTCTCTTGACGTTGACAAGGCGTTTGACAGGGTACACTGGGGGTACCTGAAACAGGTCCTAGGTAAATTCGGGTTTTCTGGGTCTTTTTTGTCAGCTGTCTTGTCGCTTTACTCTAACCCGAATGCTAGAGTGCTTTCATTGGGTTTCCTTTCTCCTAGTTTCCCTATCACTAATGGCACCCGTCAGGGATGCTCGCACTCACCCACCATTTATCACCTGGTTGTGGAGCCCCTTGCGATTGCAATTCGGTCCAATCCGGGGATGAGGGGTGTTCATATAGGCCCAGTGGACCATGTGATTGGCCTGTATGTCGATGATAACATGCACTGATATAGAGTTGCCCCTTCAGAATGTAATGGCTACCCTGATGACATGTCCTTGATGGCATGTTTACAGCATAAGTTCCCTTTCACCTGGGCTTCCGAGGGTGCCCCTTATTTGGGCATTCTTCTGACACCATCTCATGTTGCTGCAACCCGTAATATGGCAGCCCTCATAAAGTTAATTTTGAAGGCATAGACACCCACCCATAAATAGCCTCTCAAGGATTGTGAGACTTCATGTGTTCAAGATGATTTTCCTTTCGAAAATGATATACTGCTTTAGATGTCTCCCAATATGTATCCCCAAATATTTGTTGAAAAAACTTCAAAGGATAGTCTACTCCTATGTGTGGGCAAAGAGTGACCCCCAAGTGGCACGTAAGGTCATGTTCCTTTCTTACAAGGAAAGCGGCATGGGTGTCCCAGATTTAGCCGCTTACCACAAAGCCATTATTTTAGAAGTAGCCAAAATGTAGTGAAATATCACATGGTCATAAGTATTCAGACCCTTTGCTCAGACACTCATATTTAAGTCACATGCTGTCCATTTCATTGTGATCCTCCTTTACACTCCCTGACAGAAGTTATGTCGCTTATCCATGTTATGTAAATAAAAGCTTATATCCTGACGTTAAATTCATTCACTGGTTGTATAAATTACTCTTTTGAAAGCTGAAACCTTCCGAAATTTGGCTTAGGTTAAGAAAATAAATTGGCATCAATGCTGAAATATTAATCATTTAATGAACACAGAATGGTCAGATTTTAGCAATACAAAAGTTTTGTCGCCTGGTCATATAATGAACCCAATACTAGTTTACAAAAAAGATCAAGGTGCTCAAGGACTGGTCAGCCCAGTCACCAGACATGAACATCATTGAGCATGTTGGGTAGGATGAAAGAGGAAGCTTGGAAGAAACCTTGAGACAAAACCAAAGAATCTAGATGAACTCTGGGAGGCATGTAAGACTGCATTATTTGCTATTCCTGATGACTTCATTAATAAATTGTATGAATCATTGTTGAACCGCATGGATGCAGTCCTTCACGGTCATGGAAGTCACACAAAATATTAAATATTGCTCTAATAGCACCACAACTTCATCACCAATGTTATGCAACATACATTTGTATTTTAGGTTAATTTTTTTGTTTGAAAATCATATTACTTTCTGTGGGCGACAAAACTTTTATCTTGCCAAAATCTGACCATTCTGTGTTCATTAAATGATCAATATTTAAGCATTGATGCCAATTTATTTTCTTAACCTAAACCACATTTCGGAGGGTTTCAGCGTTCAAAAGAGCAATTTATATAACCAATATATTAATTTAATGTCAGGTTATAAGTTTTTATTTACATAACATGGATAAGCAAATACCTTCTGTCAGGGAGTGTAAAGGAGGATCACAATGAAATAAACAGCATGTGACTTAAATATCAGTGTCTGAGCAAAGGGTCTGAATACTTATGAGCATGTGATATTTCACTATTTCTTTTTTAATAAATTTGCAAGAATGTCTACACTTCTGTCTTTTTCATTTTCATTTTTTGAATTTACCAAATCGCTGCAATGAAACAAAGAGTGAAAAATTTAAAGAGTTCTGAATACTTTCCGTGCTCACTGTATATACTGGATACGGTGTTAAAACGTAAAATATGAATCCAAAAAACAGGCAGCACATCCAAATTAGAAAAAAGGTGGATGTCCTTTAATTCAGCCCCCAGTGGTGCAACGTTTCAATCAATAAGAAAAATAGTCCGCAACTAAAAAAAATGGAATATAAAATGCAAGTACAAAATAATAGATAATAAGAAAATGAAAAAGGTTATAGGTATGTACATGCACAGTACCATTATATTGCACCGAGATATATATGTACAGTATTGTGATATTAAGAGGCCGAGAATCGACAACTGTGGGCAAATATTTGCCAAAAACAATGTAATTAAATCATTAAAATATGACAAAAATCTGTATAATTCAATGTTGTGATTGAGGCCTATTGGGGCCAGGTAATCCAAAAGGAAGATCCACCTGGTTTCTGATCTAGACATTTGGCTGATATAGTCCCTTCCTCTCCAATTGGCTTTTATCAGCTGGATAGCATAAAAGTTATGACTTTATAAAATCTGTTGTGCATATTTAGGAAGTAGCAGGACAGTGGGTGACCGATAAAGCCATTTTTAATATTCTTGAGATGTTCCCCTATTCTTGTACTTAGTTGGCATTTGGTTCTGCCTATGTATAATTTGTAGCAGCATTATTTGATAACATAAATTACGCCAGTAGAGGAACATAATGATTGTTCAATTTTGAAACTGTTAATATTTTTACTGTCAGAGAAGGTCTGTATCAGAGATCTCTTTAGTCACAGTTTCTTACAACAGGGGCAGATTCTGCATGGGTTAAAACCCTTGGAACACTATAGTGCCCTGTTGGTATACTAAGGTTATGGACACATTGGTGTGAAAGTCGTACGACTGCAATATGTGATTTAATCGCATTGCAGTTGGACCAATGTTATTCAATGTCCGAGAACACATTGGCGTGTGTCGGACGCTTTTTTCTAATGCGGATCACGGATGAAAAAAAATCGCAACATGCTGTGACAGTAAGCGATTCACATACGAGACTCGCCAATGCAAGTCTATGGGTCCTACAAAATCATTGACCACACACATGCAAAAGAAAAAACAAAGGTTGCGCCACGCTGCATTGGGGAATCTAGATTAGCGATATTCAGGATTTTCACTCAACTTTACTAGTTGTGCCGTATCCGCACAACTAGATTGTAGATTTGTGGTGAGTGAAGATTTATATTCACTGATCTTCCGATCTTTGGTGTATATCCGATCTAGTGGCAGGAGGGCTTTTATTTGTTGAATGACTAAAACTCAAAGGTAATATATTTAAGAGCATTTAGCATTTAGCTCTCAGCGCTTACTTTTATTATACCACATTTATTTATCGGCTGATTGACCACACACAGACCATCCGAGTAGGAAGCATTTTTATCTCAACTGAAACCCTCTGAAGCTCATAATAAGCGTGGATAAGGAGGTGTCACATGACTACTCAGGAAGTACAAGGCTGCAGAAATCTGACAACTCCTGGAAGGAAGCCTCCACGGATCCAACACAGCATGGCCTACAACATCAATGTTGAAATGCTGATCGTCCTGGTCCAGGAGAGGCCAGAGTTGTGAGACTCTAGAGACCAAGGGTATATGGACAGGAGGAAGAAGGATGCCTCCTGGACGTACATCACAAGGCGACTTTTCCCCTGTTTTGACAACAGTTCGCGTGACATCCAGGTAAACCTTGGTAATGTATCACTCTTCATAATTGCCTAATCAACTGTAATTGGAGTAGAGGGGTCATTGTTTAATAGGGGCAGTATTTACAAATGTCAATCAATGGATTTTCATATTATGCAGTGGACATGGTAGCTAAGCGGTGGAGAAGTTGCAGTGACCAATACCACCGGGAGTTGAAAAATATGCCACCTAGTGGCTCTACCTCACCAAGGAAGAAGGTCTACATATACTTTCAGCGACTATCTTTCCTTGCACCTGTGATGGACCCGAGACCGTATGTATTGTTCTTTCCAATATGTGGTTATGATAAGTTTGTATTTGTGAACACAAGTGTAGTTATTGTTGTTATTTGTTCAAACATAGAACTGACAGCAACTTGCAGAACCATTCTGCCTCAGAGTCTGATCCCCACTTTGAGGAACCTGTCGGGCCTGGTGACGAGGGTGTGGGCCCTTCATTGTCCCACGAAGATCCCGTGGCATCATCTAGTGCTGCTGTACCGGAGTCGAGGTCATCTGGGGATCCTTAACAGTGGCCACCATTGATGTCTGCTCAGCCCAACCACCAGGGAGCAAGGACAAAGTGCCAGCCCACCTTGGCTAGGGCAAGGTCTCCCCTTTCCTCACCGGTGACACGTTGCTCAAGGCTTCGGAGGCAGTTGTCATTCACAAACCTATGGTGCGATCTGGACACGGGGGTCTTGCAGTACCTTGCGAGGACTGTGAGTGATGATGGGGAGGAAGTTTTTGCACGCAGCCTCAGCAGCTATTTGCAGGAGATACCGCAGCCACTGAGGCTGCGTGCAAGGGCTGCTATACAAATCGTGCTGGATGCATGTGTGCCACCAAATCATCCGCGATTGGTATCCAACATGCTGGAGCAGTGGCAGAACTCTCCTGATAACTTACTTGACAGGACCAACACCCAGCACCCAGCAGTACCATCAGCCTCAGCATCCTCACAGGCCTTGCATAGTCTTGGGAAACCTCCAAATCCATGTCCACTGTGGCCCCCATTTTGGCAAATATTCAATTTGCCAAATGCCTCTCCAGTCGGCCTCATGGCACCCCCCCCAACATGAGATCCCAGAAGACACTAGGTCCACACACAATCAAGCTGCTATGTTGTCGACTGTGATACAATCACGGGACCAACAAGGTCTACAAACCACGGCAGAGAAAACGGATTGGTACAGTGTACCACAGTATGGGGCAGCATGTCATCAACCAAGGCAGCTGAACAAGGGTGGACATATTGTTGTGCAGAGGGGTGATTTTGTATGCATGCCACAAAGTGTGAGACAGGCCACAGAAGTAACTGTAGGCAGACAATAACAGGATACCATGGGGCAACCGTATGGTGGAAATAGGGCCTTACGAGAAGACCTTCACCAGGCTCTAGATTTGGTAAATGTTCATGGTAGCCAGGGAAGTGGACAAGGCCCACTCACAAACAGTGACCAGACCACCTACACCAACATGTAGAGGTGTTTTTTGTTAGTGTTCCCTTTTTAACCGGTTCATCAACACATACTGTGTCTGTATTTTTAATTGGTTTAATTTTATCCATACTACAAAACAAGACATATGAGCCAAATATGTTTCAGTTGTAATGTTTTAAGTTTCCTCATTAACATGAGTTTAAAACACCAAAAATGCGTCTCTGTATTTTCTTTTACCGTCACAGATAAGTAACAAACTTTATTTTTAACAGTGTACATGAAATGTTATGAGTCACACAATGCATGCTGTACCATTTCCAGGGCCAACATCAATCCAGCTATATTGATGATGTGGTTATGCACTAAACATTTACGGGCCAGTGACCAAGTCATCATGGTATAGACGTAGAATTTATCAGAATGACAGTGTAACTGACCATAAAGCCTCTTCAAATGGCCTCGAGAACTATGCAGCAGGAGGAGCGGATGGAGCCACATTCGCCACCGCCTCCGCAGATCTGACACAATTGGTTAGGGAGCACCATAACGCCGGGAAAAGACCCAATGAAATAACACCCGCTCTGTGGTGTTTAGGGTCAAGTTATTCTCCTTCTGTAGGCAGCTGCACACGTACAAAACACTGCTTACTGAGGGGATAGTGGGTCAGCTCATCATTTATCTCACAATTAGCACACATTGTAGGCAATTTAAAAGTTAATTACTAGGGATGGGCGAATACCTTACTATTCGGAATCGCTATACCCGCAAAGAGTAGGTAGCAGTACTCGCTACTCGTTGCGAGTATATCGATTCCGAATACTTTTGCAGTGTATCAATAGATACACTGCAAAAGTCCTGCAAAAGAGAGAAAAAGTGGTTAAAAAAAAAAAAAAAATTGGATACTCATCTTAACCGACGGCTGTACCGGGACCGGCCGATGCACGTCTATTCATGGAAAAGGACCTTTCCCTCTCTCAGCCAATCAGATGCTGCCACGTCACAATGACGTAATCACTAGCGGCCACCTGATTGGCCAGATGGAAAGGTCCTCGGTGTACCTGAGAGGACCTTTCCATCTGGCCAATCAGGTGGCTGCTAGCGATTACGTCATTGTGACGTGGCGGCATCTGATTGGCCAGATCTCTCCCAGCCATCTGATTGGCTGAGAGAGGGAAAGGTCCTTTTCCATGAATAGACATGCATCGGCCGGTCCCGGTACAGCCGTCGGTTAAGGTGAGTATCCGATTTTTTTATTTTTTAACAACTTTTTCTCTCTTTTACAGGACTTTTGCAGTGTATCTACTGATACACTGCAAAAGTATTCGGTACTTGCTACTCCCGAGTAATCCTAATTTACTCGGCGAGTAGCGAGTACACGAATACCGCTACTATTCGGCGAGTGCCGAATAGTAGCGAGTATACTCGCCCATCCCTATTAATTACACTCAAAAATCGCATGAGTTCGGCGGATTGCACACGGAACACACACAGATTACATTCGGACACCACTTGGATGTGATCCGAGAAAATTTCTGACACTCGAATAGCAGTTGGATGCAAAACGGAGCAAAAATCAAATGTCACTTGTTCGACTCTCCTTGATGAGAATAGGACCACATTTTTCCACGCCAGTGTGTTTCCACTCTAAAGGTGCCATCACACGCATCAATTTGATGACCTATTTTGTTAGCGATCACATGCACGCGCGATCGCTAACAAAATCGTTCAGATCGCTGGTGAGCTGTCACACAGGCAGACTCACGAGCGATCAGTGGACTAGAAACATTGTGGAAATTATTTAAATATGATGATTTAAAGATTTAAATTTCCACGATGTCTTGCTCCCACTGCCAGGCTGTGGTAAGCGGGAGCAGGCTGGTCTCCAAGGTAAACTGCGGGTATCTAGGCAGCGTGATGTATACCTTGGTTACCAGCCTTCTCCGCTCACCGGCTGGTATCCAAGGTACACAGCGGGTAACTAGGGTCCCTAGTTACCCGCTACGTACCTTGGATACCAGCCGGTGAGCGGAGAAGGCTGGTAACCAAGGTATACATCAGGTATCTAGGCAGCGTGCGCTGCCTAGATACCCGCAGTTTACCATGGAGACCAGCTCCCAGCGCTTGCAGAGAGGTGCTGGGAGCTGGCTTTATCGGTCATCTCCCGGTGTCACACGCAGCGATGCTGTGTGTCCACTGGGTGACCAACAATAGATTTGAGATCCTGTCCTCAAATCAAGCGATGAACGATCAGCCGACTGATCATTCATCGTTTGTAGTGTCACACGCAACAATGTCGTTCACAGAACACGTGACTTTTGAACGATATCGGCAACGATATGGTTACGTGTGATGGTACCTTCAGGCTATATGTCAGTTAGTGGATTTCATTTTGGTGGTGTGAGCTATTGCAGTCTAATACCTTGTCATATTTGTTGCTTAATTTAAAAACACAGACAGTTAATAGACTTTATTATGCTTAAGCCACAGTTCAACCATTTCAGTCTGTGGGAGGGGTTGAGTCTTGAGGCAAAAGTGCTCAGCTAAAAAGGAGGAATGTAAGCAGAGTCTACTCTATAGACTTCCTATTGGTACATGCCCTAATCTGCTCACACTCTAAGGATCATTTCTACCCCTTCGTTTAATAAATCAATTGAAGTCTCAGGACTGTGACTACTGATCAAAATTACGAAATGGGAGTTATAAAATAACAAAAGCATTTTTTTTAAGTTTAATTACTTTATGTGGAACATCAGTGTTTTGGATCAGATTTTCATCAATGTTTCGTCAGTGTGTACATTTTTACCATCAGTGATTTTCTTGTATGAAAAAATTGCAAATCTTCTTCTATCCATTACAAATTTAAAAACAGACAGTGCACGGATAGCACATAGATGGCATCTGTGTTCTGTCAGTACTTTTTTACGGACCATTAGACTTTTGATCTATGACTCTATAAAAAACAGATAACCCCATGAGTTTTTTGTGAATACGTGGTCCTGAAAAAAATCAGAACCATAAACTATAATGGATACTGTTCTAGCAAAACATAGATAAAACATGCATAAACATGAACATCAGACGTTTATACGACAATGGACTGTACATTGTTTATTGCATATATAAATTGTTTTTTTTTCTATGCATTACATCAATTGCCTTTTGAAACTCATTGCCAGATATTTTGATATAAAAGGTTTCCAACACAATGCACTTTGTAGAACTTTATCATCTTATATTTTATTATTATTATTTAATGGCCTTCAGCTCTTTATCGAGCCATGGTGACTTGATGAATGAACACTCTGTAGAAAGTTCAATCTTGTGCAAGCGTAGTTAGGTCCACCAGGTCTTCTCTGCTGTTTTCGTAATAGTGTAAAGCCATCGGGTTGCTGGTCTTCCTCTTTACCTTGTTCCTTCTATTCTACCTACCATGATGCCCTTCTTCAGTGATATCTCTCTTTGTGTCCAAAGTAGGCAAGCCATACCTTGGGGATCCTTTCTTCGAGTGACATACCTGACTCAATAATCTAAGCCCGTCATATTCCAGGGTCTTGCCTCAACAAAAACAATGTCATAGAGCCAAACATTACTCCCTCCTCCTCTTTCTACTACTGCTTATGTCAGGCGATATTTCTCCCAATCCTGGGCCACCCTCTTCCAGCTTCAACCCCCCCCCACACACCTCACATAGAAATTCCAGTAACCTTATTAGCATTACCTGCACACCTCCATCTCCTTCTTTTAATTGTGCCCTCTGGAATACACGGTCCGTATGCAACAAACTTCCCTTTATTCACAACTACTTTCTCAGTAACTCTCTTAACCTTTTGGCCCTTACTGAAACCTGGATCCAGGACTCAGACACTGCCTCCCCTGCTGCTATCTCCTACGGCGGTCTGCACTTCTCTCATTCCCCGAGACCTGGAAACAGACGTGGTGGAGTTGGCCTACTCCTGTCCCCACAATGTACTTTCCAGGTCATCCCCCCCGCTCCATCACTCTCATTCCCTTCTTTTGTGGTTCACACCATTAGGCTGTTCCGTCCCCTCCCCCTCAGAGTAGCGGTGGTGTATCGCCCCCCAGGTTCAACCACTCACTTCCTCGACCATTTCTCCGCATGGCTGCCGCACTTCATGTCCTCAGAATTACCAACCCTCATCCTGGGAGACTTAAACATCCCCATAAACAGCCTCAACTCCACATCTGCATCCCAGCTCCTAGCTCTAACCAATTCTCTTGGCCTCTCGCAACTCTCAACCTCTGAGACACATAAGGATGGTAACACCCTTGACCTGGTCTTTACCCGACTCTGCTCTTCCTCCTCCTTAGACAACTCATCTCCTTCTCTCTCTGATCACAACATTCTCACCTTCACACCCTCAGAGTAGCGGTGGTGTATCGCCCCCCAGGTTCAACCACTCACTTCCTCGACCATTTCTCCGCATGGCTGCCGCACTTCATGTCCTCAGAATTACCAACCCTCATCCTGGGAGACTTAAACATCCCCATAAACAGCCTCAACTCCACATCTGCATCCCAGCTCCTAGCTCTAACCAATTCTCTTGGCCTCTCGCAACTCTCAACCTCTGAGACACATAAGGATGGTAACACCCTTGACCTGGTCTTTACCCGACTCTGCTCTTCCTCCTCCTTAGACAACTCATCTCCTTCTCTCTCTGATCACAACATTCTCACCTTCACACTCTCAAACCCTCGCCTATCACAGCATAGTCCGACCTATCACACATTCAGAAATCTACAGGCCATCAACCCTCACACATTCACAGACTCTCTTCTCTCATCACTGTCCCCAATCTCCTCCTTCTCCTGCCCCAATCTGGCTGTGAATTACTACAATGACACTCTAAAAGTACCCTGGACCAAGTAGCACCCCTCACCCTTAGAACCTCCAAACACAGAGTTAAACAGCCCTGGCTCACATCACAAACTCGATTCCTCCAGCGATGCTCGAGGAGTGCCGAACGCCTATGGAGGAAAACTCGCTCACCAGGAGACTTCATCCATTATAAATTCATGCTAAAAACCTACAATTCTGCCCTTCACCTCGCCAAACAGACCTACTTCACCACCCTGATCTCCTCACTAGCCAACAACTCAAAGAAACTTTTTAACACCTTTCACTCTCTCCTCAGTCCGAAAGTGCAGGCTCCTATCATTGACCTCTGTGCTGATGATCTGGCCTCTTACTTCACAGAGAAAATAGAAAACATCCGTCAGGAAATCAGCTCCCAACCTTCAAGTGTTTCTACTCCCATCTGTCCCCACATCCCCTCTGGCTCACTCTCCATTTTTGACCCAGCCACAGAAGAAGAAGTCTCCAGGCTCCTCTCGTCCTCACGTCCCACTACATGCACCTCTGACCCCATTCCCTCACACCTACTACAGACCCTCTCTCCAGTGGTCACCAGTCACTTAACCACAATCTTCAATCTCTCCCTCTCTACTGGCATCTTCCCCTCCTCCTTAAAACACTCTATTATCACTCCACTACTAAAGAAAACGTCCCTTGACCCATCCTGCACAAAATAACTACAGACCAGTCTCCAATCTCCCCTTCATCTCTAAACTCCTGGAGCGCCTGGTCTACACCCGCCTCACTCATTACCTCTCCACTCACTCTCTTTTAGATCCATTGCAGTCTGGCTTCCGCCCCTTACATTCTACAGAAACTGCCCTCATCAAAGTGGCCAATGACCTTCTGACAGCAAAACGTAATGGTGACCACTCTCTGCTTATCCTTCTTGACCTCTCTGCGGCTTTTGACACTGTCGACCATCAGCTCCTACTCTCTATGCTGCACTCCATTGGCATCAAGGACACTGCTCTCTCCTGGTTCTCTTCCTATCTTTCTGACCGCTCTTTCAGTATATCATTCGCTGGCTCCACTTCTTCCCCTCTTCCTCTCACTATTGGGGTCCCTCAGGGTTCAGTTCTTGGCCCTCTCCTCTTCTCTCTCTACACAGTCCCGATCGGACAGACCATCAGCAGATTTGGACACAACTATACACTTCAGCCCCTGACCTTACCCCTGCTCTAATAAAAAACACCAATGACTGTCTAACCGCAGTCTCCAATATCATGTCCACTCTCTATCTGAAACTCAACCTTTCCAAAACTGAACTTCTTCTGCTCCCACCCTCTGCCAACCTCCCTAAATCTGACATCTCTCTCTCGGTGTGCGGCACCACGATAACGCCCAGTCAGCAGGCTCGCTGTCTCGGTGTTTTGATGGACACTGATCTCTCCTTCACCCCATACATACAATCTCTCACCCGCTCCTGTCGCTTGCACCTGAAAAATATCTCCAGAATTCTCCCTTTCCTCACCACGGAAACAACTAAAACCCTCACCGTGGCCCTGATTCATTCCCGCCTTGACTACTGTAATTCTTTATTAGCTGGCCTCCCCCACAGTAAGCTTTCCCCTCTCCAGTCTATCCTCAATGCAGCAGCTAGGATCACCTATCTAGCAAACCGTTACTCAGATGTTTCTGCTCTGTGCCAGTCACTACATTGGCTGCCCGTACACTATAGAATCCAATTCAAATTGCTCGTTGTCACCCACAAAGCTATTCATGGTGCGGCACCTCCTTACCTCTCCACCCTCATCTCTGTCTACCACCCCACCCGTCCCCTTCGCTCTGAACATGACCTCAGACTAACATCGGCATTAATCCGAACCTCCCATTCCCGACTTCAAGACTTCTCTCGAGCTGCACCAAAACTCTGGAATGCTCTACCCTAAGAAATTAGGACCATCCACAACTTGCATAGCTTCAGACGCTCCCTAAAAACACACCTCTTCAGGGCGGCCTATCCTTCTCCCTAACAGTGGTCACTTAGACGTAAGATATTCATTGTTACAAGCCCCTGTACTTTGTGTTCCCATCCCGTCTTAGATTGTAAGCTCCTTCGAGCAGGGTCACCTTCATTTTCTGCCTTTTTTATTGTATTTCCTAAGTTGATTCTATGTTTCTTGTATGTAACTACTGTTCTGCATTACCTTTCTGTACCGTATATTTTTCTTATATGTACCGTTGTACTGTAAAGCGCTGCGGAATATGTTGGCGCTATACAAATAAAGTTTTATTATTATTATTATTATTATTATTAAAATTAATTTCGGTCTTCTTGCCCTCTTTTGTTACCCTTCTCTATATTGTTTGTGATTTTAGGAAGGAAACATAGCAATACAAAGGCAGTTCAGCTCTTCTGCAAGTGAAAGAAGTTCTACATCCTGGGCCGTAGTTGAAAGTTTGACATCCATTGCTCCAGTAACTCATTCTAAGGAGATTCTATTGCAAGCACAGCAGTCAAATAAAAGGTACTGACATTATGGGTGAATCCCTGTATAGATATTAAAAAGTAAGTAATAAAGCCCTCTCTCCGTTAAGCCACAAGCCACTGTAGCATACCAAAAGTGTTAAAAAAAACTGTTTCAAACTAATCTCCTCATCCAGCTTTTGCAACAGTGTCAGCTGTAATATACTGTACATTCAGTCAAAGTATATCATGTCTGCTCTGTGGGTCCCATGACTTAGTGTACCAAGGGATTAAAAAATACATTATTAAAATTTATAAGAACATATACAGTTCTGAGAAGTAACTAAATGGTATGTAACATAATATACACCACCATCACTCTGTATAATTAATCATATCCAATGCCCAGTAACATGCATTTTATTAATAAAGTAATTGCTCATGAATAGAGATGAGCGAACTTCCCCGAACATGTTTGCCAGTTTCAAATTTGCCACAGACATTGCAGATTTGGTTCATGATCAGAAACCTGAGCAATTTACTAAAAAAAATTGGTGAACATGGTTTTGTTCAGATGAAAAAATTGAAATTTTAAAATGGCCCAAAAATCTTCTTTGAAGGTTTGGGACCAAAACATGGTGGCTGAGAATACTCCTAACCTAAGGTTAGGTGATGTTCAAAGCTATCAGGTCTATTGGTTTCTATCAACCTGTAGTATTTAATGGAGCTTCAAATTAAAGATTTCAAGCTTTGTTAAGTTAGCAGGTGTTGGGGCACCTACAGGCTGTGAATTTTTGGAGCAGTGCTAGGTGTGGCAGCAGCTGTGAAATCCAAGAACCTTACAATCTCCTTTAAACATCCGTTCAAGAGAGGTTTTTAAATTTGTTTACATTTTTTTAAAAATTTTGTAGCTTTTTTGTTTAGAGAACAAACCTTTATTATTGCAGAGGGTCAGCAGCATGTGAGGCCACCTCTTCTACACTTATCTAATAGTGGTGAGCTGAAAAAAAAATATTTTTCTTATTTATCTTCTAAATATGTCATGCTTCAATGATCACTCCCCCAACCTCAAGCCCAGGAGTTACATTATAAATCTCATCCCCATGCTAAAGGTAAGTCAGGTGCCTTTTGCAGCCCGTCCCATGGAGGGAGGTTAATTAGGATCTAGGCAGCAAGATTGGGCAAATAATATCCTGTAGGAGACTGGATCCTGGTGCTGAAAGAGGCGGGCCCTTAGGAAAAGGAAAGATGCTTTACCACAGAGGCCAGAGCCATCTTGGGATTGTCGGACAACACAGCTACCCTGTACTACGGTGTACCTGAAGTCCGCAATTTGGAAACATGATAGATCCACCCCAAGACATGCCTGTTCTGGAGGGCATGATCTTCCTCAACACCCATGGGGCTGGGGGTGCTTCCCCAGAACTAGAGCAGCCCGCATAGTCAAATGTGAATTCTATATATGTGAGCTGGAGTGCGACTGCACTACCCACATTGGGCCTGAGGTGCAGCAAGGTCAGAATCCAGTGCTATTCACCCATGCCTGAAGAAGAGGTCCCATTGGAACGCAGCTCAAAGTCAGGAGGTTTGCTGTTACATATGCCAGCCAGGACCAGCACAGGTCAGAGTCAGGATCTTGAAGCATGCCTGTCCTTATTACACCTGCAGTCATTGCTGCAGCTGGTGGATCAGCAAATGCAGCAGGATGAGGATGAGGAGGAGGTAGCAGTGGCAGAAGCCCCTGCTTCGCTGTCTTTTGTAGCACCCCCACCATAAGCTTTTGACTGGAAGAATGCCATGTGAGGGCCCCTATCTTCTCCCAGCAACTATCCTAACAGGCCTAAACCACCTTGGCCCATCTCATTTCTGGAAGAAATTAGGCTCCCTGATGCCATGTCCCAAGAGTGGTAGCAGGGGCCTAAGGCTAACACCTTTGATGAACAATGCATCCGGGGCAAATAGCAACAATCTTTCAGAAGAGAGATTTTAGGTTCCTAACGGAAGAAGGGACTGGTGACAGGTGCTACAAAAAAAACAGTCCACCTTGCTACATGACCATTTTCTTTAAAGACTCCGCACCCTCTATGTTGGGGAGGTGATCACCTTCATTAAGGTGAAGGACAGCAAGGTGTAGTTTGCAGTAGGTGTAGGCCAGGTTGCCAGTTCAGGCGAATTCCAAGACTGGCAGTAGAAGGCTGACACGGAGAGGATGCTACTTCAGCTGGAGATCAGGGCTGATCTTGCTGGCTAGTCAGCAGCAGAGAAACTCACATGGGCCAGAGATTTTGAAGTACCTGTCAGGGTTACCCAAGTCTCTCCCATGTCTCCTAGAAGGGTTGGCCGTAACCCAATTCCTCCATTCTCTTCTCCAGTCGTGGCCATGATTGAATGTGCTGAGGGTTAGGTGGTGGGGGAGAATGCCCCTGAAGGAGTAGCCCCTGCGACCCCTGAGACCATAAAGTAGCTGAGTATATTGTGAAATGGCAACCTTCATCTAGGGCAGCATTCAAAAAGCTGCTCCATTCTTTTTACTCTGATTAAAGAGGACTGCCCTAAAAGAGGCCTGTTGTTGGGTCATTTCCCGTCCTGGAGTTGCCCTGTTAGCCAGATAAGGACTCTTTTGAGTTCTTAGAAGAGCGAGGCCTATTTTTTTTGTTAAAGAGGACCTGACACCCCCCTATTGTATGGCAGTCTAAATGCACCACTGAATGCAGCATGCCTGCTGCATTCAGGGAAGGGCTCCCCCATGTCTCTAGCCCCCCTGTGCACTGAGATATACACTTTATAAATCTTACATATACTGAGTCAGGAGGGCATTCCTTATTCTGGAGTCAGCGCTGGCACGGAGGTTTTTTCCCTGCCTCCGACCGCTCAGCGCCGCTTCCTGTTTCTCTGTTCCTCCTCCTTATTGCGTCCGCCCCCCTCCTCACCTGCGCTGGCATTTAAACTTCTGCTCTCACGCAGGCGCATAGCAGGGCTGTAACGTCAGCTGTCGGCTCCCGTCCTTGCTGTGCACCTGCGTGAGAACAGAAGCTCACGGCATGCGAGGAGGGGGGCAGACACAATAAGGTGGAGAAACAGAGCAGCAGGAGACGGCGCAGAGCAACCGCAGGCGGGGAGAACCTCTGTGCCAGCACTGACTCTAGAATAAGGAATGCCCTCCTGACTCAGTAAATGTAAGATTTATAAAGTGTATATCTCAGTGCACAGAGGGGCAAGAGACATGGGGGAGCCCTTCCCTGACTGCAGCAGGCATGCTGCATTTAGTGGTGCATCTAGATTGCCATGCACCAGGGAGGTGACAGGTCCTCTTTAACTTTATTTTCCCCTTCCCAAGTTTACCATCGATTGCACTTCTCCTTGCTGGATTAGCAATACTACAGCTTTTGAGCTATTCTTCAAAGTCCTTAATCGACTGTGCCCTTAACGGACTGTGCTCCTAATGGACTTTACCCCATTATCTTGATGGCTTGTACCTCATGTTAATGGAGTCTGCTTATCCTTATGGGACTTACTTATATATATTTATATATGTTAGTCTTTTAGACTTATTATAGTCTGTGTTAAGTACCTATTTTAAAATTAACACTTTGTATTATAAATGTGAACAATTACATCATTTACCAACATGTGTTTGTTTTTTTAAAAAGTTGCTACAGCAACACTTTATTACTTCACTCCTTGCTTTGATGCTGACCTACAGATGCTGGCAAATAAGCCACAGCCTCTGCCTGGAGGTGTAAGGTATGGAAATGTAAGACAATGCACACACTCCTGTAGGACAAGGCTGGGCATCTGCAGTCCTCAAGGGCCGCAAACAGTGCATGTTTTCAGGATTGTTTGAGCAATGTACAAGGTGTTGGAATCATGACCTCTGCAGGTGATGAAATTACCACTTGTCCAATGCTAAGGAAATCCTAAAAACTTGCACTGTTTGCAGACCTTGAGTTATGTAGTTGCCCACCCCTGCCATTGAAGTCTCTGTGGAGGTAGCTGGAGGTTAGAGGAATCCTAGAGCCCTTTCACAACAACTGCAGCTCCCCTAGACCCCCTTTCGACCCTGTGCCCACATTGCATTGTTTAATGCTTTTTTATTGCAGATTTTGAGAATCTGCATTAAAATCTTCATTTCTATCCTAAGGCCAGCAAAGTCTATGATAGGTCAGACTTCAAAATCTGCTTCAACAAAAGCATCAAACAACATTCCCATGGGTATAACCTCTTACAAGCATATGAGGAGTATCGTTTGCAAAAAGCATCTCCGATATGGTGTGAGAGCAGGTACTGGTGACAGTGTGACAAGTGGTGCCATCACAAAGATTACTGCAGTTCAGATTCCAGGAGTCACACTTGGGCTATCCCGCAAGTTTAAACTGAATAATAATAATAATTTTTATTTATATAGCGCCAATATATTCCGCAGCGCTTCACAATACAAAGTTCACATTTAAACAATCCTAAGAAACAATTAAAAAAAATACAATACAGTGCCAAAAACAATACAATACAAAGCATAACATAATACAATAATTAGAGCAAAAAATGGCAACCCTGCTCATAAGAGCTTACAATCTAACAATGATAGTATAGTCAACTTGAGGAGATGAGGAACAGATAGGAGCAGAAAAAGTGGCGACAACACGTTATATGTAATCCACTTGAGACGGAGCGGATAGGCTATGTCTAGATGACTGACTAGGGATCATGATAGGCCGCCCTAAAAAGATGTGTTTTTAGGGATCGCCTAAAACTATCTAAGCTGTGGATACACCTAATTTCTTGGGGTAGAGCATTCCAAAGAATTGGTGCGGCTTGGGAGAAGTCTTGGAGCCGGGAGGTTCGGATTAATGCAGAAGTGAGTCTAAAGTCACTTCCAGAGCGAAGGGAACGGGTGGGGTGATAGACAGAGAGGAGGGAGGAGATGTATGGGGGTGCTGCACTGTGAAGAGCTTTGTGGGTGAGAACAAGTAGTTTGAAATGGATCCTATAGTGAATAGGCAGCCAGTGTAATGGCTGGCATAGAGCAGAAGCGTCTGAGTAACGATTAGCTAGATAGGTGATCCTGGCTGCTGCATTAAGGATGGACTGGAAAGGGGACAGTCTAGTGCGGGGGAGGCCAACTAAGATAGAATTACAATAGTCAAGGCGGGAGTGAATCAGGGCCACAGTGAGGGTTTTTGTGGTTTCCAAGGTGAGAAAGGGGCGGATTCTGGAGATGTTCTTCAGGTGCAAGCGGCAAGAGCGGGCGAGAGATTGTATATATGGGGTGAAGGAAAGATCAGAGTCAAACATAACACCCAGACAGCGAGCCTGCTGACTAGGCACTATTGTGGTGCCGCACACTGAGAGAGATGTCATATTTAGGGAGATTAGTGGAGTTCAGTTTTAGAAAGATTAAGTTTCAGGTAGAGAGCGGACATGATATTGGAAACTGCGGTTAGACAGTCATTGGTGTTCTTTATTAGAGCGGGAGTAAGGTCAGGGGAAGAAGTGCATAATTGTGTGTCATCAGCATAGAGATGGTACTGAAAACCAAATCTGCTGATGGTCTGTTCAATCGGGGCTGTGTAGAGTGAGAAGAGAAGAGGTCCAAGGACTGAACCCTGAGGGACTCCAATAGTGAGAGGAAGAGGGGAGGAAGTGGAGCCAGCAAATGATACACTGAAAGAACGGTCAGAAAGATAGGAAGAGAACCAGGAGAGAGCAGTGTCCTTGATGCCGATGGAGTGCAACATAGGAGAGTAGGAGATGGTGGTCAACAGTGTCAAAGGCTGCAGAGAGATCAAGAAGGATAAGCAGAGAGTGGTGACCATTACGTTTTGCCGTCAGAAGGTCATTGGTCACTTTGGTGAGAGCAGTTTCTGTAGAATGTAGGGGCGGAAACCAGACTGTAATGGGTCTAGAAGAGAGTGAGTGGAGAGGTAATGGGTGAGGTGGGAGTAGACCAGGCGCTCCAGGAGTTTAGAGATGAAGGGGAGATTGGAAACTGGTCTGCAGTTGTTTGTGCAGGAAGGGTCTAGAGAAGATTTCTTTAATAGAGGAGTGATGATAGAGTGTTTGAAGGAGGAGGGGAAGACGCCAGAAGAGAGGGAGAGATTGAATATTTTAGTTAAGTGAGTGGTGACCACCGGAGAGAGGGTCTGGAGTAGGTGTGAGGGGATGGGGTCAGCAGTGCATGTGGTGGGATGAGAGGAAGAGAGGAGCCTGGAGACTTTTTCTTCTGTGACCGGGTCAAAAGTAGTGAGTGATCCGCAGGAAATGTGGGGAGAGGTAGGGGTAACAGCAATTTGAGGTTGGGAGTTGATTTCCTGACGGATGTTTTCTATTTTCTCTGTGAAGTGGGAAGCCAGGTCATCAGCACAGAGGTCAGTGATGGGGGCCTGCACTTTCGGACTGAGGAGAGAGTGAAAGGTGTCAAAGAGTTTTTTTGGGTTGTTGGATAGTGAGGAGATCAAAGTGGTGAAGTAGGTCTGTTTGG
Source organism: Allobates femoralis (assembly GCA_033576535.1). Classification (NCBI taxonomy): domain Eukaryota; kingdom Metazoa; phylum Chordata; class Amphibia; order Anura; family Aromobatidae; genus Allobates; species Allobates femoralis. The sequence goes on from JARQOC010000001.1 coordinate 310,951,415, forward strand.
CGAGGTGAAGGGCAGAGTTGTAAGTTCTCAGCATAAATTTGTAATGAATGAAGTTTTCTGGAGTGCGGCTTTTCCTCTATAGACGTTCAGCACTCCTAGAGCATCGCTGGAGGAATCGAGTTTGTGATGTGAGCCAGGGCTGTTTTACTCTGTGTTTGGAGGTTTTGAGGGTGAGGGGCGCTACTTGGTCCAGGGTCCTTCTGAGAGAGTCATTTAAGTGATTGAACTACACTTCCTGACATCACTGTTTTTCACATGCGCTGTCTCACGATATCAGTGAGGTATACCCACTAAATCTTGCGCGATACCATGACTATCACAGTACAGCTAGTGTTATGAGTGCTGACACCACTGAGGTTAGCTCAGGTCACACTGTAGAATTCCCTGCTGCGTCATAATCTTTGTGTAACCTTAGACAACCTTAGGAAAGTCACCGCTTGTCACACTGCAGGAAGTGTGTATTTATTTGGGTTTCATCTTTTTTTCCTAATTATTATTTAGATCCTTTTTTTTGGGGGGGGGGGAAGTTGGGTGGAATAAGAGACTTTAGAAAAATCGATTTTAATTTTTAAAAAAATGTTGAAAGAGGGATGTATTGGGGTTCATTTTCAAATAAAATATTTTTTAGGTGTAGTTATTTGTGTTCTTACTGACTTAGTTAGTAATATAGGGTATCTGATTGAAGCCTCAACATTACCAACCTATGGCCTTGCTGTCAGCTGACAATAACTCCTTATTACCCAGTCTGCCACTGGCACCAGGGCAACTGGAAGAGCGTGGTAACCAGTGCCGGGACAAGGCATTTTGGTGCCCTAGGCAGGTAAGGCAAACGGCGCCCCCCGTGGCCACGCATTGGGCAATAAAGTCCACTTTTTTCTATTTTTTGTGCTGTTTTTCCTTTTTTTACACTCTCTATTATATATTACACACACACACACTTGAGACTGCTGTGGGCTGAATACACAATAGCTGTATCAGTCACGGTTCTGACGATTCTTGGTGCCAGCACCAATCTGTCCACGGTGTTTCTGGAGAGCTGCAGCTTGCAGATCGCTTCAGGGTGCCCCTTTCCTGATCACCAGCGCTCCGGCATTCAGCCCGCTGAGCACTCAAACAACCCAGTCCACACTTCCAGTTAGCGGTTCATCACTTCTGGTTAGCGTTATAGAAATGAAGTTGCAACATCGTAGGATCAACGGTGTTTATTCCCTCTTCGTGTGGTCTTACATGGTGCGGGTGGGAGGCCTGTTGAAGCGCCACCCCACAAAGAGTGAATAAACACCGCTGATTGTGTGTTGCAACTTCTTTTCTATAAATCTAAACACAATAGCTGTATATACAATAGAGAATACAGAATAGAGACAGCTGCTACCTGTATACACAATAGAGATGGCTGCGGACCGTATACACAATGGAGAATGCTGCTGGCTATACATACAATAGAGAATACACAATAGAAACTGCTGCTGGCCATACACAATAGAGAATACACAATAGAGACTACTGCTGGCCGTACGCAATAGAGAATACACGATAGAGACTACTGCTGGCCGTACGCAATAGAGATGGCTGCCAGCCATATAGACAACATCCCAACAGCTTCCCTTTATTCCGACAGCCTCCCTCCATCCTGATAGTCTCCTTCCTTCCTTCCTCCATCCCGACAGCCTCACTTCATCCTTCCTCCATCCCAACAGCCTCACTTCATCGCGATAGCCTCTCTCCATCCCAACAATGTCCCTCCATCCTGACCGCCTCACTCCATACTTCCTCCATCCCAACAGCGTTCCTCCATCCCGACAGCCTCCCTCCATCCCGGCAGCCTCCCTCCATCCTGACGGCCTCCCTCCATCCTGACGGCCTCCCTCCTTCCATCCCGACAGCCTCCCTCCATACTTCCTCTATCCCAACAGCGGTCCTCCATCCTGACAGCCTCCCTCTATCCCAATAGCCTATTCCATCCTGACAGCCTCTCTCCATCCTTCCTCCATACCAACAGCCTCCCTCCATCCTGACTGCATCCCTCCATCCTGACTCCATACCAACAGCCTCCCTCCATCCTGACTGCATCCCTCCATCCTGACAGCCTCCCAGTCTCCCCACAGTCTCCCTGTCTCCCCCACAGCCTCCCTGTCTCCCCCACAGCCCCCGTCTCCCCCACAGCCCCCCTGTCTCCCCCACAGCCCCCCTGTCTCCCCACAGTCCCCCCCACAGCCCCCCTGTCTCCCTCACAGCCCCCTGTCTCCCCACAGTCTCCCCCACAACCCCCCTGTCTCCCCACAGCCCCCTGTCTCCCCCACAGCCCCCCTGTCTCCCCACAGTCTCCCCCACAGCCCCCCTGTCTCCCCCACAGCCCCCCTGTCTCCTCACAGTCTCCCCCACAGCCTCCCTGTCTCCCCCACAGCCCCCTGTCTCCCCCACAGCCCCCCTGTCTCCCCCACAGCCCCCTGTCTCCCCCACAGCCCCCCTGTCTCCCCCACAGCCCCCCTGTCTCCCCACAGTCTCCCCCACAGCCTCCCTGTCTCCCCACAGTCTCCCCCACAGCCTCCCTGTCTCCCCCACAGCCCCCTGTCTCCCCCACAGCCCCCCTGTCTCCCCACAGTCTCCCCCACAGCCCCCTGTCTCACCCACAGCCCCCCTGTCTCCCCACAGTCTCCCCCACAGCCTCCCTGTCTCCCCCACAGCCCCCTGTCTCCCTCACAGCCCCCCTGTCTCCCCACAGTCTCCCCCACAGCCTCCGTCTCCCCCACAGCCCCCGTCTCCCCCACAGCCCCCCTGTCTCCCCCACAGCCCCCGTCTCCCCCACAGCCCCCCTGTCTCCCCCACAGCCCCCCTGTCTCCCCACAGTCTCCCCCACAGCCTCCCTGTCTCCCCCACAGCCTCCCTGTCTCCCCCACAGCCCCCGTCTCCCCCACAGCCCCCCTGTCTCCCCCACAGCCTCCCTGTCTCCCCCACAGCCTCCCTGTCTCCCCCACAGCCCCCTGTCTCCCCCACAGCCCCCCACAGTCTCCCCCATAGCCTCCCTGTCTCCCCCACAGCCCCCCTGTCTCCCCCACAGCCTCCCTGTCTCCCCCAAAGTCTCAAGCATACCTTACCAATGGGGGGAGCTGTGGATGCGGAGCAGGGGTGCCGGAGCTGGAGGGCGCACATCAGCAGGACGCTGCCTGCGAGGAGTAGCTGCGGGCCTACGGCAGCTAGCGGTGGGCGCCGCCATGTTCTTTGTGGCCGGCGCCCACTAACAGTACAGCCGGTCGGTGGAAGCTGAGACTTCAACAAAATGGCCGCGGCTAATTGGAGACCGCGGCCATTGTGTAGAGGTCTCAACCTCTATTGACCGGCTGTACTGTTAGTGGGCGCCAGCTACAAAGAACATGGCGGCGCCCACCGCTAGCTGCCGCAGCTTCTCCCCGCAACTCCAGGGCCGGGCGGCGGTGACCGGACTCCGGTCAGGCGGGAATGCGCCCTGACCAAGATGGCGCCCTAGGCGATCGCCTAGGTTCGCCTAGCTGTCGTCCCGGCCCTGGTGGTAACCACCACTTTTGGCATCTCTCATGGAGGGGCCTACCCTGGGGTGGCTGCGGGTTACAATTTTTAGCATAGGGGCCCAGAATGCTTGGCCCTAACCATACTGAAAATTCTAGCCCCCAGCTTCCTGGGTTACCGTGATTAGCAATCACAATTACTGTGAAGTGCGCTCCCATTTTTACAATTATCTATTTATTATTACAGTAATCTGACGTCAGTTTGATTGCCACACTGGCAACCTATCACAGATGCTAGCAGAGAAGGTGGGTGGGACTAAGTCTGACTTTAACCAATCAAGGGGGGTCAGCAGTCAATGTGTCTGAAGTTCATGAGAGGGCCCGGAAGCGGGGTGACAGCAGCATTCAAACTTGGGAAAGCTTCAAAAGGTTCGCTCATCTCTACTCATTAATACATTGTCACACTGCTTTACAATGCAAATTCCATCATATATCACAGTAACTATAGGAACTCTGTCACTAGGTTTTAGCTACCTAATCTGAGAGCTGCTTGATGTAGAGGAATAAAGCCTGATTCCAGTGAGATATCTCTTAAGGTACCATTACACGGTACGATGTCGTGAAGGATATCGCTGAAACATCACAGGTTTGGAGGCATTGAAACGACATCGTTAGGACATCATTTTTTGTAACACAGAGATACGACTACGATAAATCGTTGGATCGGTGATCGCAGATTTGAGAACATGTTTTCAAATCAAACGATCCACGATCAGCCAACCTGAAGCTTTGTTCTGTGTGACACCGCGATAATAATGTTGTTCACGACTTCGCCCATTGACATCAGTGAACAAGTATCGTTCGCTGGGTTGTGCAAACGATAGCTGCTCACTACTTAGTTGGTGCATCGTCCACGATATCTACACTTGTGACAGCTCACCTACGATGTCAAAATGATGTCCTAACAACTGCGCGCTCATGAGATCGTTAGATCATTATGACATTGTAGAGTGTAATGGTACCTTTTGGTACATTTTAACTGGCCAATAATCCTTCAGATTTTAACATTCACGATATTTGTGTAATGTGAATGGGTCGGGTAACTGAACGGTGTTCAAAAATGCTTGTTCATTCTGCATTTAATCGTTTTATGTGAGCAGAAGCATTCTCATTCATCTTATGATAATTGTGTGATATAAATGGAGATTGTTGCTCATTCAACAATTAGACAGGCCAAAAGGAGGAATGAAAATTCTAAATTCTATATAGGTATGGCTTTCAATGTTTGGGTGATCATGTTCAGAGTCAATGATTCAGTTGCAGTTGTAGGTGGAGCATTGGAAAGAGTACAATACATATTCTTGTCTACATTATCTCAGATTAACTGGTAACATCTGGTAACAGATTAATTTTAAATTCTTCATAGTTTTTTTCATTAAAAAGCAGAAAGAAATATATTTTCACGGCTGTCATACTTACCAAATATAAACTTAAAGGGAACCTGACCCCTCCAAATCACCCTCAACCCTATTAATACCCGTCCTTGCACCCTAACATATCAGTATTAGTGCTCCTTTTCTATAAAAAAAAAAGCGCCCTGTAACATTGGAATAATCAACAATATACACTTACAAATCTGAGACTTCTTGTCCCTGAATAAGTCTCACAGGGCATCCCCTGTGAGACTCTAAGCCCTCCCTAGGTGCTCATTTTCACTCCCTGAATGATCCACCCTCTCTCTGTCTGTGCTGCTGTGATGTGGAGATGAAGGCAGGACTAATGATTTGCATTCTGTGAGTGATAGAGAGGGGAGGGCAATGCCTGCACAAGCAGAGCACACAGACAGATAGGGTGCATCATTCAGGCTGCAAAACAACACGCCCTGGGGACTAAAGAATATAGCCCCTGCTAATTATAATCACTGAGTGAGTATTAAAACATTTTTATGCACTTTCACAGGATGCTTTTAGGAGACAAAAGGAGTGTGAGATTAGTGATAATATGCTGCAGAGACATGTTTTGGTAGCTTAGGAGGCGTTCTGGAGGTGACAGGATCCCTTTAAAGGTTGACTAATTTTTCAGTAAAAGATGAAAAAGGTGGCAAAATTCACTTGGTCTTGTGATCTGTCCAGGTTTCAAGCTATAGCACATGCTTGTTTTCATTGCTCTCCTTCCCAGTGCCTCTGCTCGGCGTTTTGCACATATTCATAGTAAACAGACCCTATGTCCTTTCCCACACTTTTCATGATATGTTTCAATTGGCAAATGCAACACCTGTAATACCCACCCCACTTCTTGTGTTGTGATGTACAGTTCAAAATCACAGCCAAAAATGCTTATTTTACTGTTATATTGAGAAAATATATGTAAAAATTATGCATTTTAACCTCAATTTTTCTTTTATCATGGCAAAAGGAGATAATTGGTACTGTGATTTTCACACCATCATGGTAAATAAATAGGTGGGTTAATCGCCGGTTGTGACAATTACAGAGGCATTAAATCACAGATGTCTATGTTTTTTCACTAAGATTGTTGATGGAGAGAGAAGCATGGAAGGAGAAAAGCAGTATATGATTAAAATCTGGCTCGATCACTGCAGGCACTGTCACCGAGATGGGAGTGGGCTTGAACTTGAGAAGAGACAAACCCACCCAACCTACATCAACATCTGTTACTAGAAATAGACTTAGGCAGGTTTCACATTAGCGTTTGTGTCTGCATGCAGAGGGCATGCAGACGCAAACGCAGTGCAAATGCTGCCATACTGATGTGAACGCAGCGGAGAATCTCAGCATATGTTCACATCAGTATGGTGCCCAGCCAATCAGCGGTCTCGGCAGCGGCCGGGAGGTGGAGATCAGTGGCGGAGATTTTCTCTTGCCCGGCCGCCGCTGATCTCCCGACGGTGTCGGCGCGGGAGATTTGAAACAGCTGATCTTACATCTGTTTAAATCTCCCTCGCTGACATCATCTCTTCGGTGTCGGTGTGGGAGATTTAAACAGCTGTCAGATCAGCTGTTTCTTCAAATCTCCTGCGCCGACATCGCCAGGAGATTATCGACGGCTGCCGGGAGAGATTTCAATGTGATCCGCAGCGTTTTCCTGCACTGTCATGCAGAGGACACTGTGGAATCATTGACTTCCATGCATTGTTTGTGTGCCTGCGGGCGCTTGCTGATAAAACAAGTGACCGCACAATAAATACAACAGGTTGCGTTCGAAGGGCGGAGGAGGGTGCACAAATTATGCGCATCTGAATGCAACCGCAACTGAATGCAGCCAAAAGCAGGTACCATGCATTCCCATATTAAACATAGGAACGCAGTGCACATGCGTTGGCTGCGTTCGGTATGCTGGATCAACATGTTAGGCTATGTGTTGAATTAGATGGACTTAAGGTCTTCCTTCAACCTTAAATACTATGTTACTATGATATTATGCTAAATGTGAAACCAGCCTCAATCTAGAAACTGATAGTGGACATTAAATTGAGAAGAAGAGCAACTGGTGGTCAGGACTGTAGAGTATTTCCTAAAGGATAAAACATCAACACTTTAAGTTTAAGTAATTGAATAATTGCCTTTTAGGAAAATGGCTGTTAGGCCACGTTCACATATTCAGTGTTTCTGTTATACTTTTTCTGTGTTTTTCTAACCCTGATTTTAACTTACAACTACTGAGGTACATACTGACCAAATGAACGTAACCTTAGTGGTTCTAAAGTACTTTCTCTTTTTAAATTATACGGGGCTTAAGATTGCTTGACAATACATATAGTATCTCTAAAATATCTACAATATTGTGTGATCAATGATGAGAACTAATTTCATTGCTGATATTAAATGCCTATAAAAGCATCACAGTCTATGATATACATAATTTGGAAGGGCATAGATTAAAATTGCTCTGATTAAGCCAGTACATATTGCTCTACTGCTTTGCGTTTCAAATGTATGAAGTTTTTATTAATGCTTATGTAACTTTCTATTATGCTGTTCACCTTATATTTTCACTTTTACCACAATATATAAAGTCACATGCCAAATATGTTTTTGGAGTGGAAAATATAGCTAATAATATTTTTTTACAGACTCCCAGAAGCATTTATATCAATTCAGTTAGAAAAAGTTGGTCCTCGGGATACAATGTTGAATACATTTCTTCAAAAAAAGCAAGCCATGGGAACTGCTATGAGAAATCCTGTAAGTAGTATCAAGAATATCTTGTCTTCTTAAATATTGTTTTATGTCATAAATATTTATTTTTAAAAACTTTCTGTAGGGTGGCTGTCAGGGAGATCAAGAAGATATCCCTCCTCTGCCACCAATTTGTCAAAGAGATCAGTAACATATCCTGCCGCTGCCACCAATTGTCGTGACAATTACTCAATGGTTTAATGATTGGTGGACGAAGTAAAGGCTACTATTGCTTCTAGGCACGTTATCTGGAGCCGTTAAGCCCCCGTCACACTAAGCGAGATTGCTAGCGAGATTGCTGCTGAGTCACAAGTTTTGTGACACAACAACGACCTCAGCAGCGATCTCGCTACGTTTGACACGTAGCAGGGACCAGGCCTCTGCTGTGAGATTGCTGGTTGTATTGGAATGGCCTGAACCATTTTTTGATCATCGGTCTTCGGCTGGCCAGCATGCATTGGTGTGTTTGACAGGGACAATGACCAATGACCTCAATACTACACGTCTGAGAGACAGGGTCCCAACGACCACTGTATCGTTCCATATCATTGCTGCGACACTGGTGAGATCTGACTGTTTGACATCTCACCAGCAACCACGTAGCGACACACCAGTGATCCCTACCAGGTCGTATCATTGTCGGGATCGCTGGAGTGTCGCCAAGTGTGATGGTACCCATACAGTGAACGTATAGTATATACACATACAGAATGCATTGTGTTCAGCACTGAGCCGTGAGGCCAAACATATGTCTCCCATATCTATAGAACCTACAATTGTCACTAAAAAACAATATTTTTTAAAGTTCTGATTCCAATTGTTATAGACAGCTGGTAAACTTATATATTTTAGACTGCCAGTTGAGTTGGATCCAAGTACCCTGATTAAATAAGTACAAACTATAGGAGTGATCTGGGTAGAAGCCAGTTTGGAAAAAGGCTTTATTGCTTCTTATTTGCTATAAACATATTGATGAGATATTTCAAAAGAACAGAAGGCAAGATGGTCGTTCACCAATGGCAATTATATACCCTTCACTACGATAAAAATAATAAGATGGGAGGGTAAAGGGTAGGGAAGTGGTTGAGGATGCAGATAGCTTAGTTGCCATGGTACATGGTATAAATTTCAGCTCTGCACGAAAGATGGGGTTAATAACTCAGTATGTTAGGGGTTAATCACTCAATGTGTTATGGGTTAATCACTCACGAAGTTTCTCTCCAAATTCGAAGTTGTATTTCGAACACAATTCCTCTCACACAGAGAAGGCTGCTCTTCTCTATTTCTAAAGCAGTTTATAAAACCATACTGCAAGCCTGGGTTGACCTAGACTTTTTATGTATTTCAAAGAAACTATTGTTCTTGCTAAGAAAGGATTGTGTCAACTCCTCCTTACAAAAGGTACCTAGAATAAAATGTTTCATTGACACTTTGAAACCATTTAATTCATATACTTCCAACCAATGTCAAAACTAGTATTTAATATTTGTTTTTTATCCCAATATGTGTATAGTCAGGTAGATACATATACCCATATCATCCCCTTACAAAGGAACTCTTTGATTTTAGAGAAGTGATCTTGTAATGTACCTAGTAATTACCTAGTAATGTACCGTACTTACTGGATGTTTTCCATGCATAGCCAGGAAATCAATTTTCCCAATGTAGGCCATTTTTACAATTTGTGTTACCAGTCAATAAAAGGTTCCTAGGCTTTCTACATACCTGTTTTAGATCACTGACTATCAGTGACCATGAATGTACAGAGCTTACTCGGAGATTGGAAGTGGTGACAGTACTGCTTACTGCTGATGTGTATTAACATAACCTATTTCCTATAAGAGAAAGGTTACACTGTGCAAACATTTTACACCACAACATACAATGTAAAATGAACTTCTGTGTTTTGCAGGAAGAAGTGGAAAAAGTGAAACGGGAGCTAATAACAAGTTATTGCCAGAAGTGAGCTATCTCCAAATGTTGCATATTGATGATCTTGCTATCTGAGCCTGCATCTATTTGTGAGATATAGAGTGTGATATAGAGTAGTCATCTTGTCTTTATATTACATATATTGTTTTGTGGTCTTTCCTGTATGCAGGGTCACTATAATGTAAGCTTGGTCTCTGTTTGGTAGGGTATTTATTTTTTTCCATTGCTGTTCACACAGAACCACCATATTTATTCATTTAACATAACCCTCTCTTCATTCTCACTGTGATAGTAGTACTGTCTTAATACCCCCTGCATTCCACCATTTAGCATTTTTGGTTTTGAAATTTAAAGTTTTATTATTTTGATGCAATAAATTACTTGATATTAACAATAAGCACTATAACTATAACTCTTCTGAAATATGTAACACTGTGTATTGCTTAAAAGGTGTCTATCAGCAGAAAATGACCGTTCGAACCAAGCACATATGCTCGGTGCACTCTTGGTGTAGTTCTGCAGTTCAATGCACTTCCCACCTTTTTGATTTTTTATGTCTACTCTTCTTCTTAATTGAGAACTTAAGACATACAAGAACCCATGGAGGGGATAGGTAGATGTAAGCAAGTAGATGCAAAGATGAATGATGACTGCTCAGCCACACCAAGGGTGCATAGAATGCAGGTTTGTTACGGTCATTTTGTGCTGGCAGACTCCATTTCACAGTACTTACAAGCTACTTCTGGAAGTGGTTGGGCACACCATGCAAAAACACTACAAATATCCCTTTAAAATGTGCTAACTTGGAATCTTTATCCTTGTACATTTATCACAACTATATGCTCAAAAGAATGTGCCCTCTTCACTGTTTAGATTAAGCAAAAGGATTTCTACGTACTCACTTCGTGGACAAATCATCGCCTACTGTAACAGCTTGAAACAACTGCTAGAAGAGTTTCCACTCATTTGTAAAACATATTTCATCATAGGACAACCTCAAGGGAGAAAAACTATCATTAAAGAGGCACTGCAGGCAGATCCCAGGTTTGTAGATGCCTTCACCATGTAAGATTTTATTGCCCAGCTTTACTAATAGTTCCCTTATTATTTATTACTGTGATTGAAGTTGTTCTCCTCTTCAAATTACATACCATTGTCCTGTGAGCTTTTTATTCCATACATTTTTTAAGTGCATGGCTTTAAGACCTCACTCCCACTTGTGGTTAAAAACGGTGAGTGCAATCCGAGTAAAAAAATAATTAAAAATGTATTATGTTATTAAATAAGGCACTGATTATCTGTGTACTCGATAATGCAGCTCAATGGGCGCAAGAAAAGAATCGGATGGCACACGGACCTTCCATATGCTAACAGATTTTTTTTCTTGCTCACATTTTAAAGGAAGAAAACATATACATATACACTCATAAATACAAGGTGGGCCATCTATATGGATACACCTAAATAACATGTGAATGGTTGGTGATATCAACTTCCTGTTTGTGGCACATTGGTATATGGGAGGAGGAAAACTTTTCCAATGGCAGCCATTTTGAAGTTGGCCATTTTGGATCCAACTTTATTTTTTCTCAATGAGTCATGTGACACATCAAACTTATTGAGATTTCATAAGAAAAACAATGATGTGCTCGGTTTTAATGTAACTTTATTCTTTCATGAGTTATTTCAAGTTGATATCACCATTCATTCCCATTTTATTTAGGTCTATCCATATAAATGGCCCACCTGGGCAATTGTCTATGCTGTGAAAATACGAGATGTGCAGCATCTGAAACAACAGATACTGGAAGCCTGTGTTAGCATTTCTTCTGCAGTGTTGCTATCAGTGTTTCAAGAGTGGGAGAAGAGGGCTGCATTGACAATCCAACACAATGGACAGCACTCTGAACACATTTTATAAGCGGTCATAAACTTGTAAATAACTCATGAAAGAATAAAGTTACGTTAAAACCAAGCACACCATTGTTTTTCTTCTGAAATTCTCAATACGTTTGGTGTTTGACATGACCCTCTTCTCATTGAAAAAAATAAAGTTGGATTCAAAATGGCCAACTTCAAAATGGCCGCCATTGTGACCACCCATCTGGAAAGTTTCTCCCCCCATATACTAATGTGCCACTAGCAGGAAGTTGATATCACCAACCATTCCCATTTTATTTAGGTGTTTCCATATAGACGGGCCACCCTGTATAGTGTATATACAGTATATATACAGAGAAAAAGCTAAGCAGCACTCAAGGTTGGCAGTGACTGAGTGCTGCTGTGAACCTTTTTTTGTGTGTATATATACATATAGATGATAGAAAGATATTAGACAGACAGAGAGCAGATACATCAATTCACAAGCTCACAACATGTAATTAAATTGCTCCCTGTGGAGCTTATTGCTTAGCTTTTTAGGATTAAATAAATGAATAAATAAATGAATGGAGAATATCAAAGTGGACTACCCCCCTATTTTTGCAAACTAGCAAAGGTAAAACAGATAGTTGCGAACTGATAATATCAGTCTGATATTGTCAGGCTGGGAAGTAAGTGAAAAGTAGGAAGGCAACTCTGATGAGTGATGACATCAGGAACATCATTGCTCATAACTGACCTAATGCCACCGCTCATCAGAGTCGCCAAGTGTCGCAGAGCACAGCATGATCTGACAGCAGCTGTTACTCAAAGCCTACAGAGCCTCATTCTGACACTCCATAGCTTTTGAAATATGTAATTGAGCAATGTTATGGAAACTGCTGGACTACATAGAACCTGGGAACTTTGCTTTCTAAGAAATTGGTGAATGAGGAACAATCTCTTGTTTTTATTTCTATTATGTTTTGCCTTCCAGGTTTTCTTCCCTGGACAACATAAGATACCTTAGACTACTTTGGATTCCCTGGAGTATGTCAGACCTGCATAGCTACTTTGTTGCTTAATAAATTAGAGAACCAGGGAAAAGTTAGGGAGTGTTTTTTAAAATAAACTATTTTTGTGCATGTGTTTTTTTTCTTTTAACTTACTAGGTTTGTAATGTGGGTGTCTGTTCAATACTTTTTCATTACTAACACCAGAGTTTGATGTCAACCTCACAATCATTACAACAATTGACAGCGCACCAGGACAATCATAAAGAGCCAAGGCAAAGCGCCAGAACTGGTGCCTCTAATGTGATACGCCACTTCTGGGGCTGATGGGAGATGTTAATTTTAGGCTCAGAAAGGCACACTAACCATGGACTTTCCTAGCCTGATAATATCAGCTCACATCTGTCTGCTTTACCTTTCCTAGTTATCAAAAATAAGGGGGACCCGCGCATTGGTTTTTATTTTAGTTATTTATCTATTAGGTTAAACAAGGCTAAATAACCCTTAAGTGCCAGATGAAAGGCAAGAAAGGGTGCAAGTTTATAATAGGTAGGGGGGTTGTGACATTATGTAGCTGCATAATATCTATGTATTCAATCTATGTATCTATTTATCTGTATGTAAATATTTGATTTCAAGAACATGCATAGAGTATTCTGTTGTAAAAATGTATTGTATACGGATGGCTTACACATATCATATGGATGCTGTGCAAGAAAAAATATACACACTCGTATGAGATACGCAATAACATACACACGACCCAATTTTGAGAATTGGAATGATTTTTTATATACAAGTGGGAGCGAGGCCTAGGGTGCATCATCTATATAAAATATTATTTTGCAGTGTCTGAGTCACAAAATGTTAAAATAACTTCGCCTTCGTCTGATTACAGGACATTTCAAGAACGCCCACATACTTTGCTATCAGACGATGGGCAAATTTTTGTTAATTTGTGGTATATCCCTTACTCATCTGAAGTACTTTCTATGTTTAAGATGCTACCAGAAAAGGTATGTTGGGACAATATTTGAAATGCCCTTACCTTGAATACATTTTTTTTTACTATTTGAATATCAAGTAGTTTGAATGGAATCAGAGTTAAAGAGTATATAAAATACAGAAATTACAGAACTCAATTTTGTGGCTATTGGAAAACTGTTTGACATGGAGTATAAGGGAAACTCTCATTAGATTTTATCACCTAATCTAAGTGCATCATAATTAAGAGAATGAGATCCCAATTCCAGTGATTTCAAGCGATGTTTCACTTACTAAGTTACTTATTGTTGTTTTCATAAAATTATTGTTTTATCAATTAGGAGATTATCATTAGAGTACTAGTAAACCTGCTGGCAGGTAGTCCTCCACATTCATATGTTTTGTATAACCCCGCCTTTCCACTGATTGGCAGCTTTCTGACTATGCACAGTGTACACAGAAAGCTACTACTCAGTGGTGTATGTAGGGTTACTAGGCATTCTACCAAATCTGCAACATATTAAACAATGGTTTTATCAAAACTTCAGCAATACGCACATTAAGTGATACACTTCTAAAATGAGGACCTCAGTGCCAAATCATTATCTTTAAAGAGTTTGCCCAGGACTGTTTTGGGGACTGTATATTGAGTAGAGATGAGCCACCACCCTAGTGTTCGAATTCGATTCAATTCATCAAATTGGGGGGTGTTGTTGAATGTTCGTCGGATGTTCGTCGAAATGGCAGCCGCGCCTGATCTCGTGTCCCGGGGGACTGTTCTTTTGAAAAGGGGGATTATGTACAAGAGATTATTTACAAAGTTGTCGTGACGCCACCTGCAGTTTCTGGTGAAGTAGCACCAGCGCCGCCACAGTCCTCCGGAGGTCGGTGGTATTGCGGCTGAGATGGTGTAGTCCTCTTCAGGTAGGACTGGGACCTTCAGGGCAGCGATCCTGTGAAAGGAATAAGTTCATGGGAAAGAAGATGCAGTCAAAGTCACTCCGAGTACTTTACTGGAACTTTAGCAGCATTCATTACAGACCTCAGTGCAGTAAGATGTTAAATAACAACTAGCTAACAGATGGCTGCAAGCGGATCTCAGGTGGTAGGATGGATCTCTCAGTGTGTGCCTTTCTCTTTCTTCTCTTCCCTGCTTCCCAGTAGTCGGTGTGAAGTCTGATCCCATACAGTGGATATGGCCTCCTGCTGTCTCTCACTCTCCTCACTCCCGTCGGTTTACCTTCTGTTGTCCAACCGCCGAACCATCAAGCGGTGCCTGGTACCCTCTTCTGGTCGCTTAAGAGTCTGGGCAGTATATATATATATATATATATATATATATATCCCTAGTTCGCCGGATTTTCTGTGGTCCTTGGAGGATCCCACAGGTGCGGGCTCCAGTGCCCGGTAAGCTGCCGGGGTTGGACTCTCTGAAGTCCCTCTCTTACCCCAGGCTGGCTATCTGCGCCTGGGATCTGTTTTTAGCCTTTCCCGGGTCCTCAGCCGAGAGACCCTCCTTGCTCCCTCAGGCTCACTGCGTGGCTGACTGAACTGAACTGAATACTCTAGTTCCCCCTAGAGGTGGTTTTATTCCCTCCCGGGTACCTCCCACCATGTGATCTAGTGTGGGGGTGCTTGTGTGTAGGTTCCACCCATCAGCCTGAAATCTACTTGCAGCTGGAGTATCTGCACCGCTTTTATGGATGCAGTACCCCTCTGTGACGCCTGCTTTGCGGGGCACCACAGAAGACACAACAAAAACATGGAAAAGTGACAAGTACATATAGTCATGAGAAAAAAAAAGAGGTGGAAGAGTAAAAGGAGGAGGAGACACAGATCTAGGCATGTCATGCCCTTGTAAAAATCATGTAAAACCCAGCAAGTGGACTCCAACAAGAGTCTCCATATTTTCCAAAAATTTGGACACAGACACCGCTTAAGTGGCATCAATTGCCCCAGAGTTGCAAGCTTAAAATGGCTGGTGAGGTGACTTTCATGGAGCATATTCAAAAATCCACAAGCTTTTAGTCTCCCCATGTTATCTGTAAAGGTACCTTTGCACGCCGCCACTGCGTGGTAGCAACTGCCTGGCAATGGGGATTTTTGTGCCTGTTGCCTTGAAATTGCTACGAAATGGTGGCATGTAAATTGGGAAAGTAATCGGGTTTCCCGCAGTTGATTCGGATACCTGTTTCCGAGCCGTGTTCAAAAATCCAAGGCAACACAAAGGCACAATTGCCATGGTAGTGGCGTCTAAACAGGGGACAGGGATGGAATCTGCGTCGCCTAGTGATTTCCCCAGGGCGGGCCACAGCGTGCTGGATACCGCGCCCCATCAGCGATGATTGTTGGGGGCTACTGTGTAACCATTGGCTGTCTCTTCACAGGGCGCCATATTTAAAGAGCTGGCCATTCACACTACACAATTGCAATGGCGTCATGTATTAGCCAGCCTTCCTGCTCAGGCTGGCCAATCATGTCGCTATTATGTTGTCCAATCACCGTGTTAGCGTCACAGAATACACAACTCCGTCACGCCTATGTTTTGGCGCCGCAGAACATGTACGCCCACATTCCTCTACTGATTGCGGCGTGTGCAGGGGTGACGGGATTCAACAGGCAGTTATCCGCAGGATCTGTCGGAACTTCCGGGGCAACACAATACCTTCAGTTGACAACGCAATGACGGCATGTACATGCGGCATCAGCAATCGGTATCAACCGTCAAAAACGTGAGCGTGCACGTACGGTTGCTAGGCACAGTGGCAGCGTGTAAAGGTACCTTAAGATTTGTCACCAAAATCTAAGTAGAGGCCAAAAAATCAATAGTTTGAGTACTTCATGCATGAACCGTCACATGGATATGAAGCATAAGTCGCAGTGGGAAGCTCACTATACTACAATGCGGCCTAGCGGACCGGGCCAACCACCGTCTGCCCCATCAAGTGCTTTTTTCCAGAGCTGTATATATGGGTGTATGGTTATTACACAACTTTACATTGCTGTAATTGTTTATATTTGACTGTCACAGCCTGTTTTTTTTCTTTTTTTGGGGGGTTTTCATAGTGGCTCCATGGTTAGCAATGGAGTACTGGGTTCAAACCCCACCAAGGACAACATCTGCAAGGAGTTTGTATGTTGTCCATTTGTTTGGATGGGTTTCCTACGGTTTTCTCCCACACTCCAAAGACTTAGATTGTGAGCCCCAATGGAGGCAGTGATGATGATGTATGTAAGGTGCTGTGGAAGAATGGCACTATGTAAGTGACTAAATATTATTATTATTTTCAGGCTGCCTATCGGGCATTGTACCAAACTCTACAGATTATAGCCGCCCTACATGATATTGTTTCATATGTACTCAGTTTTGCCCAGCTGGGAAATTCATGCGCTGGATTTGGTAGTGTAATAAACAGAGAATTGACGGCTGACTGGGGAGGCACCGAAGGAATAGGTAAAATATGCATAATTGCAAAACTCTATGTATTATCAAAGTCAGTCTATGCCTCAACTACCTGTTTGATGTCAACATGCTGCTATTTCTTAGTCAATACATTTTTATTAAAGCATTTCCGCCAGAAAGCTGGAATGAAAACATTTACCCCTTAGTAACAAAGCCAATTCTGACCTTAATGACGAGACCAAATTTTACAATTATGACCAGTGTCACTTTCTGATGTTTTAAGGTTGTGTTCACACACATTTCTTGTGCGGACGAGACTGGGTGATTTGTGCGCAGGCATCCGCCTGCACACAGATCACATATGAGAGTGAATGGGTGCGCACGGTCATGCGCAGAATTCCAGAGAATGGGGGATATTCGGGAGAAATCTTGGAGGCGGTTGTTTGAGGAACAGATAAAGGTACCGTCACGCGCGGCAATTTTGCTAGCAATTTCACTGGCAATTTGCTGGTTGCAGTGAAATCATGGACACATTGTTCTATTTTGTTGCCATGTACAAATGGAACAATGTGTCCATGAATTCACTGCAACCAGTAAATTGCCAGTGAAATTGCTATCAAAATTGCCGCGTGTGACGGTACCTTAAGTATGGAGGAGAGGAGGTCTTGGGAGTATCGAAGATTACGTGAGGGAAGATATATATGTGTCCCTGTTATGTACTGTGTAATGGATGTGTCTGACCATACAGGGACATGGTCTGATCATACCACATCTCCTGTGCTGAGATAATCTTACATATGTGTCCCTGCTATGTACTGTGTAATGGATGTGTCTGACCGTACAGGGACATGGTCTGATCATACCACAGCTCCTGGGCAGGGGAGGATGAAAAAGAGTATATAGACATTACAGCACGGGATTGCAAATAATTCTTTCTTTGAGGTAAAACATTTTTTACAAACAGACAGGGAGATGTTTTACCTCACATAAATATTCAGCTGTGATCGTGTGCTGTCCTCTCTGTATGCTCTTTTGGTTCGCAACCTGTCCACGAGATGTGATATGATCAGACCATCTCCTGTATGATCATGTCCCTATACAGCCAGACACATCCATTACACAGTACATAGCAAGGACACATATATAAGATTATCTCCGCACAGGAGATGTGCTATGATCAGACCATGTCCCTGTATGGTCAGACACATCCATTACATAGTACATAGCAAGGACACATATATATAAGATTATCTGAGCACAGGAGATGTGGTATGATCAGACCATGTCCCTATACAGCCAGACACATCCATTAAACAGTACATAGCAGGGACACATATATAAGATTATCTCAGCACAAGAGATGTGGTATGATCAGACCATGTCCCTGTACAGTCAGACATGGCCATTACACAGTACATAGAAGGGACACATATATAAGATTATCTAAGCACAGGAATAATATTTTTTAAACACATCCAATTGTGGAAATTATTATTATTTCAAGATCTATTGAGTAAAATGAACTTTAAAATGAACTTTGTTCCTGGGAAAACCAATTTTATGAAGCAGTGGTAACACATGAGCAATAACGTTTCATTCCCACGGGTGACTTAGGCCCCCTAATTGATTGATTGGGGTCTCAGAAGCTGGACCCTCAGCAGTAAAGCATTAAATATCTTTTCTTTGCATATGTTGTATATGTTGCTTCTGTCTTTACCTTTTATTATCTTTCTTGCGTATATCTTGACTTAACCAAATTCACAAAAAGTATAAAAGCATGTTTCTTGAAAAATTACACAAAAATTGCAGTAGCCTCTGAAATCAAAATCTGACTTGCAAACGCTAATTGCCTTAAATGTATTTTAGCGCTATGTAGAATAAATAAACCACACATTAATTTCTGTACAAGGTCTTTACATGGATACAATGGGAAGGTTGTTATATAAAACCTCTGCATTTCTTACAGGTGCTGAGCTACAGGACTTACAAAAGTTAATAGATGGGCTCCACAGCCCTAATGACCCAAAGGAAGTAGCCGCCTTGTTACTGTTACGGCGTGAGGTCCTGATCCTACAGTTTGATGCCGCTGTGCGCTATTTAATTCGGTATGCAGCATTACCCACTCACTGTAAATAGGGGTGTAAAGAACCATTCCAATCACTATTTAACTAGTAGGTGATCATGTTATTTACCTCCCTTCATGACTAAGGATATTTTCGGGTTTTACCATACCTACACTTTTAATAGCTCTATAATTTCTCATTTGGATAGTCAATATGTTTTTGCCTTTTTTTTGTGACACATGGGGTGTAATTTATTTTTCTATTCTTTTTGTGGCTAGTATCGGTAGAAAAATATAAATAAAAATAGGAAATATGTTTTAATTTTTTTAATGCAATTTATTTTTATTTTTTACGACCATAAAGGGCAAGGGCAGATAAAAAAAAAAACCATTTTAAATTGTTTTCCCCTTTGCATTGAAATTATTTTTTTTTGTGGGATACATTTTTTTGATGGGTTGAGGCTAGTGATTCCGGCTGCCACTTTTTTCTTTTTTAAATTATGTTTCTTATTTTTTTACTTTTTTTAATTTCTATTTATTTACTTTTTAATTTATACACTGTGCCCCCATAAGATCTTAAAAGACTGTTAGGTGAGCATTTTAAGACATCAATACATTCTTTTTTTGCTGATTTCTTTCGTAAGGCCAGGGTCACACATACCATCTGTTTTTTGCTTAAATCCGTTTTTGGGAACATTTTGGACATTTTTTTTCAAAGTCCAAAAACGCATATGCGTTAACACATGTGCGTGTGCGTTTTTCAAAAATGCGTTTTTGTGCAGCATCCCAAAATCGCTGCTAGCTAATCTACATACACAAGCGCTGGTCCAGAACTGTGTATACAGATATCAAGATGGTAAATACGATAATAAACAATGTTTATCTTACACTGTGTGCTGAATTATTAGGCAAGTTGTATTTTAGAGGATTATTTTTATAATTGATCAACAACTACAGTATGTTCTCAATCAACCCAACACAAAAAAGTCAAAGCTCAATATTTTTGGAAGTTGGAGTGGGTTTTTTTAGATTTGGCTATCTTAGGAGAATATCTGTTTGTGCAGGTAACTATTACTGTGCATAATTATTAGGCAACTTAATAAAAACCAAATATATTCCCATCTCACTTGTTTATTTTCACCAGGTAAACCAATATACCTGCACAAAATTTAGAAATAAACATTTCTGACATGCAAAAACAAAACCCCAAAAAATTAGTGATCAATATAGCCACCTTTCTTTATGATGACACTCAACAGCCTTCCATCCATAGATTCTGTCAGTTGCTTGATCTGTCTACAATCAACATTGCGTGCAGCAGCCACCACAGCCTCCCAGACACTGTTCCGAGAGGTGTACTGTTTTCCCTCCCTTTAGATCTCACATTTTATGAGGGACCACAGGTTCTCTATGGGGTTCAGATCAGGTGAACAATGGGGCCATGTCAT
This sequence comes from Allobates femoralis, assembly GCA_033576535.1. Taxonomy (NCBI): domain Eukaryota; kingdom Metazoa; phylum Chordata; class Amphibia; order Anura; family Aromobatidae; genus Allobates; species Allobates femoralis. The sequence goes on from JARQOC010000001.1 coordinate 310,971,798, forward strand.
TATTTTTTCTTTTTTTAGACCTTTACTGGCCAGCCACACTAGTTATTTTGCGCCTTTTTTGCCCAACATGCTTCTTGTGACCCTGTTAGCTATTTGCCATGAAACACTTGATTGTTTGATGATCACGCGTCAAAAGTTTGGCTGTTTCAAGACTGCTGCATCCCTCTGCAAGACATCTCACAATTTTGGACTTTTCAGAGCCCGTCAAATCTCTCTTCTGACCCATTTTTCCTAAGAAAGGCATTTGCCTAATAATTAAGCACATCTTATATAGGGTGTTGATGTCATTTCACCACACCCCTCCTCATTACAGAGATGCACATCACCTGATTTACTATATGGTAGTTGGCTCTCAAGCCTATACAGCTTGGAGTAGGACAATATGTATAAAAAGTATCATGTGAACAAAATACTCATTTGCCTAATAATTCTGCACACAGGGTATTTCTGGGAAGTCTGGCTGTGTCTGACAGTCACTTCTCTCACAAACAGCTTCAAGGTCTTGTGAAAGCTGATTAGACTTTTAAAAACATCAGTGCAGGAAAAAGAGAGGACTGTGGGACATTTAAAGTTTGAGTTAATTACATTTAAAAACAATTTACTGCATATAAGTGATATGAAAAACAGTTTTTTAACCTCTTTTTAGTGCCTGAGGTAAAGTCTTTTTTCTCCTCCTCCATGTCACCATGTTGTTAAACATAGTGTGAATTTAAATTGCAATGTCCATCAATGTCCAGAAAATAACTGCCTCTCTTCATATGTGTAGATGGTGTTTGATCTTACTTTCACATCTGCGTTAGTTTTCAGTTCAGGCATTTCAGTCTTTTTGACTTCAGGTTTTTAAATTATTTTCAAATCCATGTTTTTTAAAATCCAGCAGATTTCCACCTTTTTTGAAAAAAAAATGGATCTGGAAACATTGCGTTCTGCCCAATGCATTGTTAATGAAGTAACAGACGTGTGGTATTGCTGAATAAAGATTCATTTTTAACCTCTGGCTGGTGAGTGCTACTCCTTCTATCAAAGACGCGATACCAGAAGTGATGTTCTAGGCCTAGACCTGAAGTGTGCACCAGCAAGACCAGACAGTGTCAGCGTGGATGCAGCCAGCGTGTTCCTGCACTCCCCCTGACGGACCCTGCTGAGTACAAGGAGTGGAATGACCCACGGTGATGCCGGATATCTGCTAAACTGTGAGCCAAATTCAGAACTTCAGGGATTGGACAAAAACCGCTGCTAACTGCAGTTTTAAAACATGCCTGAAGTGCCGGATTTGCCGGATCCGATTGAAACCACAAGTCGCCACACATGTCTGGAACTCCATTACAAATGCATAGGGCAGAACGCAATGGTGCCGCAATGTTGCAGGATCCGTTTTTTTGCAAAAAAGGCAGAATTCTGCCAGATTTGCAAAGCACAAATGTGAAAGTACCCTTGAAGTGAACCTCAATATGGGGAGCCTGAGGCTCCATTGCAGCAGATGTACTGCAGGCCCAAAATGTTAAGGATTTTTATGCTCAGCAAAAATGTAAAAGAAAATAAAGTTTTTACAACTTGAATTATTGGTTAAGTATGGTATCTTTTCTATAATGAATGTAGTAATTCTCATGTAATCAACTTGTGATGTCTGCTCTTGAGCTCTAAACTGTGCTCGCTTTTTCATATATTGTGTTTTATAGGGAAGCATTACTCTCTACTGGAGACATTTCTGCTTTCAAAACCACCACAGACAATATGTATCATGGACTAACATCGCTCAGTAACTCAGTGGTCAAAAGTGCATTTTCATCACAGTTGCCTGTTCCACAGCCTCATGATCCACGTAGTCACAGGGTTAGTATGTCTGGATTAGTAGACTGCAAGTTGTATTTTTATGTCATACCAGCTGTATTAACTGTGCTTAATTTTAATAAAATAGAATGATTATTTTGCACATAAAAACATCTCGCATCATATATTCAACACTACAGAATTGCAAGATAAATTAACTAAATGATTACCCAAGTAATGTGCAGTATTTTATGTGCAACTCATTCAAGAGCCTTTTGATAAATGGCATTCTTGTTATTTCCTTCCGGTGCAAAGACCAACAGATTTTGGGCAATTCCAACTCTTGAACAGGCCAGTGAAGGGGGTGGAGCTATACTGTCAAGCACTTAGAAGGCGCTGACATTGCTGGATGCTGCTGTGTATATTTGTCTTTAAGAGCTGCATGGTTGATAGTTGTGAAGGTCCTGGCCCTGTGTTGTGCTCCAGAACTGCAATCACTATTAGGTTCAACTGCTGGTTGAGGGGTTAATGTGTGACTCACCTGAACTCCCCTCCCCCTAGTCTTTAAGTAGCTTCTCCTTCCACCAGGTGGTGCTGCTGATAGACTTTCACTCTATACCTGGAAGCCGTGCTGTGCTGACCTGTGTGTTTGTGTGGCTGAAGTCCTTTCCTTTGGAGTTGCTGTATCACAGTTCTGTGGAGGGAGGTGAAGGGGGAATAGCGCAGGGCTGGTTGAAGAGTTTTAGGTAGAGGCTGGAGGCCTGAACCTTCTCAGCTTCAGAGATACCTTTGGGATCAGGGCCATTCAGGGTTCCTAGACTGGGGTCAGACTAATCTTCCCTGGTCACCCTGCCCATACTTGCCATTCCCTCATCAGCATTCTCACTACACCGTGACATATACTTACACACACACACTGCTATGTGGTAGGGGTGGGGCTATAAAGAAGGCAAGGTTGTGAAGGGGTGTGGCTATGTGGAGGGGCAGAGCTGTGTGGAGCGGGGCTACCTGGAGTGGGCAAAGATATGATACATTCACACATTCATACATACACTCAGCTTTATATATTACATGATAGTTAGGAGCCTCTCATTGTATCTACCTGTGATTACCCTGGCTCTTACATAGCTTCTCTGTGATGGTTATTCAATACAAAATGGGTGCCCGATGACATTGCATCAGAAGTGTGGTGACATCACGATGGGGGCGTGCTCTGTGGCACTGGGGTGCCTGTCATCTCTCCCCATGTGTGCTCTTTTCCCTGTCTTCTCGCTCTCTCCCCCCTGCACTGTCTTCTCCACTCTGTGCTCTCTCCTTTCACCTGTCTCCCTCCTTGTGCGTTGTCTCTTTCCCCAATGCTCTCTCCCCTGTGCTGTCTTCTCCCCTCATATGCGCTCTCCTTTGAGCTGTCTCCCCACTGGGCACTCTCTATCCCTTGTTCACTCTCCCCCGTGTGTTCACCCCCTGTGGGATGTCTCTCACCCATGTGTGCTCTCTCTTCCCCCTGTGTGCTATCTCTTTCCCCTGTGTGCTCACTCCCCTTGTGCTGTCTCTCCTCCATGTGCTCTCTCTCCCCACTGCATGTTGGCTCTCTTCCCTTGTGGTGTACAAAGATCGCAGCAGCATGAGTAAGTGCACATGCGTTCGCCAGTCACACTGCTGCCACCTGTGCATACCCAGGTGTCCAAAGGTGGCAGCCACCTGAGAATGCAACTGTGCTCATGCGGCGATGTGTGGCAGTTTCGGGTGCCAGCGGTTTTGGGTGGCGGCGGTCGAGGGCGGCTTCAGCACCGCTGACAGTACTGCGCAATGTATCAGTACCGCTACTGGGCGCCATATATGCACACTCGTCACTTGGGTGTGCAAATATGGCTGCTGCCGACGCGTTATGGAAGCACGTCAAGACAGAAGTTGATGACAGACGGGACAAGACAATTATGTAAGTAGATGTAATAAGGTACGGTGCTATACATAGCAAGGAAAGACACTGTATGCAGAGAATTATCTTGGAAGTTAGTTCTGATGGTGGTGGAGGAGAGGGTGAAAGAAGTCATATTTTGCATGGACTTGTATTTACAGTACTCTGCATAATAGAGTACACTCCAACTGATATGTCAGAAAGTCTTTGTATAGTTTCCAAATCAACATTTTCTACGGCATACCATACTTCAGAATATTTCCACAAATGTGCATCATTAATTGCAAACAATATTTGTTATTTTGCACTCCACAAAAAAGCAATTTGCCAAACCAATTTATTAATTTAACTGGAGGAGACATGTAGAGTCAGAAGGCGTTGTACTAATAGTGGACAACTCCTTTAATAACTGAGTAGGTAGTTGTACATGCACAGTGGATCAAAGGAAAGAATTAGGGTGAACTGGAGCTAACCCAAGTTTTGCTGTTTCCATCCACTTGGAGAATGCAAGGAGAGCGGACCATGATGGGGCTCTCCTTAAATGAACAGCCTTGTAGTATTTTGGCACATTTGGGACTATTAGCCTTTAGCCATTTCAAGTCAGCCTCCTACTAATTGACACTGGCAGAGCCATCATAAAAGAGAAACAGAACAGTGAGACAGGATAATGATGGCCATGGCACCTTGCAGCTCTGCTGTTATATTTAACTAGATGGGTTCACGACGTGATCTCATCGGAAGGGCGGTGGCCGTCTCCCCCCTGTGTAGTTCCCCCCTGTCCGTTCTCTCTCTCACTCCTGTGTGCTGTCTCTCTCCCCTCTATGCTCTCTCCTTTGACCTGCCTACCCCCTGTCTGCTCTCTCTCCACCTGTGTGTGGTCTCTCTCTCCCCTGTGCTCTCTTCTCCCCTCTGTGGTGTCTCCTTTGAGCTGTTTCCCTCTGTTTGCTGTTTCTCTCCCCCCTGTGCTGTCTTCTTCCCTCATGTGATTTTTCCTTTGAGCTGTCTCCCTCCTGAGTGCTGTCCCCCTGTGTGCTATCTCTCTACCCCAGTGCTGTCTTTTCCCCTGGTGTGCTCTCTCCTTTGAGCTGTATCCCCCTTGTTTGCTCTCCCCCTGTGCAGTCTCTTTCTCCCCCTGTGTGCGTGCCCTTGTGGGCTGTCTCTCCCCTCTGTGTGTAGTCTCTCCACTCCTTTGCTCTCTCTTCCCCTGTGTTTTCTCTCTCCCCTTGTGTTATCTCTCCCTTCTGTAAGGGTGCACTCACATCTGCGGATCAGAGCGTCACGTGGGTGTTATGCGTTTTAACACCCATACAACATGCGTATGTCATGCAGATGTCATACGTATCACATGGGTATGTCATGCCATTGTGTGTTTTTACCCGCACCTATCATCTGTATGTCATGCGCATGTCATAAGTAGGGCATGTTTATGACATGCATTTTTAACATAGGCTTTCTTGCTGTAAAGTTAGACTAGATAGACAGACAGATAGTTAGATTGAACTTACCAGTATGAGTCTCTCCCGCTGCTTGCTTCCGGGGCGGCTTATTAACCTTAACTGCACTGACTGGCAACAGCCATTCAGATCCGTAGCCATACACAGCATACTGTGATTTTTTTCCTCAGCACGTTTCTCGCTGAGGAAAATCTCACTGATATACATGACACTATAGTTTAATATAACTAAAAGACAGGAGAGAAAGCGCACATAGGGTCTTATCTGGATATATATCCAAACGTGATCAGTTATACCACGAACATTATGTTGTTGTGATAGTCACAACAAGTAATGAGTGTCCAAACGGCTTGCAGCACTCCGCCAAAGAGGAAACAATGGCTGACTGGGATGGAAAGGGTGGTTGCACGTGCGCTGCCATCCCAAGGAAAGATCCAATAGTCACAGAGATGGATATCAAGTAATACCTTTATTCCATCTAATGTGTTTCGTGGGCTGATGCCCACTTCCTCAGAGATACAAAGGCTTACTGACATGTGAAAACACTGAATTAAATAGGAGATGAACGTTGATGACGTACAATAAATGTCATGATGTAGTCCCTTTTGTACATATAAGAATATCCACATTTACAAGATACATGTTAGTTTACCCTAGTTCATTCATTATTATTTAAGCTATGTACCACATATTGCTCACGATTCTGTGTTTCATAAAGAGTCTTTTGTATCACAATTCATATAACATATAAATAGATTAAAAATTACTTAAACATCCAGTAATACATGTAATTATAAATATAATTGCATTTCTCCCAAAATGAATTAACTGAGTAGAACTCAAAACACCAGAGGTGTTTCCTGAAGCCATGTAGTTAAGATGGTCATTGTGGTGTCCTACGGTTGTGTCCACGCCCGTACCTGGCTGATTCATTCACAACCAGGAAACTATACACATCGAAGGGCACCGCAGGTCATTGGAGGTACAGAAACCGAGGCGATGAACCAGTCAGCATGGACACCCATGGGACGCCACCAAGATAACATATACCATTTTGAATATCGAGCCTTCTCCCAAGAGTACGATAATCTCATAAACAAGCAATTTAAATAGGGAAGGGAAAATCAGAACAACAGCAGTACATCAGTGGAAAACCAGATTCCCTGAGATGCCGCTGGAGCCGCAGTTCTTTTTTCATACAAAAGATCACATATAAATGGCTTGCCTTATTTAAAAAGATCTGTCACTTCATTCAAGCCTTGTGGTGACAGCATGTTTAATTTGTGAATCCAGAAGATTTCCTTTCTGGACAAAATCTGATCCCTGTTTGAGATCTGCTCAGGGACATGGTCTATTGGAATTACACAGAAGGATACTTCTTTAGAATGAAATTTAGCACAGTGACGAGAGACACCATGGGTTTGGAGTCCCTCTCTCACATTATACCTATGTGAGGACATACGATTTTGAAGTTTTTGCGTGGTTTTTCCGACATATAACTTACCACAAATGCAACTTAGAAGATATATTAAATGTGTAGATTGGCAGTTCAAGTTGTATTTTATTTGAAAGGTTTCATTCCCATGAGCCCTCCCAAAGGTTTCTTTCTTATCATTTATCATTTGGCAATGTTTAATATCGTGCAAGTGCAATCCGATGTTTTATCAGATTGCGTTTGCCGAGTTTCTCTGCAGATGTGAGTGCACCCTAAGGGTACCTTTACACACGGCTACATTTGTAGCTTGTCACCAGGTAACTTACTGGTTGCAGTGAAATCATGGATACATAGTTCTATCTTGTTGCTGTGTACAAATGGAATCATGTATCCATGATTTCACTGCAACCAGTAAGTTACCTGGTGACAAGCTACAAATGTAGCCGTGTGTAAAGGTACCCTAAATGTACCTTTACACGCCGCAACTACGGTGTGGAAACTGTGAGGCAATCCGGAGTTCCGTCACCGTTGCCGTGAAATTGCTACGAAATTGTGGCGCGTATTTGTGGAACCGGGTAGTTATTTTGAAAGTTGCTCCCGGTTGTGATTTCAGAGCACTGTTCAAAAACTAGACGCAACCCTGAAGGTGAATTTCCCTGGTTTTGGCGTGTGAAGGGGCGATAGGGATGGAATCAGCGTCGCCTACTGATTTCCCAGAGGCGTTCCACAGCGTGCTGGAGACCACCACCCCTAGCGATGATTGGTGGTGGCTACTGTGTTACCATTGGCTGTCCCTTCACAGGGCGACATATTTGAAGAGCTGTCCATTCACACTACACAATTGCAATGGCGTCATGTATTATGCAGCCTTCCTGCGCAGGCTGGCCAATCATGATGCTATAGCGTTGTGTAATCAGCGTGTTTGGGGTGCGGAATACACCAGTCTGTCATGCCTATGTTCTTGCGGCACTGAACATGTACGCCCACATTCCTTTGGGGATTGAGGCGTGTGAAGCAGCGTCAGGACACATCACCTTAGGTTGAGGGCACAATTGCGCCTTCAGCGTTCGGAGGCAGCCAAAAAAAATGTGCACGCACACATTAGGTTGCCTCCGATCGGCGCCAAAAGTTGCGGCGTGTAAAGGTACCTTAAGAGTACCTTTACACCTTTACACGTCGCAACATTGCATGCAATTTCACTTGCAACTTACTGGTTGCAGTGAAATCATGGACACATGGTTCCATTTGTACATGGCAACAAAATAGAACAATGTGTCCATGATTTCACTGCAACCAGTAAGTTGCAAGTGAAATTGCATGCAATGTTGCGATGTGTAAAGGTACCCTTAGAATCAAAAAAGATTGACTGCTGAAAAGCTGAAACACAAAACTGAAAAATAATAATTATATAATATATATATTTACTAGATGGCGGCCCAATTCTAAAGAATCGGGTAGTCTAGAATCCATATATAGTTTATTTAGTAATAGTTAGGGGAGTGCGGTGAAATGAATTGTGTGTATAGAGGTGGCTCAGTGGGTAGCAGTGAGTGTGGTGGCTCAGTGGTTAGCAGTGAGTGTGGTGGCTCAGTGGTTAGCAGTGAGTGCGGTGGCTCAGTGGTTAGCAGTGAGTGCGGTGGCTCAGTGGTTAGCAGTGAGTGCGGTGAGATTGGTCAGCACAGTGGCGTGGGTACAGTGGTCAGCGCAGCGGCGTGGGCAGAGTGGTTAGCACACACATACATATATACACACACACACACTCTGCTATAGTTAGCACCGACCCTGCGTCTTCCCCGCCGCCTGGATCCTGAGTCCACATGTCGCCGCCCGCGGACAACTGGATCCAATATGGCGTCCGGGAAGTTTGGCAAAACTTCTTGGACGCTATATTGGATCCAGTAGTTCGGGGGTGGCGACATGTCGACTGAGGATCCAGGCGACTGATGCAGGGCCGGTGGTAAGTATAGCGGAGTGTGTGTGTATGTGTGCGGACAAAGTGAAGGAAGTGCGGACAAAGTGAGGGAAGTGCGGACAAAGTGACAGAAGTGACTACATACACACATATATACACATACTGTACATTGCATATGGAGGGGTGAGCAGAGCGGAGGCTGGAGGGGTGAGGAGGGCAGAGGACAGGGGAGGCAGGAGGGGTGAGGAGGGCAGAGGACAGGGGAGGCTGGAGGGGTGAGGAGGGCAGAGGACAGGGGAGGCTGGAGGGCAGAGGACAGGGGAGGCTGGAGGGCAGAGGACAGGGGAGGCTGGAGGGCAGGGGCTGGAGGGGAGAGCGGAGGCTTGGGTGGAGAGCGGAGACTGGAGGGGAGAGTGGAGGCTGGAGGGGAGAGGCTGGAGGGGAGAGGCTGGAGGGGAGAGCGGAGGCTGGAGGGCAGAGTGGAGGCTGGAGGGCAGAGGCTGGAGGGGAGGGCAGAGGCTGGAGGGCAGAGCGGAGGCTGGAGGGGAGGGCAGAGGCTGGAGGGCAGAGCGGAGGCTGGAGGGCAGAGGCTGGAGGGGAGGGCAGAGGCTGGAGGGCAGAGGACAGGGGAGGCTGGAGGGCAGAGGCTGGAGGGGAGAGCGGAGGCTGGAGGGGAGAGGCTGGAGGGGAGAGGCTGGAGGGGAGAGGCTGGAGGGGGGAAGCTGGAGGGGAGAGTGGAGGCTGGAGGGCAGAGCGGAGGCTGGAGGGGAGGGCAGAGGCTGGAGGGCAGAGGCTGGAGGGGAGAGCGGAGGCTGGAGGGGAGAGCGGAGGCTGGAGGGGAGAGGCTGGAGGGGGGAGGCTGGAGGGCAGAGCGGAGGCTGGAGGGGAGGGCAGAGGCTGGAGGGCAGAGGCTGGAGGGGAGAGCGGAGGCTGAAGGGGAGAGCGGAGGCTGGAGGGCAGAGGCTGGAGGGGAGAGCGGAGGCTGGAGGGGAGAGCGGAGGCTGGAGGGCAGAGCAGAGGCTGGAGGGCAGAGGCTGGAGGGGAGGGCAGAGGCTGGAGGGCAGAGCGGAGGCTGGAGGGCGGAGGCTGGAGGGGAGAGCGGAGGCTGGAGGGGAGAGCGGAGGCTGAGGGGAGAGGCTGGAGGCTGGAGGGGAGAGGCTGGAGGGGAGAGCGGAGGCTGGAGGGGAAAGGCCGAAGGGGAGATTGGAGGCTGGAGGGCAGAGGCTGGAGGGCAGAGCAGAGGCTGGAGGGGAGAGGCTGGAAGGGAGAGGCTGGAGGGGAGAGGCTGGAGGGGAGAGCAGAGGCTGGAGGGGAGGGCAGAGGCTGGAGGGAGAGCGGAGGCTGGAGGGGAGGCAGAGGCTGGAGGGGAGAGCGGAGGCTGGAGGGGAGAGGCTGGAGGGGAGAGCGGAGGCTGGAGGGCAGAGGCTGGAGGGGAGAGGCTGGAGGGGAGAAGCTGGAGGGGAGAGGCTGGAGGGGAGAGGCTGGAGGGGAGAAGCTGGAGGGGAGAGGCTGGAGGGGAGAGCGGAGGCTGGAGGGCAGAGGCTGGAGGGCAGAGGCTGGAGGGGAGAGGCTGGAGGGGAGAGGCTGGAGGGCAGAGGCTGGAGGGCGGAGGCTGGAGGGGAGAAGCTGGAGGGGAGAAGCTGGAGGGGAGAGGCTGGAGGGGAGAGCGGAGGCTGGAGGGCAGAGGCTGGAGGGGAGAGGCTGGAGGGGTGAGGCTGGAGGGCAGAGGCTGGAGGGCAGAGACGTAGCTGGCGTGCTCCGGGCCCTGGGGCAAGATCAGCACCCAGGACTACCGTGTGAGGATCTGGGGGATGCGGGTGCTGGCAGACAGATGTGATGGCCGGGGGAAGGTGGAGACTGACCGCGGCCGGCGTGCGTCTGCTGTAGGAGGAGAGGAGGGGAGGGCAGAGCTGCCGGACAGGAAGTTCCGTCCTCCCTCCTCTCCGGGCACGTGGCGGGCGGCTGCTGTCAGCACGGGGCCCCCCAGGGGGTGCGGGCAATGGGCCCCTCATGCAGGGTGGCACGGGGCGCTCGGCCCCCCTGCCCCCCCGCTAGCTACGGTACTGGCTGGAGGGGAGAGGCTGGAGGGCAGACGGAACTTCCGACAGCGGAACGTTCCTCCGCCGCTCCCTGTAGCCGGGGGACCCGGCAGTGGTGACGTCACCACCATGGGTCCGGAGGCCATCACGGAAGTACCCTTCGGGTTTTCCAGAAGTGGCCTTCGGCTTTTATATATTAGATACACAGATATGTTGGTCCCTTTGGCCATTTCAGGCCTTGTCATTGAGGGGTTAATTGCTTTGCTTTCTCTCTTTTGAGATCAGCACTCTGGTATGAGAGCCTTTATTTTCCATAGCAAAAACAGAGTGAATTTTATTTGAGTAGACAAATATGCTGCTAAGAACAAAGATTAATAACCTGCATAGATGTATTTGTGTAATAGCATATTTATGTACTCATCCTTTACCCCTCTTTTTATCTAGGCATTTTTACTTTATCCTTGGAGGACCTTTATAGCTGATGGTGGCCTATTCCCCTTGGCAGTCAATGGGCTTCATGTAATTGGATACCACATGCAGGTAATAAAACATAGTCATTTATTCTCAGACTTTATCTATCTATAAGTAATCTATTTCATAAGAAAAGCTGTAAACGTGCATTTCTGTGTTCAGGGCTTTTTATGCAGGTTTTCATGCCAAACCTAGGAACAGATAATAAACTGTAGACACATATCAAGGGAAGACTGAGACTTCTATTGTAAAATTCGGCTGAGAACCTGAACATGTGAATACACCCCTATGAGAGTGTAAAATGACTGAATACAAGGTTTACTGTGCTGCCTACTACTGACAACCCAGAATAACTACCACTTTTCCTTATCACTGTTTTACGGTTGCTTCCTTCTTCATGGCTTTGTGACGTGTCCATCTTAACTCATACAATAGTTACCCAGGGGAGTGTAAGCTCTGTCAATATACTTTCTTTGCTCTGCTGATTATTTATGTCACAGTAAAACACATGTAACCACAGTCGTGTTCGTGTTTAGAAGACAGAATGATGAACAATGAAAAATTCAGTTACTATACATCTATTTATTAAAAATACACAATAGTGCAACCTCATTTATTACATATTATTAAATGAAACTATATATATATATATATATATATATATATATATACAGTTGTGGCCAAAAGTATTGACACCCCTGCAATTCTGTCATATAATACTCAGTTTCTTCCTGAAAATGATTGCAATCACAAATTCTTTGGTATTATTATCTTCATTTAATTTGTCTTAAATGAAAAAGCACAAAAGAGAATGAAGCAAAAAGCAAAACATTGATCATTTCACACAGAACTCAAAAATGGACCAGACAAAAGTATTGGCACCCTCAGCCTAATACTTGGTTGCACAACCTTTAGCCAAAATAACTGCAATCAACCGCTTCCGGTAACCATCAATGAGTTTCTTACAATGCTCTGCTGGAATTTTAGACCATTCTTCTTTGGCAAACTGCTCCAGGTCCCTGATATTTGAAGGGTGCCTTCTCCAAACTGCCATTTTTAGATCTCTCCACAGGTGTTCTATGGGATTCAGGTCTGGACTCATTGCTGGCCACCTTAGAAGTCTCCAGTACTTTCTCTCAAACCATTTTCTAGTGCTTTTTGAAGTGCGTTTTGGGTCACTGTCCTGATGGAAGACCCATGACCTCTTAGGGAGACCCAGCTTTCTCACACTGGGCCCTACATTATGCCGCAAAATTTGTTGGTAGTCTTCAGACTTCATAATGCCGTGCACACGGTCAAGCAGTCCAGTGCCAGAGGCAGCAAAGCAACCCCAAAACATCAGGGAACCTCCGCCATGTTTGACTGTAGGGACCGTGTTCTTTTCTTTGATTGCCTCTTTTTTTCTCCTGTAAACTCTATGTTGATGCCTTTGCCCAAAAAGCTCTACTTTTGTCTCATGTGACCAGAGAACATTCTTCCAAAACATTTTAGGCTTTCTCAGGTAAGTTTTGGCAAACTCCAGCCTGGCTTTTTTATGTCTCGGGGTAAGAAGTGTGGTCTTCCTGGGTATCCTACCATTCAGTCCCTTTTCATTCAGACGCCGACGGATAGTACGGGTTGACACTGTTGTACCCTCGGACTGCAGGGCAGCTTGAACTTGTTTGGATGTTAGTCGAGGTTCTTTATCCACCATCCGCACAATCTTGCATTGAAATCTCTCGTCAATTTTTATTTTCTGTCCACATCTAGGGAGGTTAGCTACAGTGCCATGGGCTTTAAACTTCTTGATGACACTGCGCACGGTAGACACAGGAACAATCAGGTCTTTGGAGATAGACTTGTAGCCTTGAGATTGCTCATTCTTCCTCACAATTTGGTTTCTCAAGTCCTCAGACAGTTCTTTGGTCTTCTTTCTGTTCTCCATGCTCAATGTGGTACACACATGGACACAGGACAGAGGTTGAGTCAACTTTAATCCATGTCAACTGGCTGAAAGTGTAATTTAGTTATTGCCAACACCTGTTAGGTGCCACAGGTAAGTTACAGGTGCTGTTAATTACACAAATTAGAGAAGCATCACATGATTTTTCTAACAGTGCCAATACTTTTGTCCACCCCCTTTTTATGTTTGGTGTGGAATTAGATCCAATTTGGCTTTAGGACAATTCTTTTTGTGTTTTTTCATTGAAGACAAATTAAATGAGGATAATAATACCAAAGAATTTGTGATTGCAATCATTTTCAGGAAGAAACTGAGTATTAGCTGACAGAATTGCAGGGGTGTCAATACTTTTGGCCACAACTGTAAATATGATTTTTTTTATCGGCCCTCAGCTCAATCTGGAGCCATGGGGGGTGCGTGGCTTAACGCTACACAGGAATGGCCGCTTGATCCGGGAGCTCCCGCTCACACAGGCACAAACGCGGCACAAACAGCGCTCCAGTACCGGGACCGCCGCCTGGAACAGCACCTACACACGCGGGAGAACCGTGGGCTTCTATGGGCAAAACCAGGAGCGAGAAGCGCGACTCTTTACAGCACGTTACTGACTATTTCCCGAGCTCCAAGCCTGCAGAAAGCGCTCCTAAGATGGCGCCGACCTCACCACGCGCGGCCCGCTCCTCCTCCAGACGGAGCTCTGTGGCCTCAGCAGTATCAGCCGGCGGAGATCAGGAGGAATTACCGGTCACACAGAGCAGCATGAAAGCGATGCTGTCCTCCATGCTTGCATCCCTCCGGACCTCACTGCAGCAGGACATGAAAGGTATGATGGCAGAAACAAGAAGGGAGCTGGCGGAGGTGGGGGGCAGGACTGACAGGCTGGAGAGGAAGATGGTGGAACTTGTGAACTCACATAATGACCTGTTGGACGCGCACGAAATGTTAAAAGCTGACATGCATAAGGTTCAGACAAAACAGTTGGACCTTGAAGACCGCCATAGGCGAAATAATGTGCGCATAAGAGGAATCCCTGAGAGTGTGCAACCTAACGACCTACGCCCATTGCTGCAGGAGTACATTATGGCGGCCATGCCTGAGGTGCAAAAGAAAGACATTATAATTGATAGGATTCACAGAGTGCCTAAGCCATGTCATATTAACCCCTCCCTGCCTAGAGATACCATTGCATGGATTCATTTTTATGAACTCAAAGAGGACTTCCTATACTGTTTGAGAGGCAAGCCAGCCCTGCCAGAGAGATTCTCCTCACTAATGGTGTTCTCTGACCTATCTCCAGGTACGCTAGCACTACGGAGGGCTTTCCAACCGTACACCTCTGTCCTCAGGAAACAAAACATATCATACATGTGGGGTTTCCCAACCAAACTTCTGGTGCGCAAAAATGACACTTTTCAAACTAGGAAATACCAACTTATAAATGTTAAAAAATCTCTTTATTTGTATCAAAGATTAAAATGTGATAGACAAACCAAGGGGAATTAGACAAACATACACATTTATATACATTCCTGGGGGTTCAGCATATATAATTTCTCTAATAATAACATAGAAGGTCATAGACTTTTACCCAACAAGATAACAACTAAGTCGTCCTTAGGGTATAGTTTTATAAGTATAGACGTTTGTACTCTAGTGTCTCGTGCCCAATGTGGGAGAGGGACAACTTGTAAGAGAGAAATAATACAGATTTCAAACCCCTATATGGATTTCGAACAATGTTCTGAAACAGTTAATGAAGACCTTCCATTAGATTACTGAGCTCCCAGTATACATATGGATTAAACCTCCAACGCTTGACGCGTTTCGCCTTCTCAATGTCAGAAGGCTCATCAGAAGACTTTTGGGGTTACAGAAATAGTGTTCCGTCTAAAAGCAAAAGGATTGGCAAAACATTAGTTTACAAACAGAAAAATCTTGAAAATAGCTGCACAAGTCTAGATGGTACATAGTCAAGTACAGAGAAATAAGCATATATATATGTGCAAGGCCACCTAAATATATTACATACAATAAGTATACAAGAAATATATAATTAATCTAGTTGGACATATATGCATGTTCCCAAAATTATGTGAATAATTTTTGATGGTAAGAAAGAGGACTTCCTATACTGTTTGAGAGGCAAGCCAGCCCTGCCAGAGAGATTCTCCTCACTAATGGTGTTCTCTGACCTATCTCCAGGTAAGCTAGCACTACGGAGGGCTTTCCAACCGTACACCTCTGTCCTCAGGAAACAAAACATATCATACATGTGGGGTTTCCCAACCAAACTTCTGGTGCGCAAAAATGACACCACACATGTCTGCCTCCTCCCAGCTCAGGCAGCCAAGCTACTAATCCAGTGGGGTCTCGGATCTCCAACAAAGACCGGGGGTCACACTCCTCCACCAGAAGCCCACAAGAAACATGTTGACCCAGAATGGTCCACGGTCTGAGAGCACATATTAGAGCCTGTGAATGGCTCATTTTTCTTTTTCTCTGCCTTTTCCTGATATTTTTGGCTCCTCCAATTTCCCCCATTTATTCATTTCCCGATCTGGCCAGAACTTAAACTCTGATACATCCAGGGAATACATCTGAACTCCTGGATATTCCCCATAGAGTGTGTTTTCTTCACTCGCTGGACAATCAATCAAGAACGAGGATGATTTCTCCGTTTTTGCAGTTTTTGTTGACTTTCTGTTATTTTTACAATTTACTCAATTCCACTCACCGGAGGATGAAGAGTTGGTCCTCTACGGTGGTGGAAACGGTTCCTGATTTTTCTCCCCCCAGTTTTCCCTTTTTTCTCCTCCAATGCTCTTCCACCACTGTCCACAATAGACAGGGGACTTGTGACTATCCCCATAGTCTCCTGGGTCAGGATATGATGTTAAATTATAAGTACATTGTGTTTATTACCTTACCATGAGTATTTCTCTGTTATCCATTAATGTCAATGGGTTAAACTCCCCTGCAAAAAGATCCATAACATGGCGACACCTGCGCAAGTCTCACAGTGATGTCATATTTGTACAGGAAACACACCTACTGGCCGAAGATAATAGCAGAATGCACTCACATATATACCCCCACCAATTTTTCGCCAATAATCTCAAAAAAAAGGCGGGTGTGGGGAATTTTCATAAAAAATTCTGTGATATTTAATCTAGAATTGGTTATACCGGACCCAGACGGTCGTTATTTAATCCTATTATGTACACTTAACAACTGTCGTTACACTCTGGTTTCGGTATATGCCCCTAATTCCGGCCAAATTGGGTTTTTACGGTCACTTCTGGACAAAGTGCAACTCCATAGATGGGGACACAGAGTTTTCTGCGGCGACTTTAACGTCCCAATGAATAAAAGAATGGACTGTTCTGGACCATCTCATACACGCGGTGAAATGGGCCCATTGGCTTCTGAGAATGGCCTACACGACGTGTGGAGATACCAGCACAGCGAAGAACGTGATTATACGTTCTATTCAAACAGATATCACACATACAGTCGTATAGATGTTATATTAGTAGACGATGCACTGTTACACAGATGTCAACAAGCAGACATAGGTAACATAACATGGTCTGACCACGCACCAGTTTCACTAAAGATTTCTGACCCCTCGGCCATCAGACCCCCACATATGTGGAGATTGAATACATACCTGCTAACCAACCCAGAGGTGATAACAGACGATAATCAAAGAGTACTTCTCAATAAATGATAATGGGGAAGTACAAGATGAAGTTTTATGGCTATCTCATAAAGCGGTAATTAGAGGATTACTCATCAAAATAGCTGCTTTCATGAAAAAGAAGTACATGGCGGACATGTCGAATACCCTACATACCATTATGTCACTTGAAAAACAACACAAAGAGACCCCATGCCCACAAACCCTAAAGACTTTATTAGAAACCAGAAACCATCTGCGCTCCCTTTTGTTACAAAAAGCAGAAAAAGACCTTAAAAAATTAAAAGCAAAATATTATGGGATGGGGGACAGAGCGGGCTCACTTTTGGCCAGAAGGGTAAAGAGGAGAGCCGCACGGTTCCGTATACCCTACCTCATATCACCGGCAGGAAAACAAATTCGTAACCCCATCTCTATTGCAAATCAATTCCGAACATATTATGAATCTTTATACAACTTAAAACACGATAAGAACATCTCACAACCTAACGAAACCCTAATTAAAAATTTTTTAGATAAAATTAACCTTCCAAAATTAACAGCAGACCAACTGAACAATCTAAATGCCCCGATCACAGAATTGGAGCTCAAACGAGCAATTAACTCCACTAAAAGGGGAACTGCACCTGGGCCGGACGGTTTCTCCTTCATGTATTATGCACAATTTTCCCAGATTCTATCCCCTTACTTAATGAGGTTGTTCGCATACTGGCGATCCAGGGGGGAGATTAAACGTGAGGGTTTGGAGGCTATAATAACTACCCTTCCTAAACCAGGGAAAACACCCACAGAACCAGGTAACTTTCACCCGATCGCTCTGCTCAACTGTGACACCAAGTTATACGCGAAGGTGTGGGCTACCAGACTGATGGAAGTTTTACCATCCCTGATAAACCCAGACCAGGTTGGATTTGTGCCGGGCCGACAGGCACGAGACGGAACCAGACGCCTTATAAATATTCTTGAATTAATGGAAAGATCCGACTCCCCCGGTGTGCTACTGTCCTTAGATGCAGAAAAAGCTTTTGACAGAGTACACTGGGGGTATGTTGAAGCTGTACTAAACAAATTTGGTATTATCGGCCCGATACAGTTGGCTATAATGGCGTTATACTCTTCCCCTAATGCTTCCGTCTGTGCCTCTGGCTTCGCATCAGATCCCTTGGACATCTCTAATGGCACACGCCAGGGGTGTCCTCTCTCTCCCCTAATATTTGCGCTGGTAATGGAACCCTTGGCGGAGCGAATCAGGCAAAACACCGGGATTGAAGGAATCAGAATTGGCGATACAGTACACAAAATAGGGCTTTACGCCGATGACGTCATTCTGACCTGCTCCAATGTACTGCCATCTCTGCAAGAAATAATGTCTATCTTGAGGGACTTCTCTGAAATATCTTATTACCGTCTACATATTTCTAAGTCCATCATATACCCAATAAACGTGTCCACGCAGATGGGTGAGGATATAAGACGTCAATTCTCATTCACTTGGGCAGGTGAGGGCTTCAAATATTTGGGAATATACATAACCTCTATGAAAAACATTGTAAAAACTAACGTGGACTTAATATCAAAAGATATGGGCAATGAATTAGACAAAATGGCCCCCATGTGTCTTTCCTGGATCGCCAGGATCCAATTAATAAAGATGCTCATACTCCCCAAATTGATATATCTGTTTCGGTGTTTACCATTATCCTTTCCAAGAACATGCTTAAACAGACTACAACACATCCTCGGCAAGTTCATATGGGCGGGGAAGCCTCACCGCGTGGCTCACAAAACCATGATCCTACCATATAACAGAGGTGGCTTGGGGGTTCCCGACGTCCTCACATACCACAGAGCGGCGCTTATGGAGCCGGCACAGTTTTGGTGGAATGGGAATTCCAACTTGATTGGTTGGCTACAAATAGAAACCCAAATAATTCCCGCCAAATCCCTCAGACTACTCTTAGAAGCAGATCTCTTATACAACCAGGAGAAAAAAGAGAATCTTGCTACCATGAATGCTTTACTGAGAATATGGCATCATCTGAGCAAAACCCACCTCCAATTTTTATATAGATATATTTCTCTCACTGCAATAGAGACTATGATACCTAACCTTTCTCTTGTACGCTGGAAGGAAGGTGGTGTAACAACTTTGAAGGATCTTATGGACACGGGGGAGGTTAAATCTTTTCAGGACATAGCAAATAAATATACTCTGCCCAACTCCCTATTTTACCAATATTTACAGATTAGCCATCTTATAAACACTAGTAGAATTCCATTCTTTGACTTTACTCAGATGGACTTCGCACTACAGAGGTACTTTAAATCTACATCTAACCAGCATGGAATTTCCATCATTTATCAATCCTTAATATCCCCAACTGGAGATACCAAACTCCCATATATGGAAATATGGGAACGTAGACTCTCATTTGAGGCAACCCCTGAATCTTGGTACAGTGCAGCCACACATGCTTCAAAATACTCGTCATGCCTCAACCATATGGAACAGGCAAAAAAGCTCCAACTAAATTGGTACCTAACCCCATTGAAACTGAGTAAATTTCAACCTGCACAATCAGGGGAATGTTGGAAAGGCTGCTCACAAGAAGGCAACACAGAGAACATGTGGTGGTACTGTCCGAAGGTGAGAGAATTCTGGAGAGTGACAGAGCAGATGCTGAAACAGATCACGGGCTTGCCAATCACTTTGACCGCCCCCCTAGCCCTTCTGGGTATTGACATTGAAAAGTTTCCACCGCTCCTTAAACCCATTATCACCAACGTACTGATCGCCTCCAGGATGTGCATTGCTAAGCACTGGAAAAGCAGAACAACCCCACATAGGGACGAACTCACATCCCTCATAAACCTACACATGCAATATGAAACAGTCCTCTCTCATGAACATAAAACCAAAACTAAGAAACTGTGCTGGTGGGACCCTTGGGCATCATCACAATATATGAAGATGCATACTTAGAAATAAATATGACTTGTTCAGGCTTCGTTAAATAACAAACTAAATGACCACAACCATGATTATAGATACAATAAACAGACGCTCAAAACTTTACATGATATATCAGATGATAATCTCAGGTATTTCTTTGATAACTGACCAAAAATGCATATTATGGTGGAAACTATCCCTTCCCCCACCTTCCCTCCCCTCTGCATTCCTTTTTTTGTATCTTCTTAAATTTTATAATGTTAATTTTTATAATGTTATAACGTAAACTACTAATGCATGTAAAATATTGCGGTGCACGGTTGCGCCTTGTTTATATGTGTACATATTTGAACATCCAAATAAAAAACAATTGTTTAAAAAAAAAAAAAAAAAAAAAAAAATCTGGAGCCATGGCAGCTTGATGGATTAATGCTCTGTAGGAAGATCGATATTGTACAAGTCTAGTTAGGTCCACCAGGGTCTTCTCCAATCCTAGATGGGTCCACCAAGGTCTTCTCCGACATTACCTTGACAGTATCAAGCCATTAGGTTGCTGGTCTTCTTGTTCACCTTGTACCTTCTATTCTTCCTACCATAATGTCCTTCTCTAGGGATTTTTCTTGTTGTTTGATGTGTCCAAAGTAGGAAAGTCATAGTTTTGGTGATCCTTGCTTCAAGGAACATGTCTGGCTTGATTTGCTCCAAAATTGATTTGATTATTCCTCTTGCCATTCATGGTATTGATAACATCCTCCTCCAGCACCACATTTCAAAAGGCATTGATTCTCCTCTTGTTTCTTTATCCTCCATGTTTCGCATCCATATTATACTACAGAAAACACCAGACTATGAATGAGTCATGTCTTCTTTGCCAGTAAAATGTTGCTTGAGATATATATATATATATATATATATATATATATATATATATATATATATATACATATATATATACTATATAATCGTCTAATTCTGTCTGTTTGCAACAGAAATCCCGCTTCGCTGATTGGTTGAGCCTGGCCGCCCGCGACCAATCAGCGACAGGCGCAGTTCGACCGCGAATTGGCATGGGATTTGAACCAAGCACGCCGCCGCTGATGTCCTGAAATTAGCCGTGGGTCATCTCCTGCCGCACGGAGGTCAGTGGCGATGCAGCCAGGAGATGACCAGCACTAGCCTGTCATCTACTGGCTGCTCGCAGTGGAAATACCCCGACCAGCGCTAGCAATCTCGCTCAGTGTGACATGCAGCAGCGACCAGGTCCACGCTGTGAGATCGTTGATCGTGTCAGGATGGCCTGGACCATTTTTTGATCATTGGTATCACACTGGGCAGCATGCATCGGTGTGTTTGACAGGGACAACGACCAACAACCTCAATACTATGCCCTAGAGTGACAGTGTTCCAACGACCGCCATATCGTTGCTGCATCGCTGGTGACATCTGACTGTTTGACATCTCACCCAGTGACCACGTAGGGATGCTCCAGCAATCCCTACCTGGTCATATCGTTGTAGGGATCGCAGAAGCATCGCCAAGTGTGAAGGTACCTTACTGATTGCTGGTGAGGTGTCACACGTGCAGATGTATTGAATGAAGCCGCGTCACTGATTGATTAGTCACGGCCGGCTGCGACCAATCAGAGACCGGCGAAGTTCGGTCGCGAATTGCCGCGGAATTTGAAACATGCTTTGCTGATTAGTCACCCCCGCCTGGCCGCGACCAATCAGCGATATTGGCGGGGAATTTAACCCCCACTCACAGCGCGAGCAATAACATTTAATGTTAATGTATATATTTTACCCGGAAAATAATGTGTATTCAATGCATTATTCTTAAATCTTCATAAATAAACTACATACATACTCTAGAATACCCGATGCGTTAGAGTTAGTCCGGCCACCATATAGTATATATACAGGGGATGGACAAAACAATGGAAAAGCGTAACGTTTTGGCATCATAATGTTTGGACATGTTATAAACATGCAAACAGTGACATATGTTAATGTTTTGTAGTTGATTATTTGTGTTAAGTGAAATGTGTATGTAAATTAACTGTTTGTTTTGCCGAATTGTAAGAACATTGATGAGAACCTGATACCAATGGCAGACCTTTCAGATTTTCAAAAAGGCCAAATTGTTGGTGCTCGTATGGCAGGCGCTAGTGTAACAGAAAGTGCCCGAATGCTTGGCGTGTGAAGAGGTACTGTCTCCAAAGTAATGACGGCGTTTGAAAGAGAGGGAAAAACATCCGCAGCAAAGCACAGGTCCGCCCGAAAGTCGAAGTTGACTGAGAGAGACAGTTGGACTCAAGCGAATTGTGAGAGAGGATCGCAAGACCACAGCTCCGAAAATCACTGCTGAGCTCAATGAACACCTACAGAATCCAGTTTCCATGAAAACTGTTCGTCAGGAGCTGCACAAATCTGGATTCCATGGAAGAGCTGCAATTAGAAAACCGCTGCTCTCAATGACAAATGTTTCCAAGCGTTTAGAGTGCTGTAGAAACCTCCAGAATTGGTCCCTCGAGCAGTGGAAGCATGTGATATTCTCAAAATGAATCATCGTTTACCCCATTTTCCGACCTCCGGCCGAGTGTACGTTTGGAGACAGCCGAAAGAAGCATTCCATCCAGACTGCCTTCTCCCAACCGTAAAACATGGCGAAGGTTCTGTAATGATCTGGGGTGCTATTTCGTGGAGATCCGCCGGGCCAATAATATCACCTTGTGTGAATCCATACCTCGGAGAATTGAGGCTGTAATCGCCGCAAAAGGTGGACCTACACCATATTAAACTAACTTTTGTTGATTTTTCGCGGTGTTTCTATTATTTTGTCCAACCCCTGTATATATATACATGTATATATATTTATATATATACAAATATCATATATCACATATAAATCTCAATCATATTTTGTAATAATATTAATGTTATCTTCTGTATTATTTTTTTTCTGCACCACATATGCCCCAAACATGATTATTGATTGAACTTCATTCATATTCCATTTAGTGCTATATTTACAGCTTACACCTACAGGTACTTTCTGCTGTCCTCTCCTATCTCCTATTGCATACACCTCAATCCAAGTTATGAACTTCAATTGATTTTTAATAATATGTTTTATCTTGGTACTTTTTCCATTACTGAATTATAATTACGGTATAATATGATTCATAATTGCATCTAATAATTTCTGGGTGTTAAAGAGGAGATATTTTGCTTGCTCAAAAATAAAATTGAGTTGAATACCTTGTAAAAATCCCTGAGCTTGCATGATTTTGCTGCTCTTTTCTGCTTTGCGCTGCGTCTCTCTGCTGCAAAGATATTCCCATTTGTTGCTTTTGGAGTGCAGTATGTGAAATCTCTGCTTACAGTTTAACTGGGTGTTTCTTCAGAGTGTTCTCTGGGAGCATGTAATTTCATCCCTCCCAGACACTGCCATACACAGCTCAGGAACTGATATAACAGCTACTCCAGAGCTGTGATTGGTACCATCTGAGAGGGAAGCGTGACAGTGAAAGCACCGAGATAAGATTCTGAGGAATAAAATATTTGGACTACAAACCGAGATTTCACATATTGCGCTTAAAAACCCATAAATCTGTGCAATGTAGTGACACAGCACACAACTGAAAAAAGATGCAGATTCAAGTGAACTCAAAAATTTTTAAAAAGTATTTAACTACATTTTTTTGAGCAAAATTATTAATACAAGGAAACCAATAGGACAATATTTAGAGATCAAATGGCTTCTCCCAAACATCATTTACACCAATTTTTTCCTATCAGAGAATTTATGCCAAAGTAGAAAAAGCACCCATTGCTGCCAAATAATGCAAAAATACTTTTTATTCAAGCTGATTATAAAAGGCAAACAAGGTGACTATACAATACATTTAAAGTGACATGTGCAGTTCAGTACATAGGAGTATGACCATAAGGACCTGTACAGCAATACCTGTAAGCAATTACATGTTGTAGGTATAACATTAATCCCAATCAATCATTAAAGTCCAAAATGACATGCATTTGACTATAACAAGATGACAGGGTCTGACTGAAGGGGAGCAAAGTTAAAAATACATTAGTTAACAGGATATTGGTGCTGAAGTTACAGAGTCAGGGGTCTTTTTGCTGGTATTCACTGACAGCAGGTCCTAGGGGCGTCCCTAGGACCTGCTGTCAGTGAATACCAGCAAAAAGAGATGGGTAGGTTTATTAACTATTAACTTGTTATGGCCACTTTACACACAGCAACAGGACGATAGAAAACGGCAGGTGTCGGAGACAATTGTAGCTTTTACCTTCAAAACACCTTGAAGTGGCTGCGTGTAATTCAGGTATCTGCAAGGTATTTTTGAAGGTAAAAGGTACAATTGTCTCCGACACCTGCCGGTTTCTATCTTCCTGTTGCCGCGTGTAAAGTGGCCATTATAGGTAAATGGTGCCTTTATAATTGGGATAGGGAGGTGGGATGTTTGTCTACCTTTAACTCCTGACTCTGTAACTTCAGCACCAATATCCTGCTAACTAATGTATTTTTAACTTTGCTCCCCTTCAGTCAGACCCTGTCATCTTGTTATAGTCAAATACATGTCATTTTGGACTTTAATGATTGATTGGGATTAATGTTATACCTACAACATGTAATTGCTTACAGGTATTGCTGTACAGGTCCTTATGGTCATACTCCTATGTACTGAACCGCACATGTCACTTTAAATGTATTGTATAGTCACCTTGTTTACCTTTTATAATCAGCTTGAATAAAAAGTATTTTTGCATTATTTCGCAGCAATAGGTGCTTTTTCTACTTTGGCATAAATTCTCTGATAGGAAAAATTTGGTGTAAATTTTTTTGAGCAAAGTCTTGCTGTGCATGCATTTCAGTCAGATATTTCAAAGTAACATACTTTATTAATATATACATTTCCTTTTCACTGACCCAGCTCTGCTTGTGTGACATGAGTGATCAAGAACGGAGTGTAGCTCATGGAGAACTTGTGGGAGTTCATCTTCTAATGGAGGACATACTTCAAGGCAAATATATGTTTAGTTCATTTAATGTAGAGGGAAACTTGGAAACTAAACAGGTATTGAATTATAAATGTTGTAATGTATCATTATTATCCTGCAGCATCTGTGAAAAATGCAGGTCAATGTTTCATTGAAAGTACACTCTTCTCATTATATAGAGTCCAATGCTCTATCATCACGTTTATCGAAATTTAAAAGGGAACCTGACACCAGGATGAACACGTATATAATAATTGCATGGCTGCATTTTGTCTTTTATACTGATTTCAGGCAACCCAATTCTTTGGGGCAAATTCACAGTATATCATGATTCTTCCCACCTTTTCAAACATCATTCTCTGCATATATAGTGTTAATCCAAGAGGTATCTGCTACACACAGACTAGTCCTGACCCGTTTTCTTATAGCTGTTCTCCTGGAACTTGGAGTCCTATGGCCGGGGTCATATATACCAATCTGCTTTGTTAAGCCCTTATAAAAATGGATCCGTTAAATTTAGGGTGCCAATAGTGTCCCCTGAGGTCCTGGCCGTATTTTGGACTAAGGCTACGTTCACACAGTGCGGATTTTGTCGCGTATTTTTACGCATGCAGTTTTCTAAAGAAATACGCGCGTTTTTTACGCGCGTAAAAAAAACGCATGTGTGTTCACACACATGCTTTTTTTATGCTTTTTTTTCCGGACGCGTATTTTTCTGCATGTGTACTGCAAACACATAGAAATAAAGTTTGTTAAAAGAAAAAAGAAAAAAAAAAGCCTTGTGATGTAATTTCCTTTCTTTTCAATTTGAATGGAAAATGAGCTCAAATTGTTAGCGGACAGCATGTCGCGTATGGAGGGTCCCTGTGTGTCTCCACATTGGAGCTCCCCCACAAGTGACCCCATTTTGGAAACTAGACCCCCGAAGGAACGTATCTAGATGCATAGTGAGCACTTTGAACCCCCAGATGCTTCAGAAATTCATCTGTAAAAATGAAAAAGCACTTTTTTTTCCACAAATAACTTCTTTTTTCATTATTACGGATCAATTTGTGAAGCATCTGGGGGTTCAAAGTGCTCACTATGCATCTAGATATAATCCTTTGGGGGTCTAGTTTCCAAACTGGGGTCACTTGTGGGGTAGCTCCAATGTGGAGACACACAGGGGCTCTCCTTATGCAATATAGTGTCCACTAACAATTGGAATTGTTAGCGGACACCTTGTAGGATATGAAGAGCCCCTATGTGCCTAAACATTGGAGCTCCCCCACAAGTGATCCCATTTTGGAAACTAGACACCCCAAGGAACGTATCTAGATGCATAGTGAGCACTGTGAACCCCCAGGTACTTCACAAATTGATCCGTAAAAATGAAAAAAGAAACTCTTTGTGGAAAAAAAAGTGCTTTTTCATTTTTATGGATGAATTTGTGAAGCATCTGGGGGTTCAAAGTGATCACTATGCATCTAGATACGTTCCTTCAGGGGTCTAGTTTCCAAAATGGGGTCACTTGTGGGGGAGCTCCAATGTTCAGGCACACAGGGAGGGGCTCTCCATACCCGACATGGTTTCCGCTAACAATTGGAGCTAATTTTCCATTGAAATTGTTAGCGGACACCATGTCGCATATGGAGAACCCGTGTGCCACCAGCACAAGGACAACTGGAAGAGTTGGGGTACAGCACCAGAAAATGACACCTCTAACGAATGCGCTATTTTCTTGGGTGGCTGTGGGTTGAAATTTGCAGCGTGGGGGACCCACAACATTTGGGTCTCTCCACGCTGAGGATTCCAGTCAGCCAGCTACCAAGTTGTACATGGCTGGCTACAAAAAATACAGCGAAGGCCTTTTTTTATTTCTAGAACTAATTCTAGAAAAGAAAAATTACGTGGGGCTCCGCCATATTTTTGGTCCAGCCAGGTACAACTTGGCAGCTACAGACTGCCAGCAACCCCCAGCTGCCTTGTTGTACCTGGCTGCAACCAAAAATACAGCGAAGCCCATTTTTTTTTTATTTCTAGAACTAATTCTAGAAAGAAAAATGACGTAGGGCTCCGCCATATTTTTGGCCCAGCCAGGTACAACTAGGCAGCTAGGGGCTGGAATCCTCAGCATGGAAAGGCCCAAGCGTTCTGGGCCCCCCATGCTGCGAATTGCAGCCCGCAGCCGCCCCAGAAAATGGCGCATTCATTGAAGCACCATTTTCTGGCGCTGTACCCATGCTCTTCCAGTTGCCCTGGTGCCGGTGGCAAACTGGGTAATAAAGGGGTTAATGCCAGCTTTTTATTGGCAGCTGGCACTAAGCCCGAGATTCATAATATAGGGCCAAAGTTAGACCCGCTATTAGGAATCTCTGGTAAATAGTCAGAAAATACACACATAGAAAAATCTTTTTATTTGAAAAAAAAACACAAACAAAATTCGGACTCCATCTTTATTATAAAGATGCGACGTAGTCCACAACGAAGGTTCCACGATGCTCGATCGCCTCTGCTAAATCCAGAGACTACAGCAAGGGATCAAGTGTCCTCTTCCTACAGTCTCGGGGGTCAGAGTTGTGGTGCACTGTATGACAGTGATCTGTTACAGTGCACCATGACTATGATCCCAGAGACTATAACAAGAGGACACTTGATCCCTTGTTGCACCAATCCATCCACCTACGCACCCATCATCCACGCACGCACACAACCACGCACGCACATCCAAGCACGCACATCCACACACGCACATCCACGCATGCATTCACACACGCACGCTGACATCCACGCATGCACATCCAAGCACGCTGACATCCACGCATGCACACATCCACGCACGCACACATCCACGCACGCACACATCCACGCACGCATGCTGACATCCACGCACATCCACACATGCACATCCACGCACGCACACATTCACCCATGCACGCTGACATCCACAAACGCACATCCAAGCACGCTGACATCCACACATGCACACATCCACGCACGCACACATCCACGCACGCACACATCCACGCACGCATGCTGACATCCACACACGCACATCCACGCACGCACACATCCCCGCACGCACGCTGACATCCACGCACGCTGACATCCACGCACGCACATCCACGCACGCACACATCCACGCACGCACACATCCACGCACGCATGCTGACATCCACGCACATCCATACACGCACATCCACGCACGCACACATTCACGCACGCACGCTGACATCCACAAACGCACATCCAAGCACGCTGACATCCACGCATGCACACATCCACTCACGCACACATCCACGCACGCACACATCCATGCACGCATGCTGACATCCACACACGCACATCCACGCACGCACACATCCCCGCACGCACGCTGACATCCACGCACGCACATCCACATCCACGCACGCACACATCCACATCCACGCACGCACACATCCACGCACATCCACACACACATCCACACACGCACATCCACGCACGCACACATACATGCACGCATGCTGACATCCACGCACATCCACACACGCACATCCACGCACGCACACATTCACACATGCACGCTGACATCCACAAACGCACATCCAAACACGCTGACATCAACGCACGCATGCTGACATCCATGCACATCCACACACACATCCACGCACGCACATCCACGCACACATCCACGCACACACATCCACATCCACGCACACATCCACGTACGCACACATCTTCGCACACACATTTACCCACGCACATCCACGCATGCACGCTGACATTCACGCACGCTGACATTCATGCACGCTGCCATCCACACACTCACATCCACGCATGCACATCCACATCCACGCACATCCACACACACATCCACGCACACATCCACGCACGCACATCCACGCACACACACATCCCCGCATGCACGCTGACATCCACGCACGCACATCCACGCACGCACATCCACATCCACTCACACATCCACGCACGCACACATCCACGCACGCACGCTGACATCCACGCACGCTGACATCCACACACGCATGCTGAAATCCACATGCACATCCACACACACATCCACGCATGCACATCCACATCCACGCACACATTCACATACGCACACATCTTCGCATGCACATTTACGCACGCACATCCACGCACGCACATCCACGCATGCACGCTGACATTCACGCACGCTGACATTCATGCACGCTGACATCCACACACGCACATCCACGCACGCACATCCACGCACGCTGACATCCACGCATGCTGACATACACACGCATGCTGACATCCACGCACGCACATCCACATCCACGCACATCCACACACACATCCACGCACACATCCACGCACGCACATCCACGCCCACGCACACATCCATGTACGCACACATCTTCGCACGCACATTCATGCACGCACATCCACGCACATCCACGCACGCTGACATTCACGCATGCTGACATTCACGCACGCTGACATCCACACACGCACATCCACGCATGCACATCCACGCACACATCCACGCACGCACACATCCAAGCACGCACATCCACGCACACATACATCCATCCATTCACCCATCCATCCACCCATTCATCCATACATACCCACCGATGAGGAGGAGGAGCCCCTGAGAAGAGGAGGGGCCACACCGGAGACTGCAGAGGAGGCCGACGATGCGGGCCGGTGCACCGGCGCGTGCAGCCCGCCGGACCGGAATAGGTGAGCGGGGCTGGGGAGTGGGTACGAGCAGGGGGATGGGTACGAGCAGGGGGAAGGGGGTCTGTAGCTTGACTGGCGGGCGCATGAGCCCGCAGGCAGAAAAACTATAGAAGGAGGAGGGCGGGTGGATGGCGGGGACCAGTATGGGGGGTGCAGGCCGGACACAGGGGGGGCTGGACAGGACACAGGGGGTGTTGGACGGAGCGGGGACAGGACACAGGGGAAGCTGGAGCAGTAGATAATGGCCGGCGGGTGCGGTGGGACCCAGGGACAGCCACGGGAAAGCAGGAATCCCAAAATGTGTGTGTGGATGTGCGAGGATGTGGATGTGGATGTGCGTGCGTGGATGTCAGCATGTGTGTGTGGATGTCAGCGTGCGTGGATGTGTGTGCGTGGATGTGCATGTGTGGATGTCAGCGTGCATGAATGTCTGTGCGTGAATGTCAGCGTGCATGCGTGGATGTGCGTGCGTGAATGTGCGTGCAAAGATGTGTGCGTACGTGGATGTGTGCGTGGATGTGGATGTGCGTGCGTGGATGTGTGTGGATGTGCGTGTGGATGTATGTGGATGTGCGTGCGTGGATGTCAGCATGCGTGTGTGGATGTCATCGTGCGTGGATGTCAGCGTGCGTGTGTGGATGTGTGCGTGCGTGGATGTGTGGGTGGATGTGCATGCGTGGATGTCAGCGTGCTTGGATGTCAGCGTGTGTGCGGGGATGTGTGCGTGCTTGGATGTGCGTGCGTGAATGTGCGTGTGAAGATGTGTGCGTACGTAGATGTGTGCGTGGATGTGGATGTGCGTGCGTGGATGTGTGTGCGTGGATGTGTATGTGGATGTGCGTGGATGTGGATGTGCATGCGTGGATGTCAGCATGCGTGTGTGGATGTCAGCGTGTGTGGATGTCAGCATGCGTGGATGTGCGTGTGTGGATGTCAGCGTGCATGAATGTCAACGTGCGTGAATGTCAGCGTGCATGCGTGGATGTGCGTGCGTAAATGTGCGTGCGAAGATGTGTGCTACGTGAATGTGTGCGTGGATGTGGATGTGCGTGCGTGTATGTGTGTGTGGATGTGCGTGTGGATGTCAGCATGCGTGTGTGGATGTCAGAGTGCGTGGATGTCAGCGTGCGTGAATGTCAGCATGCATGCGTGGATGTGCGTGGATGTGCGTGCGTGAATGTGCGAAGATGTGTGCGTACGTGGATGTGTGCGTGGATGTGGATGTGCGTGCGTGGATGTGTGCGTGGATGTGGATGTGGGTGCATGGATGTGTGCGTGCGTGGATGTGTGTGTGGATGTGCATGGATGTCAGCATGCGTGCGTGGATGTCAGCGTGCTTGGATGTGCGTTTGTGGATGTCAGCATGCATGCGTGAATGTGTGCGTGCATGGATGTGCGTGGATGTGCGTGCGTGGATGTGTGCGTGCGTGGATGTGCGTGCGTGGATGTCAGCGTGCTTGGATGTGCATTTGTGGATGTCAGCATGCGTGCGTGAATGTGTGCGTGCGTGGATGTGCGTGTGTGGATGTGCGTGGATGTCAGCATGCATGCGTGGATGTGTGCGTGCATGGATGTGCGTGGATGTGCGTGTGTGGATGTGTGCGTGCGTGGATGTGCGTGCGTGGATGTCATCGTGCGTGGATGTCAGCGTGCGTGTGTGGATGTGTGCGTGCGTGGATGTGTGCGTGCGTGGATGTGTGCATGCGTGGATGTCATCGTGCTTGGATGTGCATGTGTGGATGTCAGCGTGCGTGAATGTGTGCGTGCGTGGATGTGCGTGCGTGGATGTGCGTGGATGTCAGCATGCGTGCGTGGATGTGTGCGTGCGTGGATGTGTGCGTGCGTGGATGTCAGCGTGCTTGGATGTGCGTGCGTGGATGTCAGCGTGCGTGCGTGAATGCGTGCGTGGATGTGCGTGTGTGGATGTGCGTGCTTGGATGTGCGTGCATGGTTATGTGCGTGCGTGGATGATGGGTGCATAGGTGGATGGATGGGTGCAACAAGGGATCAAGTGTCCTCTTGTTATAGTCTCTGGGATCATAGTCATGGTGCACTGTATAACAGATCATTGTCATACAGTGCACCACAACTCTGACCCCCGAGACTGTAGGAAGAGGACACTTGATCCCTTGCTGTAGTCTCTGGGTTGAGCAGAGGCGATCGAGCATCGTGGAACCTTCGTTGTGGACTACGTCGCATCTTTATAATAAAGATGGAGTCCGAATTTTGTTTGTGTTTTTTTCCAAATAAATTTTTCTATGTGTGTATTTTCTGACTATTTACCAGAGATTCCTAATGGCGGGTCTAACATTGGCCCTATATTATGAATCTCAGGCTTAGTGCCAGCTGCCAATAAAAAGCTGGCATTAACCCCTTTATTACCCAGTTTGCCACCGGCACCAGGGCAACTGGAAGAGCATGGGTACAGCGCCAGAAAATGGCGCTTCAATGAATGCGCCATTTTCTGGGGCGGCTGCGGGCTGCAATTCGCAGCATGGGGGGCCCAGAACGCTTGGGCCTTTCCATGCTGAGGATCCCAGCCCCCAGCTGCCTAGTTGTACCTGCCTGGGCCAAAAATATGGCGGAGCCCTACGTCATTTTTCTTTCTAGAATTAGTTCTAGAAATAAAAAAAAATGGGCTTCGCTGTATTTTTGGTTGCAGCCAGGTACAACAAGGCAGCTGGGGGTTGCTGGCAGTCTGTAGCTTCCAAGTTGTACCTGGCTGGACCAAAAATATGGCGGAGCCCCACGTCATTTTTTTTTTTTCTAGAATAAGTTCTAGAAATAAAAAAAGGCCTTCGCTGTATTTTTTGTAGCCAGCCATGTACAACTTGGTAGCTGGCTGACTGGAATCCTCAGCGTGGAGAGACCCAAATGTTGTGGGTCCCCCACGCTGCAAATTTCAACCCACAGCCACCCAAGAAAATAGCGCATTCGTTAGAGGCGTCATTTTCTGGTGCTGTACCCCAACTCTTCCAGTTGCCCTTGTGCTGGTGGCACACGGGTTCTCCATATGCGACATGGTGTCCGCTAACAATTTCAATGGAAAATTAGCTCCAATTGTTAGCGGAAACCATGTCGGGTATGGAGAGCCCCTCCCTGTGTGCCTGAACATTGGAGCTCCCCACAAGTGACCCCATTTTGGAAACTAGACCCCCGAAGGAACGTATCTAGATGCATAGTGATCACTTTGAACCCCCAGATGCTTCACAAATTCATCCATAAAAATGAAAAAGCACTTTTTTTTCCACAAAAAGTTTCTTTTTTCATTATTACGGATCAATTTGTGAAGCATCTGGGGGTTCAAAGTGCTCACTATGCATCTAGATATAATCCTTTGGGGGTCTAGTTTCCAAAATGGGGTCACTTGTGGGGGAGCTCCAATGTTTAGGCACATAGGGGCTCTTCATATCCTACAAGGTGTCCGCTAACAATTCCAATTGTTAGTGGACACCATTTTGCGTATGGAGAGCCCCTGTGTGTCTCCACATTGGAGCTACCCCACAAGTGACCCCAGTTTGGAAACTAGACCCCCAAAGGATTATATCTAGATGCATAGTGAGCACTTTGAACCCCCAGATGCTTCACAAACTGATCCGTAATAATGAAAAAAGAAGTTATTTGTGGAAAAAAAAGTGCTTTTTCATTTTTACAGATGAATTTCTGAACCATCTGGGGGTTCAAAGTGCTCACTATGCATCTAGATACGTTCCTTCGGGGGTCTAGTTTCCAAAATGGGGTCACTTGTGGGGGAGCTCCAATGTGGAGGCACACAGGGACCCTCCATACGCGACATGCTGTCCGCTAACAATTTGAGCTCATTTTCCATTCAAATTGAAAAGAAAGGAAATGACATCACAAGGCTTTTTTTTTTCTTTTTTTTTTTAACAAACTTTATTTCTATGTGTTTGCAGTACACATGCAGAAAAATACGCGTCCGTAAAAAAACGCATAAAAAAACGCATGTCTGTGAACACACATGCGTTTTTTTACGCGCGTAAAAAAAGTGCGTATTTTTTTAGAAAACTGCATGCGTAAAAATACGCGACAAAATACGCACTGTGTGAACGTAGCCTTAGTCATTTTATTCCAAAATATGCAAGCAAAAAAGCATACGTTAACGCATGGTGCCTATATGTACCATGCGTTAACACATGCATCTCCCATAGGGCCCCATGTTTATAAAACGCATGCACACATCTTTTTCGGGATGCTGCACAAAAACACATGCGTTTTTGAAAAACGCACACACACATGCATTAACACATATGCATTTTTGGACTTTGAAAAAAAAATGGCTAAAAAGATCCCAAAAATGGATCTAAGCCAAAAACGGATGGTATGTGTGACCTTGGCCTATGTCTGTACGTGAACACCACCACTTAGGATGTCTGTCAGATGCACACTTCTCCATTATCAGGTGCACAGTCTTTCAAAGGCATGCTTCCTAATGAGCGTACACAGCACAATACCGATTGTATACTAGAGTGAAGACTTCCCACGAGGGTAGAATAAAAACCTCTCTTAAGGTACCTTTACACGCCTCAACCGCGGCGTGGAATATTAACAGCGATATGTCGCCCTGGAACCATCGCCGTCAAATTGCCTCCCAGTTACAGCGTGTAATAGGGGAATTTGGCGGCGATTTGTCGCCTCACCCGGTTACCTGATTTCAGAGTTTTGGGAGGACTGTGTAAGGGAGGAGTAGGTATTGTGCAAACATTTAGGGCAAATGTAAAAAGAATTCTGCAAAGTAAAAATGTTTTAAAAAATAAAGATATTAATGGTTTATTTTTTATGAAGTCACAAAATGCAAAGTGAATGAACATAACAGAAAGCTTAATTAATTCAACATTTGAAAGACTACCATTTCCCTTTTAAAGGGAATCTGTCAGGTCAACAATCCATATATAACTGCTATCATTTTCTAACTCCTCACTCTAAGCTTTCTCTATTGATGTATTTCTTTTATTTATATTTCCCTCCTATCCTCTGCAAACTTCAAATAAAGAGATTCATTCGATCTGTCAATCATAGTGAATGATCCACTTAGTTCTCTGCTGTCCACTCCCCATAGGATGAATATTCATGTCATATATTCACATCACATTACTGTAGGGGAGGCTGTATCCTCCTCTCTGCTCCTGTTGGCATCAAAACAAGAGGTCATATAAAACACAGAATTTGTCACAACACAGCAGGACATCTGCTTAGAGAAACAAATTGAGTAGACACTTTATGTGGATCAGATAGCAGACCTGCAATAGCTCTCTCCCTTCGTGTCCTCAAGAGACCAGAACCTCCTAATGGAAACGGAAACCTGACACTGCACTGAGAGCAAAGAGAGGAGGGAGGAGGGAGCTGCTGAGAAGGCGTGCATAATAAATGACAGTTTAACACAGCAGGACTAATCGTCTGTGCTTATAATAAACAGGACTAATGCAGCAAGCTGCCTGCAGGGTCTGAAAATGCTTATAACAAGGAAACTGCAAAGGGTATAATAATGATTTCACATGTTTTTAAAAGATCTGCCCAGGCACTATTCAAGGGTAATATTAGTATCATACTGAAAAATGACCTGACAGTGTCCCTTTAAACAGTGTCAATTCTTTTAGGTATACTTGCTCAAAAGTCACGGATTTTTTAGGATGGTGAGTGAATAATTAATTATACCATACAGATGATAGTGATAATTATGTTCAGAAATAAGCTGAAGCATTGCCATTAATTAAAACAAAAATATTTGTGTAGGTGCCAAACTCTGCTACAGAGTGCTGTGGAGGACACTTTCATGTCACTCTAATACTCTCAGCACAACAAGAAGACACAAGGTAGTTATAATGCATCAGCAAGTTCTCTTCTAGGCAAAACCTTCAAGCCCATAAGAGTTTCAAGATGTGCTCCTCAAGCTCTTTTTAAGAACCAAGAAATGGGTAACATTGAGAACCTTTGGCACATGGGTCAGCCAAGATAACTTAGTGCAGCAGAAATCACATAACGTTTTGTTCCCTTTGAAATGGGAAGATGTTTAGCAGAGTTGGCAGGAACCAATGGGATTCAGTTGCCCCCCTTTAATGCTCAGAAATGTTTGGACAGAGGTGGTTTTCATGGAAGAATTGTAGCTAAAAATTTATTTTACATGGAAACAAGGCCAAGGAACTCAGCTATGCATGAAAACATATCCATTATGTAATAGCATCAGGGAGGCCTCTTGATTAATTCCAAATTTATCTATAGCAGGACTGTAACTCTAAACATTAAGATAGATCAAAACATATAGAAGAAGAGCCCTAATCTCTATATCATTAAAGGAAACCTATACACTGAAAAACCTTACTAAAATTCAAGTAAAAAATTATTCCTTCATTGATACAGGTTAAATATTAAACCTTATGGTACCTTTACACGGCGCTACCGAAGGTAGCAACAGGTAGGCACCGCACGTGCACGCGCACGTTTTCAACGGCTCCTAACGGTACCTGATACCGCATTTACACACCGCCACAAGGGGCTCCACATAAGGTATTTGCGTTCCCCGGAAGTGCCGACGGGTGCCGCAGGTTACCTTCTGTGGAGCACCTTCCCTCCTTTACACGCCGCTACCACAAGGGAATCTGGGCGTACATATTGTGCGCTGTAACTACATAGGCGTGACAGAGTTGTGTATTACGCGACGCTCGTATGGTGATTGGACAATGCAATAACATCATGATTGGCCAGCCAGTGCAGGGAGGCTGCCTAATACATGACGCTATTGCAAATGTGTATTGTGACTCGTCAGATCGTTAAATATGCCGCCCTGTGCAGGGACAGCCAATGGGTACACAGTAGCCCCCACCAATGATAGCTGATGGGGCGTGGTATACATGACGCTCAAGCACGCCCCAGGGAACTCAAATACCGTACCTGTGCCCTGATTACACGCCGCTACCATAGGGTTTATACCTGCTTGTTTTTCAGCACGACTGAAAGACAGGTATCCAAAGAGACAGGAGGGTACAACCTGAATTACATCCCGCCACTTCGCGATGTTTTGAAGATAAAAGGTGCAATTGTCTCCGATACCTGCTGGTTTTCTACCTTTCGGTAGCGGCGTGTAAATGTACCATTAGTGATGGAGGAGCCAATCTCCACCTTAATGACCAGACCATTTTTTGCAATTCTGACCAGTGTCCCTTTATGAGGTTATATCTCTGGAACGCTTCAATGGACCCCAGTGATTCCAAGATTGTTTTTTTCATGACATATTGGGCTTTGTGTTTGTGGTAAATTTAGGAAAATATTTTTTGCATTTGTGGAAAAAAGACTGAATTTTGGCAAACATTTTGAAAATTTTGCAATTTTCAACTTCTGAACTTTTATTCCTTTAAACTAAAGAGTTATATCACACAAAACAGTTAGTAAATAATATTTCCCACATGTCTACTTTACATCAGCACATTTTGGAAACAAAGTTTTTTTTTGTTAGGAAGTAAGAAGGGTTCAAAGTTCATCAGCAATTTCTCATTTTTACATCAAAATTTACAAAACCATTTTTTTAGGGACCACATCACATTTGAAGTCACTTTGAGGGGCCAATTTGACAGAAAACACCCAAAAGTGACACCATTCCAAAAACTGCACCCCTCAAGATACTCAAAATCACAATCAAGAAGATTATTAACCCTCAGGTGCTTCACAGGAATTAATGCAAAAGGGAATGATACAATAAATACATTTTACCTAAAACTGTTGCTTTAGCATCAATTTAATCATTTTTACAATATCATATTGGATGCCAAAATTTTGTTACCCAGTTTCTTTAGAACACGCCGATAACCCACATATGGTCAGAAACCGCTCTTTGAACAAATGGGAGGGTTCGGAAGGGAAGGAGTGCTATTTGAATTTTGGAAAGCAAATTTGTCTGAAATAGATGACGGGCACCATATTGCATATCTCGGCCCCCTAAGTTACATCAACAGCAGAAACCCCCATAAGTGATCCCAGTTTGGAAACTAGACCCCTTAAGGATTTTATCTAGGGGTATAGTGAGCATTTTAAACCCCCAGTTACTTCACAAAATTTTATAACAATAGGTTATCATATTAACATTTCTCTTTTATTTTACAAAGTGTTGCTTTAGCATCAATTTTTTCACTTTTACAAGAGGTAACACCAAAAGGTGGACGCCACAGTTTGTTACCCACTTTCTTATGAGCACAACTATACCCCACATGTTGCCAAAAAGTTCTGTTTAGACAAATGGGAGGGCTCAGAAGGGACGGAGCAATATATACATTTTGCAAAAGCTGAAATAGATTGCGGGCACCATATCACATTTGCAGAGCAACTAGGGGGCCTAAACAGTGAAAAAAATACACAAGTGACCCCATTTTGGAAACTAGACCCCTCAAGGATTATATCTAGGGGTATAGTGAGCATTTGGAACCTACAGGTACTTCACACAATTTGATAACAATCGGTTGTCATATTGAACATTTTCTTTTTTCACACAAAATTTCTGACTTTTAGGGCATGTACACAAGATCCGGACTCACTGTATCCTGGACGTCTCTTCTCCTGCATTTTTTATTACATTTTTAAAACAAATGACGTGGGGCTTCGCCATATTTTGGTTGCCAGCCTGGTATATCAGGCAGCTACTGGCTGCCACCAACCCCTGATGCCTAATTTTACCTGGCTGGAAACCAAAAATATAGGGAAGCCCTTTTTTTTTTAAATTATTTGATTGACCACCAGATCATCAGATCAGATAGAGTTTCAGAGAAAGCGGTGGCGGCGGCATGCGTTAGTACCGGTGTGGGGCGGAGGGACTGGAGGCTAGTGACAGTGCGTGCGGGGAGACCAGGGATGGCATCTGTATGCGATCTGACATGTCAGATCACATACAGATGCAGGGGATGCAGTGGGTTTTCCTGCCCGCTGTGGCCATTTTGTGATGATCAAACACAAAGAAGGAAATGAAGTGGTCTACAGCATTGAGAAGAATTACAATTACCATATTATCTTTAGGTCTGGGAACTTGCTCTCAACCTTATGGAGAGAGCAAAGTAGGTGAGGAGATTGTAAGCCACTTCCCTCCTCTCAGATATATGCATATATGCAAATTTGCACTTCACTAAGGAAGTTGAGAAACTCCCGTGTGCCACATTTAAGCAGCTTCCTCAAAGTCATAATCGCTTTCCTACAAGCTTTTAATATAACTAAGGGATTTGTGCCAGATCAGAACCCCAAACTACAGACGCTGCGTTTTGGGGTACCTGCCCCTCATCAGTGTAGTGTGTGGGATATTCTGATCTGGCAGAGTGAGTGGGCTAAGACAAGGTCTGGGAACTTGCTCTCAACCTTATGGAGAGAGCAAAGTAGGTGAGGAGATTGTAAGCCACTTCCCTCCTCTCAGATATATGCATATATGCAAATTTGCACTTCACTAAGGAAGTTGAGAAACTCCCGTGTGCCACATTTAAGCAGCTTCCTCAAAGTCATAATCGCTTTCCTACAAGCTTTTAATATAACTAAGGGATTTGTGCCAGATCAGAACCCCAAACTACAGACGCTGCGTTTCGGGGTACCTGCCCCTCATCAGTGTAGTGTGTGGGATATTCTGATCTGGCAGAGTGAGTGGGCTAAGACAAGGTCTGGGAACTTGCTCTCAACCTTATGGAGAGAGCAAAGTAGGTGAGGAGATTGTAAGCCACTTCCCTCCTCTCAGATATATGCATATATGCAAATTTGCACTTCACTAAGGAAGTTGAGAAACTCCCGTGTGCCACATTTAAGCAGCTTCCTCAAAGTCATAATCGCTTTCCTACAAGCTTTTAGGGTAAGTGCACACTGGCCGGGTTTTCGGCGGTTTACCTGTGTAAACCGCCGTTTTGTTTACATTAGTTTTATGTTAATTTATGTTAATCCAAACCGGCGTTTGGATTAACATTAAAACTAATGTAAACAGCCCAAGGCTGTGCACACACCGGCGGTTACACAGCGTCATCCGTTGCTAACCCGCAGGTTTCCCAGCGGGTTAGCAAAGAATGACCATGTTCTAAAAACCGGCGGTTCTGCAGCGGCTGCAAGCAGAATCATGTGCTGCTTCCAGCCGCTGCAGAATCGCCGCCGAGAACCCGCTGGGCAGCCGCCGGATACCGCCCGCACATACCCGCCAGGAAGCCGATGCACGGCGCCGGAGCTTCCTGGCGGGTCCCACCCAGCCGCCGACGACCAACACGCCGGGTAATGTGAACTTACCCTTAATATAACTAAGGGATTTGTGCCAGATCAGAACCCCAAACTACAGACGCTGCGTTTCGGGGTACCTGCCCCTCATCAGTGTAGTGTGTGGGATATTCTGATCTGGCAGAGTGAGTGGGCTAAGACAAGGTCTGGGAACTTGCTCTCAACCTTATGGAGAGAGCAAAGTAGGTGAGGAGATTGTAAGCCACTTCCCTCCTCTCAGATATATGCATATATGCAAATTTGCACTTCACTAAGGAAGTTGAGAAACTCCCGTGTGCCACATTTAAGCAGCTTCCTCAAAGTCATAATCGCTTTCCTACAAGCTTTTAATATAACTAAGGGATTTGTGCCAGATCAGAACCCCAAACTACAGACGCTGCGTTTCGGGGTACCTGCCCCTCATCAGTGTAGTGTGTGGGATATTCTGATCTGGCAGAGTGAGTGGGCTAAGACAAGGTCTGGGAACTTGCTCTCAACCTTATGGAGAGAGCAAAGTAGGTGAGGAGATTGTAAACTACAGACGCTGCGTTTCGGGGTACCTGCCCCTCATCAGTGTAGTGTGTGGGATATTATATCTCAGATATCTGAGAGGAGGGAAGTGGCTTACAATCTCCTCACCTACTTTGCTCTCTCCATAAGGTTGAGAGCAAGTTCCCAGACCTTGTCTTAGCCCACTCACTCTGCCAGATCAGAATATCCCACACACTACACTGATGAGGGGCAGGTACCCCGAAACGCAGCGTCTGTAGTTTGGGGTTCTGATCTAGCACAAATCCCTTAGTTATATTAAAAGCTTGTAGGAAAGCGATTATGACTTTGAGGAAGCTGCTTAAATGTGGCACACGGGAGTTTCTCAACTTCCTTAGTGAAGTGCAAATTTGCATATATGCATATTATCTTTAGTGACTTTTGAGAAATTGTCCTTCTGAGCAAGGTGACCAGATATAGAAGTCACAATAAAAGGATGCAGTTGCTAGGTAATCGGCTCCATGACCATTCAGCCGGTAAAGAAATAGCAGCAAGGGAAGAAATTACTGAAGAGAGTTGTTTATTATAAACACCTGATCTGAACTAGAACAATGTGCAAAGGTGAAAAAAAAGATAAGAATTGCCTGTGGATGGGTATAAATCCCGTAATAGAGTTAATGGGGTAGATGTGAGAAAATAAATACACATTCATGATTAGACATAAAACCCCTAATAGATTTAAGGTAACAGAATCTCATGCAAGAGTTTACTACATTTATGTAACAAAAACGCTATGTAGTTCAGAGTTCTATTGAGAATAAGCCACAGGAGAGGATCACATAAATAGCACTAATTCCCATAAGTTATTAGGTGATGTTAATATAGAAAGAGCAGAAAGCAGTTAATGCATGGTATATTTACCCAGTTATTGTGGAGACTCTAACGCGTTACGTCAGTTTTCTTCATCAGAGAACATGCCATCAACCCAGCAGCATTCATCTGCATAACTAAATTCCCTGCCTAGCCAGCCCTGTCTAATATTATTTACGTAACTCAATGTTTTGAAAAAAGTTTCTAGAAGCTCCGCTTTTGCTATGTTAATTAGGCCTTTGACTAGTCGAGGGGGCGTTGTTTCCCCAGACTAGTTGGCCCTATTTCCATGTTATCATGCTGCAGTGGGCGTGATAACATCAATTCCAAGAGTCGGCATCAATGAAACTTATAGAAAGCTTGTGCATGCACGTGGATCATTATGACAGTGTCACTCTGTCTCTGAAGCCATGTGTACATATCCTGGCATCAGAGAAGCACACTGTGTATGATCAGAAGTGTAGAAGCTGTTTTTCCAATAATGCGCAGAGTGCCTCTGAAGCTGAGATACGTACAACCAGATTCAGAGGAGCGCTGGTGCTGCTGAAATGAGCCGCGCACGCCCAAGATTTCCAGAGCCTGGCAATGACACCTGCTCATGGAAATCATGTTATCACACCCACAGGAGCGTGATATCATGGAAAGAGGGCCGACTAGTCAGAGGAAACAACACCCCTCAACCAGTCAAAGCTCCTATTAGCATGGGAAAAGTGAAGCTTCTAAATCCTTTTTTTAAACATTAAGTGAATAACATTAGACAGGGCTGGCTGGGCAGGGAATTAAGTAATAAAGATTTGAATGTTGCTCTGGCATGACAATACAGTACAGAAGGATTGGTGTAAGTATATAGCGACTGGTCTGTAGTTAAAATTCCAAAATGTTTGTAACTATATTCCTGCCAAGTCCCTTCAAAATTTGTATACAAGGGTACCAAGAAGAAAAGGGTGGTCACCAAATTGCAATGTGATTTAGGTTTCTCTTTCATTCATACACTTTGCATTTGATTAATTAAGAAGACTAAACTGTTATGGTACCTTTACACATCGCAACAGGATGGTGGCAACAACCGGGTACATGAGAGAAATGTATCTTGCACCGCCAAATCAACCCGCTGTTGCGGCGTGTGAACACAGTTGTTGTCACCCGTCACTTGAGGCACCTGTTTCAGAGCAGAGCCCTAAAACAGGTGGATTTCTAGGCGATGGTTGCGGGTTGTATCGGCGTGTAAATATGGTAGGGTAAGGTTTATTCATCACCTAGATAACTCCCCGGGGGCGTGACACAGCCTCCGGGAAGCCACCCCCCTTCAGCGATCATTGGAGGAAGCTCTTGCGTTACGATTGGTAGTCGCTGCATAGGGCGGCATATTTAAGGAGCTGACCACTCACACTACACAATTGCTCGAGCGTCATGTATTAGTCTGCCTCCTGTGCTGGCTGGCCAATCATGATGTTATTGCTTTGTCCTATCAGCGTACGGAATTCTCGTAATCCACAATTCTGGCACACCTATATGTTTTACCTGCTGCCTTTGTTCCACCCATATTACCTTGTTGTTGCGGCGTGTAAATGTGGTAAGGTAAGCTACAGAAGGTAACTTGTGGCACCCGGCGGTGTATCCAGAGATAGATGTAACCTACCATAGCGCACCTTGCTGCGGCGTGTAAAGGTGGTGCGTTTACTGTTGGCAACTGTTTGTGCGTGCTCGTGCACGTGAAACACCCGGTTGTTGCCATCTTCCTGTTGCGGCATGTAAAGGTACCATTAGGGTACCTTTACACGCCGCAATCGCGGCGAGAACTATTGACGGCGATATGTCGCCTTGCAATAATCGCCGTCCAAATCCCTCCCAATTGCTGCGTGTAATTGGGGAATTTGACGCCAATTTATCGCTTCGCCACGGTCGCCTGATTTCAGAGCGTGCTCTGAAATCAGGTGACTGTGGCGAAGTGACAAATCGACGCCAAATTCCCCAATTACACGCAGCAATTGGGAGAGATTTGGACGGCGATTATTGTAAGGCGACATATCGCCGTCAATAGTTCTCAACACGGTTGCGGCGTGTAAAGGTACCCTTAACATTTCTTTTATTTTTTTGAAAGCATTACTTTTTTTCTGAATGTTTTCCATACCTGCCTAAAACTTGTGTCTTTCCAATTTACACATGGGATTTTCGGATTCAACAGCTATATTTAAAGTGAATCTTTCACCTGAGAGCAGCATGATGAAGGAGCAATGACCCTGATTTCATAAACGTATGACTTATTAGGCTTCTTGTTGCCGTTTTAAGAAAATCACATTTTTTTCTGCTGCAGATCTACCCGTTCTCTGATTGCTGGGCTCTATAACTCCACCCACATCATTGATTGGAAGATATCTGTATACACTATGCATAGACTGATAGCTGCCAATCAGTGGTGGGGAGGGGTTATACAAAGCTCATTAATATAGAGGACTACATGGAAGCAGGTTTACTAATCCTATAGTAATAATTTGCTGATAAAACTGTGATTTTATCCAACCTACAGCAAGCAGCCCAGTAAGCTAGAATCCAGTCTCGCTACATTTTGCTGCTCTCAGATTCAGGCAAAAAACCTGGTGATAGATTCCATTTAAACCTCTTAGAAACAGTTTAAGTGATTTATAAGTGCAATATATTCTGTAGATCTTTTACAATTTTAATCTATCCATAGCTGCAAACCGAAATATTTCCTATGGGAGAAAAAGAGTCACTGAAAATAGAATCAAAATTGGAGTCAATATCTCAAGATCCTGTGTCTGAATCCACATTGCTGAAATCGTTTTTAATCTTGTGGAAACAGCTGGAGTATTTTAAAGAGCAGTGGGGAAAACAGAAACTTCAAGTGGAAGAAATTAATACTATGTGTCTGTATAGACAGTTTTGTGAACTCTACAGGTGAGTATAACATAAATTGAGTTATTTCACAATTATCCCACAAATAAGGCATTTAATTCCTTCACCACATCCACCATACATGTATGGCGCTGCAGGAAGTTGTGTTGCCGCAAAACACCATACATGAATGGCTCTACAATCGTGCTCCAGATCCAACAAAATCATCAGCTGATGCCCTCTAGTACCACCCCCAATCAGTTCTAGCACTCATCGCGGATGTTTAACCCTTTTGATGCCTCTGTCAATAGTGACAGCAGCATCTACTACTTACCAGAGGGAGGGAGCCCCCTCTCTGCTCCAATCAGCACAACGTGATTGTGATTGCATTGTGTCGATGATCTCCATGGTGACAGCGGGCCAAATAATGGCCGTTGGGTCACTCAGGTATGAATGCCTGTAAGGTAAGAGCATTGCAGGGTATTAGATCTGCAATCAGACAAAATGAAGTTGAT
This sequence comes from Allobates femoralis, assembly GCA_033576535.1. Taxonomy (NCBI): domain Eukaryota; kingdom Metazoa; phylum Chordata; class Amphibia; order Anura; family Aromobatidae; genus Allobates; species Allobates femoralis. The sequence goes on from JARQOC010000001.1 coordinate 311,016,050, forward strand.
GTCCTATCCTGGGACTAGGTAAAAAAGTTTTTAAAAATGGTAAAATGATTATTAAAGAGGACCTGTCACCCCCCCCCTCAAGGATATGAAGCTAAGGGCAGCACTGAATGCTGCATGTCTGCTGCATTCAGGCAAGGGGTCCCCCATGTCTGATGGTGGCTGGTACCCCAAGGTAATAGTTTAGTAAACTTACAATCTGGAGCCAAGTAGGCTGTCCCTGGTGAGGCAGCTTGTGTCTCTGTGCCGCCTCCCTGCTGCTAATCACATCCTCCTCGCTCTGTCTCTGCTCCCTGTGCTGGTGACGCAGGCAGAGTGAGGTAATGCTTATCCCCGCCCCCAGCCGGCTGTCCCGCCTCCTGCTGTGATGTCAGAGCATTTCCCCGCCCAGCTCCATAGCATAACATGCAGCTGGGCAGGGAAATGATTTGATGTCACAGCAGGAGGCAGGACAGGCAGCCAGAGGCTGAGATAACATTACCTACTGCGTCACCAGCACACACAGATCAAGGAGGACGTGATTGGCAGCAGGGAGGTGGCACAGAGACACAGGCTGCCGCACCAGGGACAGCCTACTTGGCTCCAGCTTGTAAGTTTTACTAAACTATTATCTCGGGGTACCAGCAGCCATCAGACATGGGAGACCCCTTGCCTGAATGCAGCAGACATGCTGCATTCAGTGCTGCCCTTAGCTCAACATGTATGGTTGCTGATAGATCCTCTTTAAAAATCACAAAATAAAGAGCAAAAAAATGAAAACATATGCTAATAAATACACATATATATATTAAAGGGATCCTGTCACCACCAAAATGCCTCATAAGGTAGCAAAACATGTCCCTGCAGCATCCTATCACTAATCACATCCTGTGAAAGTGCATAAAAACAATTTTATACTCACTCATTAGTGATTATAATTAGCAGGGGCTATATTTTTTAGCCCCTAGGGCGTGTTGTTTTGCATCTCCAGGATCCACCCTCTCTCTGTCTGTGCTGCTGTGATGTGCAGCTGAAGGCAGGACTAATGATTTGCATTCTGTGAGTGATAGAGAGGGGGGATGGTAAAGCCTGCACAAGCAGAGCACACAGACAGAGAGAGGGTGGATCCTGGAGCCTGCAAAACAGCCCGCCCTGGTGACTAAATAATATAGCCCCTGCTAATTATAATCACTGAGGGTACCTTTACACACCGCTACAGCATGGTGGAAACAACCGGGTGCTTCACGTGCACGAGCATGCACCAACGGTTACAAACGGTACCCGCACCGCCTTTACACACCGCTATAAGGTGTCCAGGTCTTCTCTCTTCTTTCTTCTGTCTTCTATCTTCCTTCTTCTTGTTGAACTCATTCATGCGCTCCCCTGCTGTGTGCGGCTGCAGTATGAGCATGAGCGGCGCATATACCAGCCGCTGTCACAGCACAGTTAACTCTCTGCTTACCGGCGCTGCAGTGATCGGTAAGCAGGGAGTTAAACCCAGCAGTTTATGAATGAGTCGAGGCGCTGTGCTGTCGGCACTGCTTAAGCGTTGCTATAGTAACCGATAGTTTGGTTACTATAGCAACGGGGCCAGCGGTGACGTCACCGCTTAATGCTCACAGCCTCACTGACTCATCACACAGCAGGGAAGCGCATTTCCGCCCCCTACTATGTGATGTAGCAGAGCTGAATGAGTTCAACAAGAAGAAGGAAGATAGAAGACAGAAGACAGAAGAGAGAAGACCTGGATCTTTGGAGGGATATGTGGTGGTAATACAGATGGAGTCCCTAATGGTGTCTGTCTCTTTATTCGTAATAAAGAATTTTTCTCTGTGTGGTGTTTTTTTAACCCTTTATTGGAGATTCTTAGTAGCCGGGTCAAACTTGGCCTGACATTAAGAATCTCGGGCTTAATACCAGCTTGTATAACAAAGCTGGTATTAACCCCTTTATTACCCAGCGTGCCACCGCCACTAGGGCCGCTGGAAGAGCCCGGTAAGGCGCCTGGATATGGCGCTTATTATTAATGCGCCATTTTCAGGGGCGGCTGCGGGCTGCTATTCTTTGGCATGGGGGGGCCCTATAACAATGGGCCCTCACCCCGCTGGGAATACCAGCCCTCAGCTGCCTAGTTTTACCTTGGCTGGCATGGAAAATAGGGCGGAGCCCACGCATTTTTTTTTGCCAGCCAAGGGGAAATTAAGCAGCTGAGTGTGGCAGCTCGCAGTTTGCCTGCTTTCATCGGGCTAGACTTAAAAATGCTGCGAAGCCCCACGTGTTTTTGTTTTTTAATAATTATTTATTTTACACCCTACAACGCCAGGTTGATTGCCATACACTAATGTGTATGGCAACCAAGCAGAATCACTGTCCAGATTGAGAAAATCCAGTCTGATTACAACAGCCAATCACAGAGGCTCCCACAGAGTTTGAGCTCCTGTGATTGGCTGTTAGTTTAACAGTGCAGTGAATATGTAATGAGCTTAATAGGCGGCCCCGGAAGTAACAGCGAGAGCCTATTAAACATGATTTAGCTATTGTAGCATGGTGCTACAAACTCGCACAGTGTGCAGTAAGGGGGCGAGACTTTCTCACCCCCATACACTTGCATTGCGCTCACGCGCATCAGATTCGCGTGCAGTCGCAGCATGCTGCGACTGCACTCGCTTCTGACTCGCAATGCGAGTTAGGTGCGTGGGACTCGCACCAGTGTGCCCTGCCTGATAGGGCAACACTGGTCCGAGTGCAATGCGTGTTTTTCATTCATTGCACTCGCGCGAGTCTCACGCCAGTGTGCCTCCTGCATTAAAGTGACACTGGTCAGAATTTAAAAAATTGGTCTGGTCAGGATGGTGAAAACTGGATTTGGGGCAAACGGATTAACCCCTTAACAATTCATGATGTGCTATGTAAGTCATAGGCTATCTCCATGCCTTTGATGCGAGCTCAGGGAGCATTTTTCTCTGCACACGTAAGCTGACTTAATTAGTCAACATGTGCCTTTAATAGCTGGGGGTGGAGTGGCGTTCTGCCACTGTCAATCTATGAAATCTATTCAGTGCATGCTGGCAAGGGGGTGTGCTATCCTGGCTTCTCTTCAGCACTCTCGCAACACGATCCCTGGCCGCAGATAAGTTGTCATGAAAGCCATAGGTCAGCTGATGAATCCTCTTTCTATGGCCAGGGTCACACATACCATCCGTTTTTGGGAACATTTTGGACATTTTTTTTTCAAGGTCCAAAAACTCATATGCGTTAACGCATATGTCTGTGCGTTTTTTTCAAAAAACGCATGCGTTTTTATACAGCATCCCAAAAACGCTGCTAGCAGCGTTTTTGGGGTGCTTTCCAAAAACGCATGTGTTTTTTAAACATGGGGCCCTATGGGAGACGCATGCACTAACGCATGGTACATATAGGCACCATGCGTTAACGCATATGTGTTTTGATGAAAAAATGACTAAGTCCAAAAAACGGCCAGGACCTCTGGGGACACTATTGGCACCCTAAATTTAACAGATCCGTTTTTCTAAGGGCACACAAAAAAGCGGATTGGCATGTGTGACCCTGGCCTATCATCACAGTACTTCTATGAAAACTAGTCCATGGTTGGTGTTCATAGGAAATTATGATTTCTTCTATAAAATGCTATGGCAGGGCTGCATGTAGAAGTGTCAGACTATTGAAGGTTCAAGTCCCCTAAGGATACTATTAAATACAGTACAAAGGAGAAAAATACTTTAAACAATATTAAATAAATATATATACCGGGGTATATATATATATATAGATATATATATATATATATATATATATATCTATATATATATATATACTCGCATGTATCTCGCATAAGCGTGTTTCCACCCTTTTTTATTTCTGTTATCCTTGAATAAAAAAAAGGGCCAAAAGTTGGAAAATAATTGTCTAAACTTCACAACTTTCTATTATGTAGTCAGCTTTATATGTTAAGTATAGCTGCTTTATTTGCTGTAGTTGTCCTACTCTAACTAAATAAATGTTGTCATCATCAGCTATGACCAAAAAAAATTTAAAGCAACTTCAGTCCATTAAAGGGAACCTGTCAGCTCATTTTTACCCCCAAACCTATCACTACCTGCCCCTGCACTTTGCTACTACATCCATAACCATCCCTAAAACTGTCCTGTATTGGTTGTAAAAATGAGTTTGATACTTACATCTCTGTATGGTAATTAGTCTTTGCAACTACATATGTAGTCTGACTGGGCGTTCTTTATGGCTGCATTCTTCCCCCTCACTTCTGTTATCACTCCTGTCAGGAGCATGCACCTGATTCAAAATGTTTGTTGTTCCTTCCGGTGATAACGCGCTGGGGGATTATCGGCTGTACGGGCCAGCCTCAGAATGCACACTTCACATACTCTGGAGCCGGCCTGTACGCCAATACACCCCCCACACTGCACAGGACCGAAAATGATGATCAGCCGGCAGAGCATCATCACCGGAAGGGGGATTATGAATTATGAATCGGGTGCGCGCTCCTGATTGAATGATCATGCTTCAGGATGAATGATCGCGCCCACCGGGGCATGATCCCAGCATCGAGGGGAGGAAAATGCAGTTGTGGAGACCACTAAGTTAGACTAGATATGCAGTCTAGAAGACTAATTTCCATACGGCCATGTAAGTATCAAACTTATTTTTTACTATCATTATAGGACAGTTTTAGGTCATACATGGATGGTTAGGTATGTAGTAGCAAGGTGCAGGGACAAGTAGTGATAGGTTTGGGGGGTAAAAAACGAGCTGACAGGTTCTCTCTAAATCTGAATTCACTTGATTGGGTCCAATATGCATGTTCAACAGATTCTACTTGACCAACGAAAGCATGTTTTCCACTCTGTATTTATTGTAGAGATGAAATATTTTATCCCACCATGAAAGCTCTTGCTTGGCAAATGGGCAAAGAAGAGGAGTTTGAAGGCCTCACACTAAGGTCTCAGGTTGTGCTTCCTCCTAAGGGAGCTTCTGAGATAGAAGTTAGAATTCGTCAGGTAAGAATATGGCGTATACATGTTTAATTAGTGTTATCAAACCAGTAAAATAACATTCATACTTGAGTCTTGTTTATCACAGCTTCAGAAAATATTGGAAAGCTTTGAAAATGACATGATTCATGATGTGCAAAGAAAAATTGCCAAGGACATGACATTGGTTATATCCGAAAGAACAAGAGAAGGAAGAGGAGTTCCAACAGGTAGATCTTTGTAAACAGTGTTTCTGATTCCTGAATTCAAATGGTATCTACTCTCTGGACCACCAACTCTTCATCAGGCTTGCTCTATTGGCATTATGAATAGTGTTCACATTTAGTTATCATACTGCTCTGACCTCCTTTTCAGTGTCTTATCTGCTGGCTCTTCATCTTCTGCTCTCCTCATACAGTTTGCAGTTTTGTAAGTTTCAGTCATAGATCCCTTTCTCTTTTTCTTCTATAACACCTCCATATCTGATAAACCATCAGCAGATCTGCCTTTCAGTACCATCGCTATGCTGACGAAACCCAATTATAATTCTCTAGATATTACCCCCTGACTTGTACAAAATACAATGATGATCAGTTTTCTCTAACATCATATCCGATCTCTATCTTTCAAACTGAAGTTTTTATTTTTTGATTCTCTTCTAAGCTACCTAAATCTGATATTTCTATTCCTGTGTGGTACTACCATAACTCCTAGGTATCATGTTCACTGCCTATGGGTTATATTAGACTCATATTTTCTACATCCACTTACTCGCTCATTTTTGCCAGCTGCACCTGAATACCATCTTAAGAATCTTCCTTTTTCTTACCTTCAAAACTGCTAAATTTCTTACTGTTGCTCTGATTCAGTCTTATCTTGACTACCACGGTCCACTAATTGGTCTTTCTCTCACTAAACTCTCCCTTATATCTTGAATGCAGTTGTCAAGCACAAATATTTGTCCAATACAATGCACTGACCCTGTGTCACGCTGATGAATTGCACTGCTGTTAAGCACTGCCCTACTCACTACAGGTACCACTCTGCTCCTACGTACTAACGAGTAAGGAGCTAGTCTCCGAAACGCGTCTAGTTCCCCATCATGGGGCATCTGTGACGATCTTAATCTGAAGAAATAAAGACACATTCCGCATCACAGCACCGGAGTTCTCCACTTTTTCTTATATACATTCTCGTGTGCACGCCTGCCACTACTCCGGAGGCCGTGGAAGTCCCATGAGTATCGGGTGGTTGAGTTTTTCTTGTGTTGATTAGACCACTCTGCTCCTCCCAGTGTCAAATCATCTCCTGAGCTGCCCCTTGCAACTCATCCAGTTCTGCTACATGTCGCTGGTGCTGGAAAGTCTTCCCCTGGCTTTATTAAGGCATAGCCAGACTCTTCAGGAGTTTAATCACCTGTCTTCTTGGGGTGATGCTTCTCTGGCTTAACTCCTTCCAGTAGCTCCTCACTCCACACCTTGCCTGAGCTTAGGTTCAAGTCACTCAGTGTCTTGTGCTTTGTCTGGTTGAGTTTCTGTTTCACCTTTCTCGATATCAACCTGGCTTGTCTACACTTTTATCCTGAATTCTACTTTCCTGACCCTGAATTTGTGTATTGATCATGTGCTGCCAGCCCTACATCAGAGTTCCAGACCATGTCACGCTCTTCTCCCTTTGTGCCTCATATTTCTTGCCCTGATCCGTTGGTCTGCTGCTGCAGGTCCAAGAACTGCAATGGAGTGGCACTTGGTTTCTACTTTACTGTCCAAACCCTATCCTCATCATCAGAGGCCCTAGTGAAAACCAGGTAGCCACTTAGTCACTCCATTGCAGAGTAAGCCCAGCCATTGGCACAGTGGGTCCAAATCCACTGCTCTGTAACAGTTACAGCACTTGATGATCATTCTCAATAGAATACAATATAAACATATCTATTCCACTCCAAATGCTCTTCACAGTTTGCACCAGCTTACATCTCCACCCAGTTCTCTGACTATCACCTTACTCATGCTTTCTGTTCTGATTATGATCTAAGGCGGCCGTCACACGGTTCAATATTGCGAACGATATCATTTAAGCTAACTGCTTTTTGATCGCTTAAGCGATATCGTTTGTGAATCGCTGCGTGCAATCAAGCGATTTTACAATGTAAAATCGCTTGATCGCTAAAACGCAGATTGGTGAGCAGGAGCTCATATCAAGCGATAAACGCTTGATCAATCTGCATCATCGTGGTGTATGACACCACGATGAACGATCTTCCAGCGTAAGAGCCTATGCTGGGAGATGGTATCTATGGTAAACGTCGGGTTACTAAGCGCCGCGCGGCGCCTAGTAACCCGATGTGTACCATAGTTACCAGCGATCTCGCTGGCCCACATCGCTGGTGAGTCTGTCTGTGTGACATCTCACCAGCGATGTGAGCGATATTGTTAGCGATCGCACGTGCACGTGATCGCTTACAATATCGCTCACGATATAGATACGTGTGACGGCCGCCTAAGACTAACATCTTCCATTATCCAAATTTTCCACTTCCATCTCCAAGCCTTTTCTCGTGCTGCACCAGTTCTGGATTGCACTACACCAAATTCATATAGATAATATTCCAATGTGCCTTATACATTTATTTTTATGTAGAACTCTGGAAAAAGCCAGTTATGAAGGAGAACTTTTCAACAGGTAGGCCGCAAATTGTTGAAAAATTTGTGCAGCAGCTAATGAGTGAACATCGGGGCAATTCTGCAGAGGTAAGATTTATAGGAAATCTGCGTATAAAAAGCGCAGTAGGGTCTTATCCAAGATACCAGACAATTAACTGCTCACCTAGTATGCTTGTGTGAAGCACAATAACCATGAAACAGGAAGAGAAAACGTGGTTTATCCTGCACTACTGCCGATGACAGAATACAAAGAAAGGAAAAATATTGTAGAAACAAGTAGTCTGTTCAACGCATTTCGAAGTAGACCTCACTTCTTTCTCAGGATAGGCCACACACCATCTGTTGCTACAAAATTTTTCCTTTCCTTGGATTCCGTCATCGTCAGCAGCACAGGATTATCCACATTTTCTATTACTGTTTCCTGGTTATTGAGGTAAGATTTATGAATTATCTGCAGGACTAAATGTGCCTCAACCTCAATAGATATTTAAGACCTTTCCATGTGTAGCGCCCCACTAGTCAGTGCGCTACTGAGGGGTACTGCACCCAAGACAAAGAGTGCAGTATTCCTGTTATGGGGGAGGTAATGTAGGTCTGAGGCTCTCAATCTGCATTCACAAACTTAGAGCAGGGGACTATAGGGTTAAATCCTTTGCTGAGAGACCCAGTCCCGGTGGGAGGAGTTTCAGGCTAGTACAGTGTGAGTGCGGGAAGCAGAGAGGCAGAAAGTCTGAGGAAAGAGAAGGAGAAGGAGCTAAGACGGAGGGCGGCCCAGACAGAGAGGGGCAGACAGAGGGTGACTGAACACCCTGGCCCAGTCCGCAGCAGGGTATTGTCTCCAAAGCAGTGCAGAGGTCCATCCCTGAGCGTCAAATACCGTTATGAACGACAGCTTCATAGCAGCATGATCCTCCCGACATACGTACGGTCCCCACCAGAAGCACCAAATCGGGTTGACCCCCTTAGAGAGAGAAGGGGTACCTCATATCACCCAACAGGCATGGTAGTAAGCGGGATTCGTGCAGGGCAGTGCGAGGAAGAAGGAGTGCGCAGAGGTAGGACAAAGAGAGAGATAAAGGAAGGAACATCACTGGGAGCCTCAGAGAGACATTGCTTCCTCCGATAACACCTGGTTCACTACCTGAGCCGTAACATCTGTGAACTGTGTACAAGCTGAAGGCAACTGGAGTAAAGAACCCGTGCAGAGAAACCAAGTGTCTGTGTTTCTTCCTAGTTGACTGTGACATTCCAGTTTTACAGCAGAGACTGCGCTGCCCTATTCTATCATCTCACTACACTTCCCCGGGGGACCCAGCTCTACGGGTACCTTTACACGCCGCTACTGGCGGGTGGATACAACCAACTACTTCACGTGCACGAGCACGCACAAATGGTTACAAACGGTAAATGCACCATCTTTACACGCCGCCACAAGGTGCGCTACGCTACGTTACATCTATCGCTGGATACACCGCCGGGTGCCACAAGTAGCCATCTGTAGCTTACCTTACCTCATTTACACACCGCTACAACAAGCTAATATGGGCGGACCTGGTGCAGCAGGGACAGCACATAGGCGTGCCACAATTGTGGATTACGAGACGTCCGTACGCTGATAGGACAAAGAAAAAACATCATGATTGGGCAGGCAGCGCAGGAGGCTGTTTAATACATGACGCTCGAGCAGTTGTGTAGTGTGACTGGTCAGCTCCTTAAATATGCCTCCCTATGCAGCGACTACCAATCGTAATGCAGGAGCTTCCTCCAATGATCGCTGATGGGGCGCGGTAACCCGGAGCCTGTGTCACGCCCCAGCTACATACCAGGTACATAGCATGGTGTAGAAACAACCCTTCTGTTCCTTCTTTACACGCCGATACAGCTCGCTACAATCGCCTGTGTAGCCATCTGCTTCAGGGCAGTGCTCGGAAACAGATGCATCTACTGCCGGGTGCCTCCTACCGTCTTCACACGCCGCTACTACGGGGTACATTGAGGATGCAAGCTACATTTGTAGCATGTAGCTGGTTGTATCCACCCACCAGTAGCGGCGTGTAAAGGTACCCTACTTGTAGGGAGCTACAACACCTTGCTGCCATCCATTCCCCCGGAGGTCTGCAGCGGCGCCGGTGCCATCACCAGATCTACAGGTGGTGTCACAACATTTATTCCTTTATAAATTTTTACCCCTGTAAATACCCCTTTTTTAATTGTCACCACGAGGGCATAGGCTTGGGCACCAACCCCCCGTGACATCCCTGCACCCGACCGCCCAAGACCTGGGCACCCCAGACCCTTGTGGGCCCGACACATGCACAAGCACGTGCATGTGTTCTATATGAGGATTGAGGAATAAAGCTGCAGGTAGACACCACCTAGCGGTGACCAGAAAAATGCCCACAGGAAAAATGCCCACAGGAAAATTTCCCACATGAAAAATGCCCACAGGAAAATTGCCCACATGGAAAATTGCCCACACGGAAAATTGCCCACATGGAAAATTGCCCACACGGAAATTTGCCCACACAGAAATTTGCCCACAGGAAAATTGCCCACACGGAAATTTGCCCACACAGAAACTGATATGTGAAAAATGCCAACAGACATGAATGCCAACAGGAAAACAAAGCTGGAGAATAATATAGAATTTTAGGTTATATGCTCTGCAAGACGAGGAATGGTATAGAGGTGTAAGTCAGGTGAGATGCTCTGCAAGACGGGGATGGTATAGAGGTGTAGGTGAGATGCTCTGCAAGACAGGGGATGGTATAGAGGTGTAGGTGAGATGCTCTGCAAGACGGGGATGGTATAGAGGTGTAGGTGAGATGCTTTGCAGGACCGGATGTATAGAGGTGCAGGTGAGATGCTCTGCAAGACGGGGATGGTATAGAGGTGTAGGTGAGATGCTCTGCAAGACGAGGAATGGTATAGAGGTGTAGGTGAGATGTTTTGCAGGACTGCGGATGGTATAGAGGTCCAGATGAGATGCTCTGCAAGATAAGGGATGGTATAGAGGTGTAGGTGAGATGCTCTGCAAGATGGGGATGGTATAGAGGTGTAGGTGAGATGCTCTGCAAGACGAGGAATGGTATAGAGGTATAAGTGAGATGCTTTGCAGGACTGCGGATGGTATAGAGGTGCAGTTGAGATGCTCTGCAAGACGAGGAATGGTATAGAGGTGTAAGTGAGATGCTTTGCAGGACTGCGGATGGTATAGAGGTGCAGGTGAGATGCCTGCAAGACATGGGATGGTATAGAGGTGTAGGTGAGATGCTCTGCAAGACGGGGATGGTATAGAGGTGTAGGTGAGATGCTTTGCAAGATGGGGATGGTATAGAGGTGTAGGTGAGATGCTCTGCAGAACTGGGGGACAGTATAGAGGTGTAGGTGAGAAGCTCTGCAAGATGGGGAATGGTATAGAGGTGTAGGTGAGATGCTCTGCAAGATGGGGGATGGTAAAGAGGTGTAAGTGAGATGCTCTGCAGGGCAGGAGAATAACAGAATTGTAGGTGAGATGCTTTACAGAGTAGGATTATAAAGAATTATAGGTGAGATGCTCTGCAGGTCAGGGGGATAGTATAGAGGTGAAGGTGAGATGCTCTGCAGAACAGGGAACAGTATAGGTGTAGGTGACATGCTCTGCAGGGCAGTGGGATAGTATAGAGGTATAGGTGAGATGTCATGCAATACAAGGGAATAGTATAGAGGTGTAGGTGAGATGCTCTGCAGGGCAGGGGGATAGTATAGAGGTATAGGTCACATGGATGTCACACTGATGGTAGCTGATAAAAAAATGCATAATTGCATCACACTCGTACCACAGTCGCATGACCATACGGAAAGCACTCGTGCGACTGTCAATCATCAAAATCCCTCTGATAATGCATACCTTAAGGCCGCGTTACACATAGCGATATCGCTAATGATATCTCTGCAATGTCACAGGTTTTGTGACGTTGCAGAGACCTCGCTAGCAAAGTCGCTGCGAGTGACATGCCGCAGCAATCAACGATGAGCTCGCTGACTGCGGAATGGCCGGGACCATTTTCCCATCGTTGGTCTCCCGCTGTCCAGCATACATCGGCATCTGTGACAGGGGCAACGACCAGCGATCCCCATTCTGCGCCCGAGACGTTGAGCGATCCCAGTGAGCGTCAGGGGACGCAGCATCGGTATGTAGATCACCCAGTGTGACTGCAGACCAGTGATCACATAGCGATGTTCCAGCGATCCCGGCCAGGTCGGATTGCTGGTGGGATCGTTGAAACATCGCTATGTGTAACGGGGCCTTTAGTGTGTCTGTACCCTATAGGTGAGATGTTCTGTCAGGTAGAAGAATGGTATAGAGTTATAGGTGAGATGCTGTGCAGCAAAGAAGAATGTCAGTGGAAATTGCCCACATAGAATTGCCCACTAAGATGATAATGTATTAGATCTGCAGTCCCATGTAACTCCACAGATAATCCAGTGATACTCCTGTGAGTACAGATAGCAGTGATGGCTCCTCCGAATCTGCTGCTGGTTCGGTTCTGCTGTTTTGGGCTGGTGGGAGGGAGGAGTAAGGCAGAATCACTGAGGGTACCTTTACACGCCGCCACGGCAGGCTGGATACATCGCGCTACAGGCTACAAATGTAGCTTGTAGCGTCAATGTAGCCCGTCGTAGCGGCGTCTGAAGACGCGACGCTACAACCGGCGACAGATACATCTGTTTATGGGCTCTGCTCGAAAACAGATGGCTATATCGCCGATGGTAGCGAGCTGTATCGGCGTGTAAAGAAGCAACGGAAGGGAACTCTGGACACCCGGGGCTGTAGCTGCAATGTAGCTAAGGCGTGACCTCGGCTCCATGTTACCGCGCCCCATGTGCGATCATTGGTGGAAGCTGCTGCATGACGATTGGTAGTCGCTGCATAGGGAGGCATATTTAAGGAGCTGACGAGCCACACTACACAATCGCTCGAGCATGCTGTATTACTCAGCCTCCTGCGATGCCTGCCCAATCAGGATGTTATTGCTTCGTCCTATCAGCGTACGGAAGTCTTGTAATCCACAATTGGAGCACGCCTATGTGCTGTCCCTGCTGCACCAGGTCCGCCCATAGTAGCTGGTTGTAGCGGTGTGTAAATGAGCAACAGCTGGCTACTTGAGTCACCCGGCGATGTAGCTAGCTATAGATGTAGCGTGGCGTAGCGAACCTTGTGGCGGCGTGTAAAGAGGGTGCGTTGACCGTTTGTAGCCGTTTGAGCGTGCTCGTGCACGTGAAGTAGCGGGATGTATCCAGCCTGCCGTGGCGGCGTGTAAAGGTACCCTGAGAGATGAGAGCAGACTGGATCTATCTATTATGGCCACTTTACACGCGGCTACATTTCTAGCTTATCTTCTGGTAATTTACTGGCTGCAGTGAAATCATGGAGACATGGTTCTATCTTGTTGCTGTGTACAAATGGAATAATGTCTCCATGATTTCACTGCAGCCAGTAAGTTACCTGTGGATAAGCTAGAAATGTAGCCGCGTGTAAAGTGGCCATTAGGGTACCTTTACACACCGCTACAACATGGTAGAAACAACCGGGTGCTTCACGTGCACGAGAACGCAGCAACGGTTACAAACGGTACCTGATACCGCCTTTACACGCTGCTACAAGGTGCACTACAGAAAGTTGAATCTATCTCTGGATGCACCGCCGGGTGCCTAAAGTTACCTTCTGAAAAGCACCTTACCTCACTTACACGCCACTACAGAGGGTAATATGGGAGGACCTGGTGCTGCAAGGACAACACATAGGCGTGCCAGAGTTGTGGATTACGAGAATTTCGTACGCTGATAGGACAAAGCAATAGCATCATGATTGGGCAGCCAGCGCAGGAGGCTGACTAATACATGACGCTCGAGCAATTGTGTAGTGTGACTGGTCAGCTCCTTAAATATGCCTCCATAAGCAGCGACTACCAATCGTAATGCAGGAGCTTCCACCAATGATCGCTGAAGGGGGCCGGTTTCCCGAAGCCTGTGCCACGCCCCAGGTAGATAGCAAGGTGTCAAAACAACCCTCCTGTTCCTTATTTACACGCCGATACAGGTCGCTACCATCGGGTTGAAATCAACCTGTTTTACAGCTCGGCTCTGAAACAGGTGCCGCAAGTGACAGGTGGAAACAACCGCCTTTACACGCCGCTACCTCGGGTTGATTTGGCGGTGCAAGATACATTTCTCTCATCTACCCGATTGTTTCTACCATGTTGTAGCCGCGTGTAAAGGGGCCCTAAGGGTACCTTTACACGCCGCTACTGGCGGGTGGATACAACCAGCTACTTCACATGCACAAGCACGCACAAACGGTTACAAACGGTAAACGCACCATCTTTACACGCCGCCACAAGGTGCGCTACGCTACGTTACATCTATCTCTGGATGCACCGCCGGGTGTCTCAAGTCACCTTCTGTAGCTCATCTTACCTCATTTACACACCGCTACAACCAGCTAATATGGGCGGACCTGGTGCAGCAGGGACAGCACAAAGGCGTGCCACAATTGTGGATTACGAGACGTTCGTACGCTGATAGGACAAAGCAAGAAACCCATGATTGGGCAGGCATCGCAGGAGGCTGTTTAATACATGACGCTCGAGCAATTGTGTAGTGTGACTGGTCAACTCCTTAAATATGCCTCCCTATGCAGCGACTACCAATCGTAACGCAGGAGCTTCCTCCAATGATCGCTGTTGGGGGGCGGTATCCCGGAGCCTGTGTCACGCCCCAGCTACATACCAGGTACATTGTCTGGTGTCGACACATCCCTTCTGTTGCTTCTTTACACGCCGATACAGCTCGCTACAATCGCCTGTGTAGCCACCTGTTTCAGGGCAGTGCTCGGAAACAGATGCATCTGTTGCCGGGTGCCTCCTACCGTCTTCACACGCCACTACTACGGGGTATTTTGCAGCTACAAGCTACATTTGTAGCATGTAGCTGGTTGTATCCACCCGCCAGTAGCGGCGTGTAAAGGTACCCTTAGGGCCCCTTTACACGCGGCTACATTTCTAGGGTGGCTACAGGTAACTTACTGGTTGCAGTGAAATCATGGAGACAAGGTTCTATCTTGTTGCTGTGTACAAATGGAATAATCTCTCCATGATTTCACTGCAGATAATGACTGACTGATACAAACCACAGATCTTCAGCATTTCTGCACTAGGTCAACTGTAATTCACAAGATGATCACAGATCATGTGAATCCTCATCTTGCACCTCAAATATCAGAGATCTGAAACTTTGTGATGCTGCAAATGGCAGTTTTCTGTGTGGGCAATTTTCCTGTGGGCAATTTTCCATGTGGGCAATTTTCCGTGTGGGCAATTTTCCATGTGGGCAATTTTCCATGTGGGCAATTTTCCATGTGGGCAATTTTCCTTGTGGGCAATTTTCCGTGTGGGCAATTTTCCATGTGGGCAATTTTCCTTGTGGGCAATTTTCCGTGTGGGCAATTTTCCATGTGGGCAATTTTCCGTGTGGGCATTTTTCCTGTGGGCATTTTTCCTGTGGGCATTTTTCAGGGAACACACCTAGCTACGGGGGTGAACAAAAGGAGGTGTGAAGATTCAGTTTTACCTATCTCCCATCACCTGGCATCATCTGTAATGGAAGAGACAGGAAACTCCCACATTTATCAGATAGTCAGTTGATGAGTTGCATTGATTTTCTGTGTATGTGGGCCTTAAGACATTGGAGTTTTATAGCTCATAGTGATTTGTTTTTTACTTGATCCTGGAACATGATATCATAAGAGTCCCAAGCATACAGTATTCTAGTCTTAATAAATGTTCACTTTTCATTACTTTCCTATTGTTCTTCACATTTACAGATACAATGAAGTATATCTGTATGGATTTTACTTGCATATTCAGGACAGATTTAACTCTCACTATTCTTTTGCTAAATCTTTGCTACTATAATTCTAGGTTACATTCAGCCAAGAGCATTTAGCAAGTAGCCTGACAGTACTGGCTTGTGACATAATGGCAAGAGAGCAGAATAACTTTGAATCATACTCCATGTTTTATGAAAATCTACTTCAACAAGAGCAGCAGTTGCTTTACCAGAAAGAGCAGGTATGTACAGCTATGGAAACATTGAACACATCAATTTATAAACATATCTGTATAATGTTGACTTCCCAGTGCTATGTTGGCTCCCCGCAGAAGGGACTCCGGCTTACTCACCAAGGCGGGATGGCCACATGTCTCCTCCCTCTCCTCAGCCATCTATGAGGTCCTCTGTGGTCTGTCGCTCCCAGGGCCTGTTTGTCTATAGGCCCCATTACACGGCACGACATCATTAATGATATCGCTTAAACGTCACGGGTTTGGAGTAGTTCAAGCGACATCGTTAGGACGTTGTTGCGTGTAACAACGAGATTAAACTGCGAAAAGTCGTTTGGTCGCTGATCGCAGGTTTGAGAACATGTTCTCAAATCACATGATCAACGATCAGCCAACCTGGTATATCATTGTGTGTGACACCGCGATAACGATGTCGTTTACCACTTCGCCCATTCACAGCAATGAGCAGGTATCGTTCGCTGGATTGTGCGAACGATACGTGCTCAATACATCGTTGGTGAGTCGTCCATGATATCTAGACATGTGACATCTCACCAACGATGTCAAAACGGTGTCGCAAACGACCGCGCGCCCATGAGATCTTTGCCGACATCGTTCCAACGTCGTGCCGTGTAATGGTACCTTAAGATGCACGGCCGCACTCCTGTATGCATTTAAAGAGCCAGCACACTATTTCAAGGAAATGCACTTCAGCCTATGTCTGAGTGGCACTGGGTATATGCCACTATATCCCATTAGGGGAGGTGCCTGATCAACATCATTAGTTAGTTTAGTGTGTCTTGGGCCTGTCCTTGTGTCTGTTACTTGTCTCTGTGTCCTGCCTTCCCATACCTGTCTGCTCCTGCCATGCCTGCTATACCAGAGACTGTGCCCGAGTCAGTCCCAGCCCTGTGGGTCAACTGCCACAGCTCACTCTGCGCTCCAGTGGGTCCACTTTCCCATGCTCGCTCTCCTGGTGAGAATTATAGTTTGATCAGGCCATAGATCCCGCTGACTCCCTGGCTACTCAGTTTGCTGACCTGAAAAAGGAGGTGAACCATATCCAGGAACAACAAGACCGTATCCTGACCCATATGGGGGCTATTCCAGTGGATAATACAGCTTCTGGTACAAATCTTTGCTTGTCTGCCCCTTCACATTTTGTTGGTGACCTGAAACAGTGCCGGAGATTCATCAACTAGAGAATCCTACACTTTGAACATTTGGCCCACCAGTTTTCTTCAGACCAGGCCAAAGTGGCATACCTGATGTCGGACCTTGGTGGGGAGGCCCTTGCGTGGGTTAATCCCCTTTGAGAAAGAAGAGACCTAGTCACCTTCAAAGTCTTGGACTTCTTGGAGGCCTTCCGGAAAGGTTTTGACGAGCTGAGTCGTGTCCCTTTGCAGTAACCTCTCTTCTACATCTATGTCAGAGTAATCGGACTTTTGGACAGTATGTGGTGTAATTCCACGTCCTGACCTCTGAACTTGGTTGGAATAATCAGGCACTGGCAGACAGCTTTTGGGAAGGCTTATTGTGAAAAATTAACGATGAACTAGCAGGTGGAGATATTACCACTTCTCTGGACGATCTGATTTGTTAGTCTACCCGGGTACATTACCTGTTCCTGTGTCCTGTCTTCCTATACCTATACCTGTCTTCCTGTCTGCTCCTGTTATGCCTACGAAACCACAGACTATCCAAGTCTGTTCCTGCCCTGGGGGTCAGCTGCCACAGCTCTTCCTGTGGTCCAGTAGGTCCAATTCCCCATGCTCTCCTGGTGAGTGTTTCACTTTGTAATGTGAAATATGCTTCTTGTAGGCAAAATTTGTAGGTAGCACATGACAAAAGTAATTGTTAGAAATTTACTATATTACATTGGTTAATTATCTACGTACAAATTTATCTCGTTCAATCACATTTTCATATGTATTAATTGTAATCACTACTAGAATGTAGTTTAACCCTTGTTCCCAACCAAGCACATTTCCAGGGTTTTTCATACATGAGATTTAAAGAGGTGTAATAGGAGAAATAAATGTCTGTTTTTCACATATTTTTATTTAATGAGGACACAGGACCACTGAAATATATTGACAGAATTGTTTCTCATTCTGTAACAATTATTTTTATATATCAGATCCAATTTTTAAGTACGGTAAGTGGTGGCAGGACAAGTAGCAGCGATTTAGATTGAGAGTGGCATTTTTTTACATACTAGCTGTAGTCCCTGGCATTGCTCAGAATAGTAAATAGTGCTCTTAGCTATAAGAAAATAGAATTGGTTAACAAAGTCTTGCTTCTCTCTGCTGAGATACACAGGCTGCAAGTGTAACAGAGGAGCTATGTGTGGGTTCCTGGTGTAATACAGGGGCTTTGTGTGGGCACAGACTTCAAGTATAATACAGGGGCTATGTTTGGGTTCCTGGTATAATACAGGGGCTACGTGTGGGCACAGGCTGTAATACAGGGGGCTCTGTGTGAGCTCCTGGTGTAATACAGAGGCTATTTGAGACCTTCTGCTGTAATACTGGGGTCTGTGTGCACCCTTCCTTCTGTAAACTGGGAGCTTTGTGTCGCCTCCTGCTGTAATACTGCGGGCTGTGTGTGGTCACCTGCTGTATACAAGGGGCTATGTGTGGCCTCCTGCCTTATACTGGGGGCTGTGTGTTGCCTCCTGCCGTATACTGGGGGCTTTGTGCAGCCACCTGCTGTGTACTAGGGGCTGTGCGCAGCCTCCTGCTGTATACTGGGGGCTGTGTTTTGACTCCTGCTATATACAGGTGCTATATGTGGGCTCTTGCTGTATACTGTGAGGGTTGTGTGTGGACTCCTGCTGTTATACTGAGGGCTCTGTAAAGGCACCTGCTGTAATAATGGGAGCTATGTGGCCTCCTGCTATATACTGGAAGCAGTGTGTGTCCTGCTGTATACTGGGCACTGTGTGTGGCCTCCTGCTGTAATACTGGGGGCTCTGTGTGGCCTCCTGCTGTATACTGGGGGCTATGTGTAGCCACCTGCTGTATACGGGGGTTGTATGTGGCCTCCTGCTGTATACTAAGAGCTGTTTGCATCCTCCTGCTGCATGCTGGGGCCTGTGGTATACTGGGGGCTATGTGTGTGGGCTCCTGCTATATACTGGGGGCTGTGCCGCTGTGGCGCCCCGCAACGAGTGCGTCACAGGAGGGTATTGCAGCCAAAACAGCAGCAGCAATATTCTCTGACTCAGCAGTCACACAGTTAACTCAGAGATCCATACCTTACATGCATCACCTAGCTTAGAGGGCCAATCAGGTCCTGGTGGGCGGAGTGTAGTGGTAGTGTGTAGTGGAGAACTGAGTACAATTAGTTACAGTTGGGAAGGAGTAACAACAACGTAGGAGAAGGAGCTAATCCAGCGAGCTCTGCAACCTAGGAGAGGGGGCTTGCACAGTCCCGTGCAGCCCCCTGGCCATCACCCCGGTCGAGCACCATTAATCCCGGAGCCTTACCAACCGATCAACGGGCATCAAAATGTGGGTCCAAAATCATCCCGTGCCCATCTACAGCCGGTTTTCTGGTACTGAAGCTAGGAGTTGTTCAGCACTTCTATGCGAACCAGAGGAGTGGAGGGACCGCTTTACAGGAGCACCCCACCACCGCCACACACAGTCGTCTAGCCAGCGGTGTACCCACCAAAGGACCCAAGGCTCCCCAAAGCATCCGGAACGTATATCCCGGATAGGGCATTCAAGCAGCCTCCTTGTACCCGATCTGGCATTCCTGGGCGACAGCGGCAACACAAGTAGTTAGAATGGAGGAACACCGCGGATCTCTGAGAAACACTGTTCATTGCTGAGTCCACCCGGTCCATTACCCGTCACTGTATACCATGTACTCCCTGCTGGTTACAGTAAAGAACCCGTTACAGAGACTTACAGTGTCCGTGCCTTCTTATGAACTGTTTATCCGCATACTAAGGTAACCGCAGCTGCCTCAGAACATCTTGTGCAGCTCCTGGCTCCGGGTATCACTGCTCAGCCTGTGGGGAGCGTTCCATCTTGCTGCATTCCATCCCCCGGAGGCCCCGCAGCGCCGGTACAGTTACCGGAACTCTCATAGGTGGCGTCACAAAACAATTTAACCCCTAAACTGTTCAACCCATGACGTCTCTCTTTTTGATCTGTACCACCGGGCCCCACTACCGGCAGGCGCGGCACCCCGTGACAAGGGGGAAGACGAAACGCCTGTCCCCCGGAGTCCCAGCCACGGTGAGTCACGGCCTCCTGCTGTATACTGAGGGCTGTGTTTAGACTCCTGCTGTAATACTGGGAGCTGTGTGGCCTTCTGCTATATACTGGAGGCTGTGTGTGACCTCCTGCTGTATACGGCAGGCTGTGTGTGGCCTCCTGCTGTGATACTGATGGCTGTGTGCGATCTCCTGCTGTATACTAGGGGCTGTGTGTGATCTCCTGCTGTATACAGGGGTTGTATTTAGCCTCCTTATGTATACTGAGAGCTGTTTGCAGCCTCCTGCTGTATACTGGAGCCTGTGAATGGGCGCCTGTGGTATACTGGGGGCTGTGTGCAGGCTCCTTCCATATACTGGGGGCTGTGTGGCCTCCTGCTATATATTGGGGGCTGTGCGTAGGCTCCTGCTGTATACTGAGGCCTTTGTGTGTCCTTCTGCTGTATACTGAGGGCTGTGTGTGGCCTCCTGCTGTATAGTGGGGGCTGTGTGTGGCTTCCTGCTGTATATTGGGGTCTGTGTGCGTCATCCTGCTGTATACTGGTGCCTGTGTGTGACCTCTTCCTGTATACTTGTTTGTATGTGTGGTGCCCCGCCAAGCAGGTGTCACAGAGGGGTACTGCACCCGTAAAAGAGGTGCAGATGCTCCAGCTGCAGATGGACCCTAAGATGGTGGGTGGGACCCATTCCCAACACTCCCACACTAGTTTATATGGTGGGAGGTTACCCCGGAGGGAATAAAATCACCTCTAGGGGGAACAAGGAGGTCTTTGCCTCTAGATCTGTTGACTGAAGGTCTCTCGGCCGAGGGACTAGGAGGAGATGGAGGAAGAGGAAAGATGCTAGAGAGAACAGCTAAGGTGTAAGGAGAGGAAGAGGAGCTTCCAGGAGAGCAGCGGGTATGGGTATGAGGGGCCATGGAGAGGTTCGCCTAGACAGCTTACCGGGCACCGGAGCCCGCAGACTGCCATAGCTACAAGCACGACAGAGAATCCGGATTCCCGTGGAGTCTTCAATTCTCCCGGGCACCAGAGCAGTCCACAAAGAGGGTACCAGGCACCGCCAAGGAACGAGCAGCCAGCCAGTAAAGGGTTACCTGACGGCAGTGAAGGTGAGAGGGAGGAAAGGAGGTCAGGCTGGACTTCAAGTCACCAGGCTTCACACCAAACTAGAAAGCAGGAGGGAACGGACACAGGTTAGTTAACAAAGGTACACCAAGGGTTCCACCAAACCACCTGGGATCCACTTGCAGCCACCCGTTAGCTACCTGTTCTTGTAACATCTAAGTGCCAAACTGTGAACTGTAACTGAACTGCTACAATTAACAGTAAAGTACCCGGAGGAAAAGTGACCTTGCCTCTGTCTGCGTTCCTTTCTGCTTGAACTTGTTCCCTTCACAGGAACGCTGCCCCAGAGGTCCAGTCCTACCTGTAGAGGACTTTGCCAAACTTGCCGCATTACCATCTACCTCCGGCGGACTGTGGCGGCGCTGGTGACACCTCACCAGAAACTACAGGTGGCGTCACGACAAACTGTATATATAAAATCCCCTGTAAATAATCACCCCTTTTTGAAGATATACTCTGGACACGGGATCAGGCGCGGTCACCACTCTCCATGACAACAGGAGCGTTAACCCCTTGTAGCCTGATACCCGAGTACCCCAAAGCCTGGGCTCGACATATCTTTTCTGGCATTCACGAACAGGATCCCGTGCCCGGTTTTACCGGGTACTGTGTGCCTTGGACTTGTGCTTTGAAACAAACTTTTTCCGTCATTGCTTGGCGCCAAAAATGGGTTCCCGCCATTACTGCAGGAGGACCCAAGATGGCGCCGTAGCCATGTACTAAACACCATGTGCAGGCCCAGGGGTGTGCCTCAGCCCCTAGAAGAAGGAGAGCCGAGACTGAGGCGCCAAAAAGTGTGGCTGCCCAGATTGCCATCAATCAATCAGGGGGGCAGCCCACAGGAAATTCTCCGGGAGTGGCTGCCAATAAAGAGACAAACCGGAAGAGAAGGACAGAAGAACCAAGGCTCCTTTATACCCGGCAGCATGGCAGCACCCCTTTGGAGAGATGTACTGCGTGAGCTTGAGGAGGAAGCCCAAGCCGCGCAAGGCGACCCGGCAGCGGTGTCCCTCTTAACACTAGAGGGGGATGCTGATTACTGAAGGGACGCATTTGGATGGCTCCGCCAGGACATGGAAGACGCCCTGGCGTGGGTGTGCCAACGGTGGAGCGGACCAATGAACTTTCGTCAATGAGAGCAGACCGCGAAGCGCGAGAGGCAGCGGTAGCAGAGCAAGCCGTTGTGGAATACTGCGCCTCTCTACCACACGTACCACCACCCGTTCAGACCCGAGATACGGGAGTTCAGACTGAACCCCCAACAACATCACCGTCCTGTACCAGCAGTTGTCTCCAGCTGAAAGTAGCACGGACATCCCCTACAGAATAAAGTGTCATCGTCGAGGAGGAGTATGACGAGACATATGACAAGGAACCGGAGGACATCAAAGGAGCATCGGGAGGGAGCACCTTAGAAGCTGCGTGGTGGACCGCGCGGCAGCAGTGAGGAGCCCCCGCCATAGTGAGCTCAGCGGAGACAAGAGTGAACTCCAGAGTCCCAACCAGCAACTCACCACCCCCACAGTACCAGTCACCCCAGCACTCTCAATCAGCCTTCAATGAGAGAGACCAGGTGGCTAGACAACGACTCCGAGAGGAGTGGTTCCAGCGAGAGCAGGCAACAAGGTGACTACGGGATGAGGCAAATCACAGCAGCCACTTACAGTAGAACTATGCCGCCAAGGAACCGTCACCTCTGTTTACCAGGACTAAGGATGGGGATTTCTTAGAGAACCCGTACTTCAGGACGATGTCTTTTTCGCCAGACTTGATGTAGAGTCCTACCTGCGGCAAGGACACCCGGACAGAGATCTTTACCGAGGTGAGCAGGTCACTTATGAGCGGTACCCCGGCCCATTAGGCTGGTTCGCCACAAGAATTTCCCGCCAGCAATAGACTCCCATTGTTGAGACATTGCCCTGTATATATAGCCCCTAATTTTTCAGCAACCATGCCCCTTTATTTTTGCCTTTCTCTTTTTGCAAGCTCCTAAATGAAGAGTGTGTCTCCATGAGTTTTGGTTCCATCTGAAGAATCAGAGACTTTTATTTTTAATTTTTATTTCCCTACAGTTGATGATGTGTGCTGTGTGAGCAGCGGCCCAGCAGTGATAACACACACTGGACTGTGCGGGACAATACATTACCGCTAGGCCCACGTAGTTAGTACAGGTCCTCGTTGGGCCTAGTTAATTAATGTCTTTTATGCAGATAGTCATAGCCGGAGAGTAATAACTTTGCCAACAGGTGACCTGAGGACCGTTGGGTCTATAGTACTAATTACTGCAATGTGTGTATGTGTAACGTTCTAAGAAAAGTGCCTCCTAGAAATAGGAAGAAATCTAAACATTCTTGAATGTAAATAGTTTACCCGTTGATGTTATATGCAAAGAAAAATGCTTTTTCACTTCCGGTAACAGGTACGGATACTCGCGGACGAGTATATTCAATCAAGGGTGTATGTGGCGCCTGTTCAGTCTGTTGACTGAAGGTCTCTCGGCCGAGGGACTAGGAGGAGATGGAGGAAGAGGAAAGATGCTAGAAACAGCTAAGGTGTAAGGAGAGGAGGAAGAGCTTCCAGGAGAGCAGCGGGTCTGGGAAAGAGGGTCCGTAGAGAGGTTCGCCTAGACAGCTTACCGGGTACCAGAGCCCGCAGACTGCCGTAGCTACAAGCACGGCAGAGAATCCGGATTCCTGTGGAGTCTTCAATTCTCCCGGGCACCAGAGCAGTCCACAAAGAGGGTACCAGGCACCCCAAGGAACAAGCAGCCAGCCAGTAGAGGGTTACCCGACGGCAGTGAAGGTGAGAGAGAGGAAAGTCACCAGGCGTCACACCAAATGGAAAGTAGGAGGGAACGGACACGGGTTAGTTAACAAAGGTACACCAAGGGTTCCACCATACCACCTGGGATCCACTTGCAGCCACCCGTTAGCTACCTGTTCTTGTAACATCTAAGTGCCAAACTGTGAACTGTAACTGAACTGCTACAATTAACAGTAAAGTACCTGGAGGAAAAGTGACCTTGCCTCTGCCTGCGTTCCTTTCTGCATGAACTTGTTCCCTTCACAGGAACGCTGCCCCGGAGGTCCAGCCTTACCTGTAGAGGACTTTGCCAAACTTGCCGCATTACCATCTACCTCCGACGGACTGTGGCGGCACCTCACCAGAAACTACAGGTGGCGTCATGACAAACTGTATATATAAAATCCCCTGTAAATAATCACCCCTTTTTGAAGATATACCCTGGACATGGGATCAGGCGCGGCCACCACTCCCCATCACAACAGGAGTGTTAACCCCTTGTAGCCTGATACCAGAGTACCCCAAAGCCTGGGCTCGACATATCTGGCCTCCTGCTGTATACTGAGGCTGTGTGCGGCTTCTTGCTGTATACGAGGGGCTGTGTGCAGCCTCCTGCTGTATGGTGGGGGCTATGTGTGGGATCCTGCTGTATACTGAGGGCTATGTGTGGCCTCCTTCTGTATAGTGGGGGCTGTGTGTGGCCTTCTGCTGTACACTGAGGGCTGTACATTGACCTCCTGCTGTATACAGGGGGCTGTGTGCAGCCTGCTGCTGTATTCTAGGGGCTGTGTGCGGCCTCCTGCTGTATTACTGGGGGCTGTGTGCGGCCTCCTGCTGTATACTGGGGGCTGTGTGCGGCCTCCTGCTGTATACTGGGGGCTGTGTGTGGCCTTCTGCTGTATACTAGGGGCTGTGTGCGGCCTCTTGCTGTATACTGAGGGATGTGTGCGACCTCCTGCTGTATACTGAGAGCTGTGTGCGGCCTCCTGCTGTATACTGTGGGCTGTGTGTGGGTTCCTGTTGTATACTGGGAATTGTGTGGGCTCCTGTTGTAAACTGAGGACTGTGTGTAGCCTCCTGCTGTATACTGGGGTCAGTGTGCAGGAGGTTTTTAGAAGAATAGCAAAGACGTGTCTGAGTTGATTTTGGGTTTGTGTGACTGGTGCTTCACTGAGATTCATGCCCTAGTGTGCACCATTTTCCATTGGCAAGATTCCCTGAAAGTGTCGTAATCATGGGACTGGGGTACTCAACCGTCCAAGGGTTAACAGTTCAGGAAGTTACAGTGGCAGTCCCCAGAGGATGTAGCCTAGACCAAACATGTTAAGTGGTTATTTACAGGGGATAAAGTTTGTTGTAATGCCAACTAGATTTCTGGCCTGTAGGTGGCCTGGGGCTGCTGTGTAGACTTCCAAGGGAGGATGGTGTGGCAGCCAGGTGTTAAGCGCTCTCCAATCAGAGCAAAGGTCCCTTAGAAGGTGTAGAAGGTGGATGGGATGAGGAGGAGGATGAGGGTTGTGGTGCAGTGTGACGGCTCTGCACGTGAATGTAGTAAGGCGCAGGAAGGAAGAAACAACACCAAGTTCTTGTGGACCTTACCATTTACTTCAAGTCAGTAGCAGTGACAACCCAGTCGCAGTACAGAGTCCATCAAGATTATATATATGAAACAAAAAATCAAAAAATTCTGGAGCAGCACTGAGCTAACAATTGATGATTTTAGTGCAAAGACCTATGCAGTGTTCAACTGCTGTTGTATACAAAAATCCAAAAAATGGACAGTACTGAGCAAATAAGGTTTATACTTCTCCTGTTGATTGGCTCATACCACTGATATCTGAATCATGTTGCAATTTCAGATATCCAGTGGCATTGAGGTTTCCATTGATGAAGAATGGCCCCACTATCTTTGTACCCCATATACCACACCATACCATCAATTTTTGTGTTCCAACAGTCTTGGAGGGATCTATCCACAGTGGATTAGTGTCAGATCAATTTTGGTGGTTTTGCTTGTTAACTTCACCATTCACAAAAAAGTTTACCTCATCTCTCCCCTGAAGGCAATTGTCTATGCTGTGAAGATATGAGATGTGCAGCATCTGAAACAATAGACACTGGAAGCCTGTGCTAGCTTTTCTTCTGCGGTGTTGCTATCAGTGTGTCAAGAGTGGGAGAAGAGGGTTGCATTGACAATCAGCACACTGGGCAACACTTTGAGCACATTTTATTAGTGGTCATAAACTTATAAATAACTCATGAAATATAAAGTTACATTAAAACCAAGCACACCATTGTTTTTCTTATGAAATTCTTAATAAGTTTGATGTGTCACAAGTCCCTCTTCCCATTGAAAAAAATAAAGTTGGATCCAAAATAGTCACCACCCATCTGGAAAAGTTTTCCCTCTCCCATATACTAATGTACACATAGGAGGTTGATATCACCAACCATTCCCATTTCATTTAGGTACATATACCATATCTAATTATGTACTCCTACTTCAGGTTCGACTAAAACTACCTTGTGCACTAGAAACAAAATTTGCATTTAGCCCTATGAATTGGAAGTTAGTATGGCGTTTTATTAGGGTTTATGTTGGGAACTGCGCATATCACTGCTAGTGTTCCCTTTGGTATATAGGAGGTGCTGCATTGAGATTTTTACCCTTCTGTATCCTCTCCAAAGGTATCCCCATCACTGGGTTGATTCCTGTCCTTGTCAGTACAGTGATTATGAGGGATCTATCCCCACATCACTCTCTGCCAAAAGAAATGGGGGATATGTCGGGTTTTATTAAAACCTCCCAGGCGCACTCTATAATCAGTAGGGTACAGTAACACACAGCCTTCATTGCGTCAATTCCTTATACCCGTTTTTTTATGCCGACTTCTACTTCAATTCTACATATTTACATATACTAAATGCTCTATAAAAACAAAACAAAATAACATGATACGATTAATAGTTGATACTTTTTTATATTGAAGTGAATATATTAAATATATTATAAATCATGTGTCATTATCTTATGTTACATTTAAAACATGACTAATATGCATGTGCATTAATTTCCTTGTGCTTCATTATAAGAAAGTATGGTATTTTTACTTTTTCAAATGATTAAAAAAATAACGGTGGTTGCCGTAACCAGTATTTTGTGTTTGTACATCATCTGTGAAGAAAACAGAATAAAGCAATCAGTGTACATTTTCACCACAGTAAGTGACTTAAAATACACAATTGGCGATTATTAGACCACATGTATAAGACAGAATTTAATTTATGGTCTACAATAAAGGGAAGTTGTCACCAGCAAAATGCTGTGCAATCTGCAGGCACCATGTTATACAGCAAGGGCAACTGAGTAGATTGATATATAGTTTTGTGAGAAAAGATTCAGTATAACCTGTGATTTCATAATTTAAACCCCTGCTGTTTCTGGGATTTTGGGTTTAGTGGGCGGTCCTATTAGTGATTGACATCTGTTTCTGTATGCACACTTGTATAAGGGTAGCTGCCAGTCATTCATAGGACCACCCTCTGGACCCAAAATACCATAGAGAGCAGGAGTTTAAATGATTAAATCACATGTTATACTAAATCTTTACCCACAAAACAATATATCAATCTATTCAGTTCCCCCTGCTCTATAACATAGTGCCTGCTGATTGCACTGCATTTTCATGGTGACAGGTTCCCTTTTGGATGGTGTATTGGTGTTGGCTTAGGCGGATTTTAAACTCTAAGATGGTCTCTCCAATATACCATAGTCTACTCAGGCATTCTAGCATGAATTACAGGTCATAAAGTGCTTAATGCTGGATTCAACCACTGTTGTCGGGTGACTGCCTGGACAAAGAGCACTTGATGCTCGAAACGTCACCACAACTGGTGCCTATGCTGGAATAAACCTTTGGCAAACAACTTGGAGTGCTGCGGACTTTTTCAATAAACAAATATATATATATATATATATATATATTTCTGAGACACTTCTGTTCTACAAGTACCTCACTGTGGCCACTGTGCAGTTGAAGGAGCTGTGCTATTTGACTTTGCAATTGATTACATCTGTTCACTCCAGCGCTGGGTGCAGCTGATTGGTGGGGATGGTGGGTGTTTTTTTTTTTTTCTTTTTTATACAAAATCAAAAACACACATACTATTAACGACAATAAAGGGGGAAAAAAAAAAAAAAAAGAAGGGGGGAGGATCCTACACTTAAAATTGCACCAACCTGGTGCGATACCATCGTATGTAGAGACATAAAAAAGCTTATTGTACATCAAAATCAAATAAATCAAGTCAATTCTGCTTTTAACAGTAACATAATCCGTTACCTATACTATTTAGGCCATATAATATTTACTTTCTACCCAAGGCTTCCATAACATGGTTATCTTTTTTTTCCTAGAGTTTGATTGAACCAACATTTGTTCATATTTACAGTGTATATTTACTCTTTCTATTACCTCTTTTATGTTTGGGGGAGGAACTTCTTTCCATTTCGATGCCAAAATAAAACGGGTTGCAATCAGTATATGCGATACTAACCCTCTTACTTGACTAGGAATATTTTCCAAACCGATATGGAGGATCGCCATGAGAGGATTGATTAGTACCGTAACTCCCGTCATTTCCAAAATCACCTGCGATATAACTACCCAAAGAGCAGTAAGGGCCGGACATGAAAACCAAACATGTTTCTGGGAGCCTACCTGACTGCAACCTCGCCAACATAACTGTGAAATATGCGGACTGAACTTAGCGATTCTGTTTGGGCAAAGATACCATCTCAATTGCGTTTTCTTCAGTTGTTCCACATGGTTTATACATGAAGACACTCTTTTAATCTCCTTTATACTATTCCCCTAGGCTTCTAATTCTATTGGCACTTCCAACTCCTGTTCCCATTTCTCCATATAAAGGGCTTTAACCCTTTCAACTGGGATTGTTAAAGACTTATAAAACATTTAAATTCCCCTTATATTTGGGTCCGAGGACATAAACCATTTATTTATCCGACCCTCGCCAGAATCCAAACATCCTGATTGTGAGATATTATCAAATAAATGTCTAATTTGTAGATATTGATAGAAATATCTGCGTATCCCACTATATTTATTAACCAATTGGTCAAACGAGAGGAGCCCAGTATTCCCTTCCATATCTCCCAATGTTTGAATTCCCGCATTCCACCACATTTGAAGATTTAAATATGGGATATGGGGCTCAATAGCATATACCGATATTAATGCACGTGGGATCCTAATAAAGGGCAGAACCATAGTCCTCCATAACCTCATTGCCGCCCGCATTGTTGGCAATAGAGAGATGAAAGCGCTAACCTGAATTACCTCTGATTCCAATGCTAATCTAGTGGAACCTCACCTTAAGTAAACTTTTTCTATCTGTAATCATTTCTGATCTCCAGTCATCTGCCACCATTCTCGTAACCCCACCAGGACCGAGGCCTTATGATACGACAATAAGTCCGGAAAGCCCATCCCACCTGCCTCTAGAGGAAGATACAATACTGTCTTTGCTATACGTGGCTTTTTATGAGCCCATATATAATTACTAGCAAGTCGTTGCAGATTATGAATAAATTTTTTGGGAATATCTAAAGGGAGAGTTCTGAGGTAATACAACATTTTTGGAAGGGCCACCATTTTAAAAATATTAATCCTAGCTATCCAAGATGAAGTAATCGGGTGTAATCCTTCTAATAATATATAAATTTTAGTGTGAAGTTTTGTAAAATTCACTTTAATTGTCCGATCTAGGATGTTGTCAGAGTTATGCCTAAATATGGGATTCCTTCGACCAACCACTGGAAAGGGAAAAGACGCTTTATATATTCCTGCAAGGCTGATGGTACCAGTGCCGGGACAAGGCATTTTGGTGCCCTAGGCAGGTAAGGCAAACAGCGCCTACACCCTACCCCCCCCCCCCCCCGAAATATGTCTAGGAATAAAAATGTCAACATACTTTGAAAGTAAATTTAATTTAAAACAAATAAAAGTAGATATAAATGAACATTATGGATATAAATTGTACATAAATAGTAATGCACACGACCAACTCTTGAAATGCTTAGCAGCCATATGGTATAAGTACCTTTTTCCTGATGAAAAGTGCAGATTTTATATCGGACTGCAACATATGCTAAATACGAAATGTAAATCAAATTCTTTGTAAAATTGAAAGCAATATAAAGTGCAAACAATAGGAGGTAGTCCTGACGGAGTCCTGCTGCTTGCCTCCTCGGAGGCGCTGTCTCCCGTGCAGCGCCTCAGGGCCGGCAGGCAGCCAGCGCACGCCGCTGGATTCTTCTTCGGACCCCGCCCGGATTGAAGCCGGTCAACGGGTCCCGACGGAAGACTTAGGCAGACGGCAAAAGCGCAGCACAGCTCCAACAGGTGAGACGGAAGGGCGCAGCCGCAGGGACAGTAAACCCACCACCCACGCCGAGCGTCCTCCTGACCTGATGACTGCTCTCGGGGTCACGGGTCCGGACTCCGGTCAGGCGGGAATGCGCCCTGCACAAGATGGCGCCCTAGGCGATCGCCTAGGGTCGCCTAGCTGTCGTCCCGGCCCTGAATGGTACAGCTATGGGAAGGATCACTGATTTATTCGAATTTAATTTATAATATGAAATTCTACTGAATTCCCCTAATTCCAATAGGATTGTGGAAAGGGACTGCTCAATATTCACACAAGAAATAATAACGTCATCTGCATAGAGACTGATTTTATGAGCAGCTGACCCTACCACCATTCCTGAAATTGAGGAGGAAGTCCTGATCCTTTCCGCCAAAGGCTCCATGCATAGAGCAAAAATCAATGGGGACAGAGGGCAACCTTGACGTATCCCATTTGTTATTTTAAAAGATTTTGATAAAACCCCAGTTGTCCATACTCAAGCAGTTGGTGTGGAATATATAGCTAGAATTGCAGACAGGAATGGTCCTATCAATCCAAACTTTTGAAGCACCCCTCAGACATATCCCCAGTGCACCCTGTCAAAGGCCTTCTCTGCGTCCAATGACAGGAATGCACTGTGGAGACCAGACAGTTCCGCTACCCGAACCAGATTTAGCATCCGGCGGATGCCATCTTTTGCCTCTCTTCCCTTTACAAACCCCACCTGGTCCGATGAGACCAGATCAGGAATGATTTGTTTTAAGCGGGAAGCTAGTATTTTAGTGAAGATCTTAAGGTCACAATTTAGCAGTGAGATGGGCCTAAAATTTTTTGGAGTAGTGGGCTCCTTTCCCGGTTTGGAAAGAGTGATAATAGTAGCCTCCAGGTTAGAGCTCAGTATTGAGCTAGTATCTCTCCACATCGAAAATGTTCTTAATAAAAATGGCCCTAATATCTCCTGAAAAGTGCGGTAGTACTGATTAGAAATACCATCCGGCCCCGGCACACTCGATTTTTTTAATTGATTAATGACTACTAGAGTCTCTTCTATTGTAAGGGGGGTATTCAAAAAAGACAACTGCTTCTCCGAGATTTTAAGGGAGATTAATGGAGTCGAAGTAGTCTTTTATTCCTTGTTCCGTAGGCTGTAGGATCGACGAGTCCCTCTCGAGATTATACAAATCTGTATAGTATTTAACGAATTCCTCAGCAATCCCTGTAGGATTTCTAATAGGGGGAGCTCCTGGCTTCAAAATGTGATCAATCCTACCTCTTACCTCTCTTTTTTTCACTCTACTGGCCAAGACTGCTCCCCCTTGTCCCCTGCAGAATACCACTTGACCTTTGCTTTACGCATATTATTAGCATATTCACATAACATCGAGTCTCGTAGTTTAAATCTTATTGAAAATATATCTTCCATGACTGAAGGTGGTGGGTGTTGAACCCCTGCCGATCTTATATTGATGACCTATCCTGAGCATAATCCATCAGTATAAAATTCTTGGACAACTCCTTTAATTTAAGTATGGTATTGCATTGTAATTGTGTATAAGTAGCATACTGGATACTTTACTATGACTTGTGCAATACATGTCTTTATGTCTTGTCTTACAGGAGTTGCTTGCAAGTAAACAAGAACAGAAGAAGACTGAAATTGGCTATAATGAGGTGGGTAAAAGAAAGAAAGAAAGGAAAAAATAAAAATAAAATATAAATTTACTAGACATTTCCCGTTGGAAAAGAGCCCCCAAGTTCTCAATAGGGTTTAGGTCAGTTGAGAAAGGGACTATGTATTATTATTTTTTATTTTTAAAGGCTTTTACTGCTTAGTCTGACAGTGGAGCACTTTTATGTATGCAATGGTGCATTGTCCGTATAAATCACGGTTTTATTACAAGATGCAGACTTTTTTCTGTACCACTACTTAAAGAAAGTATGTTATTAAAACTGGTAGCAGGTTTGAGAGTTGATTTTCAATCCATCTTTAACCTGAAAACATCTAACTATATATCTTTAATCATACCAGCCCATAGCAGGTTTTCACTTCCACTTTGTTAACTTCTAAGTCGAAGTGGACCTCCATGCCATTACTGATCCCAGCCACAGGCACATCCATCTGGTTAGTCAAGAGTCATTCTCATCTCATCAGTCCATAAAACTTTTGAAAACATCATCTTCAGCTATTTCTTGGCCCAGACACGACGTTTCAACTTCTGTGTCTTGTTCAATGGTTGTCCAATTTCAGCCTTCCTTTCCTTGCCCATGTCTCTAAGGAATGAGCACCTTGTACTTGTTGCATTTCTAGTACTTATGCAGGGAGGTTGCAGTTCTGGATTATGACAAAACTGAAGGATAAGAGGTTCCTGGTCACTTCACACTTGAGTCTTCTCAAATCTTTGTAAATTAATATGCATCTTTTTTTCCTTAAGACGTTACTGCAACCCTATTGACCATGTGCAAGAAAGCTTTTGGCTGTGGATGGTTCTGTGTTCACAATCCTATATCTTTTCAAGAGTGCTGTATCCCTTTGTAAGAATTTAATGTTCAAATGCACTTTATGAGAAAAGCGCAATACAAACAATTTATGTTTTATCTTTTGCATTTTTAACGATTTTAGGGGATTAGGGAGGAGATAACATTGAAAGTATATGGGGACCTATGATGGCATATCCTTATGGGTTCCGATATTTTCATTGAGACACTATTGCAAAAGTATATTTCACTTAAGTAAAACAAATGCCTAAAGGTGATCTTATCTTTTAAGAACAATATTGGTGGTGCTTTTATTTTGAATATAAGATTTCTAGATTCTTAAAACAAGTTAAGCCAATATAACTTCTGTTGGAATTCTTAGTTTAGATTCTGCCATCTGTTAAGCATGCCACTGAGTAGCAAGCTGTTGGGAGTTAATTATTTATCACTTCATTGCTGTATTTCAGTACACCATATTGCTTGCCTTTAAATAACGTGTGCATTTTCCAGAAGTATGAGGTATTGTCTTCACTGCTGGTGTAACAGCACCTGACATGACTATTTTAAACTGACGTTTCATGTATTTAGAGTTCACATTCTTTCTCTAACAAATCCTGACCTACATCACAGCTAATGTGGCCAGTTTCCTGGTTTGTAGCCAACACATTGATGTATGATTCAGCTTCTTCTGGAAGCCTGACCTTTAATATTTTATATAGCAAGCCTACAAAGGGTATACATGAAAGACCTATATTATACATCTTAATTGGAGAACTTCAGGAAGGAGAAGGTCACTCCAATAATCACACTAGAAATGCTTTACTGCCTGATTTGAGGTATTTTTGCTGAACCCAGAAGGTACATTACAAATGACATTATTCAATAAATTTTTTCCACTACTTTGCACCAAATTTTTCTTTACTTGTGTATGTCTTTTTATAAACTTACCGTATTTTTCGGACTATAAGACGCACTTATAAGTGGATGTGCGTCTTATAGTCCAGATATACTGGGGCTGTGCTGATTGTGGGGCTGTGCTGGGAGAGCGGTGTCTGGAGGCAGAGGCAGCCGGTGATCATGTGGGCCCGCTGTTTAGAACTAATGTAATATTCACTGCATCCCCCGTCCATCACCTTTCAGTATTGAAGCTGGCACTGAGAGGTGAGTGGTGGGAGCATCGCATATTACATGAGCCTAAGTGTTCTCACCCCTCATCCTGTATATAGCCCCCCATTCTAGCTCACACACAAGAAAATAAATGATGTAACTCACATCTCCATCGCTTCCCTGCTTGCAGCACTTCCGCGTCCTTCTGTCTGTCCCGGCATCTAATCTTGTGATCAGCACATCACATGTATTCGCTGAGCGCCTCGCTTACATGATCGGATATCTGGGACAGACAAGAGGACATGGAAATGCTGAAATCAGTAAAACAATGGAGATGGGAGTTACATTGTTTATTTTTTGTGTGCATGCGTGAGGATGGGAGGCCATATCCAGGATGGGGGCTATATCCAGGATGGAGGGGAATTTACCAGGATATGGGGGCCATATCCAGGATGGGGGGTCATATCCAGGATGGGGGATATATATTACCTGGAAGGTGCTCAGGATGGGGACATTACTCCCATAAGTGTCAGCAGCCTACAACCACCCTATAACAGTGAATTATAACCACATTTTTTGCTTGATTTTATTTCCCTATTTTCCGCTAAAATCTTGGTGCATCTTATGGTCCGGTGCATCTTATAGACAGAAAAATATGGCACATTTACCACTTTAGTGACCAAGCCAAATTTTGGCAAATCGGATATGTTCAATTTATGTGAAATAATTATACATTTTTCATTCTTTTCAAGGATATTTGTAAAACTTATTTTTTAGGGACCAAATCAGTTTTGTAATGACTTTAGGGGCTCCCTTAAAGTGATACCATTTTAAAAAGAACACCTCTCCATATATTTCAACGTATTGCAGTGATTATGAGAATGTTTTTTATTAATGACATATTATAATTTATTATAGTTGCAAATTTAAATCGATATGTTCTCCTTTCATTCATAAAATTTTCAGGCATTTGACAAAAATGATACAAAAAGTGATACCATTTTATAATAGCACCTCTCAATATGTAGAAAGCTGCTGTCATGTAGTTTATTAACCCTTCAGGTGTTTTTTTTAGGACTTAATGTAAATTGGAATAATTTTTACCACTAAAATGTCACTAAGAGACCAATATAGCTGACATTCAATTGCAATGGCAACCATCAGGACCACACAATCACAATTTCTTGTGGTCAAAGGGGTTAGAGATAAAGACTAGGGATGGGCGAATCTACTCGCTAGGACTCGTTACTCGGCGAGTAGTAAGGGACTCGCAGGACTCGGTACTCTGCGAGTTTCCCTGTGATTACTCGCACAGGAACGAGTCCAATGCAAATCAATGGCAATCCTAGTTTTGTCAGAGACTCTGACAAAACTAGGATTGCCTTTGACTTGCATTGGTCTGATTACTGTGCAAGTAATCGCAGGGAAACTCGCAAAGTAACTGCTGTTACTTTGCGAGCTGAGTCCGGCTGTCTGCTCTGTGCAGGCTGCCGCAGCTCCAGGGTCCTAGAGCCCGCCTGCTCACAGAAATGATGTAGCAGAGCTGCGATTGTTCTCAGTCTGCTCATCCCTGTGCATAGACATCTATATCTATGCACAGGGGATGTAGCAGAGAGGACATCGCATTTTAGACTACGTCGGATGGAAGAGGATTTTTTTAATTAAAGATGGAGTCCCTAATGGCTTTTTTTTTTAAATTTCTAATAAAAAAATTTTCTCTGTGTTGTGTTTTTTTAACCCTTTATTGGAGATTCTTAGTGGCTGGGTCAAACGTGGCCTGACATTAAGAATCTCGGGCTTAATACCAGCTTGTATAACAAAGCTGGTATTAACCCCTTTATTACCCAGCGTGCCACAGCCACCAGGGCCGCTGGAAGAGTGGGGTTCAGCGCCAGAGGATGGCGCTTCAATGAACGCGCCATCTTCTGGGGCGGCTGCGGGCTGCAATTTGCAGCGGGGGGTGCCCAGAAAGCTTGGGCCTCCCTGCGCTGCGGATTCCAGCCCCCAGCTGCTTAGCTGCACCTGGCTAGACATAGAAATTGCGCGGAGCCCCACGCATTTTTTTTTATTATTTCATGAAATTCATGAAATAATTAAAAAAAAGGGCTCCCCTATATTCTTGTGTCCGGCCAGGTACAAATAGGCACCTGGGGGTTGGGGGCAGCCCGTCGCCGCATGCTGGATCCGGCTGGTTCCAGAAATACGGCGAAGCCCACACGAAATTTTTTTCTGACAAATCCATAAAACAATGTAAATAAAAGGGACTGCATCTTTATTAACCCCTGGACCATGGGCGAGGGGTTAATAAAGATGCAGTCCCTTTTTTAGGATTGTTTTATTGATTTTTCAGAAAAAAAATTACATGGGCTTCGCCGTATTTCTGGAATCAGCCAGATCCAGCAGGCAGCGACGGGCTGCCCCCAACCCCCAGGTGCCTATTTGTACCTGGCCGGACACAAGAACATAGGGGAGCCCTTTTTTTTATTATTTCATGAATTTCATGAAATAATAAAAAAAATGCGTGGGGCTCCGCGCAATTTCTATGTCTAGCCAGGTACAGCTAAGCAGCTGGGGGCTGGAATCCGCAGCGCAGGGATGCCCAAGCTTTCTGGGCACCCCCCGCTGCAAATTGCAGCCCGCAGCCGCCCGAGAAGATGGCGCGTTCATTGAAGCGCCATCCTCTGGCGCTGAACCCCGCTCTTCCAGCGGCCCTGGTGGCGGTGGCACGCTGGGTAATAAAGAGGTTAGGGCCAGCTTTGTATTATCAGCTGGCCCTAAGCCCGAAATTTATGGCGGTCACGCCAATATTAGACATGACCGCCATGAATTTCTATTAAATTGTTTTAAAAAAAACACAACACAGAGAAAATTTTTTAGTAGAAATAAAAAAAAAAAAAAGCCATTAGGGACTCCATCTTTAATTAAAAAAATCCTCTTCCGTCCGACGCAGTCCAAAACGCGATGTCCTCTCTGCTACATCCCTTTGCATAGATATAGATGTCTATGCACAGGGAATGAGCAGACTGAGAACAATCTCAGCTCTGCTACATCAGGCAGCAGGCGGGCTCTAGGACCCTGGAGCTGCGGCAGCCAGCACAGAGGAGACAGCCTGACTCCTTACTGTGCGAGTTTCCCAGCGATTACTTGCACAGGAAACGAGTCCAATGCAAATCAATGGCAATCCTAGTTTTGTCAGAGTCTCTGACAAAACTAGGATTGCTTCAGGCTGAAGCTTCCGAGACACATCTGTGATTTGTAAATCGCACACTACTCGCTATTACTCGCTTCCCCATTCATTAACATTGGACTCGCTAGATTCGCAACGAGTAGCGAGTCCCGGGCTCGGACTCGCTAGAGTCAAGCAATTCCGAGTAATTTAGGACTCATCCATCACTAATAAAGACGCCATGCTCTGTTAACCAACCAGATGCCGTTGTCACTATTCATAGCAGTATCTCAGTGGTTAAACTGTCGCAGTCGGTGTCAATATCGATCATAGCTGATGCAGAAGGGTGTCGGCTATAGTTTGGAGCTGACAGCTACTGCATTTTTACCCATTGAGTGATGTTATTGTCCTATATCTTAGGTCAGTAAAAGATGTATTGGTCGTCACTAAGAGGTAAAATCAACAAAATAAAGCTATATTCTATGTGCCATCTTAGGTACTTTAAAATACTTAGGGGTAGCACAGTGGCTCAGTGGTTAACATTGTAGCCTTGCAGTGATGAGGTCCTGGGTTAAAATCTCACCTTTGCAAGAAGTTTGCATGTTCTCCCCATATTTTGGTGCATTTCCTCCAAGTACTCTGTCTTTTTTTCCACACCATAAAGGCATAGTGATAAAGAAGTTAGATTGTGAGCCCCATTGGGAAAGTCATAAAGTGATCATAATGTCTGTAAAACGCTATGGAATTAATGGTGCTATATAAGTGAGCATAATAAATAAATATGTGAACAGAACACAACAAATTGCATTACATAAAGAAGTTGTCACATCCCCACCAGAGCCTGCTCCTGCGACATCTACTTCTGTCATCAGGCACTTCCTGTATTCACTCTGTAGGTGATGCTGGTAATCTCCAGAGATTCTGGTTCTGACTTCTTGAAGGTTAGAGTGGCTGGGACCTGCAGTGCTCACAGTCCGTCAAAGTGGATGTATGTGCTGTCCAGCTGAAGTCATCAGCACCTAGCTTCAGCCTATTGGACAACACCCTGCTAATACCTTCAGCTTTCTGTTAGAAACTAGTGTCCTGTCTTGTATTGGTGTTACTCCTGTTCTATCTCAGCCAGTTTTTAGGGATGTTCCTCCTGGCTCCCGATTTTGTACAGTGCTGCCATGTTGGTTTTGACCCAGGTCCTTGACTATCGGATACTGATTTTATCCTTTTCCTGACCTCCCAGCTTTGACTCTGTTTGGCAACTTTCCCATCTCTTCTGCACTTCCAATCTTATTGACCCGGTTATAAATATAATACGCCCACCACCAGGGCCGTGGGGTACTCTGAACCCGGCTGGACAGTTCTCAGGGGAAGTCACAGTGGTGTGACCTAGCTCTGTGTCCCTGGCCGTGTCATAAAAATGGGGAAAAGTTTATATAAGGGATTAAGTCGTGACACCACCCATGGTATTCAGCAATTGTCCGACGCTGAGGTTCAGATCCACTGGGGCAGTTGGTGATGCAGCAAAGATGTTACAGCTGTCCATGGGTATAGCGTAGCTCCAGGGTAGTTATCATGTCTTTTTAAATTATGGTATCAGTTGAAGCACTGGACAGGTGACGCAGTAAATAATTTGAGGACACAGAAGGGTACAGTCTTCACACATTACTCACAATCTCCAAGTTACAGTCACCTGCCGGGTGCTGTGTCCCCTGGGTCTGTAATCCAGCCAACTCTCGGGTAACTTGGGTGCACTTTACCGGTACCCCCTTCTGGTGAACCTTCCCGTGTCGTTTCTCTGCACTGGCTCTCACCCTCATGCCCGACACCTCACACACAGTGCCCAAGCCAGCAGCCACGGGTCCTGTCGGGCGATGTGTCCCTTATCTCCTTGACCCTATGCGGCCACCTTTTTAGCAAGTATGTGTGGATTTGGCTGCTGCAGATACAGATACAGTCTTACAGTCTCTCCGCTAGTCTGGGGCTGGTCCCCTCTGTGACCCGGTCCCGCCACCCGACTCCTTTCGGCATGAATACAGGCGCCACGGGTGGGTTTCCTACCTCCTGTGCCCCTAGGTCCCTTTTTCCTTCTCATCTGTCCTCTACATCAAACTCCTCTCTCCTCAGCCCTGGGACGAGCCTCTCTCCAGCTCCAGTCCCCAGGACCTCTTCTTCACCCTCTGCCTAACGTCTCTCTCCTCGACTCCTAATGTCTTCTTCATGTTCCGTCTACATCTGGGTGTCCTACCCTTCTCTACTTCCTCCACCCACACCCTCTACTTAGTTCCTCCCTCTAGCCTGAGATGGGGCCCTCCCTAAATAGGGTTTGCCCCGATCCCCTGGCCTGGAGTGGTGTGGTGTTGGATGCTCTGGTGGGTGCCAGGTAGTGCCCCCTCCTTACCCGAGAGTAGGGTTCTCACCTCTGCCTGAGGTGCAGTACCTCTGTGGCGACTGGACCCTCAAGGGCGCTACAAATCCAGATCTCCGTATAGCAGTTAAAGGGTGTCAGGGTTTCTCAGGATTCTGCTGATTGTGCCTAGTATGTCCGAGATAGCCTTTTTGTGCCTGTAGCCTTGGACAGACATCACATTGTTTCTGGCCCAAAACAAAATAAACAATATTACAAATCACTAGAATTTATTAAT
This sequence comes from Allobates femoralis, assembly GCA_033576535.1. Lineage (NCBI taxonomy): Eukaryota > Metazoa > Chordata > Amphibia > Anura > Aromobatidae > Allobates > Allobates femoralis. The sequence continues at coordinate 311,055,770 of JARQOC010000001.1, forward strand.
GTCTACAGAAATGATCAACTCTCATTTGAATAGGATTTCCCTTTTTTCACAACATTCTATATAAAATAACACAATATTTGTATTCAATGTGGTTAGTATATTGTATTATGTAAATATATGTACAGTGTAGTTATATTTTATACAAGGAAAATGTATTATTTATACAATAATCATTATCTAATAGGTGAGAGTGGTTATATGATGAGTGGTTATTGCCCTATAAAACCATGTACTGTATACTTATTAATCATTGTACTACAAGTGAAACCTGGGAAGCATGGTGTAATGAGTACACAAACAGGGTAAAGTCCAAGAGAAAAGAAGTTGTAGTTAGCCAGAAACCGTTCTCTCCACAATTCCTTTAAGGAAATATTCAGCCACATAAAAAGGGCATACTGTTGGATTGCTATACATTAAACACTCATATAACATGATTTTAGGCAACTTACATCAGGTGAAACTATAGTACATTGTTTTTCCAACTTTCTCCTTTATTTTCCAATATTTGAGTCTTGTACAAAATGCTCCAACATACTGTATAAAGCTTGCACCAAATTGTTATAAATCCATTTAATGACTTTGTGCCTTTGGAAGATATTTAGGAGATTTTTGTTATTTTGTCACAGAAGAAATACTGTCACCAAAATTATTATTTTATTTATTTTATAAAGCAAGCTGTTTGTACTATTCATCTCTCTGTGTATATAGGGAAAGACATGTGACACACAATAGAACCCAAAGTGTTTAAAGAGGACCTGTCACTTGCTCAAAAACATTGTTATATTGATTTATGAATATTCATTTCAATAAACATATTTTATGAAAGAAAAAAAACATTTAGTTATACACCTTTTAAAAATTCCCAAGTTTCCCTGATTCTGGCACACTTTAATGTTTTGAAGTGTATTGTTCTTTTACAAATATATTTGCATTTGGTTCTTCTGGAGCATAATATGTGAAATCTCTATTTGTAGTTCAACTGGGCATTTCGTCAGGGTCTATTCTTGGGGTGTGCACTTTTAACTCTTCCCCCCATCCTCTACTAATCACAGCTCAGTAATATCTAACACTGCTAGATCATCTCTAGAGCTGTGACTGGCACCGTCCTAGAGGGAGGGATGAAATCAAATGCCCCCAGGGAGGACTCTAAAGAAAAAACCCAATTGGACTGCAAAGCAGAGATTTCACATACTGAGCTTCACAATCATCAAGTATGAATATCTCTACAAGTGATACATCGTAAAATGGAAGAGGGTTTAGCACTGAGGGTTTTTTTGAAAAGTATTTGGCTAATTTTTAAAAATTTTGATCTAGGGTCAAATAAGTACTTGTCACTTACCTTGAAACTACAATTTTAAAATTCAACTTAGTAAAAAAGCATCAGTTTCTAGTATGTTAAAGCATAACCATCATTTTCGGGTTTTTTCATAAATCAATAGTACACATGAAAATAAGCAACTTTGAAATATTTTTTCAGACAAATCTGCTTCTTTCCCTGCCAGAACCGATCAGCCATTATCAAAATTCTCAATTATAAGGTAAAATCTGTATTCATTGAAGACTTTCCCATTACTAGGATAGGAGATGGCAGTTATTAAATAAGAGCCTTTTGTTAACAATAAACTAAGTAATTCTTAAGGTACCGTTACTTGGCATGACGTTGGAACAATGTCTTCAATGATCTCATGGGCGCGCGGTCGTTGCAGACATCGTTTTGACATCGTTGATGAGATGTCACACGTCTAGATATCGTGGACAACTCACCAATGATGTTGTGAGCAGGTATCATTCGCAAACCCCGCGAACGATCCCTGCTCATTGGTGTGAAAGGACAAAGTTGTCCATGACATCGTTATCGCGGTGTCACACACAACGATCTAGCAGGTTGGCGCATCGTTGAACATGTTCTCAAGCCTGTGATCAACGATCCAACAACTTCTCGTTGTTGTTGAATCGCTGTGTTACACGCAACGACGTCCTAACGATATCGCTGGTACGCCTCCAAACCCGTGACGCATTAGCGACATCGTTAACGATGTCGTGCCATGTAACAGGACCTTTAACCTTAACTTGGATAACTTGATGGAGAGTCTTATTTAATAACTGAGCTCAATCCAATCCATCCAAGGTTGGAAAGATCTATATAGGGCAGATTAAAATGATGCATTATGGGAAACATTGAATTTATATATTTATTTTATCAATTTTTCCTATAACTCCATAAAAGTGCAGTTACCATCGGTCACCACTAAATTGTTACCACAGGGGATATTATAGTATTATGGAGCTTTTACGATAAAATAAAAAGGCTAATGTTGATAAATTTGCTATAGTTGAGAACTTTGCTATGTAGATAGAATGAATGACGTCGTCAAGATTACATTTTCCCTCTGTACTAATCCGAAGAAAGGCAAAAACAAGGAAACTGTTAATAAATGTTGAATGATATATGATACCTACCAGTTGAGTGTGTGAGATTTGCATCAAGAGGGGGAGGTGCAATAGGCTAAGCACAGGTAGAGACAGTGACATTGTGCAAAGTCCAAAGCAGGAGTTGCCTGTGTTTATTTTTAGAATTCAGAAAGAAACAAGCTTTTACATTACAGGCAAAAAAAATAGAAAATAAATTCTGCTTAGCTGAGAAATAATTAAACAAACAGCAGAACCACTGTAAGACCCCAATACACATTAAATAGCTGTCGGCCAAGCGATTCTTTGACTGACAGTAGAAAAGAACTGAATTTGAGTGCAATTTATTTATCTTTGAATTGTACAAAAATGGTATTCTCTGGAATACACAAATTTTGCAATGTGTGCAAATTGAGCAATATGGTAGTCAGCTATGGCTGCTATTTTGCTGAACTAAAATGGCTGACAAAGGGTTAAAAAAAAAATAATAATAATAATACTCACCTTACCACTCACCTGTCCTCCAGCTCACCCTCTGATCCTCTGTACTTCTTCTTTTTACCTTCCTCCATTGTGTGCATCCTTTTCAGCCTCCTTTACTTCATGCCAGGTCTTGAGACTCAGAGGAGGCCTCTTGCGTCACTGCCTGCTGACTGGGCTTTAGTGAAGCAATAGAAAAACCGGAGTTAAGACCCTGTCACATTAAGCGAGATCGCTAGCAAGATCGCTGCTGAGTCACAAGTTTTGTCATGCAACAACGACCTCAGCAGCGATCTCGATACGTTTGACACGTAGCAGCGACCAGGCCCCTACTGTGAGATCGCTGATCGTGACAAACCGTTCTGGACCATTTTTTGGTCATTGTACTCCCGCTGGGCAGTGTGCATTGCTGTGTTTGACTGGGACAACGACCAACGATCTCAACACTACACCCGAGAGAGACAGGTTCCCAACGACTGCCGTATCATTGCTGCGTCGCTGGTGTGATCTAACTGTTTGAAATCTCACCAGCTACCATGTAGCGATGCACCAGCGATCCCTACCAGGTCGTATCGTTGTCAGGATCGCTGGAGCATCGCCAAATGTGATGGTACCCTTAGCCTTGCCAGTAACGATGTTTTCAGGAGGCCAAATGACAGCACCATAGGAGGAGTAATCCCATATCCTCTGTAGTGACAGGGAGCACAAGAGGTTAAAAGCCCTCCCACCCTCATCCTCATTGATTTTCCAAGAACCACATTGGCTGGGTACAACACAATTTTATTATAGTTTAGTCATACATATGTTAAATTCACATACAGTAAAAAAATAGGGAGGGAAATAAGGGTGCTGTCATGTGGACTCCTGGAAACATCGTCACCGGCAAGACTAACTCAGGTTTTCCCGTACGTCCCAATGACAGCACTGTAGCAGTATACGCAAGAACTCATAGCTTAGGGTGGGACAATTGCCTTAAGCACCTTCCTACCAAACACAGTTCTCTGCTGTGAGAGAATATCTAATTTGTAGTGTTTGCATAATGCAGTATAGCCTGGCCAGATGGCTGCTTTACATATCTGTTCAATTGTAGCACCCGCTCTAGTAGCCCATGACGTGGGGAAGACTGTCCTTCTGAAAGATACGCTACATTAATCATGAACCTGATCCATCTAGCTAAGGTTGGTTTTGAAGCTTTACTTCCTCTATTTTTATATGGTTCGACCATGGAGAGAACCTGGATCTCACCCAACCGTTTAGCCATGGTGATTGCCACCAGGAAGACTGTCTTCAGAGTCAAGTTTTTTATGTCCAACTCACTAACTGGCCCAAAGGATGGATTGCAAAGGACTCTTAGGACAAGATTCAGATTCCACGGAGGGGAAAAAATTCTCTGGCTAGGTCTAAATCCCCCGTCGCACATAACGAGATAATTAGCGAGATCGTTGTAACGTCACAGGTTTTGTGACGTAACTGCGATCTCACTAACGATCTCGCTAAGTGTGACACTTAGCAGCAATCAGGCCCCTGCTGTGAGATCGTTGATCGTTACAAAGTGCTCTGGGTCATTTTTTGGTCATTGCGCTCTCGCTGGTCAGCACGCATCGCTGCGTATAACAGCGAGAGACCAATGGTCAGCGACCTCACAGGCTGGTAACCATGGTAAACACCGGGTATCTAGTCAGTGCGCGCTGCCTAGTTACCCGTGTTTTATCATGGTTACCAGAGCTAAGCAGGGAGGACGCTAGTAACTATGATAAACAGCGGGTATCTAGGCAGCGCAAGCTGCCTAGATACCCGCTGTTTATCATAGTTACCAGTGTCCTCCCGCTTCCAGCGATGTGGAGGTGGCTCCCTGGTCCATGGTCGCTGAGGAGATCTGCCTGTTTGACAGCTCCCCAGCGACCAGGTAACCACACACCAACGATCCCTACAGGATCGTTATCGTTCTTGGGATCACTGTTGCGTCGTTGTGTGTGACATGAGTTTAAGTCTCTGGATTGCATTGACAAATCTGATTATCCAAGGATATGAGGACAATGATGTGTCGAAGAAGGCATTTAGTGCCGCAATCTGTACCTTCAAGGTACTTGGTTTAAGACCTCTGTCAAATCATGCTTGTAAGAAATCAAGGATCACCGGAATGTCTGGTTGATAGGTGTTTACAGTTTTGTTAAACTGAAAGAAGGTCTTCCAGACCTTTTGATATATTGCCTGAGTTACATGTTTTCTACTAGCCTACATAGTCTGGATCACTTTGTTGGATAAGCCTTTGGTCTTTAGGATCTCCCCTTCAGAAACCAGGCTAAAAGCTGGAGTTGGTGAAGATTCTGATGAAACAGCGGACCTTGAGTCAGAAGATCTTCCCTCAATGGTAGAAAGATTGGGTCCTCTAATGCCAGATGACGTAGAAGGGAGAACCAACTCTTCTTTGGCCATAAAGAGACAACTGTTATCACTGTTGCCCTGTCTTCTTGAATTTTCTGCAGGACCCTTGGAATTACGGGAGTAGGTGGGAAGGCATATGTTAGGCCATCTCCCCAATACTGTGAGAGAGCGTCCATTGCCAGATGATGATTTCCTGGGTCAAGAGAGAAGAAGGATATAGTCTTCGTATTTGTCCTGGACGTGAATAGGTCTAGGCGAGGCTGACCCCAGTCATTTGTTGGAACATTTCCTCATTCAGTTCCCATTTCAAAGCCTTCATCTGACGCTTGCTGAGGTAGTCTGCTTCTTGATTTTCAGATCCTCGACGGTGAACCACTGAGATGGAGCTCACTATCTTTTCTATGTCCATGAATATCTTGCTGGTCAGAGACTGGAGCATTAGATGTCTTGGTGCGCCCTGATATCTGATGAAGAAGACTGCAGCAATGTTGTCTGATAATATCTTCACATGTCTGTCCTTCAGGACAGATCGGCTGCTCCTTAGGGCTACCCAAATTGCCTGTAATTCCCAGAAATTCGATGATTGGGTCTTAATCTCTGTGGACCATGTTCCCTGAAGATAACGATCCCCCACTCGAGCTCCCCATACGGAGAGGCTTGCGTCTGTGGTTACTAGAAGACAAGGCTCCAAGGTCCATTCCACTCCCGTCCGTAGATTTTACTGGTTGAGCCACCAATGTAGGGAGTCCTGGGTGTCTCTGAACAGAGATATCTTCATGTCTAGGCAATTCTGGTGTTTGTTCGTCACTGCCAGGATGGATTTCTGCATAGGCCTGGAATGGAATTGGCTCCACCTGATACAGGTGATGCATGATGTCATGATTCCCAGAATACTCATCGGCTCTCGAATCGATGGGAGTTTCTTCTTTACAAAGGAATGAATCCTTTGAGGGAGTGAGATCAACTTGTCTTCTGGGAGATAAGATGTTCTTGTACAATAGTCGAGACAAACTCCCAAAAAGATGCATGAAGGGCTAGGGATAAGATTCGATTTTATTTTGTTCATAATACAACCCAGACTTCTAAATGTCTGCAGGACAAACTCCAGATGATGAGTCATATCCTGAGGGAATCTTGCCACCACCAGGAAGTCGTCCACGTACGGAATGATGGTAATATTCCTGAGTCGGATATAGGCTACCACTTCTGCCATGATCTTGGTAAAGATTCTGAGAGCAGATGACAGGCTGAAAGGAAGACATCGGAACTGGTAGTGTAGAATCTGACTGCCTGATGGTAGTGCAAACCTCAGATATTCTTGACTTGAGGAATGTATCGGCAGATGGTAATATGCATCCTTTAGGTCTAAGGTGAACATTACCGCCTCAGTGTCTAACAGGGGAATGGCTGACCTCACTGATTCCATGTGGAATTTTTAGTAACGAACCCACTAGTTTAGGGGTTTTAGATATATAATGGTACTGAACTCCCAGGATGTTTTTTGTTATCGAAAACAGAGAGGAGTAATGACCCGACATTGGTCGTGTATTGGAACTGGAACAATGACCTTCTGTTTCAGAAGCTGCTCTACGTCTGCATGTAGACAGGAAAGTGAAGTAGGGGAACATTTTGTTAGACAGAGCATCTGAGGGGGATTCTGAGAAAACTCTATCCTATGACCCTGCACTATAGTTGTTAGTATCCAGGGATTTTGAGTAACCCGATGCCAACTGTTTTGAAAAACTTCAGTCTCCCCCCTGGTCTGACATAGTCATTGTCATTTCGAACGGGAGCTAGTACTGGGTTGGAATATTTTATCTTTGTTCCCCTTATTAAAACTCGAGCTTGTGGAACCCCCTTTTTTTCTGAGTGCTATATCTACGAAACGGGAAAGATTTGAAAGGGCTGCTCCTTCTTTTTATCCTCAGGGAAGCCTTTCTTTTTATCGGACGCTTTCTTTAGAATGTCATCTAACACTGGTCCGAATACTCTGAGCCCTGAAAATGGAATGGCATCACAAAGCAATCACTGATCTCAGGGAGACCAGTCCAAGAAAACACTGCGGGCAGCCGGCTAAAGCGCTCAACACGGTGAATTCCTAGGCGCATTGCCCCTGGGAATTACGAATATGCAAATAGAGTCTGTGGAACCTCATTTAGGAGTCTCAAACACCGGACTTGCCAAATATCCCTACAGGAAAAGACCTAGCCATGGGGTGGCTCCTTGAGGAGACCACCATAACCACCATATTAAGTGGCCCTTTCAGTCAATATCCAGCTCTTTACGAGTTTAAAGATACGACAAGGGAATACCAAGGCCAGGTATCCATCCACAGACAGCTGTTTCGGGGTGTTGCCCCTCATCTCTGTGGAGTAGGATTCTGGCTAGGTGGGAGCAGTGCCTAGTAGACCAACATCATGAAGCAATCACTGATGTCAGGGAGACCAGTCCAAAACTCTATCCTATAACCCTGCGCTATAGTTGTTAGTATCCAGGAATTTTGAGTAACCCGATTACGACAGCCTTCCCCCTGCTCTGACACAGTCATTGTCATTTCAAACGGGAGCTAGTACTAGGTTGGAATTTTTTATCTTTGTTCCCCTTATTAAAACTCGAGCTTGTGGAACCCTCTTTTTTTCTGCGTGTTATATCTATGGAAGGGGAAAGATTTTTGAAAGGGCTGCTCCTTTTTTATCCTCAGGGAAGCCCTTCTTTTTATCGGCCACTTTCTCTAGAATGTCATCTAACACTGGTCCGAATACTCTGAGCCCTGAAAATGGAATGGAGCACAGCTTGTTCTTAGAAGCTGTATCCCCAGACCACGTCTTTAACCAAACAGCTCTCCTGGCTGAGTTCGAAAGAGCATTGTTCTTGGCAGCAAGTCTGACAGATTCCACCGAAGCGTCGGCCGTAAAATCTGTTGCCATTTTTAATAGGGGCAAAGATTTAAGGAGGGATTCCCTAGGGGTGCCATCCCGCAGGTGACCTTCAAGCTCATCTAGCCAGATCTTTATAGATCTGTCAATTGAGGTAGCAGCGACATTCGATTTAATAATTGCCGCTGAGGTTTCCCAAGCCTTCTTCAAAAGTAAATTTGCTTTCCTATCCATCGGATCTTTAAATCCAGATGAATTTTCAAAGGGGATAGAAATCTTTTTCACCACCTTGGCCACTGGGAGGTTGATTTTTGGAACAGTGTCCCAAACAGTGATGTCTTCAGGATTGAATGACAGTCATGTGCGGAACTCTCTTGGAATTAAGAGTCTCTTCTCCGCATCCTCCCATTCCTCCAGCACCATGTCCTTTACATGGGAGTTAACAGGAAAAACCTTGAATCTCTGCGTTTTAAGTCCTGCAAACATGACGTCTTGAATGTTCTTTATCTGTTCTGTCTCTTCTACCTGCATCTTGTTCCGTACAGCCCACAGAAGAATCTCCATGCCATCCGAGTGGAACATATATCTCTTACGGTCCCCGCCATGTGGAGGGTTAAGGGTCACATTGGTGTCAGAGTCGTCCAACGGATCAATTTCACCTTCTGAAGATGATACTACATCCTCTCTGGGTCTTTTCGGTCCCTGGGTATCCTGGACCCCTGGATTGGAGGGCTGAAGAGACATTATAGAAGCCTGAACTTCCTCTTTAATCATACTACACATCTCATTTATTAAGGCTCCGCGCTTCTCCTTCAGCATGGAGGCTCTACATTCAGCACATAGACGTTTGACATAGGAGTCAGGAAGCTTTACATTACAATCGAGGTACCTCTTGGATTTCACTGTGGCCTTTTTCTCTGTGTCTTTCTTCTTTTCACAAGCAGGTGTTAACTGTTAAGAGGCATCCTAAAAAATATGGAGGGCCTAATGAGGGCAAAGTCTATTAACCCTATGTGAGGAAATGGTGCCACTTACATGACTGTGGGACGACCCAGGAACGGTATCAGGGTGGGACACATCTGCCATTGTGAGAATCCTGTCAGGGGTGCCAAAGCTGTAAGCCTGCCTGTGGTGCTCCCCAGCCCCCCTTTTGTACCTTACCTGGTCGTTCTGTCATGTTTCCTGCTCCTCTGGCGTAGACAGCCGGTCCGCGTTTGAATTTTCTCACGCCGACCAGAAGTGCGTCATCCCGAGTGTCTGGTTTCCACGCCGGGGGGTCCCCGAAGCCCAGCGAAGCCGGGACACCCGGAGCAGGATGCCGAGAGGCCCAGCGGAGGGGAAGCGGCACCCAGAGGCACCAGCCATACCGGAGGGCTGAGGAACTTCCGGCAGGGAGTGTCGGCCCAGGACCCGCTTGACGACGGGCAGGAGAGAGCCGCGGCTTCCTGATCCACCCGGGTCCTGTGAGTAGATCTTTGGAAAATTTAATTTGCCACAAATAACTTTGATTCGAGTTGAACTTTCCTGTATAATGTGTTATGCTACACATGTTGGAAGACTAGAAAGCAAACTGTGGGGGCAGTGGTACAAGTGAGCAGTGAGGTATTCATTTTTTTATATCCTATGTTTATTATGCTCTGGGTTCTGGAGAGGCCACAGATCATAGTATGGAACATTAAATGTTAACTTTGATGCAGAGTGAAATGAATGTTCCTTTGTTCTCTATGAGGGAGCTGCTGCCAGCCTACCTTAGCAGCACCTTATTACTGCCCTGAACTAAAAGATTAGCTGTTCAAATTCAACCATTCATAGATTGTGGTATACCCTAATGTTACATGATTTATTATTATTATTATTAATATTATTATTATTATTATTATTATTATTATACAACAGTTACCCACAGCAAATAAAATCATTATGCTGGATTTTTATTAAACCACTAGTCGGACACTTCATAAGTGCGATACCTTCACCGGAGGTAACGATACATCACCCCCATCTGAAGCATATAGCTCACCTGATACCTGAGTTGAACCCAGAAGCTTCAACAGCTCTACTCTTGGGAAGAGATATACTAAGAGTCCACAAGTCTAGAGAGTCTATCAATGGCCTGCAGAACGCTCCATACGCACAGAGATTTGATCTTGGATGGGTCATTATAGGAGACGTCTGTCTAGGAGGAGCACACAAGCTGACCTTAGTCAACAGTATGCTCACCAACACGCTAGAAAATGGATGTCCATCTCTCTTTCAGCCATGTCAGAATAGTCTGCTGGTAAAGGAGTTACCGAGCAGCACTCCCCTGCCTTCCCTTTCTCAACTCCTTCCAACAAAGACCACGCCTAAGAAGGTAAACAAGACCATATAGGATGTACAGTTTTCCACAGGACAAAGGGAGAGAACAAGACAGCGATGTCCATAGAAGACAGAATGTTGTTGGACATCATGTATTGAGAGATAGTCAAAGACAAGTCAAACAGTTGGGTCGCACCTCTACCATTCCAACCCCGGAAAAGACGCCTACCCAACAACAGGGAACTGGTCTATAGTTGATTTATCTCCCTCAGACACAAGCTTCAAAAGTCGCCGGAGACAAAGAAACATTTTTTTACCTTCATGGGGAAGATATTCCAAAACAACCACGCAGAGATTGCACCTGCACTTCGACACTCAGAGGAGTGTTGGTACTTACCCATCTTCGGAGTGTACCATCCTAAGAAGCCAGGTCAGATAAGAGTGGTATTCGACGCGAGCGCCAAGGAGTCTCAACAGCAGACTTCTAGAAGTGCTACTCTGTTTCCGCAGAGATACGGTAGCATTTATGGCTGACTTACAAAAGATGTTCCACTGTGTTGTCATCAAGGAGGAACACAGAAACTACTTGAGGTTCTTCTGATACCGCGACAACGACCCCGATAAGGACATCACAGAGTACCGGATGAGGGTCCACATCTTTGGAAACAGTCCATCCCCGGCAGTCGCTATCTATGGCCTTCGAAACTCTGCCAAAGAGGGCGAAGAAGAGTACGGGTCAGATGTCAGATCCTTCGTAGAAAAGGACTTCTACATTGACGACTGTCTGAAGTCCACACTAGGGATGGGCGAATACTAAATTACTCGGACTCGCTAGACTCTAACGAGTAGGATCCCGATACTCGCTACTCGTTGCGAGTCTAGCGAGTCCAATGTAAATGAATGGGGAAGCGAGTATTGCAGCGGTTCCTCTGCTGCTGGACCCCATAAAGGGGTCTGGCAGCAGAGGAAAAACCTGCAATTCCCCCATTTTATTCTTTAAAAGCCAGCAGCAAAAAGCCGCGGGCTTTTAAAGAATAGTTTAAAAAAAACGGATTGAACCGGATTGAAGCGGTCCGGTTCAATCCGGTCCCATAGACAGTCATGTTAAAGTTAACCTGTTTGAACCTGACCGGGACAATCCGATTTGTTTTAACATTGATGTCTATGGTACCTGATTGAACCTGACAGGGTCAATCCGGGACAATCCGGTTCAAAGAAGTAGAGGAATAGAATTTACAACTGATTTTCATTGGACTCGTTATCGCAATGAAACTCGCAGAGTAAGGAGTCGGCCGAGTACCCTACTACTCGCAGAGTAGCGACTAGTAACGAGTAGATTCGCCTATCCCTAGTCCACACCAACAACTGAGGTTGCAATCAGCCTCCTGAAGAGGGCTCAAGAAATGCTCGCTTTGTCTAACCTGATGTTACATAAGATCCCCTCCAACAGTAGAGAATTGAAGGAAGCCTTTCTTTCTAAAGACTATTCCAATGATCTGAAGAACTTAGACCTACGCATCCACTCAATTCCCTTGCAGCGGATCCTAGGATTGCTTTGAAATTTGAAGGTAGATGCCTTCACCTTTCAGATCAACAAAGACGAGAAACCCTTCACGCGCAGAGGAGTTCTTTCCTTTGTGAATAGCCTGTACAACCCCTTGGGGTTCGTAGCTCCAGTAACCATCCAAGGCAAAATGATACTAAGGGACTTTACCCAAGAGACATCTGATTGGGACGATCCACTCCCAGCAGAAAAAGCAGACATGTGGGCTGAGTAGAGAAAGTCTCTCGAAGCCTTCACCAACCTTCGTGTGAAACGTCCTTATGCTCCTGTGCCATCCACAGAAGTCAAAACACAAAGACTTTGTATCTTCTTTGAAGCATCAGTCAAAGTGATCGCAGCAGTAGCGTACCTCAAGACCACAGATGTGAATGAACAAAGCCATATCGGGTTCATCAGGAGTCGAACAAAGCTGGCACCACTCCGTGAACACACGATACCCAGACTGGAACTCTGTGCTGCCGTCCTTGCAGTTGAGTTGGCCGAACTTATCTCAGATGGGTTGAATCTGCAGATCAAAGATGCCGAATTCTACACAGATATCAAGGTGGTACTGGAATATAGCTGCAACAAGACATGACGCTTCTATGTCTATGTCTGCAATCGGCTACTGAGGATAAGAAGATCCACTTGCCCTAATCAGTGGCACTACGTGTCTACTCACCACAATCCTTCAGACCATGTGACTAGATCCATTGCATCCATTCATCTTAAGGACACTACGTGGTTCACAGGCCCTTCCTCTTTGTACTATTCAACGCCCCACAACAGCAAGTCTGATACATTCGAACCAGTGGATCCAGATGCTTCATCCTCAAGTGTCTGCACTACATACAGTGATTTCTGGTCACTGCCTCAAATCTCATCGGTTCAGCAGGATCTCAACCTGGAATTCATTTGTTCGAGCTTGCCTACTTCACTTTGCTCAGTCCTGCAATACCTACAAGTCAGAGACCTTGTAAAGCTTGGAATCACTGCAAGCAGGAAGTCTACAACAAAGAAATAGACAACCTCAACAAGGGACAACCCGTTCCTAGAGACAGCGTGCTGAAGAAGCTCGACCCGATAGTCAACCAAAACTGGCTGTTGAGAATAAGTGGTCGTATTCAAGAAGCTGAGGTACACGTTCCAGACAAACATCCGGTAATAGTTCCTGGACGTCATCACATCACGACCCTTCTCATTCAATATCATCATGTCCTAGTGAGACATCAAGGACGGTTGTTTACCGAAGGGAATCTACGAGCAGCTGGACTATAGATAGTCGGAGCGAAGAGAAGAGTAAGCAAACTCATCTTTAACTGCGTTACATATCGCAAACATGGTGGCATGTTTCAAAATCAGAAGATGACCAATCTTCTACCCGACATACTTACTACGTACTGTACCCCCCTTCACCAACATCAGACTAGACGTGTTCGGCCCTTGGTCCGTGGCTACACGACGCACTAGGAAGATCCATGCCGAAGAAAAGTGTTGGGCAGTTCTGTTCACATGTCTGTCCATCAGAGCTGTCCATATTGAAGTAATCGAATCTATGGACACATCAAGCTCCATAAATGCACTTCAACGCTTTATAGCAATAAGAGACCTTGTGAAGGATATTCATTCTGACTGCAGCACGAATTTCATCGGAGCAGCAAGAGAACTCCAAATCCCTTCCAATCTAGATGTTGCTAATGTAGAAAGGTACTTAGGTGAGCAAGGACTTTCAACCTAACCACCTTCTTCGCACATGGGAGGTGCCTGGGAAAGAATTATAGGGATAGCACGCAAAATGCTAGGCTCTATCTTTTTTTAAGCAAACGCCAGACTCACACACGAGAGTTTAACTACGCTCTGGGCTGAGGTCTCAGCTATCATGAATGCCAGGCCGCTGACAGCACTTTCCAGCAATTCTGGAGACCTGATAGTCCTTACCCCTCACAGAAAACTTGTGTCCCAAGTGCTTCACTTCGAGAGTTCAACTACAAAGACCTCTACAGAAGACAATGGAGGCAACTGCAAATCATGTCCAATGCCTTTTGGGACAGATGGAAAAAACAGTACCTCTCCACTCTGCAAACCACGACGAAGTGACAGAAAGACCATCAAATCTGTCGATGTTGTACTCATGAAAGACAGTCAATCACATCGAAATGAGTGGCCACTCGGCCTAGTCACCAAAACTTTTCCCAGCAAGGATGGCAAAGTACGCAAAGTGGAGGTCAGAGTGGGTAAGCTTGGGGAGAACATACTGTTCCTCGGGCCAGTTACTGAACTCGTGTTGCTGCTTTCCCCAACAGAGTCAAATGGTTAGTGGAATCTGTTGATGCCAAGCGGGGAGTGTTCTGCCCATTCATGAGCAGCTAAGAAAATATTCATAGAGTTATACTAGTTATACTAGTTACAACCTGTAGAGATCATTAGTTGCCTGTCTACATTGCTTAGATGTTAAACATGATCTAGCAGAGCTCTTAGTCTGTCCCCTTTAAGAATAGTGTGTGCCAAGGGACCGACCCCCTCCTTCCTCCAGGAGAAAGAGATCCTTGTAGTCAGTGTCCCAATTCTTGAGTGAGTAGATAAGACGTGTGTTTCTGGCTCTCCATACCATACAACTTTCCTCTCGTCAGATAATACCAGTAAGAGCAATGCAGTTACATGTTTTTGTGTAGAATATATGTGAACAGGTCATAATCCAGCCGTTAGTACAGAGAGAACTGTGTGATAGATGTTTTATACCCTGTAATTCATCATGCTAGCATGTTTGCATTGTGTGTAGTGTGAGACAGAGGGGATAGCTCAGCTGGGATCTTTGCTTTTGGTGCAACGAGTGGCTGTGGACTCACAGTAAACAATGGCAGACTGGCAGGCTTCACACAGCAGGGTCTATTGTGCACACTTATCACTTAGTGTTACACCAGCAAAACATCAAATTAAACGTCTAAGGCCGTCTGGCCACTAACTAAACATTATAACCCTATCTACAAAATAAACCTAAATAACAAACAAAGCTCACGTCTCCTTACGTTCTCAGCTCCTTAGTCCAGCAGACAACTGATTCCTTCCAGCCCTTGATTATAGCAGCTGGTCCAGTCAGAAGTCAAAGCCTGGACTGACTGTCTGGAGAGGAGCAGGCAGTTTTCTATTACCCTGAAATAGACAGGCTTTATTAACTACCTGTCTGCTGGGACAAATCTGTCTGACTTCCCCAGCTTTTCCTGTGCTGTTTTGCACAGGCTGACTGCACCACCATCAATACAGGGAGGTATATGAAATGAACCGAGGGGAAACATACCTGTCGTCCAGTACCTCTCCCCTCGACACCTCTCAGTAGATAAAGGTATTTCTGTGTAGAATACTGTAAAGTGAAGTGTATTGTGCTCTGAGATACACTATTTGAGTTAATGCCTTTTGCACTGTATGCAGGCAGATAGATGCATTCTGTATAGAATAGAGCCTACTGCAGTGACCTTTACCCTAGTTACTCATGTTGACTGTAACCTGTGTTATCACTGTGTTAGGCTAGTTTCACATTACGAATTTTGCAATTCCGATGCTGTCCGATAAAAATCGGACAGCATCGGACCGATTTTGGGCCTCATGCAGCCCTATGGGCATCGGACCGAATCGGATGTGCACTAAATGCCATCCGATTTGGTCCCATCCGATTCTGTCCGATTTTTTTATCGGTGCAAAAATCAGAGCATGCTCCGATTTTTGCACCGAAAATAAAATCGGACAAAATCAGATCGGACCAAATCAGATGGCATTTAGTGCACATCCGATTTGGTCCGATCAATTTAGCATGGGGCCCTATGGAGCAGGGTCCAAGGAAACATCTGATGTCTCCTCGGACCCGATTTTACTGTACTGAGCATGCTCAGTACAGTAAAACTGCTCCTAACTGGAAGGTAGGGGTTAAAAAAATAGAAAACATTTTATGCTCACCTCTCCCCGAGCCCCCGCCGTCTCCAGCTGTCTTCCTGCAGGCTCCCGGTGGCTCCCGCAGGCTCCCGGTGTCTGCAGAGGTCTTCTACTGTAGTACAGGACCTGCAGTGATGTCACAGTCACGTGACAGCAGGTTACCATGGTATAACCTGCTGTCACGTGACTGTGACATCACCGCAGGTCCTGTACTACAGTAGAAGACCTCTGCAGACACCGGGAGCCTGCGGGAGCCACCGGGAGCCTGCAGGAAGACGGCTGGAGACGGCGGGGGCTCGGGGAGAGGTGAGCATAAAATGTTTTTTATTGTTTATTCTGGAGAACACGGGAAAGGAGGGGGAGTACTGGGGAACATGAGGGGGCCACACAGGGGCCGTGAGGGAGCCACACAGGGGAGAAGAGGGGGGACACAGGGGACGTGAGGGGGCCACACAAGGGACGTGAGGGGGCCACACAGGGGACGTGAGGGGGGACACAGGGGACATGAGGGGGCCACAGAGGGGAGAAGAGGGGGGGGACACACAGGGTGAAGAGGGGAAAAAGAGGGGTGATGAGGGGGAACACAGGGAGATGAGGGGGAGCACCAGGGAGAACAGCTGTGACAGCTGACAGCAACTGATCCTGCAGAATGTCGGATTGGATGCCTATTTGGCATCCGACTGCAGGGATCAGTTTAGATCCGTTGCTGTCCGTTTTATATCGGACAGCATCAGATTTTAAAAAATCGTTATGTAAAAGTAGCCTTAGTGCTAGTTTCTTTAATGCACCCAGTACTGACTGTGATTATTCCGTACTTGTATTCTAGTTTTTACCACATACATTATCGTTCTCGCAATCAAGTTCATCACCTCAATAAATATAGACTCCAGAAATCCTACAGTCTGTTCCTTGGGGAAGTGAATGAGGGTTAAGCTGTATCCTAGATATCCACAGCTCCACATGTGGAAGAAGGCAGAATATCAGCTGTTCTACCACCTCTCCTCAGCTGGTTACTCTCTCTGTTACTTGTCTTTCTTCTCACTGTCGTCTCCTTTGTTCTAGATGTTTCTTGCTCTTTTTATACCCTCTGTCATGTGTCCCACGTAATCTACGTGTGTTCTTTCTGACCTCACTCCTCCTAAAGAGCTCCATCTAACTACTTCCTTCACCACCCAACCCCACAACAATCGTTCCTAGTGTGATCTGGGTGTCATGGTACCAGTCTGTACCCCCCTTACTAGTGAGTGGGATACTAAAACGGATGCAGTACCTCTGTGGCGGCAGGACCCACAGGGGAGCCACACAAACGTCTTTGCTACAGATTTTTATTGACTAAGGAAACTATTGCTAATACATTAAAGAAAACCTCTGTCCTATTTCACAATGTGAAATGCAGACTGGATGGATTTTTAATCAATGAAAAGCTAACCGGTATTTCCCATGGAAAATTTACCAAATTTTGGTCACCAAGGATCACATACACTCATCCTCAACTTGTAACTGATGCCCTGGTTTGATACAGTTATACTACATGCCTCTTCCCCTTTCTTATTCTTGAACTGGCCCTTCATTAATTTTAATTCCTATTTTCTATTTTTTTTCCCCTGTATTTGATCCCCCAGTACTCGTAAGGGGCCTTCTTGCTTTATATTGTTAAAGTGTAATGTCATGTCATTCTCATTGTACCTTCATCTAAAACCACATACTTCACTGTTACTATACAATTCTTGTACTGTGTCTATATGGTTTTCTTCTCTATGTTCAAAATCAAAATATTGTTAAAAAATGTTCTGCTTTTATTTAAGAAAACATGTAAATATCATTATATCATTAGCAGTCTTGGATGAGAGAGATTTTTTTTTTGCTTGCTTGAGGACACCAAACTAAAACATTTCTTTTTCCTTTCTAGAATACTGATCTGAGCCATGAGCTCATCATAGAAATAACTGCACTCAGAGCCAGGCTACAAGATATTGAGGAAGAGATGATGCTTTCCAAGGAAACCATAAAGAAGCAAGTGCAGGATGAATATGAGGCCTTAATCAGGACTTTGTTTGCTGCTTGTGTATCCCTGAAGGTGGGACAGCTATGTCCATATCTGTTCATTATTTTATAATTGTAATTGACCCTGACGTAATCAGTGTGGATAATGGGTGACCTTGTGCCATTGACCTTTTCAGGAGGTATTGCCAGAGCCTCAGTCTTGGTGACTGCAGACTTCTGAATACTGATATCGTTCATAGTGTACATGCTTTCTGGATTTTCCAGTGCCAGCACCAGGGGTGGGCATGCGTGTAACTGCAAGTGTGCAGTTTACATGCATGCGGTCACGGCCTTGTTTGATATATGTGAATTAACCCCCTCACGACCTAGAACTTACTGGTATGTCCCAGGTTATTCTCCCTGCTTTTGATGCAGGCTCATACATTGAGCTCACATCTTTCCCTGAATATGTTGGCTGATCAGATCAGCCAACATGTGCCTCTAACAGCCGCAGGTGAATTGGAGGTCCACCCACTACTGTAGCCCTAATCACACTTTAATGGATATGAAAATACTAGTTCTGAAAGCTAACTTTAGGCTGGCTTCACTCCACGGTGTGATCCGGGCCGGGGCTGTCCGGTGTAAATCAGGCAGCCCTGGATCGGTTTTTGGCCCCATAGTAGCCTATGGGGCCGGATGGAGCCAGATGGCAGCTCTCTGTCATCCGGTTTCATCTCTCTGGTGCAATCCGGGAGAATTAAAATTATTCTCTCCGGACACAAAAATGATGCTTGCATCATTTTTTTGTCCAGGGAGAAAAATCTCCCCAATTTGCCGGATCCCGGATTCTCCCGGAGCCGGGGCAATCCGGCGCTCCCTAACATGGGAGCCTATGGGGCTGGATTGCCCCAGACCGAACCGGACACTGGCGGCTGAAAGCAGCTGTTGTTTCAGGACCGCGGATAGCTCCATGCTAGCCGTGGTCTTGAAAAATCAGCAGCTGCGGCTGCAATTACAGCCATCCGGCTGCACACAGGACCAGAGGGCACATTTGGCCCTCCGGTTCTGTGTGCTGATCCGGTTCGGGGCTGTCAGGGTCATCCCGGATAGCCCCGGACCGGATCACACCATGGTGTGAAGCCAGCCTTAGATCACAAAAAAATCAAGAGAATCTGGGAATATAAACTTATGTTGACCTTTGACACATTCAAACCAGGATGAATGTGTTGCATGGATATATGTCTTTCTACATCAATTGAGGAATCTTCAAGTCTCGGACCAACCACTAATAAATCACTAATAAATATATCTTTGCCTCTAATTTTACTCTGATTTTACTGACCCAGCTGCTCTTCCCCCTTCCCAAGACTGACCACTATATTCTGCTAAACGTCACCTGTCTTACTTACTGCATTTGTATACACTGTATGTGCGTGTTCAAAAGTTATGTCATTATTCAGTCTGATGAAGAGGCCATAACGTCTTGAAAGCTTGCTATTTTTTACCATCTTCTCAGTTAGGCATTAAAAGGTATCAACTACTGAGGACTCTCAGATTTTAATATTTTTCTATATAACAGGGACACATTGGTAAGATTATCTCAGCACAGGAACATTTTTTATAAACATATCCAATTGTGGAACTTCTTATTATTCCAAGATCTATTGATTAAAATTAATTCTAAAATTAACTTTGTCCGTGCGTAGTGTTGGGTGTAGCCTGAACTGTAAAATTCGGGGCTCGTCTTGAATACCTAATGTTCAGGAACAGACCCGGAATGTGTACTTTCCTGGGACATCCATGTTACAGTTCGAGTTCGGGTCGGGGGCAGGGGAGCAGTAAAAAGAAAGAAAATAGTGATTAAATAGCATTATACTTACCAGTGTCCTGGCGTTTTCCAGCTTGTACTTCCAGGGCCGCTCATTAACTTCCTGGGGATGCACTGCTGAAGGGCGCAACAGCCAATCACAGATGCTGTCACAGAGAATGGACATCTGTGATTGGCTGTTGGAGTAATATGAAATCAACCCATACATTCTGGCATGGTAGATGCTAGAATGTATGGGCTTGTTTCAGGTTGCTCCAACAACCAATCATAGATGCCCAATCTCTGTGATAGCAGCTGTGATTGGCTGTTGGGTCCCTCACCCATTGACTGACATCATGGTGCTGTAAAAGTAAATAAATATTTATTTTACCATGCTAGAATGTATTGGCTGATTCCAGATTACTCCAACAGCCGATCACAGATGCCCTTTCTGTGTGACAGCATCTGTGATCGGATGTTGTGCCCCTCTGCAGTGAAAATCCAGGAAGTTAATTAGTGACCTGGAAGTACAAGTGTCGGGATGTCTGGACTCCAGTAAGTATAATATGGTACCCATACAGACAAACCGCCACCAGAGGTACTGCACTGCTGCGCGGTTAAGAGGTATAGTGCCCCTGTTCTCCAGGTGTTGGGATGGTGCAGCTGAGCCACAACACAACACAACACACAATGACAGGCCCCTCGGAATATGGGTGGACCCTGAGGGAGGACCTAGGCCACAAAGGGGGACGGGACAGTGTTAGTGAAGTTCAGTTTAGTAGTAGGAGATGGAGGAGTAACATATACTGACGGAAGAGTGGTAGTCAGGAGTGTAGATGCGGTGTGGTGCCGACTCCCGTGGGTAGAAGCTATACCACCCTGCTCGTCCACGGAAGGGAGAGAACAGCCTGGTAGAGACGGAGAGAAGAGCTCTAAGGGTGCAGATGAGGCTTCAACCCTCGTACGCCTGAATCTGACGAGACAGAGGGGTTGGTGGAGGACACAGGGACTGGCCCTGCAGATGGTGTGGAAGCTTCAAGCCCGAGCCGAAACCAGAGGTTCCAGACACCTAATGGGAGCTGGGCCAAACATCCGACACAACCTTGGGGAAGGTGGCCGAACTAGGGAGCAGTGCCCGGGAGGGATCCTATTGGTGTCCAGGACACACAGAAGCACCTGTGGCTACCGATACCTGAACTCTGTGTAGCAGAGGGCGTTGAGAGCCTGGGGGCAGAGCGACGACCCGCTTGCCACAGATGAAAGTTACCCACCAGAGACAGAAACACCGAGAGAAAGTAGAGAAAGAGCACCAACCGGGGCTTGACTGTACTGACCCGACTCTGGAGGAAGAGCAAAGTACCAGAGACTGGCAGAGAGCGTAACCGGCGGCCATGTTTAACACCAGAAGTAAAAGTAACGGAACTGCAGCTGTGGTGTGTGAGACTTTTATTACCGGCAACAATTGGCCGCGGAGGCCACCTGAAACATCAAGGGTACTAATGACTGAGGGAGCATCTGCCAAGGTACGAGCCGGGAGAAACCACTCCACTGCCCTGGGGAATGCGCTCCACCTGTGGGGAGCGGGACTATCTAAGCTGTCGGTCATGATCCCCAGAGGTTCTGCAGCAGCAGTGGCCGCCCTGGCCGCATAGCGCAGGTGGCTTCACGATTACCCCTTTTATCCCCTCAGACTTTCCCTAACATCATCCCCTTTATTAAAATGACACCGCCATGGTCACAGGACCGGGTCTCGGCCCCCGTCTGTCCCCATGAAAAGAACCAAGAAGTGAAGATGTGTGAACAACTAGTAATTGCACGATACCGAGTCTTCCTCAGCCCTGGAGTGGGAGTGTCACATATAATGCTTATGTTTAATCACTATCTTCTTTCTTTTTATAGCCCCCCCATAACTTAAACGTCCGAGTTCGGGTTTCAGACTCAAATGCGAGTCACGTCCGGCCCTGAACTTGAACTTTAAAAAAAAGTCCGGTTGGGTCTCCCAAACCCGAATATCAGAGGGATCACCCATCACTATTAGTGGGAAAACCCCTTTAACTAGTTAAATCCTGTGGTCAGTCTCTGGATTTGACACATGCTGGTGGGGAGCATATCTTGACTGCCCAGTGATATGATTATGTGGGCCCCGATAAGTTGTCATGACAGTCGGGGTTCAGCTGATGACCCCTGTGTCTGTGATGACGAACCTACTGTGAACGTCGTCCAGTTCATAACAGATCACCATTTCTGCTGTACCACCCTCATGCTGTACCAGAGCTCATGCATTGCTCTATATAGCACAAGAGATTGGATAATCACAGCTTTAAATCCCAAGGGGACTAGTAAATACAATAAAAAGTGAAAAAATGTAAAAAAAAAAAAAAAAAAAAATACTGCCACGAGTTCCTCGTTAGTTATTAGGCTACGTTCACACACTGCGCATTTTTGAGCGCTTTTTTACGAGTGCTTTTTAAAAATGAACAGGTGCGTATTGTCTGACGGCATGTATTTTCGCACCGCGCCTTTCTGGGAGAAAGCACCGGCGTAAAAAGAATGACCTTGTCAATTCTTTATGCAGCGCTTTTTCCCATAGGGGCGGCACTGCTGCATCTGACGTCACAGAGGGGAGGAAGAATCCTGCTTCCTCCTCCCCTGTGTGACACCTGTGACCGCCCATTTCATTTTGCAGTGTATTAATATACACTGCAAAATCAGAGTTAAATAAAAACAAATGTATGAAAAATAATAAAGAATTAAATACTTACCCTCAGCTGGGTGTTCCGGTGTCCGGGAGCCAGGAGCCGCCGCTGGAATTGCCCTGCTAGGTCCTGTGGTGATGTCAGAGGGCGTTCCGGTCATGTGATATGTATTGCATGACCGCGAGCGGCCAATCAGCGCCGGGAACGCCCCCTCTGACATCACGGCAGGTCTTTTTCCATCAGTACATGGCCTTCGCACAGCTCCAGATGGCGCGAACAAGCCAGCGGAGAAGTAAGTATGAAATCTTTATTATTTTTAATACTTCTAGTTTTGTTTAGTTTTGATTTCGCAGTGTATATTAATACAGTGCGAAATCAAATGGGGGCAGTCACACATGGCACAGAGAGGAGGAGGAAGCAGGATTCTTCCTCCCCTCTGTGACATCACTCCTCCCCCGGCACATAAAAAAGCGTGCTGTCTGAACAGCACTGCTTCTTTTTTTGCGTGGGTAAAAAACGCTGGTAAAAGCGCCCACGCAAAAAAGCGCAAGAAAAAAGTTTTTTTGTGTGAATGTAGCCTAAGCCCGTTCTTTTAACAGGATTATATAGAGCTAAACACAAGCCTCGGTTGCATGTGACGTGAAACTGAAAATTTGTGGGTCAAGATAAAAGAGCAGCCAATTGTTAAATTGGATATTTAATAGCCTTAAGGGCACACTAGACAAGACACTACATACCCTGTGGATATACAGATACAATGGTCAGATATGCAAATGCAGGTGGTAGTACAATAAGCATAAGCAGATTATGCACATGTAAGTTATCAGTTCGATATGAGGCTTTGGTGCTGTACAGCTGCACCATACAATGGCAGGACCTCCATTAGAGGAGAGCCCTGGCCACTGCCTTGCATGAGCAACTAACCCCTTGGTCGGTCACTCTCTTTCCCGCCCCCAGGATGGTCATAGTTTCCTTCCCCTTGGATCTGCTAGCTGAAGCTCCAAAACCTATGATGGATCATAACTTCTCAATATAAGGTCACAGGTAGCCGCTTATGGCTCCATCGGATCTGACCAGACTCGTTACACTTGGTTTTGCAACCTGGCTTCTACTAACTTAAAAAATATATTTGTACCATGTTCGCCAGTAGATAGAAAAATATTAGAATCTGAAAGTCCTCAATGGTTGATTAAGAGACCTTAAGGTACCGTCACACGCCGCCATATCGCTGGCGAAAACGCTGGCAATTCCCGAATCCGGCAATTTGGATACCACATCGCATGTGCGTAGTGGCCTGTAACTGGGCGTTTCTTCGGCGAGAAATCGCCAGTGGTGCATCTCCTGATTGCCCTGCACTGCAGTGAAATCAGGCAATATCCACCAGGCAATATCAGCGCATAGTGTCATGTGACAGGGCGATAGCAATGTAGAAAGCGTGCTCAGACATTCTGGAATCAATCCCGTAGGCGTGCCTGAGCGTGCTGTTTTCCATGCCCCGTCTGCAGCGATTGGTGGCTTCTCCAGCGTTCCCATTGGCTGTCCGTGGCAAAGGTGCCATATTTGATAATCTGTGCGTTCTTCACCACACTCATCTTCTTCTTCTTCTGCTTCACAAGTGTCAGGAAAGGCAGTCAACCTACAAGCGTCATGGAGTACAACATCAGAATGATACTGCGTGTATGATGTTGTCACGTCCTGACTAAATGCTAAATCGTCCGATATTGATGATTAGTATATGATTTCATACACACAAATATATGTTGGAAAATCCAATTCCTATTGCTGGTGGCTGCAATGTCAAAACCAACATGTTGAGCATACAGAAATCACAAACCATATGGGCCCACAAACTACATACTAACGCATGTACAGGGGTTGGACAAAATAATGGAAACACCCGGAAAAATCAACAAAAGTTAGTTTAATATGGTGTAGGTCCACCTTTTGCGGAGATTACAGCCTCAATTATCTGAGGTATGGATTCATACAAGGTGATATCATTGGCCCGGCGGATCTCCACGAAATAGCACCCCAGATCATCACAGAACCTCCACCATGTTTTACGGTTGGGAGAAGGCAGTCTGGATGGAATGCTTCTTTCGGCTGTTTCCAAATGTACACTCGGCCGGAGGTCGGAAAATGAGGTAAACGATGATTCGTTTTGAGAATATCACATGTTTCCACTACTCGAGGAACAAATTGTGGAGGTTTCTACACCACTCTAAACGCTTGGAAACATTTGTCATTGAGAGCAGCGGTTTTCTAATTGCAGCTCTTCCGTGGAATCCAGATTTGTGCAGCTCCTGACGAACAGTTTTCATGGAAACTGGGTTCTGTAGGTGTTCATTGAGCTCAGCAGTGATTTTCTGAGCCATGGTCTTGCGATCCTCTCTCACAATTCGCTTTAGAGTCCGACGGTCTCTCTCAGTTAACTTCGACTTTCGGGCGGACCTGTGCTTTGCTGCAGACATTTTTCCTTCTCTTTCAAACGCAGTCATTACTTTGGAGACAGTACCTCTTGACACGCCAAGCATTCGGGCACTTTCTGTTACACATCGCCTGCCATACGAACACCAACAATTTGGCCTTTTTGAAAATCCGAAAGGTCTGCCATTGGTATCAGGTTCTCATCAATGTTCTTGCAATTCGGCAAAACAAATAGTTAATTTATATACACATATCACTTAACACAAATAATCAACTACAAAACATTAACATATGTCATAGTTTGCATGTTTATAACATGTTCGGAGATTATGATGCCAAAACGTTAGGTGTTTCCATTATTTTGTCCAACCCTGTATGTCTTGCATTTGCTACTCACGTCCGTCACCCTGCGGTTCATTCTTGAGTTAGTTTGGTGACACCACGGCGTACCTGAAAGGCTCACC
Organism: Allobates femoralis; assembly: GCA_033576535.1. NCBI lineage: Eukaryota > Metazoa > Chordata > Amphibia > Anura > Aromobatidae > Allobates > Allobates femoralis. The sequence continues at coordinate 311,081,062 of JARQOC010000001.1, forward strand.
ACTCTGTTGCGACTTAAGTTGTCTGGGACCTCAAGTCTCCTCGGCGTAACCAGCATGCGCTATGACGTCATGTCGTTGTTGGACGTTGTGCCCTGCCTTCCAGGTGCTTTCCCTTTTCCTGCAGAGATAGTGATGGCGTCAGGACAGAGAGCTGCAGCATGGGGCGAGCCAGAGCTGTTTATCCTGATTGCCATCCTGGACAGGTGGGATTATTGGTGCCACCATCGGCACCAGAACCCACGTCTCCACAAGCAGGCCATCCTGCGCAAAGTGAAAAGGGCCCTGCTGAGGAGACTGTGTGTGGACCGCACCACCCAGCAGATCCAGAAGAAGGTGACGGGCTTGATATACAAGTGTCCAGGGCGCATTCAACATGTGGGCACGGATTATGAGGCTGCGTGGTGAGTAATTGTGATACACACATACCTCATCCCAACATCAAACAAACATGTAGCCCCACATGGAAGTGTAGCCTGTCAGATAGGTACCCTGAGTAGATGATGTTGAGGCACCCTCACCATCTGCAGGGTGTGCAAAATGCAACATGAAGGTGCAGAGTACACTACTATGTGTTGGCATTGTTGACGTCAACATTGCCGTTTTAACAGTAGATCTACACACATAGCTGTAAAGGCTGAAGTCAGCATCTACATCTTGTAAGTCATATAATGCCCACCATTATACATACAGCCAATATCTGTGTGCTGTGTGACATATAGCCTGCCACACAATGGTGGTGAGAATGCCAAAAGATCCATTACACATAACATAAATGTATACTGGCACATGACCAGTCCACCACCTGTTTCCTGTGTGGTCATGTGCATCTGTACATTAGCCTTGATATATATGGATGGGTCAGTTTTGTTTGTTCCTAAATTAACACTGTGTATTGTTGGCCAATATGCCATAATTACTCCCCTGGATCCACACACATAGTTCAGCCATGACCTGACACAATCCATGCACATGTCCAGAGTGTTGTTTGTTGCTTACCGACGTCACCAACAGACGCACACATAGCCATTCATAGTGTAATCCACAGAGCAACAGACGAGCAGTCCTGTATGGCACTTTGGTGATGCCAGAGTGTCTTGCAGAAGCCGCAACACATGGCACGAGCGTGGAGTAGTGAGATAGTAGAAAGGGCACATGCGTCATGTAGTGGGCAGACTTCCAGACAAGGCTGACCAATGGTAACAAAGTTGTGTAGGTCAGAGTGGTAGTGGCGTGATGTAACACACTCTGCCACGCCTGTCTCCTCGCCATGGTCAAACTCTACGCCCACATCGCTGATGTGGTTGTGGCGTCTGACGTGGCGATGTATGAAGGGAAGATCGCTTCCGGTCTTCTGCAGGCAATTTCTGGAACGCAGGATTGCTGGAGATCGCACGTGAGATCGATATGTGTCACTGCTCCACAGCAATCACAAAAAATTGCCCGAAACGTGTGAGCTCACATCAAATCGCCAGCGATATGGAAGCCATATAGCGGCGTGTGACGGTACCTTTAGTGTCTCGAAAACTTGCTTTCCTTTTTCTTACCATATTTTCGGTTAGCCAAAAAAGGTATCAACCACTGAGGACTCTCAACTTCTAATATTTGGCTTCTACTAGCGTTTCTATGTGCAGTATCTTCCCTTCCCAGGGTACTAGAATTGATCAATACCCAGGTGACCCATTCCCGAGAGCTTGAAAATGTAACCAGTATATGGCTAGGATGTAAAATAACTCAATAAATCCTTATGAAATTACGGCCCCTGTCTGGCTGTAAAGGTGCTGTCACAAGCCGCCATATGGCTTCCATATCGCCGGCGATTTGACGTGAGTGCGCACGTTTCAGGCACTTTTTTTCAGATTGCTGTGGAGCTGTCACAATTAGCTATCTAACGTACGATCTTCGGCGATCCTATGTCCCGGAAATCGCCTGAAGAACGGAAGCGATCTTCCCTTCAGACATTGCCGCGTCACACGCCACAATCGTAGTGGTGATGTGGCCATACTGTTTTGATAGGGGCGTGATAGAGTGTGTTTCACCATGCCCCTAGCACTGCGATTGGTGGACAGAACTGCGTTCCCATTGGTCAGCCTTGCGTGAATCCACGGGTCATCAAATAAGGCGCCTCGGACACGGCCAGACAATTGGAACCCAGTACCACCCACCAATCGCCGCAGATGCGGCGCAAAAAAACACCATCCAAGCATGCCTATGGGATTGATATTGGGATTGATTTCAGGATCGCTGTGTACAAGGCTACTGCCCTGTCACACGCCACGATGCGCTGAAATCGCCTGGTGTATATCGCCTGATTACACTGCAGTGCAGAGCAATCAGGCGATGCTCCACCAGCGATTTCTCGACGTAGAATTGCCCAGTCACACACCACTACGCACATGCGATGTGGTTTCCACATCGCCGGATTCGGGAATTGCCAGCCATCTCGCCGGTGATATGGCGGCGTGTGACGGTACCTTAAGTGTTCTTTGAAGCAGATAGATAGGCAGTTTGCATTTCCCAGAAGGGGTTGGTTCGTCCTGCCAGAAAGGCCTTGGTCTTAGTGAGGCTGCAAAGGGTGTGAGTTTTATCCCTTGGGGTTTTTGAAGCTGGACCACCTGCTGAGCCGGGTGTCCTGTTTCAGCTTCACATTTTGAAGGAGGTCCATAATCTCAGACAGTCAATTAGCACAATATTATATTCACCATATTCTTCACAGATGTTAAAAACAATAAATCATTATAGAATCATTCTTAAAATATATGACTGGAGGAAACAGAGCGTTCTTCAGACTAACAAAAGGTTAACAATAAAAACTGTCCTGATATACGCCACCGCCATGCCTCACTAACATCTGTCTTTCTGCACATTGTACTTTGACTCTGGGAAGAAAGTATAGAAAATATGTGTGGCACCCTTGCGAGTCCAGTCGCCCCAGAGATACTGCATCTCTCTGATGGTACCTTTACACGCCGCGACGGCAGGCTGGATACATCCCGCTACTTTACGTGCACGAGCACGCTCAAACGGTTACAAACGGTCAACGCACCCTCTTTACACGCCGCCATAAGGTGCGCTACGCCACGCTACATCTGTAGCTAGCTACATCGCCGGGTGTGTCAAGTAGCCAGCTGTAGCTTAGCGTACCACGTTTACACAGCACTACAACAAGCTAATATGGGCGGACCTGGTACAGCAGGGACAGCACATAGGCGTGCCACAATCTTGGATTACGAGCCGTCCGTACGATGATAGGACAGCGCAATATCATCATGATTGGGCAGGCATCGCAGGAGGCTGTTTAATACATGACGCTCGAGCAAATGTGTAGTGTGACTGGTCAGCTCCTTAAATATGCCGCCCTATGCAGCGACTACCAATCGTCATGCAGGAGCTTCCTCCAATGATCGGTGATGGGGCGCGGTATCCCGGAGCCTGGGTCACGCCTTAGCTACATTGCAGCTACAGCCCCGGGTGTCCAGAGTTCCCTTCCGTTGCCTCTTTACACGCCGATACAGCTCGCTACCATCGGCGATGTAGCCATCAGTTTTCGAGCAGAGCTAGGAAACAGATGTATCTGTTGCCGGCTGTAGCGTCACGTCTTCAGATGCCGCTACGACGGGCTACATTGGCGCTACAAGCTACATTTGTAGCCTGTAGCGGGATGTATCCAGCCTGCCGTCGCGGCGTGTAAAGGTACCATTAGCGTGTAGTATCCCAATCATTGGTAAGGGGAGTACAGACCGATGCCGGGACACCCAGACCACACTAGGAATGATTGTAGTGGGGTTGGGTGACGAAGGGAGTTAGTTAGAGGGAGCACTTTGGGAGGAATGAGGTCAGAAAGAACACACGTAGATGACGTGGAACATGTGACAAAGGAGTACAAATAGAGTGAGAAACATCTAGAATGTAGGAGATTGGGCCTTGTGCGCTTTACTAGTGGTCTTAAAGAACTCTGAACTGTGCCCAGTGAAAAGCACAAGCGCCATTACTAACAAGGAGGGAGTGGTATGACCTCCCTTCGTGGGCCGGTTTACAGAGAAGCGCGAAAAGCCATGCCCGCCAACCAAAGGAACTCTTGTGCAGCAGACCGTGCCAGCTAACAAAAACAATCCACTCAGAGGTGTGGCCGACAGCACTCAGAACAAGAACCACCCAGAGAAGGGAGCAGGAGATGAAGGGAGTTATAATCACCGGAGCAAGATGGCAGCCAAGTACTCGGACATCCTGATGGAGGAAGAGTTCTAATTCGACGAGATGGAGGAGAACATGGGAAAGCTGTCACTGCTGGACCTGCAGAGCAAGGTGTAGAACCTGGGTCAGCAACTGACCAAGGCCCAGATGGAGGTGGTGCAAGTGTAGAAAGACAATCTGCTGAACAGGATGATTCAAGGTGGACGCCATCGAGACCAGTCGCCAGCCCTGGACGAAGAAGCTTAGGTCAGTGCCGAGAAAGCTGCAGGTACCAAAACCATACGGCGGCTGACGACACGTTGGTAGTCCACGTTCTGTAGTGCAGCACAGATGAGTGGCCCCACTAGAGCCCATCTGGCCATGGAGGAAGTGTACGTGGAGCGGGAGGTCATCCGATGGGTCGACCATGGGGACTCGCTAATGGGTTTCCCGGGAGGAAGGCCCACAGTAGAGACACTGAGCTGGGTGGAATACTGCCATCAGCAGAGGGCCAAGCAGGAGACCCAGAGGAAAGCAAGAGATGGAGTGGGAGGCTAAATGGCTTGCCGTGGAGGAGCGGAACCTGCATGAAATGCAACAGGTCCCACGATCCAAGTTAGCGGAGCGGGGCCCGATCTATCAGGGATCCATGGTCCGATTCAACCAGGACAAGGCCTGGGGATTTGTCAAAGAGCGGAGGAGTGGCCAAGAACTCTTTATAACCCGGCGGGACGTTGAATCCCACCTGCCAGAAGGTCACCCTGGTCACGACCTACAGCTTGGCGATAGAGTCACCTTTACCCAGCACCTGGGAGAGTGGGGGTGGTACGCCCTGGACATCCACCTAGTAAAGGACGAGCCACCCGCTTACACAGCAGAGCCCCAGGTTTTTGAGCTGATAGCCGTGCCTGTGCAGTCTCGGTGGTTTCACCAGCCATCCGCACCAACGCAAACACCCTGTCCCAGAACTGTAGAGGTTGCTACACAGACTGTGCCGGGAGGAGCCACAATGGTAGTAGCTAGTGTCAGAGAAGTGGCTACACAGACTGATCCTGTCCCATTGGCAGCAGTAACTGTAGAGAACCTGGCTGCGCTGTGTGACGTTAAAGAGGACAAGCCACCCTGGCATACGGAAAAAGCCACAATCTAATATGTGGTGAGGTAGTTGATGTAGCCGTGTACATGGTTTTGCTTTCTTACTAAGCCGCTTAGGGTATAAGTATATGTTTATAATATCTTATGTAATTATGTGCCTATGTAGATGTAATGAGGTGTGCAATTCAGACTGTATCATAGAAATGGATATGGAAATGAACTGTGCACAGTCCGCTGCTGCCCCCTTGTGGACAAGTGCTGAATTGACTGCAGAGAAAAAAACATTGATTACTGATCCCCTCCCACAACAGCCTTGTGCTCAGGAGCAGAAAGGGTGGGAAGTCAGTCTAGGTCCAGAGCTGAGACAGAGAAAATCTGCCTGTGGATGTCTGGTGAAAGTGGACTATTTTGCTACACCTTGCCGGAAAAATCACCCCGCAGAAGCCCCTGTGACTGATCCTGGGCCACTGGACATTGGTGCTGTGTATCTGGCCGCTCTGCAAAACCTTGCCTGCCGAGCACCCAGAGTGCATGTGCAGGGGCCGTGACCGACATAAGGGAGCCATTTGGCTGTTGTGATCTCCCTCCTGCTCGGTGTGCCCTGAGACTGGGAGAGACATTAAAAGAAAAGTTCTGTTACCTGCGGAAGGAGACCAAAGAAGAAGACTGAGGAGTTCCCCAGGCCTGCTACGTGGGAGCGACATCTTCTTCTGTGATAAACTGGTACGTGCTTTTAGGGAAAGTTAGGGAAAGATACCTTCATTGTTGTGTTTTTTTCTTGCTGCGTACCCGGAAGAAGTGAAGATCCAGAGACTCTAATATATACAAGTGCGCATATAGTTCGGTTGACTGTGATATAAATATGTTTTACAGTAAAGACATGTTACTACCGGTTAAATCTGAGTATGGGGATTCTGTTGAGAAAGATCATACACACACACCCGCGGCCTTACCACCGGTCGCTACATAGATGTGAATGTGTATACTGTCTCAGAATGTAGAATTGAATGTGTGCGTGCCAATTATGTGAAAAAAGACTGAGTGGCTATGGACTATGTGAAGCCCTGGAGGGGTGTGTCATATGGAATGTTTGACTCCTCCATGTTCTATGCACAAGATCTATTATGATGGAAATGTATCTTTAATGAGCACTGACCCTGCAGTCTATCTTATCTAGACTTTCATATAGTTTATTGTCTATTGTAAGACAGAGGAGAACTAGTAGCCAATGTTTTTTTCCTACATTATTTAATATATCTCAGTTGTGATCTTTTCTAGAAATCTTTACAAATGTATGCATTTTACTATCGTTTGATTCCTTCTTTTCACTTGATAGACTGTGTTCACACATTGCAGAACATTTCTGGTGACAAATCCGTGACATATTTGTAACAAAATCTGTGCTGTTTTTGGCTATTGCAATGGATTTGGCTGCAGATTTCACCCTACTCTATTATACAGCATTGAATAGGGTATAATCAGCTATGAAATTCTGCCCAATATTTTTATGCACATATTTTTATGCAACATTTCAATGGCTTTTATGTTGTAAAGTTCTGTGTATCATGAATGTGTGAACATAGCCTCATTCTCCTTATACATATTTGTGACAGCACATTTCTTTGTTGTTTCAGTCTAGAATAGATGACTATCACATTGGCATGAGCAAAAATGTGACTGAAATCATCAGTGATGTTCGGAAAGAAGGTGTAGATGAGATGATTCTTCTGAAGAAGAAATATTATCCTGGCCAAAATGGCAGCACTTTGAAAAACACATTGTCTATGGTGAGTTCAAGGCAACACATGATTTATCGTAAATTAAATTAGATAATTGAAAGTATTGAAATTTCGATTTATAGATTTTAAAAAATCTGAGGTAAAATCTCAAAGGCTGGTTCACACATTGAGGACACAATACAGCCTTTAGTATATACAAGTATCACTGGCGCTCAGAAGGAACTGGAGACTAACACAGAGCGAGGAAGGATAAAAATACTAGATAAGAGGAAGTCTGATTTTATACATAAATATATATATGTATATATATATATATATTTATGAGATTTCAGGCTGCGGTCCTGAAATCTCAGAGGGAAGCTCTCCAGGATGCTGAAGTTCAGTGCCAGCTGGCCCTGAGCCTCAGCACCTGGCGTCTGGGAGCCGGATCCATTTTTTTTTGTCGGATCCGGCGCCATAGACTCCGATGTTAGGGGGCATCGGATTGCACTGGATCCAGGTGGATCCGATTTTTTCAGATTTTTGCCCCGGACACAAAATCGCAGCAAGCTGCTATTTCGGTCCGGGACAAAAACCCGAATTCTGCCAGATCCTCCCGGACAGATGGAAACCAGATGGCAAAACAATGCCATCCGGCCCCATAGAAATACTATGGGGCCGAAATCGGATCCAGGGTTGTCCGGTTCACACCGGACAGCCCAGGATCACAAAAATTGGTGTGTGAACTCAGCCTAAGGGGTATAGAAAAGCTGATCAACACTATAAGAAAAATAGAGATTTAAGTCGGAATGAAACATTGAAATGAGTGGATGCATAAAACTTCCAGGAGAAACCATCCATACAATAGACTGTACCTGCTAAAGATGTCTCCCAGTAATTGCGATAGGTCCACAATAATTATTATAGTGAAGGTGTATCACTTGAGAGTAGGGGATATAGCTTGTCAAACAATAACCACAGTGTTTATACAAATATAGATCAGATGACCATAACTTATTTCCATTTGAATACACTAGTTAGAGATGTTGCACAATACACTTCTAAAAATGAGAAATAAATCCCATCTGACTCCCAGTTGTACAAGATGCTGATGTCCAGAATGATCTTGCAGAAACAAACTGGTCTATGTTAATGAGGCCAATGATGCCCATTGAGTGCCCCTAAAAAATGCTTAGTCAGTAAAACACTCTCAATAATAAACAGGCACTGAGCGCTGTATACCAATCAATAGGATAAAATACTCAGCTTACTGCATGAATAAATGCAATAGGGCTCCTTTGACCCGTAAGCGGTGCAGGAGAGAGGTGTCGGAAGAATAAGCGAGCTGCACGAGATGGCTGCAGTGAGCACACTGGTATCCATGTGCCCCAGCCAGAAGCGTCCCTGGATACTAGTCTTATGTGCGGGGAAACTGGACAGAGCTGAGAGTGAGTGACGGCACCACACAGAAATGGTTGCGCAGAACTACGGAAGCCTGCCGGTGATAAAAAATATGCAACGTGTTTCAAAGGCCAATGCGAGCCTTCTTCCTCACTGAATAAATTATCTGTGTATAGTATTTGAAGGGATACTTTCGAACATAGGTTTTTATTATTATCATTTTATTCACAATACAGTTTTTGCTGTAATCATGTAAAAAAATGCACCAATTTGTTACGATTTTAAAAAATTATGGCAAAAAGCTGCAATTTTACCATATTTGCAGCAAACAAAGTGCATTGTGGCTGCAATGAGTGGCTGCAGCCTAGCCACTATCTGGTATATGGATCCCGAAGTAGGAAAGTAGGACCCATTATAGCCAATGGGGTCTGTTAGGCACCTTTTCTGTTCATCCTTTCCAGCACTCTTTATTTCTATCAATTCCAGTATTTTGGTCCTGTACAAAATAATTAAAATGGTAAGTGCAGATGTGAACAGAGCCTTAGCTTGTCAGTAACTGCTTTTGGTAAAGTAATTACATTATTGACAGATTGTGACAGAATTTTGCAAAAATGGAGCCAAAACTAAACAGATTAGGGTAATATCTGTAGTACAAGTGACATAATGAGCAAACATTGGCTGCTGCTCTGATTTATAATGCCAGATATTCTCTATTTTGAAACATACAATGGCTACAGATTTACTTTTCCTTGCATGGTTATTATTATATCAATTTCAATATTGGGGCATATTTTTAAAACTAATTTTTAGAGTAAAATGTGCCAGAAAATGGTCTTTCATGACCTGCACCACATTGTGTGTTTTAGAAACTTTCTGCGTCTTATCAGGAAAGGGTGGCGCCTAACATAAAACACAATGCGCCCAAAAATTTACCTGAAATGTTGGTGCACATTTCTGGTATCGGTACACCAAAAAGAGATGTAAACTTACACTAGACAGTCGAATCGATTGGCATGAATCACTATGATATATCTGGAGCATTTCAAGACTACTTAGTCTAAGTTTCCACTCTCTGTTAGGCCTCGAGTATTTGATGAGATTTTTTCCTCAGTATTTGTAGCCAAAACCAGGAGTGGAACAATTGAAGGAAAAGTATAATACAAGCACGTCACCACTTTTGTATTTATCACCCACTCCTGGTCTTAACTTACAAATACTGAGGTAAAAAACTCACCAATTACTGAGGTAAAAACTCACCAAATACTGAGGTAAAAACTCACCAAATACTGAGGTAAAAACTCACCAAATACTGAGGTAAAAATACACCAGATACTGAGGTAAAAAACTCACCAAATACTGAGGTAAAAACTCACCAAATACTGAGGTAAAAAAAAACCTCACCAAATACTGAGGTACAAATTCACCAAATACTGAGGTAAAAAACTCACCAAACACTCAACATGTGCATGTGGCCTAAGACAGCATTGATAAAATGTTTTTATACAAAATAATTCAAAGTATTCTATACCTACTGTAAGTCCCCATCTCAACCCATTTAGAAACTTAATATATAACTGTATTATTCGATAAAAAGTACACTGTGATAAAGTATATGATTGGATCTGTTCACATGACTCCCTTCGCTGATAAGTATGCCACATATATCAGTTAAATGATCATGAAGAGCTGTCACAAGGAGAACCCACACTAAGATGTTTCTCCATATTTCACTGTGTACTGGTTAAACTGGTCAGGCCACATGATGCTAAATGTTTGCAGGAGAATAAAGAAGGAAACGTTTTACCTTGTAAGTCATCAGGCACAGTAACTATTGTATCTTTAACCCTTTAATGCAAAATAATGTACATGTATGTGATGGTGTGGATGTTCACATGTGGACGGAGAGGGCACAGGTGTTACATAGCATCTGCGTCTAACAGCCGTCGCTGGAGCTGTGTTATGATTGCTGCTGTTAATCACTTAAATGTCACTGTCAATCTCTGATTGCGGTGTTTAAATGGGCAAATGCTCACACCTACCGGATCCCATCAGCCGCCCTGTAACAACTCAGTCCCCATGTACCAAGGGAGTCTGTCATCCTTGCTGCTATGTCTGTGACATATATACTAGGATATAACCATACCCAGGGTAAATTAAATTCTGTCGTGAAGCAACTGCTAGCCACAATGTGGTGTGGCAGAAAGAAAACATATTTTAAGAGAAAATATTGATTTTCTCTAGACATGGCAACACAAAACCCACAGTCATACTTACCAATAAATAAATTAGACAATTGACAATTGCTTTGATGGATCAAATTGGCCGTGTGGCTTTATTAAGGCATACATTTTCTTTATTAAAAATTATAATAAATACTTATTTAAAAACTCTGTTTAAAAACCATCCATACATACCATATACTTCAATAAACTTGTAGTATCAACAAATGGGCCAAATCCGCCCAAATGCAATTGGGCGATTTTACCCCTCTAATAGAACCACACGACAGGGGTGAACATGAAAAGAAAGCAAGGATGAAAAAATGAAATACAGCCTCAGCAGAGCCGTTTATTCTTTTTTTTTTTTTTTTTTAGATATTTAACAAACAAGTAAATGAATATCAAAGGGACGGGAGGGTGGGAGTTTGAAGTCCTGTCACAGTCTGATGACCTGACAGGACAACACTGGTATGTATACTATATCCCAATTGGCGCTTAATCTAGCCAGCCAATCAGGGACTGTCACCAGGGCACATCCGGCAGTTGTCACGGGTCCCCAAACAACTGCCAGAGGAATATTGACACCTGATAGGTGCAGCTATATACAGTTCCCGATTGGCCATACTCCCAGCCACCAACAAACTCACTGAAATTTCTGTCAGGGTTTGTGCAGCCATGTTGTCCCCTGCAAAAGTTTAGGGACAATCCATTCAGTTTTTCACACAAATACGATAAAATATATAGAAATAGATGTGCCTCACCCTGTAAATGCAGTTAACTAGTTGACATTAATTCATGAAAGGATATAATGAAATCTAAGTAAGTTAAGAGAGGGACAAATTAAAGTTTAAGAAAAGTCTAAAAAGTATTGTGTAAAGTGTGCCTGTCATTTCCTATAAGTGTTTAAGACTGAGTGGTCATTTGTGTACTTGAGAATGAACACTATTTCTGGTCATTATAAAGGTCCCGTTACATGCTAGGATATCGTTAATGATATCCTTAGAACAATCACGTGACAGTGATCGTTCAGACATCGTTAGTGTGTTGTCACACACAAGGATATCGTTAACAATATCCCATTCGGCAACGCACCACTTAAATAGGTGAGCAAGGACTGAGCGATCTTTTAAAGCGGCAGGAATAGGAGATTTTTGAACGACATCGTTGAAAAAGGTGTCACACTGAACGATGTAGCTTCTTCATGCAGCGTTAATTGGACGACGAACGACAGATTTGAGGTCAGGATCTCATTTTTGTGATGACCGTTCCAACGTTTTTTTCATCCAACATCGTTCGTTTACACGCAAGGACACACTAACGATAATGTTAGAACGTTCACAAATACGTGACGTTTCAAGGATATCGTTAACAATATCCTAGGGTGAAGCGACCTTATGACTTGTATCAATTGTACCTGTTCCCCTCAGCATATTTTATCTTTAGTTTCATTTCACTCAGAGCTAGTGGGAAGTTATTAGCAGCTATGATGTCTTCCGTATACAGACTGAAGCAGCAGCTGATGTATGTTAGACATTATGCAGTAGTACAAAATAGGGTAGCTGTTAAATAGTTGTCCCCTACTCGGACAACACCTTCTCAATCAATGTTTCCTTCCAGCAAATTAATGACCATTATACTCATCTACATTGCTGGCACAGTTTCATCGGTGTCGGCTCTTTCTGGGCTTGTGTGACATTATTATGTCACATGATCCCTGCTGCCAAACAGCACTTGAATTAACTCTCTCCTCCTTTTGAAAAATCCAGACATGCAGAGGAAGTAGGATCTGCAGCTGATCTCTCCCTTCTTCCAGACGTCCAATAAAAGTGATTTTAGCTGTTCAAGTATAAATGATGAGATCAGGAGGCTTCAAGGTCAAGAAGAAGAAGTGACTCTTTAGTGAAGAGGGACGCATAATTTTTTGCTAAGATATTTTACAAACTTTCTTATATCTATTATATAATTGCGAATGGGTTTTTTGCCCCTTCTGAGTCCACTCGCGCTGCGAGTCAGTGTCGTCATGTGGATACGCCCGAAGCATTGGCCGCGCAGCGGCCATTGCGAGCAGTTCTAAGGCGACTCGCTATGCCCGCGCAGCGGGCATGGCGAGTCGCCTTAGCAGCGCGAAGCATTGGCCGCGAAGCGGCCATTGCGAGTCAGAGACTCGCTCTTCTAGAATCCCGATGCATGTGCATCGGGCACCCAGCTAGTTTACTTATATTTGTACACATTTCTTTATGCAAACGGCAGTAACTATATAAATTAACTGCAGCTACTTTGGAGCAGAGAAGAAGAGTCGAAGATGGGATCAGTATGTGTAGGCCTTGTGGACACAAGAAGGCAATTAAAGTTTAAAAATGTTTAGCCTCGCAAAACCATGGAACAAGCTTTCACTTGAAAAATGGTAGATATTGAAACATCTACCAAAAAGTTGGATATTTTTCTATACAAATACTATATAGAATGTAAAAGGTAAGTTTTGATAGAATCACTTTTTTATCTGCTACAGAACTATCAGTTCACTGAATGCTGAGCTCTGCATGACCCGGCCCACCACCACTGATTGGCAGAATTGGGGGGCAAGCTTATACAGAGCTCATGAATATGTAGGACTACTTGGCAGCAGGCTTACTAGTCTTGAATTGATAGTCTTCTGATTATAAAAGTGATGTTATGAAAACTACACTAAGCAGCCCAGTAGGTGACACATCACTGGAAACAGGGTCTCTATCTCTACATTATGCATCTCTCAGAATAGTTGGCATAAACCATGTGACATATTCCCTTTAATTAAACAATGTAATATTGCCAGTTAATTGCCACAAGGACCCTGACAAGAATTGGATTTACGAACAGTATTTATATCAAATAGTATTGCAAATGACCTTCCACGACAGGTAAATGTTAGTCTAAATGTCTTGTTTCCCAGGCTTCACTTAGTAATCTAACAAACTAACAATTGACATAGAAAGAAACAATGAGAATAAGAATATGAAGACATCTACCGTAGGAAGGAAAAGTACTTGAGTTCAAGGTCATACAGGGAATGGTCAACTGCAATAACTGAAAATCAGGACGGATTCTTTTGAATATATATGCAATTTCAGTTTTAATGTTAACACATTTGATCATTTTTCTTAGCAAGAGAAGATGCAGAGTCTTAGAGAAGAGAACAGTCAGCTCCAAGCACTAGTATGCAAACTGAAAGCGTTAAATAAGTGGAAAATGACAGCCAAAGAAGGCCAACTGCGCGAAAAGCTAAGAAACACTGAAAAGGTATATTTTATGCTACATAGGGTTGTTTATTATTTTTTTTATATTATTTTTTTTAATGGTCATACCGAAACCTCAGGAAGAGAAATTCATTTCTGGCATGTTTTATGTATGACAAGGCTGGTTTCACATGGCCTCATTGAAAAATGGGCTTGTTACATCCGCAAATTGCAGGCATGACTGGCTCCATGTGCAGTTTCATGTGCTTATCTGCCACTTAATTGCTTGCAATATTCTGATCCATAAAAAGACCTAGAGTAGAGCATGCTGCAATGTTCTCCATGAGAGCTATGGGTCAACATGGAAAATATATTTACATTTTCCCTACACAACACATTACAAGGAAATCTGTAGTATTTAATCACTTTTGTAATTCACTCTTTCTCCTGATATTTCTTTAATAATTCCTCTAAATATAGCTAGGTGTCTGTAGAAAGTATCATACTGCAAAAAAAAAAAAGAGTCCAATATCTCCTAATATAAGGGAAAAGGCTTGAACACAATTTCAGATAGATTTTGGAATAGGTCACAACCTACTGCATTCTCCTGGAATCCATTAGAATATTAGATAATCATTTATATACCTGCCTTCAGTAATTCTACTTATACCATGAAATTATCCAGAGGTGACAGCTATTACGTTTAAAGCATTTTCTACACAACTTTCAGAATTCTACAAAGGGCCTTCATTTATGAAAATCTCACGACTAGGTCCCTAATGATCATGAGATGTATAGGGCTTCATGATATGCTGTGACCCCTTAAATGTTTGTACAGAGACAGCAGCAACACACCCCTTTCACTGTGTTGTCATGATCAGTGGCGAGCCCTGATGATTCAGTCCTATGAATATGGCACCGATATTAAACCTCTTTTAAAGTGTGATTTTCCCAATGTCGTATTCTGTTTTCTCATATTTCATAACCAGGAAGCTATTCAGAACAAAAAAGAAGGCTTAAAGCTGAAGCTGCTTGTAGAACAAGAGATGGCCTTGTTACGTCAGCAGCTCGTGGCTGCAAGGACAGCATTGACGAGAACACAGGCCGAAGCCAGCAAAGTGGGACAACAGCTGAGTAGACAGGTAGTATTCCCATACTGCACATACATTAAACTTATGGCAATGCATTGTGCTCCGCTCAACGGCTATACAGTAGCTGTAATGAAAACACAGGCTACACATAAAGAGTGATGTACCCCTATTCAACTAGATTACATCACAGTACCCCCAAAGCTGCACTATAAAGGTCATTCATTAGGAATTGCCAACGTCTCTGAGTCCAGAATGATTCAACTTTCTCCAGGACCCACATGGACTCACAGAGGAGATGGTAAATTTTCAGTGAGGCACTAAAACCCTGTGGAATGGGGGAGCTTTAGTGGATATCTAAACTACAGAGAGGGCATATTAGAAGTATTTAGGAACGTGTTAGAGATGTTGATGGGTAGTGACCTAAAAAATGTAAAATAGGTAGAATAGTCAGTAATACAGTTCCCATCATGATCCCTCTCCTCCAGGATAGGATATGTAAAGAGTTGGCAAGTGTACTCATGGAAGATAGAATAACATAACTCTGTGGTAGGCTCAATCAATTGTCACGTGACAGATATATATTTTTGCCTTACAGAAGCAGCTGCTAAATGAGTCTGAGCACAGACACTCTCAGGAGGCGAAAAAGAGACAGCAGCTAGATAGCATTAAATCTGCTAGCATGGACAAACTGCTGGGAGATATTGATGAAAAGGAGCATAAGCTGCGCTCCTTGAGTGAAGAAACTGAAAGAGCGTCCAAAATAGGTCTGCTGCAGCAAAGTAAGATAAGAAAAGAAGTAAAGCAGGTAACAAGAATTGGTATCAAATCAAGACTTAATATTGGTCAAATTTATGGCAAATTTATGACACAAATCCCCCACTGGTAAATATTTCCAACATCCCATATAATCCTTAGCCAGTGACTCTAAAACAACATCTGTAATTTCACCACGATGACAGTCAGGAACTGTGTGGCAAATTTTAATACAAAGGGAAATGGGTGGCAAACTTTAGTCTGGGGGCAATTAGAGAGCAATGGCCAATGAGTTGGCCTGTCTTTAGCAGGCTTTTCTTTAGCCACTGTAATACAGCAGCAGATTTAGCAAGCTTTGAAAATAATGGTGGCTGATACATGTGAAGCGATGGCTGGGAGGACCACCGCGGTGCAGAATAATGTACGATACACAAGATGGGAGTGCAAACCACAAGGGTGAATTTATTAACAGGCGGGGAAAGATGTGAAGAAGGAAGGTTCAAGCAGGGGTAAACAGTGGCAAAAACGAGATTTAACAAACTGTTCGTTTTCTCTAGCTGGTCCGCTCAATAGCACGGTTCTCCAACTATCACAAGTTAAGAGCACACAGGTAAATTCACAACAAGGTACAATGCTACTCTACGTGTAACCTTTCTGGCCTCCTACACAGGCCACACGGCTGCCGTGTTCTATCTACTGAAGCCTATTCTAAACCCTGAAAGGTGCACAATATTGAACTCACAGTGATGCAGGGATTTGGATGCAGTCCCGGGGGCCCCCAACAACAGCAGTCTTATCCGAAGGTGCACACGGCTCCTGTCTCGAGTCGATGGGCTGCAAATCTTCTCCTTGCTTCAGATTCTCACTAGATACCGGGCTTGTCTGTGTCCCACTTTCATTTCACACGAACACTGCCGTCTTTTCCAAACTACACAGAAAGTCTGTTCCTCTCTACACATAAACGGGCTGTTCCAAAAAACACACTCTCCGAAGGAGGGAAAACAGGACATACCATCATCCCACAGCTGGGGGGGGTTCTGTCTCTTAAAGTGGCAGCGTGTTTCTTACGGTCCCACACAGGCAGGGACTTCTTAAAGTGGCAACGCTTCTCTTACTGTCCATAGCAGTAGCCCCCCAATATGCCTCCCTACTTAATGATGGTCGTCCTCGACCATCACAACATCAGGTCCACAGTGTAATGACGGGCCGTTCAATGTGAACACAGCACCTGTGGAGGAGACAACAATGGCAATACAGCAGATTGAGTACATTGTTCAACATATCGGATTGGTGGAACCCCTGCAGTAGACCTCTGAGACCTTCTAAGATCTTGACTATCAGGCCAGGCCTGGCTAGCTCCCGGAGGAACACTTGCTGCAGGAGCCACAGTGGAATCTTGGCTGGGCTCTTCTTCACGTGGCGGTAGGGGCTCATCCATGGGCTCCCCGCTTCTGGAAGGCTGAGGGTCCCCCACTGTGTTGGGGACTGTCCCCCAGTCATCGTCGACTTCACACACAGGTGACGTGAGTTCAGGGAGCGAGGTAGAGAATGTAGGAGATATTGGCGTAGGAGAAGCTTCGGACCGACATGGCCGCAGCATATTTCTGTGTAGTACTCTAGGGCCGGACGCCCCATTCTCAACTTGCACCTTGTAGACTGGGCCATCAGCATATACCCGTCCAATTACTCTGTAGGGTTGTACTTCCCATCTCTCACTCAGTTTGCCCTTGGGGCGCTTCTCTCTGACTAGCACTCGATCTCCAGGTTGCAGCGGTATTTCCTGAATTGGTTTAGGGCTCGTATGTTCTTTCTTCTGTAGCTGTTGACCGGCCAACCGATGGATCGTTTGTAGTCGTTGTCGATGTTCTTTCACCCACGACGTGACAGTTCGTTCCATGAAATCCTCTGGCTGCTCCAAATTCAGCTCGATGATGTCTCGCCCAGCTCTTCCAAAGAGCAACAGATATGGGGTGTAACCCGTAGTGGAGTGAACTCGGTTATTGTAGGCCCAGACCAATTCTGCCAGGTAATCCGGCCAACATGCTTTCTTATCCTCCTCCAATGTCCGCAGCATCTGAAGTAGGGTTCGGTTGAAGCGTTCACATGCTCCATTGCCTTGGGGGTGGTAAGGTGTGGTCCGAGATCGCTCAATGCCATACATACGATATAGTTCCTCCATCACCTTGCCTTGGAAACATGCCCCTTGATCGGAGTGGATTCGCTTCGGGCATCCATACACCCGGATAAAGTCTTGGCAGATAGCCCGTGCCGCCGACTCTGCAGTCTGATCTCTAGTCGGGGTGACTACAGCGAACTTGGAGAAATGGTCAGTCATAACCAAACAGTATTGTAGTCCCCGAGCTGAGTGTCCCACGAGGAGATAATCAATCATCAAGATTTCTAGCGGTTCCTTGGTCTGTATGGTCTGAACGGGTGCCCTCTGTTCGGTGCTTTTAATGAGGTCGCATACTCGACATCGCCGGCAAACCTCTTCTACCACAGACTCCAACCGGGGCAGTACACGTACCGCTGTAACCATTGGTAGGTCTTTGCAGGTCCGAAGTGAGCGCCAAACTCGTGTGCTTCTTTAGCTACCTCTTGAGCCATTTTTCCGGGGATGACCACCTGCCATCTTGCTTCTATTTCTTTTGGCTGTTGTCTCTTACGATATAACACTGATTCTCGAACTTCTAGTCTATCCCACTGGTGTAAGACGCTCTTCATCTCGGCGTCCAGGTTAGCCCTTTCTTGCTTGTCGGGCTTCTGCTTCTCAGCTACCCAGTGTTTCATCTGTTGTAGCCCTTCGTCTGCAGCTTGAGCACGTCCCCATTCTTCATTGGTTCTTCCCAGGGACCGGGGCAGTGTGCAAGCCTCCCTACTTAATTGTGACGCAACCACTGGGGGCCCAAACTTGCTAAAGTCTGGCGTCTCTTCCTCCTCTAGTTGTTCATCGAGATCCCCCACTGGATCTCCACCGTCACTCTCGACAGTCCATCCGCATTTGCGTTTTCGGTAGCGGGACGATAACAGATGGTAAAGTCGAACTTTGCAAGGCGAGCCACCCACCGTTGTTCCAAGGCTCCCAATTTAGTATTCTCAAGGTGGGCCAGAGGATTATTGTCTGTTCGGACCTGGATCTTGGTCCCTGTCAGGAAGCCAGCAAATTTCTCTGTCATGGCCCACACTAGAGCCAGGAGCTCTAGTCGAAAGGAGCTATAATTGTGGGGGTTTCTTTCATTGTCCCGCAGGGACCTACTGGCGTAGCCGATGACTCTTTCATGTCCGTTCTGTATCTGAGACAATACTGCACCGAGTCCATGAAGGCTACCATCCGTGTACAGCAGGAATGGTCGGTCGAAGTCCGCATAGGCTAGGATCGGGGCTGAAGTAAGGGCATTCTTCATAGCCTGAAAAGCCTCCTCTTGTCTCTGAGCCCAAGGGATGCCCTGGTTCTTTGACACTCCGGCGGTCCCCCTCAGCAGCTCATTTAAAGGACACGCCACCTTTGCAAAGTCTTTGACGAACCGGCGGTAATACCCGGCGAGTCCAAGAAATGCCTTGAGTTCTCTCACCGTTTGAGGGACTGGCCACTTCAGGATGGCCGCCACCTTTTCTGCAGAGGGCAGGACTCCATCTTGTGAAACTGTGTGGCCCAGATACTCGATCTCTCTCTTGAAGAGGTGGCATTTTTTCGGCTTCACCTTAAGGTTATGAGCCTGCAGTCTTCCGAGTACCTGTCCAAGCCGGTCAAGGTGTTCTTTGAACGAGGCCAAAAACACGATGATGTCATCCAGATAGATCAGGGTAGCTTCGAAATTTAAGTCCCCCAAGCACTTTTCCATCAGCCGTTGGAACGTGCCCGGAGCATTGGAGAGTCCGAAAGGCATCCGGTTAAATTCAAACAATCCCATCGGGAGAATGAACGCGGTCTTTGCTTTGTCTTTTTCCGCCACAGGTACTTGCCAGTACCCGCTTGCTAAATCCAAGGTGGAGAAGTACTTGGCCTTCCCCAATGCCGTCAAGGATTCTTCGATTCGTGGTAATGGGTACGAGTCGCGAACGGTACAGGCGTTGAGTTTTCTGTAGTCTACACAGAACCGGATGGTCCCATCCTTTTTCTTGACGAGTACCACCGGAGCCGCCCAAGGGCTCTGACTGCCCTGTACTACTCCCGCATCCAGCATTTGCTTCAGTAAAGTCTTCACCTCTTGGTACATCTTGGGAGGGATCTGTCGGTACCGTTCTCGAATCGGACGAGCTTCCCCGGTCGGTATCTCATGCATGATAGCTTCAGTGCAGCCGAAATCTTCAGCGTGGCGAGCGAATGCAGCCTGGTTCTTCCACAACATAGCTTCTACTGCTTGCACACGCTCGGGGCCCAGCGATTTCACATCCACTTCCATCTGATCGAGGATGACCTTTCCACTCCACTCTGGGGAGGGCATCTCTTCAGCCCTTGCAGAGACTGCTAGGGTCCACCCCGTACCTTCTATCGGCGATAGGGATATATCTTTTTGGCTCACCACTTCACCTTTATGTAAGTATACCAGGGCCAGATCTGTCCCTCGGGGCAAGGTGACCTCACTGGGGCCCACATTCAAGGCTCTGATAGGGACACGTCCTTGTTGGACCACAGCTACCGTACGAGCTATCATAACTTCTTGGTCCACTCTTCCGGTTGCTACAGGCTGCACAATCACTTCTACCCCATCGAGATTGCGATAGATTCCCACTGGGAGGTGTAATATACTTTCTCGTCCGGGAGGCAGGATTATGGGCACCTTCCCAGGAGCCCTGATGACCCCTACCGTCTGGTGAGATGGCACACTCTTCTGCGTCCCACAGACACGAATCAGTCGCTGAAGTGCTTCTTGCGTAGGCTTATGTGTAGTAGCCTGCTTCCAGTATCCGGGTCCCCGTTTGGTGAACATAATCTGATCTAATTCACGTAGGACATTCATCCCCAGTATTACAGGTACATCTCCTTTGACGGGCTCGGGGACTAGTAAGATCCCTTTTCTCCCCACTTCTTGCCCACAGATACGAACATTCATCCACACAACCCCTGTGACCGGGATCGGTTGCTGATTAGCGGCAATCACCCGGATCAATGTCTCTTTCTCTGGCCTGGCCAGTGCCTGGAAATGTTGATTGAAGTATGCTTCTGGCATCGTCGTCACTTGTGACCCGGTATCTATCAAGCAATCCACCGGGACACCCTCGAATTCAGCACGTATGATGGGACACCCAGCGATCAGATGTTCGTCATGATACGGAGCGGCCTCCCTTCTCGCCTCCCCCGCAGAGTGCCGCACTACTGCGGGGGTTGGTAGTTTAACGGAGGCTTCTGTTGGCCTTGAGTGCTATTCCGGCACCCTCTGGCAATATGCCCCCGACCTCCACATCGCAAGCATTGGATGTCTTCTCTTCGTTGAGGAATACCTTGTGCCTCTGGTGGCTGCTGAGAGGAAGCCTGCACCCTCCAGTTTCCTATTGGTCGCGTCGGGGAATTATTGCGTGCGTACGATGGGCCAGGTTGAAAGGAGGATGGTGCAGCTGGGTAGGGGGGTGCAACAGACAGATCCCTCATTCTTTGCTCCATCTGGGTCAGCTTCTCCTGTACATTGAGAACGGATTTCTGTAAATCCTGCACCACCTGGACCAGCACCTCTTGGCGGTTTGGGTCCACGCTGGACTTGGCGGCTTGGATGCGCACCACCCCAGAAGCGTAGCTTTCTTCTTTACTTCGGGCTACTGTTTCTGCCAGGATTTGACGAAATGTAAGAGCCGGGTTCGCTCGGACCCGTTCTGACAGGGCTCGCCTCAAGGATATGCTGTGTAATCCTAGAATAAACTGCTCCCGGAGTATCCGGTCTGTGGAGCCTATGCCGCCGAGTTCAGCTGCCTCCTTTTTCTGCACCTCTGCTAACACTTCTTGTAGTGCTGTGGCATACTGAGAGATCCCTTCTTCTTCCCGCTGCAGCCTCGAAAAAAATTTGGCGCGAAGATGCCCCGCACTAGCAGTCTCGCCATAGATCTCTTCCAGGAATCCAACTAACTCTTTCAGGGTACTACGGGTGGGTTCTGGTTGTAGACAGACGTTTCTACGGGCTTCTCCCTCTAGGGCAGTCAAAGCGATGTCCACTTCAAGCTCTGGGCCGATGTTATAAACCTTCAGGGTGCTCTGCAGTCGGGACACCCAGTCACACAGTGCCATGTTATTGCCGTCAAACTTTGGGAGTACACTAAATATAGTGTCCATTGGGAGTGTCCTTGCAGGGGTTCCACCATTGCCCACATTACCCCCGTTAATATTAGCATTCCCGCCGTTGCTGTCTGCTGCCTCCATCTTGGTGACCGTACCCTGCTCGCAGCGCCACTTGAAGCGATGGCTGGGAGGACCACCGCGGTGCAGAATAATGTACGATACACAAGATGGGAGTGCAAACCACAAGGGTGAATTTATTAACAGGCGGGGAAAGATGTGAAGAAGGAAGGTTCAAGCAGGGGTAAACAGTGGCAAAAACGAGATTTAACAAACTGTTCGTTTTCTCTAGCTGGTCCGCTCAATAGCACGGTTCTCCAACTATCACAAGTTAAGAGCACACAGGTAAATTCACAACAAGGTACAATGCTACTCTACGTGTAACCTTTCTGGCCTCCTACACAGGCCACACGGCTGCCGTGTTCTATCTACTGAAGCCTATTCTAAACCCTGAAAGGTGCACAATATTGAACTCACAGTGATGCAGGGATTTGGATGCAGTCCCGGGGGCCCCCAACAACAGCAGTCTTATCCGAAGGTGCACACGGCTCCTGTCTCGAGTCGATGGGCTGCAAATCTTCTCCTTGCTTCAGATTCTCACTAGATACCGGGCTTGTCTGTGTCCCACTTTCATTTCACACGAACACTGCCGTCTTTTCCAAACTACACAGAAAGTCTGTTCCTCTCTACACATAAACGGGCTGTTCCAAAAAACACACTCTCCGAAGGGGGGAAAACAGGACATACCATCATCCCACAGCTGGGGGGGTTTCTGTCTCTTAAAGTGGCAGCGTGTTTCTTACGGTCCCACACAGGCAGGGACTTCTTAAAGTGGCAACGCTTCTCTTACTGTCCATAGCAGTAGCCCCCCAATACATGGACTCAGGAATAGAACGGAGCTTACTATATACAGTGGGGAAAAAAGTATTTAGTCAAACACTAATTGTGCAAGTGCTCCCACTTGAAAAGATTAGAGAGGGCTGTAATTGACATCATAGGTAGACCTCAACTATGAGAGACAAAATGAGAAAACAAATCCTGAAAATCACATTGTCTGATTTGGAAAGAACTTTTTTTTCAATTTGTAGCCCTGCACTAGGCTGGGAAGACTGAATCTGCAATAGGTAAGCAGCTTGGTGTGAAGAAATCAACTGTAGGAGCAATAATTAGAAAATGGAAGACATACAAGATCACTGATCACTGATAATCTCCCTCGATTTGGGGCTCCACGCAAGATTTCACCCCATGGGTCAAAATGATCCCAAGAACGGTGAGCAAAAATTCCAGATGGGGGACCTAGTGAATGACTTGCAGAGAGCTTGGACCAATGTCACACAGTCTACCATCAGTAACACACTACGCCACCAGGGACTCGGATCCTGCAGTGCCAGGTGTGTCTCCCTGCTTAAGCCATTACATGTCTGGGCCCATCTGAAGTTTGCTAGAGAGCATTTCGATAATCCAGAAGAGTATTGGGAGAATGTGATATGGTCATATGAAACCAACTTGTTATGTTTGGAGGGGAAAGAATGCTGAGTTGCATCCAAAGAACACCATACCTACAGTGAAGCATAGGGGTGGCAATATCATGCTTCAGGGCTGTTTCTCTGCCAAGGGACCAGGACGACTGATCCGTGTACAAGAAAGAATGAATGGGGCCATGTATCATGAGATTTTGAGTTCAAACCACCTTCCAAGGGCATTGAAGAAGAAGCAAGGCTGGGTCTTTCAGCATGACAATTAACCCGAGCAATGAAGGAGTGGCTTTGTAAGAAGCATTTCATGGTCCTGGAGTGGCCTAGCCAGTCTCCAAATCTAAACCCTATATAAAACCTTGGGAGGGACTTAAATGTCTGTGTTGCCCAGCAACAGCCCCAATACATCACTGCTGTAGAGGAGATCTGCATGGAGGAATGGGCCAACATACCAGCAACAGTGTGTGCCAACCCTTTGAAGACTTTCAGAAAACATTTGATTTTTGTCATTGCCAACAATGGATATACAACAAGGTATTAAGATTAACTTTTGTTATTGACCAAATACTTATTTTCCACCAAAATTTGAAAAAAAAATTCTTTCCAAATCAGACAATGTGATTTTCAGGATTTGTTTTCTCATTTTGTCTTTCATAGTTGAGGTCTACCTATGATAAGAAGTGAGGAAATAGGATCGGGAAGGACGCTCCACCGTCAATTACTCACGGACTCCTGCACCGGTGTGACAGTTTGTCAGCCGTCTAAATTATTGTATTCTTCTTCAAAATGTCTACCTATGATGTCAATTACAGCCCTCTCTCATCTTTTTAAGTAGGAGAACTTGCCCAATTGGTGGCTGACAAAATATTTTTTTCCCCCACTGTAGATACGGGTATAATGAATCAAAAACCAGAACTGGAACTCAAATGTAATCACGCAGGTGCATGTTCGCACGGGCCTCATAATGGCAAAAAAAACAAGAAGGAAAAAAAATGAGCAAACACCCTAAAATAAATAAACTTATATAGTGCATAAAAGTAAATAGGGTACTTGGTGACATTATTTTGATCAAAAAATGTGCAAGCCATCCCACCGTGACAAGGTGACCCCATTGGTATAGTCCCTACCTAGCAGTGTTAAAACCTCACCACATGTCTGTGACATGTACATGGCAAGGAATGAGTAGGACCTGGGTCCCAACAGAGAACACCAGCAATGGGAAACTATACACATTAAATAATGTCTAGTTCATGAGGCAGGCCACACTTCAGAATGCAATGACTGCAAAAAACATAATGAAACAAAAACTAGAAGTGGAACTAAAGTGTATCCATACACTAGGTACATGTTCACATGGGCCTTATAATAGCAAAAGCAACAAAAAGGAAAAATTAGCAAATACCCTAAAATAAATAAAAGTAAAATGCTATAGTGCATAAAAATAATTGTTGCGGTGAGATAGCTTGCACATTTTTTTATCAAAATAATGTAACCAATTATACTATTTATTTTTATGCACTATAGCATTTCATTTTATTTATTTTAAGGTATTTGCTCATGTTTTCCTTGTTGTTTTTTTTATAGATATGGGAATAGTACAGAGTTTATGACATAGATATGAGAACAGAACCAATGTTTATTGCACAGATATGGGAACAGAAATGAGCTTACTGCATAAGTACAAGGATAAAATCAAGTTTACTGCTTAAATATGGGAACAGAACCTATCCTAAGATATATGTGAAAGACTAGAACTGAGCTTACTACAGAAATCCGAGAGAAGATCCAGATCCAGGTCCTTTTTACACTATCTTAAAAAAAAAGAGGGCACATTTGCCTTCAACAATTCAATTCCCTACTTTCTGTTTTAATAAAATCTGTGATCGTGATATGATGAACACGTGTAATATATACTGCAATACCATGGTATCATAGTACATAATAGCAGGAGCGTAACTACAATAGGTGCAGGGGTTGCGATCGCACCCGGGCCCTGCAGCCTAGGGGGGCCCCAAAAGTCCCTTTGGCCTATAGAAAAAGACTAATACTATTAAAGGTTTCCAATAATTGGAGGCCCAGTTGGAGCTTTCGCATCGGGGCCCCTGGACCTGAAGTTACGCCACTGCATAGTAGGGTAGACATCTTCCTAGGAGCTTTAGCCTCAGCTCGACTTTAGCATGGCTTCCAGTGGTCAGAGTCATATTTTGAGTAACATAGCCTTGTTTGTGGTATGAAACCACACTTGTTCAAAATCCATGCCAATGCCCCTTGACACACCTAGTTTTACACACGCTTTCCTCAACCACAAAATTCAAGTAACTGCAGCTAAAAGTGAAAGCACGTTACACATCTTACCCCACCTGTACCTTTATGTGGTCTCATTGCCTCCTGTCAAATACATATTATTCCACTCAAAAGGTCAATCACTTCTTAGTTTGGTGAATAGTATTAAAGGGTTTTTCTACAAGTTTTGAAAACTTTACTAAAGGAACCTTGCTCAAATGGGAAAGGATGGCCTCTTGTCCATCTGTCACCTTACTTTTCTTCATTAACCAGTTTAGCACAATATAATTTCCTCCTGACAGGACTGGGCCGTGCAGAAAGTAACACACAGACATCTATAGCTAAGGCTGGTGTCACACTTGTGCTGCGTCCATATCAGGATGAAAACGGGTGCATATGCATTCGTTGATGTCTGTGAAAACTGATACAACTGCAACAGGTTTATTTTTGCCTGATCAGGGAAAAAATGCTAAGTTGTATCAGTTTTGTATACTTTTAGCTCTGATCCAGCTTTGCATTTTTCCATATACATTGCGTTTTGAATAGGAATTTGTAGTAGTTTAGGTCGAGAGAGTGCGAGAGAGAAAGAGAGAGGGATATTTTCACTAGACTTGTAAGGTTCATGAACACGGTAGTACATACATGCGCAGTGACAAAAACAGAATAGGATGGACGGATCTGTCCCGGATGGATCCGGACGCCATTGGGACCCATTCTATATGTGGATGGATACCGCCAGATCCACATGCATCAGGATTTTTGTCATGCCACAAAAACACAACTTTGTGTATTCAGGGAGGTGGACAAAATGATGCAGTGATGCAGATCCACCGAAATACCAACAAATGTACCTGTGGCCCCATGTTAAGTATAGGGACACATGCCTGATCAGGATGCTTCAGGATTTGGACGGATATCCAGATATCTGGGCCCCTTAATGTAATAATGTCGCCTATCCTGGCCCCTGTATTCCCTATCCTGCCACTCTTATGTAATGCAGAAAAAAAAATTATTCTTACCTGTCCATGGCAAAAGACATTTGTACGAAATGAACCGCTATGGCAGGAGACCTAGGAAGACCCCACTGCTGACACACAGACATAAAAAAGCTAGACTGCTGTTTGCCAAAATGTATGCGAGTTAGACAAAATCCTTCTGGAAAGTGTCTTGTGGACAGATGAGACCAAGACAGAGCTTTTTAGTAGAACACATCATTCTAATGTTTACCGAAAATGGAATGAAGCCTACAAATTAAAGAATGCTGGATAGTTCTGAAGTGGCCAGCAATGAGGATGGATGTAAACAGAGAGATCTAAAATTTCTGCTGTGAGAAGGCACCCTTCAAATATGAGAGACCTGGAGCAGTTTGCAAAAGAAGAGCGGTCAAAAATTCCAGTTGAGAGGTGTAAGAAGCTTATTGATGATTATCGGAAGTGTGTGCAACCAAATATTAAGTTGAAGATGACAACAATTTTGACCAGCCCATTTTGGGTGTTTTGTGTGAAATTATGTCCAAATTGCCTTTTTTTCTGTGTTTTTTTTTGTGTTGTTCAGATATACACAAAGGAAATAAAAATGTGTAAACGTAAACAAGTATGAGAAAAGAAGAAGACGTCTGGAACCGACTGGGATCTGAAATGCATATAATCAAAATGTTAAGGTCTCAAAAAATACAAAAATTTATTTAAACATGCAAAATTCAAGGACAAAAAACATTTAAAGCATTTAAAAAGTGAGATGTGCATAGCACAACACAAAATGCCCACAAATGGAAAAAAAGAGATTGTTCATATAGAGACAGTAGCAGAGCTGTACTCATAAAATATTACATTGTGTGGCCCATTTACAAGGAGACAGTTGAGGAACCCTAATAACCGAATGGCTGTTGATAATCTACAATTACCGTATATACTCGCGTATAAGCCGAATTTTTCAGCTCAAAAATTGGGCTGAAAAGTCCCCCCTCGGCTTATACACGAGTATACCAACAGCAGGCCGCCCGCCCGCCACCCCCATCAGTATACCGGCGCCCCCCCATCAGTATCCAGGGCCCCCCCTTGCTCCGCAAACCTGTAAAGTAAAATCCTTATACTTATCACTGTCCTGCGCCGCCGTCCCCGCCGCTGCCATCGCGCTCCTCCAGCTTCATCCGTCTTCTTCCGGCTTCCTCTGGTCGGCGCAGGCAATGACGTCATTGCCTGCGCCGACCAGAGGAAGCCGGAAGACGCTGGATGAAGATGGAGGCGATGGCAGCGGCAGGGATGGCGGCGACAGGACAGTGATAAGTATAATGATTTTACTTTACAGGTTTGCGGTGCAAGGGGGGGGGGCCCTGGATACTGATGGGGGGGCGCCTGTATACTGATGGGGGTGGCGGGCAGGCTGCTGCTGTATATACCTCTGGGGATGCTGTATACTACTACTGGGGCTGCTGTATATACCTGAGGGGCTGCTGTATATACCTCTGGGGCTGCTGTATACTACCACTGGGGCTGCTGTATATACCTCTGGGGCTCCTGTATACTACCTCTGGGGCTCCTGTATACTACCACTGGGGCTGCTGTATACTACCACTGGGGCTGCTGTATACTACCACTGGGGCTGCTGTATACTACCTCTGGGGCTGCTGTATACTACCTCTGGGGCTGCTGTATACTACCACTGGGGCTGCTGTATACTACCAATGGGGCTGCTGTATATACCTCTGGGGCTGCTGTATATACCACTGGGGCTGTTGTATATACCTCTGGGGCTGCTGTATATACCTCTGGGGCTGCTGTATATACCTCTGGGGCTGCTGTATATACCACTGGGGCTGTTGTATATACCTCTGGGGCTGCTGTATATACCTCTGGGGCTGCTGTATATACCTCTGGGGCTGCTGTATACTACCACTGGGGCTGCTGTATATACCTCTGGGGCTGCTGTATACTACCTCTGGGGCTGCTGTATACTACCACTGGGGCTGCTGTATACTACCACTGGGGAGGCCTGTATACCCCTGGGGGGGATGTATACCACACTGCTGGGGGCTGTATACCTGTGCTGGGGTCCACCCTCGGCTTATACACGAGTCAATAGGTTTTCCCAGATTTTGGGGGCAAGAGTAGGGGGGTCGGCTTATACACGAGTATATACGGTAGATACTTATTGACGCCCTCCTAAAATACAACACTCATGCCATTAACAACAGGTTTGCTTGCTTTCCTCCTCTATTCATTGGGTCTTATTTCAGAGCGGTCTTAATGATTTCCTCTTTTAGGATACTGAACAGGAAAAATAAGAAACATTTCTTCTGACAGGCATCAGGACAAATTTGATAATATCTGACTGTTATTTTCCCAAAACAGCTTTGAGGCATATACTTTATGGCCTGACCATATATCCTTTGAGTGTCGCATTTGTACACTTATATTTTCTTGCCTTGTAATCTTTTCTTTCACCTGTGCCCCTGTGGCTTCCAGTTTTCCTATATAGGAGGATATTTAGGGCATTTGATTGTAGATTGCAGACTGCTATTCTCTCTAAAGGTACCGCCACACGCCACAATCACACCTGGAAATCTGAAAGGCGATGTGTCGCCCCGGCGAAATCGCCGTGAAATTGCCTCACAGTTGCAGCGTGTGATTGGGCGATTTTGCGGCGATAAATCGGCCATCGGTCGTCGCCTGATTCCTGAACAGTGCTCAGTAATCAGGCACAATCGGTAAGTAGATATTTTCGTGTTTTGGCATATGACAGGACGATAGTGATGGAAAGAGCGTTTTCTGTGATTTCCTGTAGGCGTGTCTCAGAGTGCTGTAGTCCGCGCCCCGTCTGAGATGATTGGTGTTGGCTACTGTGTTCCCATTAGCTGTCAGTTGACACCGCGCCATATTTGAAGAGCTGTCCGTTCAGCACCACACACATCTGCTACACAACCGTCCACAAACTCAGTGCAACTACGTGCGCCATTGAATAGCGCAAGCTATGTTGTCCGCGTGTATTAAGTTGTGCTGTGTGGAGTATAGTGCCACACATGACAGCGCAGATGTTGGCCTACACATCGTACATGGGTGCCATGAGCCACGCACTACAAGCACCCTACGTGTGTGAATTTGGGGACGCTGCTGGGTGCATTCCACTGCTCCCACTCTGCGGACGTCTACCTTGTTAGCGCCCTGAACCTTGTTTGGCGGTGCCAGTGTGCGTGGTGACGTCATCATGTGTCTGCTCGTTGGTCCCAGCCTGCCTGGTGCCTGCCCCTCCCCTGCACATAAGAGAAGAGTCATGGCGGCCACACAGCATGCTGTCACATGGAGTGTTGCAGAACTTGTGATCCTCATCGACCTGTGTGACCGGCATGACTACTGGTGCCATCAGCGTCACCACCACCCACGGCTGCGCAAAATCCAGAAGGCCCTGCTATGGAAAGTGGGTGTGGAGAGGACCCGCAAGCAAATACAGAAAAAGGTGGCGGACCTGAAGCACAAGTCCTCAGGGAGGATTGTGGACATTCGTGCCCGGATTGCCAGGCTGCATGGTGAGTATGTGGCAATGCCTAACACACACATGCCAATCATCCTACTCCAAACACTACACAGCCATCATGTGGTATTGTGCCATGGCACATAGTGTGACATAAACCAGCATGTGGACCTGTCACCAATGTGCATCTGCATGTTGGTCACACTGCAACATGAAGGTGCGGAATACACTTTTGTTTTTTTAATGCTGACGGCTATAGTGGTCCTTGACCTGTGTATGGCCGAACATAGGTGTGTAATGACAGCAAAGTTGACCACAACATATTAATGCAAATTTGAAGGGCCACATCACATCTGGCAGCACATATGTGCGCACTCGGACACATAGCATTTCTCAAGACGTTGATCACAATCCGGAAAAGTGACTACAAGCTGACTGCTATGTGTTTGCCCCCATGGTGGCACCACCAGATGCTTTACTGTCTGCTCTTGTGTTTTGTGTAAAAATCCATCCTCTGCTAATCCAAGGGTCTTTTACATCCCAAATATGTGGTCACTGGTGTTGTGGTCATGTCCAAAAACAGACTGGCCCCTAACCATAGGGTCGCTCCAGACCCTAACCTTTTATGCTAGCCTTCACACCCTAATGACATTGATACACACACAGTACGTGTTTGCCCTATGTTGTGTTCCTTTTGTAAAATCGGTGTCTTGTCATTTTTGATATTACAGATGAGGAGGACTCCCCGTCTGAGGAGGGCCGACGGTCCCCTACACCACCAGGGACCCCCCCTTCCCTGGAGGGCCCAGGAAGTCACTCACCACCCGGGACCCCACCCTCTAGAGCAGCCAGCCCAGGCAGGAAGCACGGTCCTCTTGCTCCATAACCGAAGCCCAGGCTCACCCTCCCCCCCCAAGCATCTCCAGCTCCCAGGCCAGCCCTGCGTGTTGTCGTCCCCACACAGTGACCTTGAGCCTGCTGGAGTTGTGATTGCTGGTAAGTTTTGGCAAATGCCTACAAGCTTTGTAATATACATGTTGGTGTGTGTCCCTGACATCAGTATGTGAGTCATGATGTATTTTTTTTCCTTTTTGTGAAGGGGCAAGAGTTAGCGCTGCAGGCTGGGCTGTCAGCACATCATCATCTCCTCAAGAAGGAAACTGGGATGGGGATATACAACGTAAGTGAAATCCTGACCAATGACATCACTCACCCATCCACACCTACACATGTCGCTGACTAATGTCCTTATTTCCTATACAGGTGTAACAACTATTGATGACCTGCTGCAGGCACACAGGGACGCACAGAAGCACATGGAGCGAGCCCACTGAGAAGGCCAGCAACATCTGGACCGGTTGGGTGCCATGATACTGTGCCTCCAGACAGCCCAGTCCGCCATTGCCCCTACTCCACCATATTCCCACCAATAATGTGGCCAATGGCCCTTGTATGTTGTTGTCCATGTTGGACCTGTTGTTTTCTACTTTTGCCATGTTGGCACCCTTGTTTTTTAGGCCCCGTTGGCCTTTCTTCTTATAGTATCCCACATTGGGAAAGTGGGTAGTATGGTTTGCCTACAACTTATCGGAAAAAACATCATTGACAAAACAAGTTTTGCAAACAATAAATGTGAGTGCAAACCAACATACTATCTGATCCCTTGTCTCAGCACACACAGGGACACCTTTGGGAGGTGAAATTTGAAAACACAACACATGGCTAAAGAATTTGCGTAGGTGTGCAGTGTGACATGATAAAGATCTGACCATACAGTGCCATTTCTACATGGATGAAGCCCTATTTTACATCAATGTCTCCAATATCACACCCACATTAACAAACACACAGACCCAAACATACTTGCCAAGGCCGGCCACAGAAGACTCGCAATCTCTCAATACTCACACATGTCACCGAGGGAAAGGCTCCTGTCTGCTACAATGACCCAACTATGTTATTGTGGACATGAGGCCACTCCTTCAGAAACACAAACATCACCATTACACCCACAACACACTACAGACACAACCATACTGCTGAACCCAACACATATGTGGACGTAGGTATGGGAAATCAAAGTCTGGTTTATTACCACAAAATTACAATACCAGCACACTTGGTTTTAGCTAAAAAATAAAAAAAGTCCAGTACGCAATGTAGTGCATTGCCTAGTAGCGTCTTGCTTCTTCGTCCTCTGCAGGATCAGACAATGGCTCCTCCCCCTCATCCTCGAACTCCCACACATTGGGGGCCCTTCGGTGCTGGAGTCTTCGTGGGGGACGTGGAGGATCCTGATTTTGGCGACCTCTAGCAATGGGTTGTTGGTGCGCAGGGAGCACTGGGGGTGTTTTCTTGGGGATGGCAATATAACCACCCCATCTCAGTGCCCCATCAATGCCCGCTTCCAGGACCCGAATGATGACCCACTCACTGGCCATGTGCCTGATTGAAGTGGCGGGGGTCCTCTCTCTGTCCAATAGGGCCTATTTTGCCCAGGTACCCAGCTTAGTGTTGGATGGGACAGGCGTGCGACGCCTTTGTATGCCTGAGCTGGGCCCTGGGCACTGCCCCCCACCACTTGGATCAGGCACCTGCTCCACCAAAGATGATGAGGGTGGAGCCTGGCCAGCGGCTGGGTCCTCTGCACTGGAGCCAGACTCACAAGGGACCTGTAAACCAAACATAGAAAAAAACAAGTTAACAAGAATAGCAATGTACTGACATCAATTACCACAACCAACCACCCAGCACCAGATGGCGCATATCTGGGCATGCCAAACACCAAAATCAACAGTAGCAACTTTGGAAACAGAGATGAAGACAGAAGAAGACCAGTGCTCTGTACTCACCTAAGGCTCCAAATCAATATGCCAAGTGCCCCAACATAACACAGCACAATCTGTGCCAACAGCCACGAGCCAACACACAGCAGAACACACAGAAGAATGGTGAAAGTCCAACACGATTGTGCCTTCTACATGTCCACCAACCCACACATCAGTGCAAACACCAAGGTGTGGACATAGGTAGTGAAACAACAATTACGTACCTCCTGTGATGGGGCAGGCTCTTGGCTTGTGGCCGAAGATGGTTGGGCAAGGCGGCTGCTGCACCGTGTTGGGCGATAAGCCTCCCGGCCCAGGGTGAAGGTGAGGAGGTCATAATACCACAGACGTGGCTTAGGGACCTCCTCAGCTCCAGCCCCGGACCGAGCCATCAACACCTTTTTATGTTCTTTAGTGAACACGGTGCGCAGCCGCTTGATTTTTTCCACAACCATCGGCACCGTCCAGGTCTTACTTTCGTCGAGCCGGTTTGTCAGCTCTACAAGGTGCCCATAGGCCACAGCCCTCGCCGGCCTGTTCTTATAGTCCGGCGGCGCAACCCGCCACAGGCATTCATGGTCCTGGTACATGACTAGGAGCCATGCACAAAATCAGGACTCTCAGCCATCTGCCAAAAAAATACATAGTGTGTTACCAAAACACATACATGTACATATCAGGTCACACCCTACTCTGTGTGGCCAATCCATGTCCAGCTCTAGCAATGACAGGTGGTCTGGTAGTTAGCTTGTGTATGCAGAAGCATTAATGGCCTTTATATGTGTACACAGATGTGACATGTTGCACATGTGACAGGCCATTTGTGGTTTGAGGGTGGGCAGGCAAAGTTACAAAGCTGTATCATGTTGAAATGGCACACATGGCGTACCACACAAAATGTAGACACAGGAATGACCTCAGCACAGATTTATGGAACGATGCAGTGCTGTATGACACATTGTCATGTCGTTGGTGGCAAGGATCATTATGTGTGAAACAGGACATGGAGGAGGTTAACGATGCGTCGGCGTCGCAAACCACAAATCTACATGACGCTACATGAAGCTGTACATAACCCGGCCATACATCTGGCAAAATATGGATGGCTCGAAAGCCGAAAATAAGATGCCATACATAAGGAGCACAATAGCATATCCACCGACTTACCGTCTGTCCAACAGAGTTCTGGTGATGAGACACTACTAGAACAATGCACATTGAAGTATGAGCATGGGTGGTGGACCAGCTGGCCACATTTTTAACACAACATGACCAATCACAAAGCAGCACAGGCACCTAATCAGTAGTCGCACGTGGCAACGCCCAGGGGCTACGTGAATTAGATGACGCAGATGCTCAGTGATTAGATGGTTACCACATAAAAACCGCTAACGACCGAGCTATGGCACGCTTGCTGCCCGGAGTCATTAAGTAAGTACTGATGTTCACACATTATTTGTGATATGGCTGTGTCTAGCGTTTGATACATCTTTGCATTATGGATCGTTCTTGTGTAGTAGAGCAGATGCCCAAGTCCTGGTGTAAGTAGTTTGTAATGATGATGTGTTTGATTGATCTATTGTGTGCCACAAAATGGATGGATGGCTTTCCTTGCCACAAAACACCCTCCCCATTGACAATCCATTTTGCCTTCGCCATAAAGGATCATGTACCAAGGAGGGCTCTGTGGTTAGTTTAGTGGAACATATGAAATGTGGGCACATAGTACTGGCCTTTACCAGACAGAATGGAAGTATTCTGACAAAACTGAGATGTGGAGTGGCCCATGTGGCTTGGGAATGTCTGCCTATGAAGATCCGGCCTTATCAACACAACAGGGATGTCTGTTGGACATGATGAATATGCGACTCACAGCTGCGTGGGAGCTCACATGGCTCTGGTACGTTTAGCAAGTTGTTGTATTTAATTGCTAACAAGCAGGGCCGGCCTTACCGCTGTGCAAGTCGTGCGGCCGCACAGGGCGCCGCCTGCCATGCTTCAAAGGGGGTGCCAGAGAGACGGATATTTAAGGTCTCTCTGCGGCTCCGCCGATTAAAGGGTTAATACTATTCTCTCCTGTGGTGCCCCCGCCCTCCTGTAAGTGTCTGTTCCACCCCCCCCCCACCGTCCGCACGCTTGAGTTACCTCCTGCCCCGTCCTCCTTACTTATGAGTTGCTTTTCCCGCCCTCCCTGAAGTGCCTGTCCCGCCCTCCTCCTGTTGCCGGTGCCATGGCAACACAAGCAGTTTGATTGGAGCAGAGAGAGCAAGTTAAGTTACACCTGCTGCCCCTGCTCCAATCAATGTACAGCGGTCTAATCACCCTGGACCCCGCCTTGTAATACAGC
Organism: Allobates femoralis; assembly: GCA_033576535.1. Taxonomy (NCBI): domain Eukaryota; kingdom Metazoa; phylum Chordata; class Amphibia; order Anura; family Aromobatidae; genus Allobates; species Allobates femoralis. Next base: position 311,116,386 of record JARQOC010000001.1, read on the forward strand.
TGGGAGGAGTCACTGAAGTGACGATTTTCTGTCACACACAGCAAGACCTCAGATGCCAGTGAGATGATCTCTCTATGGTGTGAGTGACCACAGTCGGTTAACAGGTGTAGTTTCTAACACCTAATCCTAACCATTGACCCTAGTCCTAATCCCTGACCCCAACACTTAATCCTAACCCTAATCCCTGACCCCAACACCTAATCCTAACCCTAATCCCTGACCCCAACACCTAATCCTAATCCCTGACCCCAACACCTAATCCTAACCCTAATCCCTGACCCCAACACCTAATCATAACCCCTGACCTTAAAACCTAATCCTAACCCTGACCCCTAAGTATGAATTACGTAGTGTTTTGGACGTAGCAAAAATATGCTACATCCAAAACGCTGCTAACACTGATTGTGGGTTCAGGCCGTAATGGTTCATGCCCACAATTAGGATTAGTAGCGTTTTGGATATCCACAATGCTGTATTGTACAGTAGCAGCACAGTTGATGGATTAATTAATCCCGTTTCCACTGTGATTCTTCATTACGCAGCATATCCTGACCTGTGGTGTGGTTTCCAGAGCTGCAGCCTGTTAATCTATTTCTGCAGAGATGCTAGTCCTCTGAGTGGGAGAACGTAGCGTCCGTGTCATGATCAGGGTTCTTGGTGCAGCATCCTTTTGCTGTATGCTCCCGCTCAGAACACTACCTTCTCTGAAAGCATAAATTGACATGCTGCGGCTCAGGAAGCTGCCACCACTGCCACATGTCAGTTTATACTGAGTAAAATAGAAGCACAGTGGAAACGGCATTCATTAATCCATCCACTGCGCTGGCACTGTACAATGCAGCATTTTGGGCGCAACAGAAAATATGCAGTGCTAGAATGCTGCTAATCCTGTTCAAGGGCACAGGTCCTAAAGGTTTATTTTTTTTTAATAAACATATATGTGCTATTGTTACCATCAAGGGTGTATGATTATGTTCATGGAGCTGAGGGGCATCATTTTAATGCAAGGTGTGTTGTGTGTATAAACACATGCATAGTAGTATATTCACATGAACCCATTGTTAAATGGTTCCTTGAAGCATAATCTCTTAGGGCCCCTTTACACGCGGCTACATTTCTTGGGTGGCTACAGGTAACTTACTGGTTGCAGTGAAATCATGGAGAGATTATTCCATTTGTACACAGCAACAAGATAGAACCTTGTCTCCATGATTTCACTGCAACCAGTAAGTTACCTGTAGCCACCCAAGAAATGTAGCCGCGTGTAAAGGGGCCCTTATGGTACCGGCACACGCCGCAATATCGCCTGGCGATATGTGGCGATCTGACATGCGTGGTCACGTTTCTCGTGCCCGACTCAGATCGCCAATGGCGGCTTCAGAATAAATGAGAGCTGCTGCTGTACCCTGATTTCCTCGGGATGTCAGTTTTATGTGAGGAAAGAGTGAAGCTGCCACTGATTGGCTGCATGTCTCATGTGACATGGTCTGGGGGCACCAAAGGGGAATTTCGCACAGGGCGCAATTTAGCCTGAGGCCGGCCCTGGTAACAAGCATCTGTCTGTGTGGTTGAACTTTGTATTTTCCTAGGCCTTGTGGTAGTACATATACATTATGGGCAGCTATATCGGGGTATAGTAATGATGTCACAATTTGGACGATGGAGATGTAGTTGTGGAGGAGGTCCATGGGTGTAGTGATAACAGGTGTTGTTGTGACTCAGTGTAACGTTGTTTGTGACCGTTCATTGGCGCAAAATATCTATGTGGGTGGCCATATGAGCAGAGTCTGCTAGGATGTGGGTAACTGGCTAGGAGATGTGAAGGGAAGTAGGTAGTGTTTTTTTTTTATGCCTGATAACATGTTCTTTTGATGCTAGGCTTTTTTTTGTTCCTTTTGCAGGGGTTGGTACGTGAGATCATCATGGACCCTGATGGAGATGTTATCGTGGCTCTTGCCTTAGTGGAAGAGGACTTGTGCCTGGAGGAGAGAGCTGAGAGGTTGCGGGCTGGCAGACCACGGCGTGTGAGTAAAGGTACCTTTACACGCCGCCACTGCAGGATGGATACAACCCGCTACAGGCTACAAATGTAGCTTGTCGCGCCAATATCGCCCGTAGTAGCGGCGTCTGAAGACGGGACGACACAGCCGGCTACAGATACATCTGTATCCGTGCACTGCCCATAAACAGATGGCAACAAAGCCGATTGTAGCGAGCTGTATCGGCGTGTAAAGAACCCACAGAAGGGAACTGTGGACACCCGGCGATGTAGCTGCAATGTAGCTAAGGCGTCACCCAGGCTCCGTGTTACCGCGCCCCATCTGCGATCATTGGTGGAAGCTCCTGCATGACGATTGGTAGTCGCTGCATAGGGAAGCATATTTAAGGAGCTGACCAGTGACACTACACAATTGCTCGAGCGTGCTGTATTAACCAGCCTCCTGCGATGCCTGCCCAATCATGATGTTCTGGCTTTGTCCTATCACCGTACGGACGTCTTGTAATCCACAATTGTGGCACGCCTATGTGCTGTCCCTGCTGCACCAGGTCCGCCCATATTAGCTTGTTGTAGCGTTGTGTAAATGAGGTACGCTGAGCTACAGATGGCTACTTGAGACACCCGGCGATGTAGCTAGCTGTAAATGTAGCGTAGCGTAGCGCACCTTGTGGCGGCGTGTAAAGAGGGTGCGTTTCCCGTTGGTAACCGTTTGGGCGTGCTCGTGCACGTGAAGTAGCGGTTGGTATCCATCCTGCAGTGGCGGCGTGTAAAGGTACCATTAGTGATTGGCTTCGGCAACGGGACAACCTGAGTTACATGCGCCTGCTGCATCAGCTGGAGGATAGTAGTCCGCATGATTTCAGGAACTATCTCCGTATGTCCGAGGACTCTTTCATATTCCTCTTGGAACGCATAAAGCCATTGATAGCCCAACAGGACACTATGATGCGTCGAGCTGTGCCACCTGAGGATCGTTTGGCTGTAACTTTGAGGTTCCTGGCAACAGGTCATTCGAGGACAGACCTGCAATACTCTGCAGCAGTCTCACGGCCACTGCTGAGCCACCTGATACCCGAGACGTGTGAGGCCATCGTGAGTTGTCTGCTGCCATCCTACATGCAGTTACCAACAACCCCCGCTGGATGGATGTTGCCAGAGGTTTTGTTGATCGATGGCAATTTCCAAACTGCGGAGGTGCATTGGATGGTAAGCACGTGAGGATCACGCAACCCCCGAACACGGGGTCATTGTATTTTAATTATAAGGGATATTTTAGCGTGGTCCCCATGGCCCTGATGGATTCTCACTATGAGTTCTTCTACGTAGACGTTGGCATGAACGGCCGTGTCTCAGATTGGGGTGTGTTTGCACACAGCTCCTTGGCGGAAGACCTAAGGAGAGGTGCTCTGAACTTTGCCCTCAAATGATGTCACGACCGGTCATCTCAACTTTGCACTTGTGGGGGATGAAGCATTCCCACTTCAGGTTCACCTACTACGGCCATATCCCCGGAGGACAGTTACTTCTGAGCAGCATATTTTCAATTTCCAGCTATCACAGGCTCGCCATGTGGTTGAAAATGCGTTCGTCTTTGCATATGAAACTGGAATCTATCGATGTGGTAGTGCTGCCCTGCTGTGTGCTGCATAACTTCCTGCGTCGTAGGAATCGGTCATCATACACGCCGGCAAGTTATGTGGATTTTGTGGACCCCACAACAGGGGAGCTCTGTCCCGGGAATTGGCGTGCTGCCGACCATGGTGTGGCGCCACTCCAGCTGCTGAGCCACGGTATGAGTCAGCAGGATGCCAGGAGCAACAGAGACACATACTGCTCCTACTTTAATGGCCCTGGGGCAGTGCACTGCCTGGCAGCACCAGTAAGTGTAGGGTGGCTGGTGTTGTCAGGCAGCAACATCAGGAGGAGGGTGGAGTCACCAGGGTGGCTGCACCAGAAGGATTATGGTGGTGGGTGTTTTGTTTATTTTGGGTGCTTAAGCATTAGGTAGTTAGTTTTTTGTTCTGTACTCTGAAATGTTTGGGTATGGCCATTGTTTATCATCATTTTCTATTTATTTCTGTGATATTGACACTTCTGTTTTTAATGTTTTGTGTGTGCTATAATAATAATAATTTTTGTGCACAAAAAGTACCACTAAATAAAAAAATAACCAAACTACCTGTGTCTGTCGTTACTTTTCCATACAGGACAGTTGCACACAGCTTTATGCTGTGCATAGAGGTATGTGAAAAGTTTAATGGTATTGATGGGTCCGTGAAGCATTGTTTGCTAATGTCCAGTACACAGGTCCAGCCCTTTGGCCCACACTGTATGCCGTGACTGTGTGTACATGTCCATTATGATGTGTGTGGCCACATGGGAACGTGTCCATACACATGGAGAATGCAATGATGTTTGTGGGGGATGTAAGTACACTTCAGTACACACACGCAAACGTGTGCACACACATAGTTCAGCCATGGCAGCTCTGGCAGGCACATATGTCCATCATGTTGTTTGTATCTTACCACCATCACCTACAGATGCACACACATAGTTCAGCCATGGCAGCTCTGGCATGGCTTGGACCGATGCAGGCACATATGTCCATAGTGTTGTTTGTATCTTACCGCTATCACCTACAGACGCACACATAGCCATTCTTAGTGTAATCCACTGTACTGCACAAGACCGCTCCTGTGTGACACTTTGGAAGCTCGAAAGTATGTTGCTGGAGCCACAATTGAGAACACGAGCGTGTATTTGTGACAAACTCCGAGAGACAATGGCGTCATGTATTAGCCAGCCTTCCAGAGCAGGCTGACCAATCGTAACGTTGTTGTGTTGTCCAATGAGCGTGTATGGGGTGCGGTGTAAACCACTGTGGCACACCTATCTCCTCGCCGCGCTAAACATGAACGCCCACATTCCCTTTGAGATTGCGGCGTGTGAAGCGGCGATGGAATGAGGCAAGATTGGTTCCGCTGTAGGTGAGGCGATTTCTGGAGCGACACATCGCCTTAGCTTCAGGGCAAAATTGCAGCCGCCATCGGCGATATGAGGCGGGCACGAAAAACGTGAGGGCGCACGTCATATCGCCACACATCACCAGGCGAGATTGCGGCGTGTGACGGTATCTTAATAGTTTTTGACGAATATTTACCACCGTGTGATCATACTTTGCGTGTTGTAGTTTAGGAGGGCTTCAATAAGCATCTGATTGTAGATTATCAACAACCAATCGGTTATTAGGGTACCGTCACACCTGGCTATTTCGGCGGCGATTTTATAGGCGATGCTGGGGCGTGGCCTATCGCCACCGATATCACCGATGCGTCGCCTAATGTGAATAGGCGAGGGCAACGCATTTGAGTGGTCGCCTGGTTTCACAGCAGTGCTCTGAAACCAGGCGACCACTCTGGGGCGATGTGTACACATCGCCCCATGTAAACGGGGGACGGCGATCTCACAGGCGATGGGAGCCATAGGCTCCCATGTTACGGCATCGCCGCTGGGATTTTTAGATACCCCAGCGGCGACGCCGCCTGTAAGATCACCAGTGCATCGGCGGAGGAGTCGCTGCATGTAAACATGCAACGACGACGTTGGCGGGGCGGCAAAAACGTGCGCGCTCCCGCCCCATCACTGCTGACATCTCCGGCAACTTCACCTATTGTGATGGCACCCTTAGGGTACCTTTACACGCCGCTACGACAGGATGAATACAACCCGCTACTTCACGTGCACGAGCACGGCCAAACGGTTACAAACGGGAAACGCACCACCTTTACACGCCGCCACAAGGTGCGCTACGCTACGTTACATCTATAGCTAGCTACATCGCCGGGTGTCTCAAGTAGCCATCTGTAGCGTACCTTACCTCATTTACACACCGCTACAACAAGCTAATATGGGCGGACCTGGTGCAGCAGGGACAGCACATAGGCGTGCCACAATTGTGGATTACGAGACGTCCGTACGATGATGGGACAAAGCAAGAAACCCATGATTGGGCAGGCATCGCAGGAGGCTGATTAATACATGACGCTCGAGCAATTGTGTAGTGTGACTGGTCAGCTCCTTAAATATGCCTCCCTATGCAGCGACTGCCAATCATAACGCAGGAGCTTCCTCCAATGATCGCTGAAGGGGGGCGGTATCCCGGAGCCTGTGTCACGCCCCAGCTACATACCAGGTACATCGCCTGGTGTATAGACATCCCTTCTGTAGCTTCTTTACACGCCAATACAGGTCGCTACAATCGGCTTTGTAGCCATCTGTTTTCGAGCAGTGCTCGGAAACAGATGTATCTGTTGCCGGCTGTCTCGTCCCCTCTTCACACGCCGCTACTACGGGCTATATTGACGCTACAAGCTACATTTGCAGCCTGTAGCGGGTTGTATCCATCCTGTCGTAGCGGCGTGTAAAGGTACCCTTAGGGCCCCTTTACACGCGGCTACATTTCTTGGGTGGCTACAGGTAACTTACTGGTTGCAGTGAAATCATGGAGAAATTATTCCATTTGTACACAGCAACAAGATAGAACCTTGTCTCCATGATTTCACTGCAACCAGTAAGTTACCTGTAGCCACCCAAGAAATGTAGCCGCGTGTAAAGGGGCCCTTAGAGTTCCTCAACGGTCTCCTTGTAAATGGGCCACACAATGTAATATTATAGGAGTACAGCTCTGCTACTGTCTCTATATGAGCAATCTGTTTTTTCCATTTGTGAGCATTTTGTGTTGTGCTATGCACATCTCACTTTTTAAATGCTTTAAATGTTTTTTGTCCTTGAATTTTGCATGTTTAAATAAAGTTTTGTATGTCTTGAGACCTATCGCCTTGTTTCTATGCATTTCAGATCCCAGTTGGTTCCACACGTCTTTTTCTTTTCTCATTTCAGTATTTTACATGCGTGACTGGTTGATCACGCTCTAGTGACACCCATTTAATTCTTATAAACCTATACAAGTAATTGCAATACTTTTATAGGAGAAATTCTTCATTTTCTGGAACAATTTCAAGGTTGCCAACACTTTTTGCTATAACTGTTTTTATGCATGTCTATTTTATTCACTACTGTAATATATTTTTATGTCCAGTTTATTTACTACTGATATATTTATGTGTGTCAAGTTTATTTGCTGCTGGTTTATATTTGCATCACCAATACGCAATAAGGGTTGGGCACCAATAGAAATTACCGCACAGGGCACCATCCAACCTAAGTCCAGTCCTGACCATAGCACCCTAATAACAGAGAGTGAGTGGTTTAAAGGCAGGGGATCACATTCTTTCCTTTTTAGATACTGAGTAGAAACCCACCATGTACATAATGTTTTTTTCCAGCAGACGCATCATTATTATTTTCTTAATAGCTACAGATTGCTGACTGTGCATGGGAGATTAGTCTGCGAAGGTCTTCCCTTATTTGTGGAGTTATGTCCCTTGGGTGATAGTACTAATGCACACCATGAGCTAAAACACACACAGCTCCTCCAACATATGCAGTTATTATAGCTCACATATGAGCTCATGTTTCTTTCCACGTTCTTTCTGAAATATGTCCTTGAAGCTCTGCTTGCTTAATAGATAGTGGAAAATTTTCATTCTAATTCTTATGGGATCATTATAGGGTGAAGTCATTGTGAGCTGCTGTAATACACTGTAACTGAACAAAATATTTCTTTTAAGAAAAATACATGAGTAACACATCGAACATGCTAATTATATAACAGACAGGACACAATTTCAGTAAAACTCACCATAAGCAGACAAAAAGGTCTGATACCAAATGCACTCAGCAGAATGCAGCAGGCCCCAGTGACAGAGGCAAGATAGGTGCATAATGCAGATGCAGCAATCACTCTCAACCTGCTATGACATGGGGGAGGTGATTGGTGGTATTTTATATGCACACAGATGAGGTTTCCATAGGGCGTCAGTCACACTGGTACGCATAATGCAAAGTGTCTGTATGCAACCTATTGATCATGCCTGTACTATTAGATCATGTGGGCTGCCCAGCACTATATGAATGCACCGCACAGGACAGACGCAACCGTGATTGTTACATTGGTATTTTGCACCTGTGTTGCTCCCGCTTTATCACTGGGGCCTGCTGCGTCCTGCTGAGTGCATGTGGTATTAGACCTTTTGGCTGCTTATGGTGAGTTTTTCTGATTATATAACAGAGCTTGAATCCTAGCTTCTGATATTTTCCTATTATTTATACTGTATATTACCGTACTAACATACACTGAATGTGTTCACATATATATCAATTTCTAATATATATTCATTACTTTCTGTAGATAAAATCTCAGCTAATACAGGAGCGCAGCTTAAAACTGAATGCTTTCCAGCGCGTGGATGAACTACAGAGCCAGGTGTATGACATGGAAATGGCCACTTCTCTGCAAAGCTCACCTGCAGGTAAAAAGACAATAAAAAAATACATTCTTGTAAAAACAATTAATGCAGTAGATAGCAACGTATTGTTGAGGCTTAGGTACACATCTCGCTGCCAAAGATCACTGCATCAGTTTGGCTTCTTCGCAAAATAACGAGACTGAATGTGATTCAATAGCAAGACATCTGCAGTGCATACGTGCCAAGGAAGTAAAAGTTGCTGAGTAACTCCAACCTTAAAGAGGACCTGTCACCAACCATACATGGTGATCTAATTACAGCACTGAATACAGCATGTCTGCTGCATTCAGGCAAGGGGTCCCCCAGCACTTGAGCCCCCCTGTACCCTGAGATAATACACTTTGAAAACTTACATTGTGGAGCCAAATAGGAGGTGGCTTGTGGCTGGAGCCAAAGGGCAGTTTCACACCCCCTTTATGTTTAATCCGCCCACCGCCGCCTCCCTGATGCCAATCTGTCTCCCTCGCCTGCTGCATAGTAGGCCTCATTCACATGTCCGTGCCTCCGGCACATAACCAGTACGTGCCGACACATGCCGGAGGCACAGACATACGGGGACACATGTTCCCCTGTGGACCCATGCAGACGTCCATGATTCCGCACGGACTGTGTCTCCGTGTGGAGCACATGCGTGTCCGTGTGCTCCACATGGCGACTTGTCCGTTTTTATGCGGAGCCACGGACCGCATTTACGTCCAAACGTCCTGCACACGGATGTTCACAGTGTGACATTCGTGTGCACGGACCACGGACAAAAGTTTAAAACCTGAAAATAAAGAATGTTATACTTGCCTCCCTCCAGCGCTGACAGTTCCTCTCACTTCCGATGCCGCTCATTAGGGCTCATGAATGTTCACTAAACTGAGCCCAAGAGCGGCCCGGAAGTGAGAGGAAGTGTCAGCGCTGGAAGGAGGTAAGTATGTGGTGACAGGCTGTCCGTGAGCTATCCGTGGATGCACGGATAGCACACTGACAACACCCATCGTGTCACATGGCCGTGACACACGGATCTATGCCCCGCCCCCAAACGGCCTTGTTCCACGCGTCCGTGGTGACACGAACGTGTGAAACTGGCCGTACACAGAGCTTATTGCAGTGCTGGCCGCTTTGCCCCGCCTCCTGCGGTGACGTCACCGCTTATATCCGCCCTGCTCCATGTTAACAATGGAGCAGGGCGGGGAAAGGCAGTGACGGTATCGCAGGAGGCGGGGCAAAGCGGCCAGCACTACAATAAGCTCTGTGTACTATGCAGCAGGCGAAGGAGACAATGATTGACATCAGGGAGGCAGCGGTGGGCGGATTAAACATACAGGGGGTGTGAAACTGCCCTCTGGCTCCAGCGACAAGCCACCTCCTATTTGGCTCCACTATGTAAGTTTTCAAAGTGTATTATCTCGGGGTACAGGGGGGCTCAAGGGTTGGGGACCCCTTGCCTGAATGCAGCAGACATGCTGCATCCAGTGATGTAATTAGATCACCATGTATGGTTGGTGACAGGTCCTCTTTAAACACATATTGGAACATATTTATCAACCTAAATGCACCAGAATCCCGTCATAATTTGCATCAAAAACTGTCTTTCATGACTTGTCCCATATTTATGATATGTTTTAGGCGGCCGTCACACGCATCAATTTCTTGAATGATATCGCTTAAGCGATCTGCTTTTTTGATCGCTAAGCGATATGGTTTGTGCGTCGCTGCGTAAATCGCTTGATTGCTTGATCGCAGATTTGTGAGCAGGACCTCAAATCAAGCGATAATCGCTTGATCAATCTGAATCATCGTGGTGTGTGACACCACGATGAACGATCTCCCAGCGGCAGAGCCTATGCTGGGAGATGGTATCTATGGTAAACGTCGGGTTACTAAGCGCCGCGCGGCGCCTAGTATCCCGATGTGTACCATAGTTACCAGCGTTCTCGCTGGTCCACATCGCTGGTGAGTCTGCCTGTGTGACAGCTCACCAGTGATGTGAACGATATTGTTAGCGATCGCGCGTGCATGTGATCGCTAACAATATCGCTCACAAGATTGAAGCGTGTGACGGCCGCCTTAGATACATTTTCTGGCTAGGGACGTTGACTCACTGAAAAGGTTGTGGAGTAAATTGTGACACAATTCTCCAAAAATTGGGTCTTTTCTAAAATGTTTTTGGAATAGTAGGGTATTGCCTGAACCTTACAATTGGTAATTGTCTGTGCGCACTCATGCTATATCAGCTCACCCTCGGAACACAAAGATAACTGATGTACAGATGAAACCTTGTATTATGCCAAGAGTCGAATCCAGAAAAATGGAAAAATCCAGCAGAGTCCTTTAAAATAACCTTTATTGAAGATCTATTAAAAATGCAAACAGCAATAGAAAACGCCCTTCTGAGGTCGGCTTCACACCGTGGCAGCGTCCGATCCGGGGCTGTCAGGCATGAACCTGACAACCCCGGACTGGATCAGCACAGAACCGAAGGGCTAATATGCCCTCCAGTCTGGTGTGCAGCCGGACGCAGCTGCCGATGCTGATGATTCAGGACTGCGGCTCGCAGGGAGCTAGCTGCGGTCCTGAAATAACAGCGGCGTGCAGCCGCCAGTATCTGGTTCCCGTTAAGGAGCGCCAGATTACACCGGATCCGGAGGAATCCGGGAGAAGCCAGTTTGGAGAGATTTTTCTCCCCGGACACAAAAGCGTTGCAAGCATCGGTTTTGCGTCCGGGAGTAATATCCGATTTCTCCCAGATTCTTCCGGAGAGATGGAAACCGGATGGCAGAGAGCTGCCATCCGGCTCCATCCGGCCCCATAGGATACTATGGGGCCAAAATCCGGTCCGGGGCTGTCTGGTTTACACTGGACAGCTCTGGATCGGACACTGCTGTGGTGTGAAGCCACCCTAACAATACATGTTTTCTCAGAAACACGTTTGCCATTCCATATGTAATATTTAATAGATCTTCTATAGAGATGTTATTTTAAGGGCCCTTTGCTGTATTTTTCCAATTCCCAGCAATAATAAGCTTGCCCCTTAAAATCCTTGGCAAAATTGTTTTCAAAATGAACCTAACTGATAGATCTTTAAATGTTTCTTCTGAACTAAATATAGACATTAAACTAGGTACAAAAGAAATCAGTGATGTTACTTAACCAAGGATTGCAGCAACTACGGAGAAAGGCTGGTGTAGCATATAATTACTGCTATGAAAACCTCCTCCCCAGCTGCTCCTCCTGAAAACTGGGATGGGGGGGGGGGGGGGGAGACAGTTTGAGACTTGTACGTATGTGGAAGTAATGGCAACAGAATAAATCATTGCCTAATAAGAATTATTTTTTTTTAGGACAAAGAAAGTCATCAGGCTCCCTTATATCTCGCATTTCTAGGAGTCATTCAGCAGGTATGAAAGTTTTTCTGTAAAAGCAAAATCCAAAAACAGAGGAATTTTAAAGGGGTACTCCGGGGAAATAAAGTCTTCTAATATCCCTTCCATCCTAAATTAAAAGAAGATATGCCCAGTGCAGTCCTATATCCTCATGACACCTGTAATTCAGTGCGACAGGAGCTGCTCTTCTGCTCCCCCATTTCTCCTGGGATGTTACATCACACATTAAGCCCCCGTCACACATAACAAGATCGTTAGCGAGATCATTGTAACGTCACAGGTTTTGTGACGTAACAGCGATCACACTAACAATTTCGTTATGTGTGACACTTAGCAGCGATCAGGGCCCTGCTGTGAGATCACTGATCGTTACAAAGTGCTCTGGGTCATTTTTAGGTCGTTGTGCTCCTGTTGGGAATGCTGCATCGCTGTGTTTGAAAGGGACAACGACCAGCGATCTCAATACTACGCATGAGAGTGACAATTCCCAAAGACCTCTTATCATTCTGGATCGTTGCTGAGTCACTGGTGAGATCTGACTGTTTGACATCTCACCAGCGACCACATAACGACGCACCAATGATCCCTACAAGATTGTGATCGTCAGGATCGCTGTTGTGTCGTTGTGTGTGATGGGAGCTTTAGGGTGTGAGCAGGCCCCTGATAATAGTTGGTTTTCTACAGTCCAAGAAAAGGGGGTGTTGCCATATCCCTGCAGTGCTCCCTGTGCTTGGACAGAAGCAGCTATTATCAGGAGGTTGTTTGTTACTAACAGCAGGGAGCTCACACCTTGATTTGTGATGTAAAGCTCCCGTCACGCACAACGACGCACCAGTGATCCCAACAACGATAACGATCCTGTAGGGATAGTTGGTGCCTCGTTACCTGGTCGCTGGGGAGCTGTCAAACAGGCAGATCTCCCCAGCGACCAGGGAGCCACCTCCATATCGCTGGTAACTATGATAAACAGCGGGTATCTAGGCAGCGCGAGCTGCCTAGATACCCAGTGTTTACCATGGTTACCAGCCTGTGAGATCGCTGGTCTCTCGCTGTCACACGCAGCAATGCGTGCTGACCAGCGGGAGACCAACGATCAAAAAATGACCCAGAGCAGTTTGTAACGATCAGTGGTCTCACAACAGGGGCCTGATCGCTGCTAATGTGTCACACTTAGCGAGATCGTTAGTGATATCGCTGTTACGTCACAAAACCTGTGACGTTACAATGATCTCGCTAATGATCTCATTATGTGTGACGGGGGATTAAGTCCCAGAGAAAGAGAAAGCAGAAACAGTAGCTCCTGTGACATAATTAATGGAATTGTAAGGATAAAAGAACAGAATTGTGCATCTCCCCTTTATAGTTTGAAGGATGGGACATAAGAAGAATTTTTTTTTATCTCCCCCAGAGTACCTCTTTAACTGTAAAATTTTTTGCTAATGAAACATGATTATACAGCTTGCAGGATTAAAACTGTGGAGTGACAGTCCAAGTGTTATTTTACACAGTGAAATGTAAGATCTTTAAAGCATCTTTCTTTATTTCTCTCTCATGCACGCTTTCTTGCAATCTCCCTCATGCACTCTGTAGCTCACTTTCTTTTGCACTTACTCTCTTATCAGCCAGTATACATATCTGTGTGTCTGAGATAGAGATAATTGGAATTTTAGCCCTAGTGTGTACAGGGACTGTTGTGTCTGAGACTAGTCCAGAGGAGCAGATGAATTGGTCATAATGAATTAGCATACTGTGAGTTCGGAAAGTATTCAGACCCCTTTAAATTTTTCACTCTTTGTTTCATTGCAGCCATTTGGTAAATTTAAAAAAGTTCATTTTGTTCTCATTAATGTACACTTTGCACTCCATCTTGACTGAAAAAAACTGAAATGTAGATATTTGTGCAAGTGTATTAAAAAAGAAAATCTGAAATATCACATGGTCATAAGTATTCAGACACCAAAGTGTACTAGTATTGAGTAGAAGCACCCTTTTGAGCTAGTACAACCATGAGTCCTCTTGAGAATGATGCAATACGTTTTTCACACCTGGATTTGGGAATCCTCTGCCATTCTTCAATGCAGATGTTTTCTAGTTATGTCAGGTTGGATGGTGAACGTTGGTGGGAAGCCATTTTCAGGTCTCTGCAGACATGCGAAATTGGGTTTAAATCAGGGATCTAGCTGGGCCAGTCAAGAATGGTCACAGAGTTATTCTGAAGCCACTCCTTTGTTATTTTAGTTGTATACTTAGGGTCATTGTCTTGTTGGAAGGTGAACCCTCGACCAAGTATGAAGTCCAGAGCACTCTGGAAGAGGTTTTCATACAGGATATCTCTGTACTTGTCCACATCCATGTTTCCTTCAATTGCAACCGGTCCTCCTGTCCCTGCAGCTCAAAAACACCCCCATAGCATGATGCTGCCACCACCAGGTTTCATTGTTGGGATTGTATTGAGCAGGTGATGAGCAGTGCCTGGTTTTCTCTACACAGAACGCTTATAATTATCACCAAAATGTTCTATCTTCGTCTCATCAGACTAGAAATTGTTATTATGTGTTTTTTGCAAACTTTATGTAAGCTTTCATATGTCTTGCACTGAGGAGTGGCTTCCGTCGGGACACTCTGCCATAAGGGCCCAACTGGTGGAGGGCTACAGTGATAGTTGACTTAGTGGAACTTTCTCCCATCTCCCTACTGCATCTCTGGAGCTCAGCTACAATGATCTTGGAATTTTTTACCTCTCTCACCAAGGCTCTTCTCCCACGATTGCTCAGTTTGGTTGGATGGCCAGGTCTAGGAAGACTTCTGGTGATCCCAAACTCCTGCAAATTAAGGATTATGGAGGCCACTGTGCTCTTAGGAACCTTGAGTACTGCAGAAAGTCTTTTGTAACATTGGCCAGATCTGTGCCTTGCCACAATTCTGTGTCTGAGCTCCTTGGGCAGTTCCTTTGACCACATGATTCTCATTTGGTCTGACATGTTAAGTGAGCTGCGAGGTCTTAAGGTACTGTTACATGTGGAAATGTTGCCGGAAACTTCACAGGAGCGAGAACGTTTTTGGCACATTTCCAAGATTGCCTTTTAGATGTCACACGGGAAGATATCGTAGGCAACGCAACTAGGATGTTGAAAGCAACTTTTGTTTGCTAGGTATGAGCAACCCAGCGAGCTATCCTTAACAATGTAATGAATAGGGGAAGTTGCTGTCAACATCGCTATTGCGGGTGTCACACAGAGCAATGCTAGCAGATTGCCTAAGGGCCATGTCACACACACAGATATCTGTGCAGATATTGTTGGCAGATCTCTGGTTGCAGTGAAATCATGGACACATTGTTCCATTTGTACACAGCAACAAAATGGAGCAATGTGTCCATGATTTCACTGCAACCAGAGATCTGACAACAATATCTGCACAGATATCTGTGTGTGAGACGTGGCCCTTAGCAACATTGCCAGGTTTCAGAACATGTTCTGCAACCTGGCAACTCTGTTCAGGCAACCTATTGCCGTTGAATTGCCCTGACACACGTAACAACGTACTAGCGATGTTGTTCAACTTCGCCACGCCCGAGTTGCCGACAATGTTGCCGCATGTAACGGTACCTTTATGATCATGTGATATTCCTGTTTTGTTTTTGTTTTTTAAAAAAAGATCTACATTTCAGTTTTTTTTTCATTAATAACCAAATGGCTGCAATGAAATAAAGACTGAAAAATTTAAAGGAGTCTAAATACTTTCCGTACCCATTGTATAATCAACGGCAAAACAAAAATGATTATGCTACTCATAGAGCAGAGTTTGATGGCTATTTGAGGGACTTGGAAAATCTGGCAAATTCCCTTTACCTTTTATACTGGTTTTAGTAAACATTTCTATTCTTATATAGCACCTACATTTATGTCATCTGAAACATTGCCTTACAACCAAGAAATGTGGGATTCTCAGCAGTATTTTCCATCAGCAGAAGCAAAATCTCACATCCACGGAGAGAGGAGACTCCAGAGGCCTAAAACGGTGAGAATTAGCATCTGATGTATTCATCATTAATTCTATAAACTGACCAAAACCATCACATTAACCTCTGGCCTAGACGTTTGATGCAGAGATCCAAGCAATGGTTATTTGAGCCAGTGTGTATAAGAACAAACATAATTTTGCAATGTAATTATAAAGTATAGGGAAAGATGCTGATGAATTGTAGCTATTCACGGATACTGGAAAACCTGCTCCACTTGCCGCCTGACTTTTTTAATACACAATACCTATTGTAATGTCAACTTCATTGTAGATAATGTCATATCTGCATGCTTTATGCCAAGTCAGGCTATACCTAGAACATGTCTTTAGTTTAATTTATGGTGCAGTGAACTGATGTCCTTTAACTTTCTAGGTACCCAGCAGATGTCGAGCCCCTGAACCGACAGACCGAACAAGCACATCTCAAGCCATTCTCACCCAGCTCCACGAACTTAGGCTCAGCACTAAGTGATCTCCCTTCTTCCAGAATATCACAAATCACCATACCCTAAAGCTAATAGAGATGAACTGAAAATAGAATATATTTCTCAGCCAGCTAACGTCTAATATTCATCTTTAAATGGGTTGTCCACTACTTATTATTGTTTTAAAAATTGTCCTTTGTTAATCTTAAAATAAAATACAAAACAACATACACTCACTTACCAGATCCCATGTTCTACTTGCTTCCTCTTCCGAAGGGGTTACTGGGTTGTTAGGTGACTGCTGCAGAGATCGCATGTCATCCATGCAAGAAAAGACCATTGGGGGACTGTTTCTTCTGGCAGCAGTACTGAGGAAAGGGCTGACAGTTTATTTTACGAAACCACTGGCTTTTTTTTTTTTTTTTTTTTTAAAACAACTGCATAAATTTTATTTAGTAAATGGAAGAGCATTTGGCTGGGGCTTTGTATGCATTGGTGTAATTAAGGAGTTTTTATAATTGCCTCATTTTAAAGGGAACCTGTCAGCTTGTTCTACCCCCTATGCTATGACTACCTGTCCCTGCACCTTGCTAGCTGATCCCTAACCATCCCTATCTGAGCTAAAACTACATTATAAAGTTTAAGAAAAATTATTTATAACTTACAGTCTCCATCCGGAGACTGGAAAGGCGTGCTGCTCCAGGACTCCATTGTTCCCCCCCCCTTGCTGGCTCTCAACACGCCCCACTGGACGTCATCACTCTTTCTGTCGTTCCACCTCTTTTTGAAATTCCCGCCTGCTCTGCTGCTATCCATGAGCCGGCCAAAACATCATATCATGTTCTATCAAGTCAACCCACAGCCAACATCTTCTTGTTAAGATGCAGTCCAATTTCCACACATAGGGATCCGACATGAGACATAGAATATATTCTAGTACCAATATAAGACATTATATGGGAAACCCAAAAGTGGATAAATAAAACCACAAACCTGAGGATACGCTTCTTACATCACTGTGCAATCAGTGTTTCATCCATTTCTTGCTGATCTGTTGTACTCCAAGTGTGAGTCGATAGATAAAAATCCAGATAATCTATTTGCTTCAACTTTTATAAAGGAATGCAACATAGATGTAAAACAGAGGCAATATGGATGACACACCAAGAAAAAAAGAGAATTTTGTTTACGTACCGTAAATTCTTTTTTCTTTAATCATCAATGGGAGACCCAGACAATGGGGTTTAGGGCACTGCCCTCCGGAGGTCACACTAGGTACTACAAGTTTGTAGACACCGCCCCCTCCGCTTATAAACCCCTACCGCAGGGAACATCCTCAGTTTGGTCTACAAGCTGCGAGGAGGAAAATAAACCACACCCGAAACATCGGGAAGAACACCGTGCACAAACGGTTCAACAACCCGGCAAACACTGTCTCAACAGAGAACAGAGCCAATGCAAAACATGCAAAGGAACAACTGGGTGGGTACTGGGTCTCCCATTGATGATTAAAGAAAAAAGAATTTACGGTACGTAAACAAAATTCTCTTTTTTCTGGTCATCATAATGGGAGACCCAGACAATGGGGATGTCCTAAAGCAATACCCCAGGGCGGGAAGAGTTCCTCAACAAGACGGATAACATGGTTCCCTTTTAAAGGTGGGCAACCGCCGCCTGTAGAACCCGCCTGCCCAAATTTGCATCCGCAGAGGCATGGGCATGCACCATATAGTGCTTAGAGAAAGTGTGTAGGCTGGACCAAGTGGCCGCCTGACACACCTGTAGAGCAGACGCTCTATGTCGCAAGGCCCATGAGGCACCTACGGCTCTGGTAGAGTGAGCCTTCAATCCCACCGGGAGAGGCAAACCAGAAGACCGGTAAGCCTCTTGAATGGAAGCCTTAATCCACCTGGCTAAGGTTGACTTTGAAGCCGCGGACCCCTTACAGCGACCTGTCGTAAGAACAAACAAAGAATCCGAACTCCTAAAGGAGGCGGTTCTGGACACATAAATGCGTATAGCTCTCACGAGATCCAGAGTATGGAGGTCGCGCTCAACCTGATGAACGGGAGCGGGGCAAAATGATGGGAGAACAATCTCCTGGTTCAGGTGAAACGTTGAAACCACCTTTGGCAAGAATTCCGGCCGTGGACGTAACACCACCTTGTCTTGGTGAACCACCAGAAAGGGAGACTTGCACGATAGTGCAGCCAATTCTGAGACCCTCCTCAGAGATGTAATCGCCACCAGAAAAGCCACTTTCTGGGACAGACGAGAAAGGGAAACCTCCCTCAGAGGCTCAAATGGCGGTTTTTGCAATGCCGCCAGGACCATGTTAAGGTCCCATGGATCCAGAGGTCTTTTGTAGGGTGGAACCATCCGCGACACCCCCTGCAGAAATTGACGGACCTTCGGGAGAAGCGCCAATCGTCTGTCAAACAGCACAGAAAGTGCTGAGACCTGACCCTTTAAGGAGCCAAGGGATAATCCCAACTCCAAACCCGACTGTAGAAATGCCAACAATGTCGGGATGGACAAGGGCCACGGAGACCGGCCCCCAGAGGCACACCAGGTAAAAAAGATTTTCCACGTCCTGTGGTACATTTTTCTGGAAACTGGCTTTCTAGCCCGATTCATAGTGGCAACCACTGTAGGGGAGAACCCCCTGGATGTCAGCAGCCAGGCCTCAATAGCCATGCAGTCAATCTGAGGGCCTTGGAATTGAGGTGGAAGAATGGGCCTTGCGCGAGAAGATCTGCGCGTTCTGGAAGAGCCCACCTGTGTCCGCCTGACAGTTGCCACAGGTCCGGATACCAGGACCTCCTGGGCCAGTCTGGAGCCACTAGAATGGCTACCCTGCATTCCGACCTGATTTTCCACAGCACCCTGGGAATCAGAGCCAGAGGAGGGAACACATATGGTAGATTGAATCTGGACCAAGTCAAGATCAGGGCGTCCGCTCCCAACGACTGGGGGTCCCATGACCTCGCCATGTATTGCGGAACCTGATGAGTCAGCCGTGAGGCCATCAGATCCACGTCCGGAGTGCCCCATCTGCTGCAGATGTCCCGAAAGACGTCTGGATGAAGGGCCCACTCTCCGGCGTCCATCCCCTGCCTGCTCAGATAGTCGGCCTCCCAGTTTTCGACCCCTGGGATGTGAACTGCGGAGATCAGGCAGTTGTTGTCCTCCGCCCAGGATAGGATGCGGTGGACTTCGGCCAGAGCCTCTGCACTCCTGGTTCCTCCTTGATGATTTATATAAGCGACGGCCGTCGCATTGTCGGACTGAACCCGGATGGGATGTCCTGAGAGGAATCTCTGAAAAGCCAGGAGTGCTAGATAGATCGCCTTGATCTCCAGCACGTTGATCTGCAATGCCGACTCCGACAGAGTCCAGAGGCCTTGGGCCCTGTGGTGTAAGAACACCGCACCCCAGCCCTTTAGACTGGCGTCGGTGGTCACCAGAAACCAAGACGGTTTTATGAAGGACCGGCCCCGCGACAAGTGATGTGGTTGAAGCCACCACTGCAGGGAATCTCGGGTCGGTTGTGACAGTGTCACCAGCCGATTCAGCGAGATCGTCCTCTTGTCCCACCTGCGTAGGATCTCCAGCTGGAGAGGACGGAGGCGAAATTGTGCAAACGGCACCGCCTCTATCGCCGCCACCATGCGTCCCACCAGCTTCATCAACCCACGAAGGGATGATCGTGGTGACAGGAGCACTGCTTGTACTCCCGATCGGATCGCCACCTGTTTGGATTGTGGCAGAGACACCAGGGCTGAGGACGTGTTGAAGTCCATGCCCAAATAAGTCAAGGACTGGGTCGGAACCAAGGTTGACTTCTGAACATTGAGGAGCCAACCGAATTGTTCCAGAGACCGCATGGTCACATCCAGGCTCGCTTGACAGAGGTGTTCCGATGGCGCCCTGACCAGCAGGTCGTCCAAATAGGGAATGACGGCATGGCCCTGCACGTGCAGGAGAGCCATCATAGAGGCCATCACTTTTGTGAACACCCGCGGTGCTGAGGCAAAGCCGAACGGCAGCGCCACAAATTGGAAGTGTTCCTCCCCCACTGCAAATCTCAACCAGCGCTGGTGAGCCGGTGCAATGGGCACGTGAAGGTAAGCGTCTCTGTGAAGAAGCCACTGGTCTTGAAAGTGAGACAAGCGGCCCCCCACCTGTGGGGAGGCAGGAAGGCAGAGCGAGTCATGTAGAGGCGGGTTTGGGGGTGGCAGCTGCTGCCCCCGCCGGCTTCTTGGGACGACTCTTGGTGCGCCACTGCGAAGCAGGCTTGCCCCCTCGGTCCGCACGAGCGGACGATGCTGATGACTGTAAGCTGGAGCGAAAGGACCACTGCTTAGGGTTCCTTTTCACCGTATATCGTGGCTTAGGCTTATTCTGCGGTATCTTAGACTCAGCAGAATCCTTTATAAGCCTGTCCAGTTCAGTGCCAAACAGCCTGTCACCAGCAAATGGAAGATTCTGCAAAATCTTCTTAGATTGATATCAGAAAAACACGGTGATTTTATGCAAAAACGTATATAAATTTATTGTTAAAAAAATTTTTTACAAATAAATAAGGTTCTTTTCAGACAAAGTACACAAAGTAGTGTTACATACAATTATATATTGGTTATGAAAATAATTATAAAATCCATAGACAGCACCCTATACGCTAAGAAAAACCCGTGATCTTCTTGTGTGAGTTATAAAGAAAAATTAAATAAGCAACAACTCAAAAAACAAGTGTCAAAATTCAATAAGTTTCCATTAGTCACCTATCTCTCACATAAGAGACAAAGGGAAAAGTGAAGGTGAAACAACCAATAAAGTTCTGTTAGTCACCTATCTCTCACATAGGATACCACAGAAACAGTGACAGAAAACTAAGATCAAACAGTGAAAATCAATCTAGAGGGTGATTACCTGGTGTATCTACAGACTCTGCTGCACTCTACATGCACGTTTCGGCTTACGCCTTCATCCAGGAGTGAATACAGCTCCCAGCTTCCACCATTATATAGTGTGGAATGACCTATCCCTGAACCAGCCACACCGCACCCGCCTCCTGAAACAGCTGACAGAGATCAGTGTTCATTATTCTGTGGAGGTAGGAAAAACAACATGGATGCGCCCATAAAGCGTCATAATCACCATGGTAACCTTGAAACGGCGCATGCCCGGCGTCCTGCGTCTGGATCCGACCACCTCAGCGCGTCATAATGGTTGCCGTGGATCCGAGGACCGACATCCGCCCTTTTGGCGGAAGTCGTCATCGGAATCCCGGAGTTCACCATGATTGACGCGCGGCTGGTCCTCTCGCAAGGCGCCGCCCCGAGCATGCGCACCAGGTCTCCCCACGGACTTATTACATATCGGAGCACGGCTGCAGAAGGGCGGGCGCTATATGAATGGCACAGGGGTAGTTATCTATATCGCAAACTGACATATTGTGATATTTACTCAAATTCAAAGGTAAAAAAATATACAGTACATTCATTTATAAATAAACAGTGTATGAAACAAATACATAAATCGGGCTATCATGCATTGAATAATTTATATCAGGGCGCCTAACATCGCAACATGGTATAAAGCAAATATATATATCAGAATATCAAACATTAAATAACTCATATTAAGACACCTAACAACACGACAGGAGTACGTATATATTAAATAGAAAAATCTCTCCTTTCCCACTATTCTTGGCATTAAATATCCAAAAATACGAGAGAATAATAGTATTCTTCCAATAGTGTATTCTTGCATTCAGATGGAGAATGACACATCTTCTCAGAGATCTCTCCTGCGGCAATATAGAAAATCGCAATGTCACAGTATCCCAATACTAGAAAGTGACATACAAAGAAATACAAATTAATATCACAATAAAAACAAGAAAGTAGCTTAAAAAAACTTTAATGGTGAAAGTCTACATAAAATTACACTAAAATAAAAAATAATAATAAAATATAAACTACTTATAAAAGGGGACATATTCAGAGTTCAGAAAAGGAAATTCTTCAGAGGAATGGGACGAAACTAATATTTTCATTAAGCCCTTTGGGGTGGATCGTATCTAGTGTCCAGATCCACTTTGTCTCACACTGTGCAAGGAGCTGACTCACATTACCTCCTCGTACCCCAAGTGCTATCCTATCAATCCCTTTTACTCTAAAACCAGATGGATCACAGTTGTGGACTAGTTTAAAATGTTTCGGTATTGTCCTGAGTACCTCAATCTCTTCCTCTTTTTCTACCTTTGCTGCTGCAATGATACCCAAAACATGCTCCCGTACCCTCACTTTCATAGATCTTGTGGTGAGGCCTACATAAATTTTCGAGCAGGGGCATGTTGCGTAATAAACAACAGCTTTGGTAGAACAATCTATCTGTTGAGTGATTTTGAACTGTTTAGAGCCGTCCGAGGACAAAAAATGTTGGGCCCTCTCTATATTTGGGCAGGCAATACAGTTCCCACATGGTTTACAACCCCATTGGCCACCACGCCGGTTCCCAAAGGGTAAGAAACTCTGGTCACTCTTATCGTAGTGGCTTTGTACTAGGATATCCTTAATATTTTTAGTCCTACGTGCCACAACCGTAGGTCTTGGAGTGAGGTACTGTTGCAGAATTGGATCTGTCATCAGTAGGGGCCAGAATTTAGTCAGACATTCTTGCATTTTTTCCCAATTAGAATGATATTTTGTAATCATTTGTACTTTCTGATCACCTTGCCTTTCTCTAACCGAGTATAGCAGTTCTTGCCTATTACTATTCCTTGCTCTATTGTACGCTTTTTTCAAAGATCTCATGCTGTAGCCCCTAGCCAGAAATCTAGATTTCAATTCCTTTGCCTGTTTCTCAAAGTCTTCATTGGAGGAACAGATTCTCCTAATGCGGAGAAATTGGCTCGTAGGGATAGATTTCACTATATGGGCGGGATGTGCTGATGAAGCTTGCAAGACCGAATTTGTTGCCGTGCTTTTACGGAACAGATCCGTCTGCAGTGTTCCTGTTACATCTCTCCTAACCATGACATCGAGGAATTCGATCTCATCCCTGCTAGACTTATAGGTCAGATGAATATTTTTCTCATTGTTATTGAGACACTTGAAGAACTTATCCAATTCCTCTACATTGCCTTGCCAGATCAAATACACATCGTCGATGTACCTTGTCCAAAAAAGGACCCGGTCCATCGGCTGCGACCGATCCGACATAAAGAGGTCCCTCTCCCACAGCCCCAGAAATAGGTTGGCATATGAGGGGGCAAAGGCCGCCCCCATTGCCGTCCCCTGGAGCTGTAGGTAGAGGGACCCCCCAAAAAAGAAGAAATTATGTTTCAATGCAAAGTCTAGCAGTTCCAAGATAAAATCCCTTTCCTCCCTTGGTCGTGTAGTCATGGATAAGAAATACTCCACAGCTTTCAACCCGTCTTGGTGACGAATGCTCGTATATAAAGCCTCGATGTCACAGGTCACCATAAGTGATCCATCCCCCAAATGTACTGAGTCAATTTTCTCCAAGAAGTTCCCTGTATCTTTGATATATGAAGGCAATTCTTCAACCAGGGGCTTCAGCATGTGATCTATGTATTTACATACCTTTTCAAGATAATTGCCCACCCCTGATACTATCGGCCTTCCGGGTGGATGTTCTTTACCCTTATGTATTTTAGGCAGGAGATATAGAGTTGGAATTTTTGGTTCCTTTACCCATAAGGCCTCTATTAGTTCTTTTGTGGCTACCCCCTTGCTCACCGCCGTCTCTAGAATCTTCTTGTATTCCAGGGAGAAGGAATTCAATGGATTGTATGTTAGTTTCTGGTAACACGATTTGTCTCTCAGTTGTCTATATACCTCCTTCTCGTAAAGATCACATGGCCAAATCACAATATTCCCGCCCTTGTCCGCAGGTTTGATCTGTATGTCTTTCAAATTTTTTATTCTTTTAAGGGCCTCTCGTTCGGCCCTTGGGAGATTGTCTATATAGATCCCATTTGGGATTTTTGAAAATTCCTCAGTGACCAATCTCACAAATAATTCAATATTTGGACATGCGGACAAGGGCGGGAAGTAAGCCGACCGCGTGCGTACACAAAAGGGGACTTTTCCCATGGTTGACTGATCGTGTTCCAGAGCTAATTCCTCCAGTACTCCCATTGTCTCACCTTCAGAAGGGGAGACTGAATCCTGTTTTCCCTTATGGAACCATCTTTTCAGCATCAGGGTCCTGGCAAATATATGCAGGTCTTTTACTGCGGGAAAAAGTTAATGGGGGGGTACCAGGGACTAATTCGGAGATTCAGAGGGGAAAAATTGAATTACAGACCTCCACTAAACGCTTGTTACACCGACGTACTAAGATCTGGTGGAATAAAGCCTTTTTGGAAAACTATGTACAGAAAAAGATGGTCCCTAGGGGACTCCGTATTCAGGTTTTTCCTTCATTCCCTGTAGAGGATAGTAATTTTATAACAAAGTGGGAGGAGGTCTGTACCAATGGCTCCCTAAAAATGATGGAATTATTGGTTAATTATAACCAAACATCATTGGAGAGTCTGGAGAAAGAACTAGATAGCACATATGAGAAATTGAAGCAGATCTCCACTACAGAGGAGATTCTGGTTTTTGATTCTCTAATGACTAAGAACTCAGAGGAATGGGAGAAAACTATAAGGGAGACCCACTCTAAAAAACTGACTAGGGATCTAACTGACTATGAGCAGCAGAAGGTATACAGATGGCGAAGAAATTTCACGCCCAGAGATAATCAACGGTCAGAATCAGTATCTTCACAAGCATCATCAGGTGGACTATCTACAGCAGGTTTTTCACCAATGACGACCCGGTTTAGAAATAAACGTAAAGGGAATTACCAGCATCCCGGGAGTAAAAGACCAGCAGTTTTCCCAGAGACATCAAGGGTAATTAATCTTTCAGACCATGTGTTCTCAGATACTGAATTGGCAGTGTTGTCTAGGGGACTTTCTTTTTCACCCAGCTCACGCTTTGAACTTTTTCCCGCAGTAAAAGACCTGCATATATTTGCCAGGACCCTGATGCTGAAAAGATGGTTCCATAAGGGAAAACAGGATTCAGTCTCCCCTTCTGAAGGTGAGACAATGGGAGTACTGGAGGAATTAGCTCTGGAACACGATCAGTCAACCATGGGAAAAGTCCCCTTTTGTGTACGCACGCGGTCGGCTTACTTCCCGCCCTTGTCCGCATGTCCAAATATTGAATTATTTGTGAGATTGGTCACTGAGGAATTTTCAAAAATCCCAAATGGGATCTATATAGACAATCTCCCAAGGGCCGAACGAGAGGCCCTTAAAAGAATAAAAAATTTGAAAGACATACAGATCAAACCTGCGGACAAGGGCGGGAATATTGTGATTTGGCCATGTGATCTTTACGAGAAGGAGGTATATAGACAACTGAGAGACAAATCGTGTTACCAGAAACTAACATACAATCCATTGAATTCCTTCTCCCTGGAATACAAGAAGATTCTAGAGACGGCGGTGAGCAAGGGGGTAGCCACAAAAGAACTAATAGAGGCCTTATGGGTAAAGGAACCAAAAATTCCAACTCTATATCTCCTGCCTAAAATACATAAGGGTAAAGAACATCCACCCGGAAGGCCGATAGTATCAGGGGTGGGCAATTATCTTGAAAAGGTATGTAAATACATAGATCACATGCTGAAGCCCCTGGTTGAAGAATTGCCTTCATATATCAAAGATACAGGGAACTTCTTGGAGAAAATTGACTCAGTACATTTGGGGGATGGATCACTTATGGTGACCTGTGACATCGAGGCTTTATATACGAGCATTCGTCACCAAGACGGGTTGAAAGCTGTGGAGTATTTCTTATCCATGACTACACGACCAAGGGAGGAAAGGGATTTTATCTTGGAACTGCTAGACTTTGCATTGAAACATAATTTCTTCTTTTTTGGGGGGTCCCTCTACCTACAGCTCCAGGGGACGGCAATGGGGGCGGCCTTTGCCCCCTCATATGCCAACCTATTTCTGGGGCTGTGGGAGAGGGACCTCTTTATGTCGGATCGGTCGCAGCCGATGGACCGGGTCCTTTTTTGGACAAGGTACATCGACGATGTGTATTTGATCTGGCAAGGCAATGTAGAGGAATTGGATAAGTTCTTCAAGTGTCTCAATAACAATGAGAAAAATATTCATCTGACCTATAAGTCTAGCAGGGATGAGATCGAATTCCTCGATGTCATGGTTAGGAGAGATGTAACAGGAACACTGCAGACGGATCTGTTCCGTAAAAGCACGGCAACAAATTCGGTCTTGCAAGCTTCATCAGCACATCCCGCCCATATAGTGAAATCTATCCCTACGAGCCAATTTCTCCGCATTAGGAGAATCTGTTCCTCCAATGAAGACTTTGAGAAACAGGCAAAGGAATTGAAATCTAGATTTCTGGCTAGGGGCTACAGCATGAGATCTTTGAAAAAAGCGTACAATAGAGCAAGGAATAGTAATAGGCAAGAACTGCTATACTCGGTTAGAGAAAGGCAAGGTGATCAGAAAGTACAAATGATTACAAAATATCATTCTAATTGGGAAAAAATGCAAGAATGTCTGACTAAATTCTGGCCCCTACTGATGACAGATCCAATTCTGCAACAGTACCTCACTCCAAGACCTACGGTTGTGGCACGTAGGACTAAAAATATTAAGGATATCCTAGTACAAAGCCACTACGATAAGAGTGACCAGAGTTTCTTACCCTTTGGGAACCGGCGTGGTGGCCAATGGGGTTGTAAACCATGTGGGAACTGTATTGCCTGCCCAAATATAGAGAGGGCCCAACATTTTTTGTCCTCGGACGGCTCTAAACAGTTCAAAATCACTCAACAGATAGATTGTTCTACCAAAGCTGTTGTTTATTACGCAACATGCCCCTGCTCGAAAATTTATGTAGGCCTCACCACAAGATCTATGAAAGTGAGGGTACGGGAGCATGTTTTGGGTATCATTGCAGCAGCAAAGGTAGAAAAAGAGGAAGAGATTGAGGTACTCAGGACAATACCGAAACATTTTAAACTAGTCCACAACTGTGATCCATCTGGTTTTAGAGTAAAAGGGATTGATAGGATAGCACTTGGGGTACGAGGAGGTAATGTGAGTCAGCTCCTTGCACAGTGTGAGACAAAGTGGATCTGGACACTAGATACGATCCACCCCAAAGGGCTTAATGAAAATATTAGTTTCGTCCCATTCCTCTGAAGAATTTCCTTTTCTGAACTCTGAATATGTCCCCTTTTATAAGTAGTTTATATTTTATTATTATTTTTTATTTTAGTGTAATTTTATGTAGACTTTCACCATTAAAGTTTTTTTAAGCTACTTTCTTGTTTTTATTGTGATATTAATTTGTATTTCTTTGTATGTCACTTTCTAGTATTGGGATACTGTGACATTGCGATTTTCTATATTGCCGCAGGAGAGATCTCTGAGAAGATGTGTCATTCTCCATCTGAATGCAAGAATACACTATTGGAAGAATACTATTATTCTCTCGTATTTTTGGATATTTAATGCCAAGAATAGTGGGAAAGGAGAGATTTTTCTATTTAATATATACGTACTCCTGTCGTGTTGTTAGGTGTCTTAATATGAGTTATTTAATGTTTGATATTCTGATATATATATTTGCTTTATACCATGTTGCGATGTTAGGCGCCCTGATATAAATTATTCAATGCATGATAGCCCGATTTATGTATTTGTTTCATACACTGTTTATTTATAAATGAATGTACTGTATATTTTTTTACCTTTGAATTTGAGTAAATATCACAATATGTCAGTTTGCGATATAGATAACTACCCCTGTGCCATTCATATAGCGCCCGCCCTTCTGCAGCCGTGCTCCGATATGTAATAAGTCCGTGGGGAGACCTGGTGCGCATGCTCGGGGCGGCGCCTTGCGAGAGGACCAGCCGCGCGTCAATCATGGTGAACTCCGGGATTCCGATGACGACTTCCGCCAAAAGGGCGGATGTCGGTCCTCGGATCCACGGCAACCATTACGACGCGCTGAGGTGGTCGGATCCAGACGCAGGACGCCGGGCATGCGCCGTTTCAAGGTTACCATGGTGATTATGACGCTTTATGGGCGCATCCATGTTGTTTTTCCTACCTCCACAGAATAATGAACACTGATCTCTGTCAGCTGTTTCAGGAGGCGGGTGCGGTGTGGCTGGTTCAGGGATAGGTCATTCCACACTATATAATGGTGGAAGCTGGGAGCTGTATTCACTCCTGGATGAAGGCGTAAGCCGAAACGTGCATGTAGAGTGCAGCAGAGTCTGTAGATACACCAGGTAATCACCCTCTAGATTGATTTTCACTGTTTGATCTTAGTTTTCTGTCACTGTTTCTGTGGTATCCTATGTGAGAGATAGGTGACTAACAGAACTTTATTGGTTGTTTCACCTTCACTTTTTCCCTTTGTCTCTTATGTGAGAGATAGGTGACTAATGGAAACTTATTGAATTTTGACACTTGTTTTTTGAGTTGTTGCTTATTTAATTTTTCTTTATAACTCACACAAGAAGATCACGGGTTTTTCTTAGCGTATAGGGTGCTGTCTATGGATTTTATAATTATTTTCATAACCAAAATATAATTGTATGTAACACTACTTTGTGTACTTTGTCTGAAAAGAACCTTATTTATTTGTAAAAAATTTTTTTAACAATAAATTTATATACGTTTTTGCATAAAATCACCGTGTTTTTCTGATATCAGTATATTTGGTGAGCATTCACTTCCATGAAGTAGAGGGATGATGATAAAGTTTGAACTCATCCTCTGTAATGCCTAACTTTGGTAAAAATCTTCTTAGATGTAGCATCTGAGTCCCAGAGACGCAGCCACAACAACCTACGAATCGCAATAGCATTGGCCGAGGCCACAGCTGAGCGATTAGCAGCTTCCAGAGACGCCGTCCTGGCGTAGTCAGCATAAGCTCTTGCCCTCTCGGTAAGTGCCTTGACCTCTGGACTGGACCTTGCCAGTTCCGCGATACCATCCAAGCAGACAGTAATTGCTTGTAAGGTCCAAACCGCGGCAAAATTGGGGGCAAAGGACGACCCCACAGCCTCATAGGAAGACTTGGCGAGTTGCTCGACCTGTCTATCAGTCGCATCCTTCAACGAGGAGCTATCAGAGGCAGAAAATAGGGAGCGTGCAGCAATCCTGGTCATGGAAGCATCCACCTTCGGGGACTGCGACCATTCCTGAAGCACCTCCTGGGGGAAGGGAAAGCGAGTGTCCTTCGGTTTTCGGACATAACGCCGCCCAGGATGTAACCTGGGAGCTCTAACCACCCTTCCAAAGTTGGTGTGATCCAAGAAGGAGCCACTTGGTCTAGCCTCAGGCCGCAGCCATTGATAGACCTCCTTCGGGTGTACAGCCACCTCCTCAGGGGATGTCACGAGACGCAAGGACTCGTTAATAGAGGACACCAGATCCTCCACCCCCTCTGGAGGTTCAGACACAGACGTTGACCCGAAAGTTGAACCCCCATCATCTTCCTCACCATCAGAGGAACGCTCCTCCTCAGAGAGAGTCTGGAGCTCGGGTGAAGCCTCACGGCGAGCCCGCTTAAGGGGTCTCACAGCAGAAGAGGGAGACACCCGGGGGTAACTGGACGGAGTAGCTGGGCTATCCAGTCTCCTATTAAGTGCCTCCAGGGATTGCGACATGGAGGACAGCTGAGACAACAGAGATTCATTGATCCTGTTCTGAGTCTCCCATGGCCCTGAGATCACCTGAACCTCGGGGTATAGCACCGGGGTTGCTGACCCAGCAGTTGCAGCCCGGGCCTCTGGGCGTCCACAGTTATTGCAGGACCCCTCCACCAGTGTTCCATTGCACATAGCACATGTAACGGTGGTCTCGGCCGCCTTAGCAGCCCGCTTCCCAGCTGAGGACATGGCCACAGTAGGGGTAGATAAGCTCAATTGCAGACAATAAAACCGGGGATCCCGGTGGCTTACCGACCGCTGTAAAGCGGTATGAGGGAGCGGTGTGTGTGTGTGACCTCCGCGCCGTCTTCCGGTCTCCCCTCTGGAGTGCAGACGCACGCTGCATACAGTTCCCAGCCGGGAAGTGAGGGTAAAGATGGCCGCCGACAGTGAAACTGTGGGCGGCGCCGAAGACACGCGGGAAACCCACACACACGCCCCGCGGTGACGTCACCGCACGGGCTGCATCCCATCCTCCAAGCATCCTTCTCATGAGGGAGCTGGAGCCCGCAGCGCGGGAAACAGTGTAAAAAACATTGTACACAGACTGCAAATACATGTCACACATCCGCAGCCTACGGCCTCAGCCCCTGTGACACACAGGGCGGTCAGCCAGGGCGACCCCAGCACAGGGTACACCCGCAGAACCGCGGGCCCGAGGGCAACGCGCGGTCTGAGTGTCATGAAACACATAAAGTGCCAGACACTACCCCCAGGCACACAGGAGACACAGAGTGCCTCAGTGCCGGTCCGGTCTGTAAGCACCATTTAGGGAGGCCTCGGACGGGGGTGCAGCACCAGTCTGGAGTGTAAGCACCATTTAGGGAGGCCTCAGACTGGGCCGCTCAGCCCAGTCCGGAGTGTAAGCACCATTTAGGGAGGCCTCGGACTGGGCTGGCTCCAGTCCGGTCTGTAAGCACCATTTAGGGAGGCCTCGGACGGAGCGGAGCTGTGCAAGGCTCCCATCTCCCACTCACCAGAGCCCCCCCGAGAGGGATGGAGAGGAGTGTAACAG
Source organism: Allobates femoralis (assembly GCA_033576535.1). Taxonomy (NCBI): domain Eukaryota; kingdom Metazoa; phylum Chordata; class Amphibia; order Anura; family Aromobatidae; genus Allobates; species Allobates femoralis. The sequence goes on from JARQOC010000001.1 coordinate 311,147,456, forward strand.
CGTACCGGGAGAACACCAGGTGTCCAGGCACTAGACCCTCCGGTACCTCCACCAGCGTGTGCCACTAAGGGTGAGCGGGGAGGCTGTCACCGGTCCCGACTGGGACCTTATTACCTTGTCTTCAGACGCCATCACGTAAGTAGTGAGAATGCAGTGAAGTGCAAGCAAAGCGTGATCCTCCGAGCACACTAAGGTTAAAACTGAGGATGTTCCCTGCGGTAGGGGTTTATAAGCGGAGGGGGCGGTGTCTACAAACTTGTAGTACCTAGTGTGACCTCCGGAGGGCAGTGCCCTAAACCCCATTGTCTGGGTCTCCCATTATGATGACCAGAAAATTGTCAATTTTATATGAATGTAAAAATTTAAAATGGACTTGTGAATAGCATTACCCATTTAAAAGCCATCAATAAGGTCTACATTTTTCACTATCATGTGCAGTCAGTGACAGAAGGTCTTAACATGCTCAACCATACTCTTTATGGTTATTAAAATCATTTCAGATAAACGATGAAGGAAAGTTACTGACCCAGGTAAGCTTTTCTTTATTGAACTTGGTGAGTATGATGGCAAGTGGGTGGAAATGCAACTGTGCAGGGAACTGCAATACAACCCTGTGTACATGGAAACCTTGAAGGGATCAGGTCAGTCACCCTTCACTCTCAGGATCATTGCAGTAATATGGTATGACTGACGGTGCATTCAGAGTAAATAATTGGGAACAAATGTTTGCAGAAAAGCTTGCTCCCATTTAGCGGCCTATAGAAACATACTAGCAAAGCACCCATTGATCATAATTGGATGCCTGCAAAAAAAAAACAATCTGAAACACATCAGCCAGTGTAAACAGATGCGCTGTCGATAACATGATAATATATAGAGATAGAACAATTATGATTGTGTAGAAGAATCACTAATACCATTAGCCTGCGTACAGAGGCCAATAAACAAACAGCAGAGGCATATGGTCAGTTGACACTCATTTTGTAGTATTGTTGGTTTGAAATGAGCATATCTAAATGCACAAAAAAGTTGCACGCCCTGCAGCCTTATCAATGCTCATCCAACCACCAGTTTAGCTCATTAAGGTATTATAGTTTTTCCATAAATGAAGCATTTTTACTTGTCCATATTGAGAAGTTTTATGGTTAATAATGATGGGCAGACACAAACTGTAAAATTCATGGTCCATACCGAACACCTAGCATTCGAGCACAGACCCCAAAGACGGACTTCCCTGAGAAGTTCGTGTTACTGTTTGGATTCAGCTGTGGGGCTGTAAAAGAAAGCTAAAAAGTAATTGAAGCAGCAGTATTATACTTACTGAAGACTGCACGCTTTTACTTCCAGGCCGCTCATTAACCTCCGGTTTATTCACTGGACTCTGCCTCCAACAGCCAATCACAGACTCCCACTCTCTGTGATTGGCTGTTGCCCCCTTACCCATTGTGCCAGCGGCAATGAACCTGCCATCTTAGGGAGTGTAAAAATAAATAATTTAAAAAGTTTCTGTAGGAGTCCCCTGCATTGAATCTCAGTGCAGATAAAGCAGCCAGGATGCCACCCCTAGTTGCCTGGATTTACTTTGGCTGGCCATCAAAAATACAATGGAGCCCATTATTTTTTAAAATTATTTAAATAAATAATTAAAAAAAATGTGTGGGCTACGCCCTATTTTTGATTGCTAGCCAAGGTAAAACATGTGTGCGGTCCTCGGTAAGTATGTGCTGCTGCTGATTTAATCTCTGTTTTGCTTCGTATTGCAGCCATCCTAGCCACCATTTTAGAACTGTAAAGTCCGGGTTTGAGTCAAGTCCGCTCCTGAACCTGGACTTTTTTTTTTTTTTTTTTTTTTTTAAAGTGTGGCCAGATCCACTGAACCCAAACATCTGCAGGTTCACACATCTTTCATGGTTACTATTTAAGTACTGAAACTAAAAAAAGAGAAGCAAGTGCAGATAGGGTCTTATCGTTTTAAACAATCGGCGGCTTAAGAGCCGTAATAGTCACTGCTCACCTTGTGTAGTTGTGTAACACACAACCAGTATGAAAAGCATGTAATGGCGACTGCTGCTGGACCCGCACCTCCACGTGCTATGGGGTCAAATTCCAGAAATTTCCAGGGACAATGTGTTGTCGGCCCCTGCTGCCACAAACGACTCAAATCCAAATTTCACTCTGTACATTTATTAAGACTTAATAAATCTAGAGTGAAATTTGGATTTGAGTTGTTTGTGGCAGTGCGGACCAACAACACATTGTCCCTGGAAATTTCTACTATTTAAAGTACCGGTACTGTATTTTTCGCATTATAAGGTGCACTTTTGTTCCCCCAAATTCAGGGGGAAAGTGGTGGTGCATGTTATAATGCAAAACTACTAGGTTGTGCAGTAGGGGAGGGGGGCTGTGGAGCGGCGTCCAGGGGCTGGAGCGGGCTGCAGCTGCGGGCTGTGGTCACGTGGAGCCGCTCATTATGCTCATGTAATATGCACGGCATCCCGCTCTCAATCACCAGAGGGAGAGCAGCGCATATTACTAGAGCCCAGGAGTGGGTCCACAGCTGCTGGCTGCGATTCTGTGGGAATTGTCAGTGCTTTCCACGCTTTCAATGCGTGGAAAGCACTTACTATCCCAGGTATGTCATACTCCCATCGCTCCCTGCAGCCAGAGCCATCCGCGTTGTCTTTGCTGTGCTGATATCCGGTCCTGCATAGTGACGTCATCACCGCACGCTTCTCACAGGACCGGATGCCGCCACAGCACAGACAGTGGGTATAGTGCCGGCTGCAGGGAGCGATGCGACTGATATCGTTTGTTATTTTTTAAAATGTGTGCTAGGATGGGGACTCTGTGTTCCAGCATGGGGGGGCAGAGTGCCAGCATGAGGGGGGAGGTGGGGGTAGTGTGCCTGCATGAGGGCGACAGTGTGCCAACTTGGGGAGCCAGTGTGCCAGCATGGGGGGAGGCAGTGTACCAGCATGGTGGACATATGTGCCAGCATGAGGGGGGGAGGGCAGGGTTCACCAGGATGAGGGACATACATACGGATTATAAGACGGACACTGGCATTATAAGACGGACTCCCATTTAAAATTACAAATGTATTATTTTTCTTTTCCTTCACCAAATTTGATGGTGCGTCTTATAACGCGAAAAATATGGTAATTATTAAATCCCAGAGAAAAAAAAGGGATGTTTTCTCTTTTTTTCTTGCAAAAAAGAGTTAAGTGCCTTGTAAAAACCACTGAGCTCACCTGATTCTGCACTCTTTTCTGTTTATCAACCCATTGCATAGATATTCACATTTGTTTTTTCTGGGATGCACTGTGTGAAATCTCTGCTTGCTGTCCAACTGGATGCTTCTTCAGTCTTCTCTGGGGCCGTGCACTTTCACATAGCTGCCCCACCCAGATATTGCCAATCACAGTTCAGCAGCTGATCTAACAGTTTATTTGTATGTGTTAGATGCTGCCAAGCCGTGATTGATAGCATCTGGGAGGGAGAAGTGAAAGTGCACCACCCCACAGAACACTAGAGTAACATCCAGATGGACCGCAAAGCAGATATTTCACATAGCGCTTCCGAGATGAAACCATTGTGAATATCTCTGCAATGGAGTGACACAGTGGAGAAAAAGAAAAGAATAGTAGTTCAGATAAGTTGAGGGATTTTTATAGGCATGTAACAAAATTTTGAGCAAGTGACATGTCCTCTTTAAATAATAAAATCAAAGTCAAGCACAGATCCTAGGAGGTCCTTAAAAGTTTTTATTTTCAACAAAATCAATTTTAATTTGCAGTTTAACAGTTTATGAGATTAAGATATTTTTACATTTCTCAAGACATCTTGTCGTGGAGCTTTATTAAGTGTTACATGGACTCTGGAAGCTCACTGCAGTACAGTAAACTACATGTCAGTAAAGAAATACTGTGGGAGGCCATAAGAATTTCAGGTTTAGCATGCTCAAGATTGATTTCTCACCATGGCATTGTTCATTCCTTTCTCCGAGCTGACTCATTTCAGATTATTGGAACAGGAAAACTTACTTAGCTAGCACTTGTTACATTTCACTGTTTAAGTTCAGACATTCTTCTGCTAGCAGACCTACAGTTTTCATTAACACCACTAGAATCATCATATTTCTTTACTGGGTAAGCAGTTCACATACTGGACTTTATTAAAGCTTATTCGGTTGTAAAACGAGCATCATCTCTATAATCCAAACCTTTGCATAACTCTAATTGGCTCACAAATTCTATTCTTCACTCAATAGTCGTCTAGAATTGCAATTCCTTATTATAACATACCAGGGAAAGGTAGAGTTCTAGAAACATGAATTGGGGGACATACTGGATTTCAGTTACTGAAAAGTCAGATATGGAATCTTAACAGCAACATTTCTACAGTGCAAATCTGAAAGACAAACCCGTAAAGCAAATATTGTATTAACTCAAGTGCCAGTCCTAATGCTTTCCCCTACAAACTGCTGTGATGGCTAGATAGATAAAGTGCACAGTGGATAAAAAAATATGTCATCTCTGTACTCCATGGTGTTCTCACGAAACCAATATATAAAGATGGTCAGCAGCACCCGGTGGATCAATAGGGCTATAGTTTACCTCAATCTGGGGAGTATGTCACCTCCAAGAAGTCTTCTTGGAATAGGAGTAAATAGAGAGAAAGTAAGGACAGTTTCTCACGGGTTGGTGAATAAAATCACATTGTTAATTCCATCTTCTTGAGGTTTCGCTGAAGGTGGAATAAAGGATGTGATTTAATTTGCCAACCCGTGAGGCACTGTCCTTACTTTTTCTATGGTTGTCATATGCAGTCTACCACTGAAGGCTCTGAATATTACAGAGGATGTCTAAGTGTGCAGATATAATTGAGAGGGTCTTCTAAACATTAGCACACAAAATGATGCAGTACATGGATGCAGTGCTATCTAACACATCGGCCAACCTAGTAAAAAGGAACAGAAGCCCCCCCCCAATACAAATTGAAGAGGTTTTCTGAGATAAAAGCCGAGTACCTCAATATGTCTACAGCCACGATATGGCCTGTGTAAAAGAGGAGAAAAGCAGAAGAGGAGGGAGCTACAAACAGTTTAAAGACTTGTTCTGTTGTCTGTTCTTTCCACAAATGAGTTCTATCCAAGCTTTTCATGGACAGAACCAGTCCGTGCCGAATATAATCTATGGGGCTGTTCACATGTTTGATTTTACATTTTTGTGGACCAACTGATCTGTTCAACATTGCTGACAAATGTCAGATTTTGATCCAAGAAAAAAAAAAACAGACAGCACTTGGATGATATACATGTGGTTGTCTGGTTTTCACACACTGCTAAAGAAAGAAAGTAGAGATCCTATTTTACTCAACAGAGAAAAACTAATCAAGCTTTCCTCGTGGTTTGGAAACATAGCTGTATGCACAATTACCTTCCAATATTCATATTCCGCAGAGATCCCCGACTGATCCAGGCACTTACATGATTGTTATACATATTCACATCCTCAGAACGGATAGGATTGAATTTGGTGTCGCTGCAAGTGCACGGTCTGTTCTATGGTTAAAGTGACCTTGCATGGACTCTCTGCAGGCTGATTGCAGGGCTATGCCAGGGAGTACAGAGATAAAAATGACACATACTGTATCAGCATTATTTCATCTATGCAGCCATAACAGAATCCTGTAATGATTAAAATAATGACATTGTGTATGGGGCATACGCTAGCAGCAGCTGATTAGCCAGGGTTCTGGATACATTATAAACACTGTTCACACCCTCCTTAGTTGTGTGTCATAATCAGATAATCAGCAAATGGACATGTAATGGTGAATATGGAGGAGATGGGCACTACTTGCAGAAAGAAAATCTTATGTTGGCACATGCACAAAGTTTTTGTGAGATAATATTCCATTTCCACTGGCATATAGTACTCCTGATTGGTAAGGCATTTCTTAAACCACCCATCAATTTACAGAAACAATCATTCACATTTTATATCCTAAGTAAATCATAATAAACAGAGATACTGATTTGCATGCTACCACCCAGCATTCATGCGTTGGGTCACCTTCATTATTGAAAAAAGAAAACTAAGGACAAACATCTACAACTTTAAGGCACTTAGAAGTCGCACCCAGAAGTAAGCGTGGCAAATTCTATTTTGTTTTTTTCATTTCTGACCCCTTTAGATTAAAATCAGAACATGAGGTCTATTTTGGCTGTTTACTGCATTATAAAACAACACAGCAATATACGGAGTGTAGCGTTAAAGGGAAGCCATCATCAGAAAATAAACCATTGATCAAATCATTGGTTTGCTTTAAATAGATTTGTTTTAATTTTGCCATTATTAAAACTAAAAATGATAAATCTTGCATATTCACAGACGCCACTTGGGATTTCTTTTAGACAAACGTCCCATTGATCCAGGAAACAACACATGTATATAGTCTGAATGGACAGACTCTGACCCTATCTTTTGTACTGAAGCATCTGATGAGCCTGTACAAAGGTTATTGGGAAGAAAGTAGGGTCAGCTATGAAAGCCTGTTTTAATTGGTAGATCCTGTGTTATCAACTGTGTATAGAGGTGTTACCCTCATTGTAATCTTCATTGATAGGGAGTCTTGTGAAAATTCTGTTCTTTCAGGAACAGTTTTGAGTCCAATATAGCCCCAGTGGTCGGAAAATTGCAAAATTCCTCATTTTGTTTCTTTAAAGTACAAATTGCACTTTGTGTGCATATTATATATATGCACACAATTTTCTGATAACACATTCCCTTTAAAGACTACTAGTCACAGCATCTATAATCATATCACTTCATCTTCTTTGACCTTTGGACCTTGACTGTATGGTGGTTCATATAAGGTGCGTCATCTTACTAGTGCTGTTCCTTTACTTTAGTGCTTTTGTGAAGACTTGTACAAAGGTGCATGGAGCAAATAATCATCATTATTATCATCGTCCATCTGTATGGACCAGGACAAGTGTTCATGACAGGTCATGGGGCATCCTGTATCATGAAGGTAGTTGCCCAACAGTGACACATCCTCCTGGATTTCACTTGAAGATGACAGAAGACAATTGTGTTCTGGGAAGGCTTTGTGAGAGAATATGCTATTGTGACTCAAGGTTTAAAGGTCATTTCTTATTAGTTCCCTAGGGAACAGCCTTTGGCACATAACCCTGCATATTGCACTCACTTGGGAAACATATATTGCGGCAGTAAGAGGTTTCATTCACTGATCTGCCTGTAAAACAATTATTCTGATCACATCTGTACAAATCGTGCAATAGGGAATAGACTTAAAAGCTTTTTATATACTTATGGGCAAGTGGGACCCAAGAAACCAATTGGAATCAATAATGAAAACAAAGCTCTGAAGTTCGACTCTGGGAGCAAGGAAAAAAATAAAAATAGAGCAAATTCATAGATTTTTTTCCTTCATTTTTTTAGACTGATCCACAGAAAAGATCACTTTAAATAAAAAGAAAATAAGTAGAGCAAGCCCTGCTATGAATAAACCTCTTGAATACTCTGATGTAGGATTGTTATTATATAGTGAAGGGAAGATGCATTGACGAAGAATAGAGAAATAAACTTGCTTTGCTTCAATAATTTACTTGCCAAACTTGAGTGCAAAATTTAGGTTTCGGAAGGACGAAGATAAAGGGCATGGAAAAAACATATTGGTCGGTCATCCCAGTATACGTACGAAGATGCCACTTCAATAGTAAATAACTGATATACGAGATACTTTCAATATGTCTTTTAAGGCACAATTCTCTGAATATCACCTTCTTTTAAGAATAAGGTGCACTTAAGGAGATGGGGAGAAATCATCAGAAAAAGAAAAAAAAAGATCATTTTTAGTTAAATGACTCACCAAATGAAAAGAAAGGGAGAAAATGATATAAAGATATGCAATTACCTACAAGGCTGCACGGCTCCGAACATCACCGAACAACCTAATAAGCTAGAACCATTCCCTGCAATGCAAATTTAATATTTTGTTTTTTAACCCATGGACAGTTTTTCTCCCCCTGAACAGGACGTAGCAATACTTTAGATGGGATGCATGCAGTCCACAGCAATGTACTTCCTTCTTGATAGCGATGGATCAAAACAGAATTTGCAGAAATATAAAGGGCTTCATCCTGATACTCTCCAACGAGTAATCTCCAGGTTTACATTTGGTTAGAGCGATGTAGGTGAGCAGTCCAGAGACACTGGCTTTAAAGGGTATGATAATTCCTGTCTTTGGCCTTGCAGAATTTGTACAAGAAGAAAACTACAGCTTGGATGCCTAGTACTAGGACGATTCCTCCAATAAAGCTAGCAGCGTCAAAGGTGTTCTTCTTTGTAGGTGATGATGTTGGTTGTGGGGGCGTTTTTGTGGCGGCTGCAACGCACAAAAGAATAACATATTGTAAAATACATCAAATCAAAACTTTTAAGAAAAAAAATGAAAACACAAAGGAATTATTTTGTATATGCAATGCAAATATAACAAACTAATAAGTATATAGAGAAACACTTGCTCTAAGCTATGAACAGAACTTACTGGTTACATTGCTATGGGCAGTGGTGGGAGTAGGAACTTCAGAGCTGTTGGTTACTGTAGCTAATCGAAATAAGAATATAAAAGCAAATCATCAAAAACAAATAACAAAAAAGGAAACACATGTACACTTTGTTACTTTAGACTGGGTTCAGACAGCCGTATGTAATAGTCCTGATGTAGACTGGCGGTGGGTCTCTTTACCCGAAACTACAGCCTCAGGCACTGAGGACCACATACAGACTGTGAAATCCGGCCATCTGAACACAACATTAGATACAAGCCACAGTCATAACTTCAGCATCTATTTGGAGAAGAACATTAACGCTTGTGGCCATACTTCATAATTAGACTCATTATTTTTTTATTAAAATAAATAGATATATACATATATCATCATAACATGAGAATACCCATTAAATTAAAAAATAAATCATAATGATCATTTTAAAGATTTTGAAAGTACAGAACGATACAGGTTACAAAGGTTTTAGTTTTCTATATTATGGAGGGTACCTAGAATAGAAAATATTGTCTCCTAGTCTAATTTTGTGATAGAAGTACTTACCTGGGGCTGAGGTAGTTGTATTGGCAGCAGTTCCATTTGTGGTGGGTTCAGCTGTACAAAGAAAACAGAATAGAAGCTAGAGATGTGATTCCATCATACAAATTAACTATCTGTTGGGACCGTGGGTTGTTATGGACTTGTGGTCCTCCACAACTTCACCTTGTCATTATTGGGATCTGGGGTATATTGAGTCAAGAGCCACTAGAAAGATTGGTTCTAAAACTGCTACAGCATCTCCAATCAAATAATGATAATGAGAACAAACTGGGCTACATAGAAATAGCAGGTACATTGAATGGACATAAGTAGCGTTGTCTACTAAAGGTTGTCATAATCTGCACGATTTCCAACAGTTTAACCCTTTTCAGTAGAATAACCTAGCACTATGCCAACAATGAGTAAAACTACAGAAGCTGTGAACTGGTGAGCCAATCACATCCACAAGAAATTATGGACACCACATACGTCAATAATCATACGTGGCAGTTACATTATATAGCTCACAATATATGCTTACAAGTGAAGGGCCAACAGCATTCATACTAACCCAAAACATGGGCAAAGATCAGAGCCTGTCTGTGCGACTACAGCTAGGTATGCCTTACTCAAACACAGCGGCATTCCAGAGAACACAGTGTGAAGAGCCAGTTAGAGGCTATAGGGAGAGACTTGATTAATCCAATGACGTCACCAGCCAGCTTCTCCCTGCTCTGCTCCAGCTGATTGACAAGTCTGTCCCAGGTGTGGAGCAGAATTGGGAAGAAAACGTCCGGAGCCACACCAGATCTGTCAAGTCTCCCTATAGTCCCTGGCCAGCTCGTCAAACTGCAGCCTAATTCAAGCGGCATGACTCATCACAGGTTCCCTTTAATGCCTCCATCTTGTCATTCCATAATCTAAAGGGAATGGCATGGGGAAAGTGTTCTGGTTAAATAACAATGTAATTCTTTCTACTGCAGACAGTTCAGTCTAAACCTGCGGCAAGTCAAGCGCTTGCAACGCTGAGGACCTGGGTTCAAATCCCACCAAGGACAACATCTACAAGGAGTTTATATATTCTTCTCGTGTTTTTGTTTATTTCCTACAGGTTCTCCGGTTTCCTCCCACACTCCATACTGATAATGAATTTAGATTGTGAGCCCCAATGTGGACAATCATGATCATTTATGTAGAGAGCTGCAAAATTTAATAGCGCTATATAAGCAATATATAATAATAATGTGATATCTGCTTGAAAAAAATAAAAAAAAGTGTCATACTCGTGATGTGCTTTACCTGCTGGAGTAGTTGGGATTGGTGCTGCTGTACTTGCAGCTGCTGTACTTGGAGCAACTGTGAAAAGTTAACAAGTAAAACAGACATTTACATTAGATATGACAGAGAACCTGCCTGAACAACAAAACAATACTCCTTACTAATAGTTAAAATTATGCTATAGCTTATTAACAAAGCAATCAGAGTACAGCACAAAATCAATCTGAAATAATCATCAGGATATGCAAACTGCTCGGTGTGTTTTTCATAATTTTTAATACATTCAAATCAATCATTCATCATGGTAGAGCCTGATCAAGATCAAGTGAAGTACATAGAGCAGATGGCTTCAGCCACCAGAAGAGCGTGGCACTTCTTTTAACTGCTGCAGAAACCCTGAAGTGGTGAAAAGATGTTATATACGAAGCTTCCTGTGCACAACAATGTCACTTTTTCATTGCTGTGCATTATGTTCACTTTTTCAGGAGCTTTTTAATTTTTGTTTTTGTTTTTGTGTTAACTCTATTTTTAAAACATTGTGTAGCTGTAGTTTTTTTTTTTTAGATATCAGTCTATATTAAAAAATGTAGAACAGAAATCTTGACATATTCACCCTGGCCACATGGGAATTTATAGACTTCAGACTCCAGTTTTCTTCTAGAAACATATTTACATTAGTCACAATGAAGAGACCCATCATTTACAGTGAAGCATCTAATAAGCTTTTGCATACATCATTATGTAGGGCAGGGGTGGGGAACTCTAGACCTCAAGGCCCTCCAACATTGCTTGTTTTCAGGATTTCCTTAGTATTACACAGGTGATAATTGAATCTCAGCATCGGCAATGATTCCAACCTCTGTGCAAAGCTAAGGAAATCCTGATAACATGACCTGTTGGCGGCCCTCAAGGCCTAGCGTTACCCAACCCCTGATGTAGGGAGTCGTAGCAGGTTTAATTAGGACATCGTCTATTGTGATTGGTGGATCCTATGTTATCAACTATGTATAGAGATGTTACATGTATTGCCTTTGCTGAAAAGCTCCCATAAACGCTTTCTGAAAAAACAGGAAATACAAGTCTAATATATACTATCAGTGGCCAGTGTAAAGATAGCAAAATTATTTAGTTTTTGTTTTTAATAAAGATTGTTTAATGAAACAAATTCGCTTTTCTTACTACATGCAACATAAAAACCTGATTTATACAACTGGGTATTTTCAAGTAGTCACAGTCCGCAAGTCTCCTAACCCATATATGAGGCTTAGGGTACCGTCACACTTGGAGACATCGCCGGAGAGATCGTAGGAGACGCATGGGAGCGCGCACGTTTTTGGCACCCCGCCAGAGTCGCTGTCGCGTGTTTACACGCAGCGATACCTCCGGCGACGCTTTGGTGATGTTACATGCGACATCACCATTGGGGTGTCTACAAACCCCAGCGACGATCCTGTAACCTTGGAGCCTATGGCTCCCATCGCCTGTAAAATCGCCAATCGCTATGTTACATGGAACGATGTGTACACATCGCCTGAGATTGGTCACCTGGTTTCAGAGCAGTGCTGCGAAACCAGGCGACCACTCTTAGCCGATTTTTCGGCAAATTATCGCCACTTTACACTGGGCGACTCACCGGCACTGTCGCCGGCGATAGGCCTCGCCCCTGCGTCGCCTGTGAAATCACCGGCAATGTGTCCAGGTGTGATGGTACCCTTAGAGTTTGGACCAGAAGGCAGCCAGCACATTGCAGCCTTTACTGTGACCCACAGATGTGGGAGTCCAGAACATGGGTCAGGACTCACGGATAAGTGGCTGTCCATAAGCAAATAACTTTCCACACTTTTACATATATAAGTCTGAAGTAAACGGAAACAAGAGATATTACCGTCACAAGCTACTTCTGTGCAGTTGAGATCAGATGAATTTGATGAACATTTTGGCATTTCACCTAGAAGGAAAACAATTCATTAGGTTTGAAAACATCAAAGTTGTGAACCATTGGGAATATCAACCATGGTGAGCACAAATGTGTCCGGCAAAATGATTAATGATCTTCTGGCTGCTGCAAGGTTAAGGTTGGAAGCTACACAGCTGCACAGTGTTGTACATCCCAGTCATAATGAAGGGCATGCAGGAATAAAATTTGCCTCATTTATTAAAAGGCTACTTCATGGATTTCACGGGCCTTATCACCGACGTGCTCCTCACCAGGAATATTACTCTGGTCAAAGATTGAAGTAACATTTCTGGAGTAAGATATGTTGCAACTGTTAATGAGTTTGCCAGGCGAGCATTGCCATGCTCTGTCCCAGCTCTGCCCACTGTGATGGAACTATCCAAAACTGACATGAAAACTAAAAGACAGAATATTGTTTTTCAGGTTATGCAAAATGTTTTGATACATTTTAAGGTGTTCTAGCATAAACACCTTGATGAATTTAGCTTAAAGGGAACCTCACCCCTCAATCACCCCCAACCCTATTAATACCTGTCCCTGCACCATGACAGAGCATTATTAGTGGTCCTTTTCTGAAAAAAAAAGCATTCTGTAACATTGGAATAATCAACAATATACACTTACAAATCTGAGACTTCTTGGCTCTGAATAAGTCTCAAAGGGCGTCCCCAGTGAGACTCTAAGCCCTCCCTAGGTGCTCATTTTTATGCCCCGAATGATCCACCCTCTCTCTGTCTGTGCTGCTGTGATGTGCAGCTGAAGGCAGGACTAATGATTTGCATTCTGTGAGTGATAGAGAGGGGGGAGGGTAAAGCCTGCACAAGCAGAGCACACAGACAGAGAGGGTGAATCCTGGAGCATGCAAAACAACACGCCCTAAGGGGTAAAGAATATAGCCCCTGTTAATTATAATCACTAATGAGTAAGTATTAAAACGTTTTTATGCACTTTCACAGGATGCTTTTAGGAGACAAAAGAAGTGTGAGAGTAGTGATGGGATGCTGCAGGGACATGTTTTGGTAGCTTAGGAGGCATTCTGGAGGTGACAGGATCCCTTTAATAAATGGACGAAATGCATTTTGGAGCAGAGGTGCTCAGACTCGCCCTCTGCAAAGAGATTCATAAAATCAAATACACAGCCATAGACGAACATTATGGATCCTACCAAAGATCTCGCTGACTTTAAACATGGCATGGCCATAGTAGGCCACCTTTGTGTCAAGTTGTTTTTGAAAGTTATGATCAGCCCTCAACAAGTAGAAATTGTATTACTGTGAATTAGAACCATCTAGTAGAGCAGATTTCACAGCTTTCTAGGCCTTCTGACCATCGCCAGCCTCCAGCTACTGACTAGCAGGTCACCTGTCTGAATGACCTGCCTCTCCACCCGAGATTTTGCTTAAACACCATCATTCTTTATGGTGATGCATGTGCAGTTAAGTCCTGGTGACATGTGTGTGTGACCAGTCAGGGGCCATGAGGCCAGAGCAGTTGGAAAGAGACTTAAGTGTAGGCCAACTCCCTGCACTTGTGGATTATTAGCACAAAAATTGGAAAAGAGACTACTTTGGAATGTAAACTTGAATTGCGGAAATTAAACTATGGATTTATTCAGCATTACGGTGACCTAATATAGATGACATTATTAGTTTGGGGTAACAAAATCCCTCCAGATCGCTTCCCCTTAATTTATCAAAACTACCAGCAAGAGAACAACATATGAAAAAGCCAGTTTCAAAGTAGGAAAGTTACTTGAACAACTACCAAAAAGAGAAGGACCATGAGGCCAAGGAGAGGTCCTTCAGCAAGGTGACAGTAGGCAAGTCGCCATTCATAATGTGAGTGATCTCTGTGCTCGGTCCTAGTGGCTTCAGACTAATCCTTTCATCAGACAAGGAGATGACCGTGGTCACTAGCAGTATGGCGTTCCAAGTATCGGGCACCAGACCGCTAAATGTATTTTGGTAGGAGCGGAAATCTACATACCCATGCCAATATTCTTGTGGCTGCGTTTTGGCCAACCCTGATCAAGACTCTAACGTCTAAACTACAATATAGTTTACTTCTATTAAAAAAAAAAAAAAAAAAAAAAGAGTCAAAGCTAATACTTTAAACCAGGCAAGATAAAAGGAGAATTCTTGCACGTTACTGAGATATTACGTAGACATCAGATTTCTTACCCTGTTTACAGGTGCTCCATACACAGCCCGAGATATTTTTACACAATTCACAAGTGTTTCCGCCATCACAGCCCTCTGCAAGTAAAATGCAGAAAGTAATCAAGAATATGGGGAAAAACAAACAAACATTAAAACATATTTCAAGATAACTCATGACTTATATACACATGAAGCCTGAAGGAAACCTGACAGCTGACGCATGCTGCCCCAACCACGGGCAGCAGAAATCAGAGTCCAGCTCCATCATGTCAGGTATGTATAATGCCGCCGGGTTTCCTAGAAAACAACAGTGAAGAGTCGGCCAGGGACTATGCGGCTTGGGTGACTTCTCCCACCCCACTCCCTTTAAGCGACAGATCTCTCCCTAAAGGCCGCGTCACACGCTAGGATATCGTTAACTATATTGTTGAAACGTCACGGATTTGTGATCGTTTAAATGATATCGTTAGTGCATCTTTGCGTGTAAATAAACGATGTAGGAAGGAAAAATCGTTAGAACGGTCATAAAAAATTTGAGATCCTGACCTCAAATCTATCGTTCGTCGTCCAATTAACGTCCTGGGAAGCAGCAACATCGTTCAGTGTGACACCTTTGTGAACGATGTCATTCATAATTCTCCTATTCCTGCCACTTTGTCAAATCGTTCAAATGTTCTCCTCCAAGTACCTGGCGCGTTGCCAAATTTAAGATAGTTAACGATATCCTTGCGTGTGACAACGCACTAACGATGTCGGAAGGATCGCAGCCACATGACATAGCTAACGATCTCATTCAGCCATATCAAGGCGTGTGAAGCGGCCTTAAGACCAGGGTTCCACTAGCATATGGCATATGATTTGAGAGCATCATATGAGATATACTAATAAAACGAGCTCAGGCACTGCTGCGAGTGTGAGCTATGCGTGATTATGCTGTAATTCGATAGCAGTATCGGAGAGGGAGAAAGGGAGAAATTAATGTCCACATCTACTCCATTGCCAGCCTCTGCGTGTATCGCACTGCTGTCGGGTGACGTCCGGCTGCCGTGAGAGGTTTCACACGCATCCATAGACTTGTATGGATGCGTGTGAGCGTGTGCAATGTTTCCAGACACACCTGGCGCTCTGACAGCTCAGTCACAATGTTCTGCAATCACTGCACACGCTCCCAAGTAATCTGGATCCTGCGCGCTGTCAGACCTGTGTGAGTGCGGGCAGCATCCACATAAGCTTTGTACCCCAGTGGGACTATTTATTATTATTATTATTATTTATTTATATAGCGCCATCGATTCCATGGCTCTTTACATTAGAAGAGGGGGTGACAAGGACAAATACAGTAACATATGAACGATCAAGGCTTGCTGATACGTGATGGGAGAGGACCCTGTCCACAAGGGCTCACAGTATTTCTTTTAAAAATGAAAGAAACTGCACATGCGCGGCCCCTGTGTTGAAAAGATAGAACTCACTGATGTAACGCCATGGGGCTTATTCCAAAAGAGTAAAAGTTGGTAATTTTTGAGCATGGCATAATTTTGAATAGCTGTAAATTACAAAAATATGTATTCACACACATTTTCTGCTTAAATGAAATGTATATTTTATGGTGGGAATACCCCTTTAAGATATTAGGATAATAATCTTACGGTAGGTCATCAATATCATATGCGTGGGGGTCTGACACTTCCATCACTTTTCAGCTTATGTGCTGACCACGTGTGAACAGAAATGGAGCAGCACAGATCTGACACTGTGCAATTGTTGCTCAGGCCCGGACAACCCCTATAAAGGGAACCTGAGAGCTGACAAATGCTGCTCTAATCATGGACAGCACGTGTCAGACACTGACTGGATGATTTGTCTCTGAAACGCTGTGGTGCAATCTGAGATAAAACCTTAAAAGTCGCTGGGGACCAAGCTGGATAGGGTGACTAGCTGGACAGGTGGGTGCCCAACGGCTTCTGCTTGCCCAATGCTCAGATCTCACCCGCTTTGTGATACAAGCCGACAGTGGATCGAGTGGTGTGTATCCTTCTGCTTGTCCCCTTCCCTGGTCTCTCAACATTTGTGATACATGCTAACAGTGGATCGAGCGGTATGTATCCTTCTGCTCGCCCCCTTTTCCGGTCTCTCCCTATTTGTGATACATGCCAACAGTGGATCGAGCGGTGTGTATCCTTCTGCTTGCCTGCTGCTCAGGTCTCTTCCTATTTCTGATACATGCCAACAATGGATCGAGCAGTGTGTATACTTCTGCTCGGGTCTCTTCCTATTTCTGATACATGCCAACAATGGATCGAGCAGTGTGTATACTTCTGCTCGGGTCTCTTCCTATTTCTGATACATGCCAACAATGGATCGAGCGGTGTGTATACTTCTGCTCACCCCCTTCCCCGATCCCTGCCTATTTGTGATACATCCAAAAGTGGATCAAGCGGTATGTATCCTTCTGCTTGTCCCCTTCCCTGGTCTCTCAACATTTGTGATACATGCCAACAATGGATTGAGCGGTGTGTGTGTCCTGCTCACCCCCCTCCCAGGTTTCTCCCTATTTGTGATACATGTCAACAATGGATCGAGCAGCATCTATCAACAGTCAGGTTCCCTTTAAGCCTGGAACTACCCCTTAATCGCTAGTCCTGTTCTCCCCAAAATAAATGATAAAATAATAATCACCAAGTACCAGAGATGTTTTTGCAGCCCCGTTATCCCGTCTCATGTAACCAAAGAACATACATCATACTGTGTTCACATCTGCCACTAACACAGATTCTGTAAATATAATGGAAACCCCACAGACCCCCATAGCAGATTATAGGGCCTGGGACCCTCTGATGCTGATACTGAAGCAATGTTCCCATTTCTGATGGGGAACAGACTATGGCTGGCTCTGGTGCCCATTGGCTGCCCGCACACCCTGCAGTGCCATGATCATGCATGAGGGGACCTGGTGGCACAATGTAACATGTCCACTACACATTATCACCAGCCAGTCAGGAATGTGAGGCAGGCACTCCTAAGCTAGGTGTGTGCTCCATACTAGCGCTCCTCCCTGTGTCCTGCCAGTGCTGGCCACCATACAGATTGTGATGTCATAGCTACATGGTGACATCACAGAGTGACTGTGCAGTATAGCAGGCGCAGTGTCTGCAGTATATGAGGCTTCCTACCTGCAGCCGTTGTGCCGGCCGCCCCCCACAGCAGCAGGAGCAGTGCGGGCAGGAGCAGCAGCAGCCGGTGTGGCGGGCGCCCCACACAGTCATCATCCCGGCTCTGGAAGGTGCAGTAACGCAGCTGTCAGCAGCCGTCCTCCTCTCACTGCGCGGCTCTCCCTTGTCACGTGATCTGACCAGGTGCGGCTCTGCGGGTGGCGGTGACCGGGGCGGCGATCCTGTAACCAGCGGCTCCTCCGCCTCTGCCGTGTTCGGGGACTGAGAAAGAACCGGTCAGGGGAGACTTTCGCACCTCCTGCTGTGACGTCACTACGAACGTGGCACTGGAGAGCGCTCACCTCGTCACCTTCCACCATGTATCCCATGGGTGGTAGCTCCATCTGGAGGGTGATTAGGGGAACTGCAGGCAAGGGAGGCAATGTGAACCTGGCGCACACGTTCAGTATTTGGTGAGGTTTTTACCTCAGTATCTGTCACCGAAACCAGGAGTGGATAATAAAGAAATGGTGACGTGTTTCTATTATATTGTTCCACTTCTGGTTTTGGTGACAAACACTGAGGTAAAAAAAACTCCCCAAATACCGAACATGTGCACGAGACCTTGACCGTCCGCTGTGGCGGACTGGCCCAGGTGGCAGGGGGGCAAGTGCCCCCTGGGCTGGTGGTATAGCCCTCACCTGGGGCCGCCCGTAACTCCCACCCCCCCCGCCACCCGCCCTGTGCCTGCTGCCAACCTCCGTTCTAAGGACAATCTTAAGCTGGGAGCCTCTTCAGCGCCTATCCCTCATCATAGGCTGGAGCCAGCTCTGCAGGCATGGATGTCTTCAGGGACCTCGTCGGATGAAAAAGCTACTGGGACTCCATATTGCCAACCCTACCAGCCGGATCCTGCTCCCTCAAGTCGTCATCCTGAGGGAGTCCCACCTGGAGCTTCTGATCGTGGTGAGACTGTTAATTACTCTGTTCCACCCTCTAGAATCTCTGTATCTAAGGGATTAGTGTCGGGTATTGTTAACAGAGTAGTGGAGGAAGTGTTATCCCGTGGGGGGTTAGATGTTTCTGTGGATCCCTCTCATAGGCGAGATCCCGCCATTTCCGAGAGTGTTTTTAAAGAGGCGTTATGGTACCTTTACACGCCGCCACAACAGGATGCATACAACCCGCTACAGGCTACAAATGTAGCTTGTCGCGCCAATATCGCCCGTAGTAGCGGCGTGTGAAGACGGGACGACACAGCCGGCTACAGATACCTCTGTATCCGTGCACTGCCCATAAACAGATGGCTACATCGCCGATTGTAGCGAGCTGTCTCGGCGTGTAAAGAACCCACAGAAGGGAACTGTGGACACCCGGCGATGTAGCTGCAATGTAGCTAAGGCGTCACCCAGGCTCCGTGTTACCGCGCCCCATCTGCGATCATTGGTGGAAGATGCTGCGTTACGATTGGCCCTTGGCTCACAGCCCTCCATCTTGGATGAGCTGTCCCTTCAGCACTACACATACGCGCCGTATGCACGATCATATATTAGTACAATTACGCGGCCACACACTTGACGAAAGAAAATTAGCAAAAGCATCATGATCTTCATACAGTGTGCACATTCTCTCAACACATGATCACGAATAATGCAGTCCACAGCGCACAAGTGTGTGTTACGTACCGCTCTGGCTTATTGTACAGCAGCTGCCGTAGAAGTGTTCCTTGTGTGGCACTGCGCGGAACTCTCACACTGATGCACGCATACACACAGCGCATTGAAATCAAGTACTCAGTACACAACGCATAGGCTTGCTGTACGCATCGCTCTGTGGGTGTTGTACAGTAGGTGCCGCAGAAGTGGCTCGCCCGTGTCACTGCGCGTAGGACTACTTCAAAGGGTGCGTGACCCATAACGTGACCGTAATGACGTCATCACGATAGTTTCATTTTCACTCTGCCTGCAAGGTGCCAGCCCCTCCTCTGCACACACCATTGCAGTCATGGCGGCCGTTTACCGCGCTGCTACGTGGGGGATGGCGGAACTACTGGTCCTCATAGACCACTGTGACCGGTATGATTACTGGGGTCACCGGCACCACCGTCATCCCAGGCTGCGTAATCGCGAGACTATTCGACGGATTCAGCGTGCTCTGCTGAATAAACTAGGGGTGGTGAGGGCCGCAAAAGCAGTGCAAAAGAAGATTGCGGACCTGAAGAGCAAATGCCCAGGCCGCATACTCGACATCCGTGCAAGGATTGCCAGGCTGCGTGGTGAGTACTTCAGAGGGGCACACATGCTTTGTACTGTATGTAAGCACACCAAAAACATTAACATTCGTTGAACAACATCATACGTACAGTGAGAGGTACACCGGCATACATGCAATGGGGGACAATATAGGCAGCACAATATAGATTGACTGCCTACACATCTGCCTTCAACTAATGTTCATGTGCCACCCATGATTACTCCACAGTGTTAGATGCCCTCCACACAATTACCACACTAATGCCTCATACATACGCCATGCAGAATACGTCAGATCATCCCATATCAGAACTACAGCAAACACATAAACCAAATATTGAACTGTTTCAACATCAGAGAGCCAAAACATACTGCTGACACATTACTTATTGTTTCAAAATCTCCAGATGCTGATGTGTCATCAGATGAGGCTCCCCCGCAAGCGCCTGCAGGTGGCCCACCAACCCCACCGCCGCAAGACGCAGCTGGACCACCATCCCCACAAGGGAATAGCCCCTCACCAGGGCATGACGAGGAGGAGGATCATGATGATCCGGCGTTTCAGGAGGCAGAGGTGGCATCGCCTGCACGGCAACATGAGGCTATGCCTCAACCTCAAAATGAGGCTGCCGTTGATGAATATGGCGGTAAGTGATTTTAGTTGGATTAAAGGGGAGGAACACTTTAAGCAGTGTTGTTGCGATTGGGTAAATGGGAAAGGGAAACATTTATTACATAATGTCCTTCACCCACTCTTGCAGATGGAGAACGTGCTGGAGCTGCGGGCTGGAGTGTAAGTGCCTCCCCATCACCCCCTGAGAGTCAGGATGATGTTGAGCCCCAGGGTAAGGACAATATTTGTTGTGTGAGGCACAAAAAAATTTCAGAGGTAGTATTCTAATGTAATGATGTTTTTTTCACACACAATACAGGTGTACCCACGATGGAGGACGTGGTGAGGGCCCACCACCAGTTTGCCCACCGACTGCAACGGGCCCTACAACGTGGGATACAGGATCTCACCCGCCTGTCTGACATGCTGGCTACCGTCCAGCAACAACAGGATGGCCAGCATTGAGATGTCCCTACTCCCTTTTAAAAATTTGCTCCCCTGAACCAAATATATGTTGTCCTTGTTGGACCAAGAAATTCCACTCGTTGCCTTTTTGGCTTTTGAAAATGTTTTTTTTTTTTTTTTTTGCCCCCGTTGGGCTCTTTTCTTATAGTGTCCCACTTTATGAACTGGTGGATTGTGGGATGCCTAGGCCTTTGCCTTCTTGACCTATCCTGTCCCACATTGGGACCATCAGGAGTGTGAACTGGCTAGCCCTTTGCCTTCTTGACCTATCCTGTCCCACATTGGGACCATCAGGAGTGTGAACTGGCTAGCCCTTTGCCTTCTTGACCTATCCTGTCCCACATTGGGACCATCAGGAGTGTGAACTGGCTAGCCCTTTGCCTTCTTGACCTATCCTGGCCCACATTGGGACCATCAGGAGTGTGAACTGGCTAGCCCTTTGCCTTCTTGACCTATCCTGGCCCACATTGGGACCATCAGGAGTGTGAACTGGCTAGCCCTTTGCCTTCTTGACCTATCCTGTCCCACATTGGGACCATCAGGAGTGTGAACTGGCTATCCCTTTGCCTTCTTGACCTATCCTGTCCCACATTGGGACCATCAGGAGTGTGAACTGGCTAGCCCTTTGCCTTCTTGACCTATCCTGTCCCACATTGTGACCATCACGAGTGTGAACTGGCTAGCCCTTTGCCTTCTTGACCTATCCTGTCCCACATTGGGACCATCACGAGTGTGAACTGGCTAGCCCTTTGCCTTCTTGACCCATCCTGTCCCACATTGGGACCATCACGAGTGTGAACTGGCTAGCCCTTTGCCTTCTTGACCTATCCTGTCCCACATTGGGACCATCACGAGTGTGGACTGGCTAGCCCTATCTGGAAACACCATTCTGTGTATTGTGGCAAATGTCTGTCACACATGTATGTTGAAAATAAAATGTCTGGGAAACTTTTTATTAGGCTCCTTCATGTCACAACAATTATATGTGGCGCTGAAACATCTCCATCAGGTAACTATGTCACCCACAATTACCACACCTCTTTGTCAAAGTGCAACCACATCACAAAGGAACCTATGGTCGTCCTGCTCTGAGGGGATTGGGCCATATTGTGTGGCTTTACCCAACCTATATTGGGACCACCACCATTCTCCCACGTTGACCCCCAAAAACCATAACCCAAAAGAAATACACAATTGTGTCAGATTAAAAATTTAATATAATCTGAATGTTAAAAAAAAAATAAACAAATCAAATGCAGCAATTCTGCCAACACGTATTTTTTTATCAAATAAAAAAAAAAAACAACCAAGGAGTTTCCTCCACAAGGAAAAGTCCAGAGTGCCAATTCTGTGCATTGGCTACTAGTGTCCAACTTCTTCATCCTCTGTCGGCTCTGACAATGCCGGCTCCCTCCTCCTCTCAGGGCAGCCCCGACCTGCCCGAGAACGTGTAGTTCTACGACGACGTGTTGGGGGGGGATGGGGTGACTGTGGCGGGGCCGGTCTTCTCACGCGCCGAGATGGGGCGGCTGGGGAAAGGGGCCATAAGTAGTGTTGCATGGGGGGGGGATGTGGCATCCCCATTGAAGGGCCCCATCATCGGCAGCATCAGCGGCATTGTTGAAGACCCTCAGAAGGATCTGTTTTTGGAGCGGCTCCATCCTTCGCAACCTGTCGCTCATGTAGAGGGCGGTGCTGTCGATGTGGGTCCGCTGTTCGCTCAACAGCACGCGTCGGGCCCAGGTGCCCAGCTCCGTCTCTGGTGGTGCTGGACGTCGGCGGCGACGGATCCCGGAGCTGGGGCCTGGACCCACATCACTCGCCGCGCCCTCCTGCTCAGCCCCAGATGTCATTGGCTGAGCATCATCAGCGACAGATTGCTCCGCAATGGAGCCGTCCTCTTCTGGGGCCTGTGGGTGGAGAAAAAAAAACCTCATTAGTGAAGGCAATATCAACTCAATACATTGACAACAGGACTCTATATACCACTCCCACACACACCAAGGCCACCAACCAAGATGGAAAATGAGGAAAAACACAGTAAAGCACCAAAGGTTAAATACCACAACACCAGTACTTGTCCTGTACACTCACCTCGACCATTCCTGAAACTCAGATCAATACAGAATTAGGTGTTAGTCACGGAGCCGTAACCCAATTAGTACATGTCACCACAACACCTTGATACTGGGGGCTGTGCTGCCCAATGACACATATTGCCCACCTTTCCATTTGGACTCCTATTATGATGAGAATCCACCCCACAGTCAACTACCTATAACCCACTGGCACCAAAGCCAACACACATGTGTGGCAGCACCATTTACTACATGTTATTATGTGGCTGTTTAAAATCAAACCACCTGCTATCTTGAAACCCTTACATAAGTAACCTAAACATAACAAGATGTTGTGGAAGATGCAACATTGGAATACGGCTGTAAGCATAGAATTTCAAAGTCCTGGAAGGAGGGCAGATAGATTGACACCCCAAGGTTTCCCGCAGCAAGGATGAAAATATGGCAAAAAGGTTGGTGTTAAGGATTTAGACAAGCACACATGTGAAGGAAACACTGTGGCCCACCACTGTCACACAATTACCCACCTCCTGTGGCGCAGATGGTGATGCAGCCGGGCCTACATGGGACGCAGCAACGGGGCAGTTGGTCATCGTTCGATGCGGGCGAGCCTCGCCCAGGATGAAGGTGAAGAGGGGATAGTACCATAGGGTAGGTGATGGTACCTCCTCAGCTCCAGCCCCTGAGCGACGGCGCTGGTACTCAGTGTGAGCCCGCATGAACGCCGACCGCATGTTCTTTATCTTGAGTGCCACCATATGCTTGTCCCACCTCTTGCCTACCCTTGGCTCCAACCAATTTGCCAGAGCCACAAGAGACCTGTAGGCCTCGGCCCTCGCTGCCCGATTTTTATATTCAGGCAGCGAGCTGCGCCACAAACACTCGTGCCGCTGATACTCCGTGAGAAGCTGGGACTCCAATTCCACAGTACCCCTCGGCATCTGCCGATGACAAAACACACCAAAAACAGACAGTCACAACACAAGGCATACCGACATTTCAAAACTTGCAAAAATGATACACATGCTCATTAACTTTAAACAGGGATAATATATGCAGCTATTTTGTGGAGTGAAACTTTGCATGAGTGGGGCATTTTCTCTATCTCACACCGCTACAAAGTCAAACACATGTATGCGGCAAATATCCGGATATCGGTGTCCACCAACAGATGTTTCATACATGATTTAAGTCCCCAATGTACCTATTTAAACACACCTTTACACGGTGTGTGCGTACATACCTGTAGCCCAACATGTGACCAAACACATTGTGTGCTAACTAGTACCTGTGCACTGTCCAAAATGGTTAAGGTTAACTATATGAGAAAGGAGGGCTGGGTGTGTGCCAACACTGCACATACTACATGTAATGTGCACCCAGATGATCATGTTGGTGTTCCTCCAGACGTGGAAGTACAATTTTAACACATGTACCAAACATCCCTGGAATCAACGGGAAATTCTGCCACCCATCAAATGTTGATGTGAAGTACCAGCAAAAACAAAACCTTTATCTGTTGCCATCGCAAATAACATCAAAAGGTGCAATCCATACTTACACAATACAAGTAGAGGCACTACCTGGCTATTGCCCTACAGAGAATAACGTTGCCATATGTATTATTACAGGACAAAAATTACATGCTGCATGAAGCATGCCCATACACACATCGCCTAAGCGGCCTGTGCCAGAACCATCTGCGTTCATAAAATTTTCTTGGAAACCGCTAAAGAGGCTTACCGTCAGAGCAACAGAAGTCAAACAGGACACTAGTAGCTCAATGCACATCGACGTCTGGACAAGGTGCAGTGGCCATTGCCCTGGCTTTATAGTGCGCTAAACCAATCACACCGGACACAATTACGCACATCGTGATGGGACACCTGGGTGCGGATTAGACTTCCGCCAATTGGTGGAGATCGCTGAATCGTGATAGGTTTGCGGCCCTTTAAAAGCTGCCCATGCCGTCAAACATTACGCTTGCTGGCCAGACCTATTAAGTGAGTGTTTGTGGACACACATGGAATTTGCGCTGGGTGGGGGTGCATATGTTGATGTTAATGTAGAGCGCCGAAGACTGCTTTTGCGGACTATATAGGGGTTAGTATTGTTGGGGGCGATACAGTGTACGGTGTGGTTTTTGAGTAGGCATTTTGCCTGGGGCTTCACTCTTTTGTTGAGATACATTGCTGTGTTTGTTTCCAGACAACATAGAGGAGAATGGATGCATGACCGTAGACAGAACTGTGTAACTCATGTCGACTGGATCGATTTCTGCATACTGGTTGTGGCCAATGGAGACTGGGTCCAACGGTAATAGGATCACACATGTCTTGGAGGTGTGGCGCTCCAGACATAGCATAGATGTGTACTAAAAATGACCCCTTCCAAAACATATGAAACCATGTATGAGCATCCGCATTCATGTGCAATGTTGTTTGGTTCATGTAGCCTTTCCTCAACCTCCCATATCGGGGTACGTAACATTTGTTATTCTTCTCATTTTTACTGTAATCAATTAAAATTATGGTCTGTGTAATGGATTCTGGGACGTGTTTGAGCAACATTATTGGTGACACATTTCTAACTCACCCCTTTCTAACTCACCTAGGTGCAGATGTGTGACTTTGGGACCCTCCGATTGAAGTTGATGTATAGGAGGCCACTCTCATTCGCCGTGTTCCATTTTGGTTGGGGTGACTACTGGGTGTTTGCCGTCCCTTGCTTCAGGGATGTGTTTTGGGCCCACACGAGAGATCCCATCCACTTGGCTATAGTGTGTAATCGAAAAGAGGTGTGGGTTGCTTAACCTGCTCACATGGCCACATATTGTTCTATGTACTCGTGTATTCTCATCTACAGGTGCTGATATTGAGGATGCAGAATATCCATGACCGCAATGTTATCGTGGCTCTTGCGTTGGTGGAAGAGCAAATGTGGCTTCAGGATCGGTATGAAAGGTTGATGAGGCGCAGACAGCGGCGGTTGTGGACCCGGGATTGGCTTCTCAGGCGGGAAACCCGGGGCCACATGCAGCTGTTGCGGGAGCTGGAGCTGAACAATCCTGATGATTACCGAAACTATCTCCGTATGCCCGAGGACTGTTTCACCTTCCTTTTGGAGCGTGTTGGGCCAATGATAGCGCGTCAGGACACTATAATGCGGCCATCAGTATCAGCTGCTGAGCGGTTGGCGATCACTTTGCGGTTCCTGGCTACAGGGCAGTCCTTGACATCCCTCACATACTTGTCACGTGTCTCCCTGCCCCTGCTGAGCCGCCTGATCCCTGAAACGTGTTGGGCCATCTGGAGAGCTCTGCAGCCAGCCTACATGAAAATGCCTCTAACCGCCGCAGAATGGCTGGAAGTAGCCCGAGGCTTTAAAACCCGGTGGAACTTCCCCAACTGTGGCGGGGCATTGGATGGTAAGCACGTGAGGATTACCAAACCTGCCCACTCTGGCTCTTTGTATTTCAATTACAAAGGGTATTGTAGTATAATCCTCATGGCTGTAGTGGATGCCAACTATGAGTTCCTCTACGTGGATGTTGGAATGCCTGGTCGCAACTCAGATGGGGGGGTGTTTGCCCGAAGCTCCTTGGCAACACTACTAGGGAGTGGTGGGCTAAACTTACCCTCAAATGTGGACATGACCGAACATCTCAACTTTGCGTTTGTGGCGGATGAAGCATTCCCACTTCAGGAACACCTACTGCGGCCATATCCCCAGAGGGCCCTTACTTCTGAGAAACGCATTTTCAACTACCGGCTATCCCGGGCCCGCCGTGTAGTTGAAAATGCGTTTGGGTTAATGGCGAATAGATTCCGGATTTTTCATACGCCTATACATATGAAACCGGAGTCTATTGACGCGATAGTGGTGGCCTGCTGTGTGCTGCATAACTTCCTGCGTCGTAGGGATAGAGCATCATACACGCCAGGAGGTTATGTAGATCATGCAGACGCTACAACAGGGGAGCTCCGTCCAGGGTCTTGGCGTGATGATGGCCATGTGATTTTGCCACTCCAGCCGCAGAGCCATGGCCGCACTCGGCAGGAGGCCAGGGACAGTAGAGACGCTTACTGCTCCTACTTCAATGGGTCTGGTGCAGTGAGCTGGCAGGACCAGGCCATATAATGTGGCTGGCTCTGGGAGTTGCTTTTGTGGTTTCAATGGAGGTGACAGCAGGTTAGCTGCGCCCCTTTTCTTTTTGGTTGACCATTTTCATGATCTTTGTTTTCATTATGTGCATAAGGTTTCATTAGTTAGTTAGTTTAGGTATGTTTTTCATTTGAATTTTTTGGATGCACGGTTTCAATGTGTGGTAAATTGGTGATCCCTTTAATGTGGGTGAAGAATGTCACATGCTCTTTAATTGTACATTGTTTTTACTTTCTGTATATTTTTTTTGCACAATCCAAGGTCAACATTCATGCATTATATTAAAAATTTTTATGTTGGATCCAAAATCATCTGTGTGAGCCTGATTACTTTGTGGAGGAGGGCAATGTGATGCAGGTTTGGGTGGGGGCCTGGGATGTCATAGCCACCTATTGGCTGGGATTGTGCAGACAATATGTGTGGGTAGCCATGTTATTTTCAAAGGATTTTGGCCAACAGTGTTTGTGGCCATTGTGCGTACATGAGCCTTTATTTTGTTGTAGGCAGAGGGTCCCCTGCACACAGCACATTGATGCAGGACATATTCTTCTCAGGTGTTTTCAAATACACTGTCACACAGATCTTTGACATGTTGCCTTGGGAGCTGTTCCACTACATTCACATCTGTGAGCACATATATTAAACACCATTCAGCCTGTATTCACACATAGTTCGCCACAGTTGACACACATAGAATTTTTACAGAAAACGCACATACTGTGTGTTGTAAGCCGCTACTGTGTGTCACACAAACGCACCTCAGTGCAATCGGCACACGCCGCTGTCACAAGCGCTGATCGTGCGTGACAAGGCAAACACTTGTACTACGCACACATAGCCCCGGACCGTTACTTTGATACACACGGGGTATGTGACTGGCCACCGCTCAAGCATGACCCATTACCATCGATTTCGATGCATTCCGCATGCTCCGCCATGTCACAAGCGCTTATTCCGTGCCACACTCCGATCACTAGTACGGCACGTCTCGCCCATCCGCCCTTTCCGTCGTGCCCAATCACAACTCCGTAATGTTGGCCAATGGTTGTGGTTTGGGCGCGGCGTACAGGTCTGTGGCACGCCTATTTGTTTTACGTCCTGCCTTTGTTGCTCCCACATCACTCTGTGGTGGCGGTGTGTAAAGCTGGTACGCTGAGCTACAGACGGCTACTTGCGACACCCGGCGATGTAGCTAGCTGTAGATGTAGCGTAGTGTAGCGCACCTTGTGGCGGCGTGTAAAGAGGGTGCGTTTCCCGTTGGTAACCGTTCGGGCGTGCTCGTGCACATGAAGTAGCCGTTGGTATCCATCCTGCAGTGGCGGCGTGTAAAGGTACCATCAGTGTGTGAGCTCTCCCCACTTGGCTTCCACTTGCTCCCTGCAATTAAAGAATGGATTTGGAAGAAAGAATATATTGATATCTTTTCCCTCATACCAGCTTCTAGAGATTCAGCTGCTAAGACTGATAAAAAAGACGAGAAGTCAGAGGGTGATGGTGAACGCCGCAAGTCAACTAGGTCTTTCCATAGTTGGGTTCAGGCGTTCGCAATCTATGCTGTGATGCTGGAAGAGAGATCACCGCACCTTTGTAGTGGCCTCTTCCAGCATCTGGATATCATAATATAAGCGTATAAGCATTTTGGCGGGGTAGCTTGGCTTCAATATGATGAAGCTTTTAGGCAAAAAATGTCGGTTCACCCATCTATACGTTGGGGTGTAAAGGATGTGGGCCTGTGGCTATATTTAATGTTGCCTCAGCGCACTTTGCTGCCGCGCCAACAACAGGGTCAGACATCTCGGAAGGGTGTTTTCTTCGCTTACAATGAATCATCTTGTAAGTGGCAAGGCTCGTGTCGATTTCGACACGAGTGTTCCTTTTGTGGAGGGTCACATCCTGCATTCAAATGTTTTAGACGCCAGGCTCTGTCTGGCCAGTCCACGCCACGGGGGCAGGTTTACAAAAACAGTGACCCCAGTGAAAGTGTCAAACATGCTCCCATGGTTAAGCAGGTTCCCAGACAGGGAGATGGCCAAACTAATCACTGACGGTTTTCGGGACGGTATTTTCGTACCTCAGTTTCAAGGCCCGGGTTGTTCGGTCGTTCGCAATTTAGCAACTGTTTTTTCTCATCCAAATGTAGTGTCCCAACATTTATCTAAAGAATTGGATTTGGGTCGCATTGCAGGCCCTTTTTCTTCCCCTCCTTTTTCTAATTTTAGGATATCACCTTTAGGAGTGGTACCAAAAAAGGAGGCTGGCTCCTTTCGTATTATTCATCACCTTTCTTTCCCTAAAGGTTCGTCTCTGAATGATGAAATCGATCAATCAGCGGCTTCAGTTACTTATAATTCTGTCGATTCCACAATTGAGTTGCTCCGCCAATGCGGTCCTTGGGCCCTCCTTGCTAAATCTGACATAAAATCCGCATTTAGACTGCTCCCTGTTCATCCTTCTGGTTTTAATTCCCTTGGTTTTTATTTTAATAATCAGTTTTATTTTGATATGTGTTTACCCATGGGGTTTTCCTTGTCGTGTTTTTACTTCGAGAGTTTTGCAACATTTTTGGAATGGGTGGTTTCGTCGAACTCAGTATCTGGAGGCGTCGTTCACTATCTCAACGATTTTTTGTTCATTGGAGATGCTTCTTCAAACGCCTGTCAAGATCTCCTGGACAGATTCATCACCATGATGCATCATTTTGGGGTCCCCTTGGCGGACGACAAAACCATTTTTCCCTGTCATTGGTTGGAATATTTAGGCATTACAATAGACACAGTTCGATGTGAGTTTAGTCTGTCCCAAGAAAAGATTGCAAAGCTTCAGGGTTTAATTACTAAAATTTTGTCAAAAGAAAAATCCACCCTCAGAGATTTGCAGTCTTTATTGGGAAGTCTTAGGCTGCTTTCACACAGCGTTTTTGTGCTGTCCGAGGGGATCAGACTTTTTGCTGCACCCCTCGGACAGCAACGGATCCAAACTGATGACTGCAATCGGATGCCAAATAGGCATCCGATTCCGATATTTAGCAGCATCCTCTACATAGTAACATAGTAACATAGTTTTTAAGGTTGAAGGAAGACTTTAAGTCCATCTAGTTCAACCCATAGCCTAACATGTTGATCCAGAGGAAGGCAAAAAAAAACCCATGTGGCAACACTAATCTCCACATTGGGGGAAAAAATTCCTTCCTGACTCCAGATACGGCAATCAGACTAATTCCCTGGATCAACGCCCTATCAAAGAATCTAGTATATATAACCGGTAATATTATAGTTTTCAAGAAAGGCATCCAGGCCCTTCTTAAATGTTAGTAGTGACTCACTCATTACAACATCATGTGGCAGAGAGTTCCATAGTCTCACTGCTCTTACAGTAAAGAATCCGCGTCTGTGATTATGATTAAACCTTCTTCCCTCCAGACGTAGAGGATGCCCCCTTGTCCCAGTCTCAGGCCTAAGAGTAAAGAGATCATTAGAAAGGTCTCTGTACTGCCCCCTCATATATTTGTACATTATTATAAGATCACCCCTAAGCCTTCGTTTTTCCAAGCTAAATAACCCCAAGTTTAATAACCTGTCTTGGTATTGCAGACCCCTTAGTCCTCTAATAACTTTTGTCGCTCTTCTCTGGACCCGCTCTAGTTCAGCTATGTCTTTCTTATACACCGGAGACCAGAATTGTACACAGTATTCTAAGTGTGGTCGCACTAGTGACTTGTATAGAGGTAAAATTATGTTCTCCTCATGAGCATCTATGCCTCTTTTAATACATCCCATTATTTTATTTGCCTTTGCAGCAGCTGCCTGACACTGGCCACTAAATGTGAGTTTGTCATCTACCCATACACCCAGGTCTTTTTCAGTGATAGTTTTGCCCAGTGTTTTATAATTAAGCACATAATTATACCCTTTGTTTCCTCTGCCCAAGTGCATGACTTTACATTTATCCCCATTAAAGCGCATTTGCCATTTAGCAGCCCAAGCTTCTAGTTTACATAAATCCTCCTGTAATATAAAATTGTCCTCCTCTGTATTGATTACCCTGCAGAGTTTAGTGTCATCTGCAAATATTGAGATTCTACTCTGTATGCCCCCTACAAGGTCATTAATAAATATATTAAATAGGAGCGGGCCCAACACTGACCCCTGTGGTACCCCACTGTTAACTGTGACCCATTCTGAGTGTGTTCCATTAATAACCACCCTTTGTTTCCTATCACTAAGCCAGTTCTTAACCCACTTACACATATTTTCCCCTATCCCCATTGCCCTCATTTTATGTATCAACCTTTTGTGTGGCACCGTATCAAAAGCTTTTGAAAAGTCCATATACACCACATCCACTGCATTTCCTTGGTCCAGTCCAGAACTTACTTCTTCATAGAAGCTTATTAGATTAGTTTGACAGGAACGGTCCCTCGTAAAACCATTGTGATAATGGGTCATGAGGTTATTTTTGTTCAGATACTCCAGTATAGCATCTCTTAGAAAACCCTCTAGGATTTTACCCACAGTAGAGGTTAAGCTTACTGGCCTATAATTTCCAAGTTCAGTTTTTGTCCCCTTTTTGAATATTGGCACCACATTTGCTATACGCCAGTCCTGTGGTACAGACCCTGATATTATGGAATCTTTAAATATTAAAAATAATGGTCTATCTATGACAGTACTTAATTCCTGCAGCACTCTGGGGTGTATCCCATCTGGGCCCGGGGATTTGTCAATTTTAGTGATTTTTAGACGATACCGTACTTCCTCTTGGGTTAAGCAGGTGACGTTTAATTGAGAATTTTTGTTATCACTGATCATATTGTCTGTCATGGGATTTTCTTGTGTAAATACTGTTGAAAAAAAGTCATTTAGCATATTTGCTTTTTCCTCATCCTCATCCACCATTTCACCCAGACTATTTTTAAAGGGGCCAACACCATCATTTTTTAGTTTCTTACTATTTATGTAGTTAAAAAATATTTTGGGATTCTTTTTACTTTCTCTGGCAATGAGTCTCTCTGTCTCAATCTTTGCTGCCTTGATTTGCTTTTTACAAATGTTATTTAATTTTCTGTATTTATTTAATGCTTCATCACTACCTACTTGCTTTAATTCCCTAAATGCTTTCTTTTTGTCACATATTGCACTTCTTACCGCTTTATTTAGCCATAGTGGTTTCCTCCTATTTCTAGCATGCTTATTCCCATAGGGTATATATTGTGCACAGGTCCTATTCAGGATGCTAATAAACATCTCCCATTTGTGTTGTGTACTTTTATGTCTCAGGACATCGTCCCAGTTTATTGCACTAAGATCATCTCTCAACCGTTGGAAATTTGCCTTCCTGAAGTTTAGTGTCCTTGTGGCCCCTCTACTACACGTCTTAGTAAAGGATACTTGAAAGCTTATTAAGTTATGATCACTATTACCCAAGTGACCTCCAACCCGTATATTTG
Source organism: Allobates femoralis (assembly GCA_033576535.1). Lineage (NCBI taxonomy): Eukaryota > Metazoa > Chordata > Amphibia > Anura > Aromobatidae > Allobates > Allobates femoralis. Next base: position 311,180,138 of record JARQOC010000001.1, read on the forward strand.
ATATGCGGTCTGGCCTGTTGGTTAATATTAGGTCCAGCAGTGCCCCCCTTCTTGTTGGGTCCTGAACCAGTTGTGAAAGGTAATTGTCTCTTATAGTTTTCAAAAACTTATTACCTTTGCTAGAACTGCAGGTTTCTGATCCCCAATGTATTTCAGGGTAGTTGAAGTCCCCCATAATAATGACTTCTCCCTGAGTCGCTGCTTCATCTATTTGCTTTATGAGGATATTCTCCTCCACTTCCATTATTGTTGGGGACTTATAACAAACCCCTATCAGTAATTTATTATTTTTTCCCCCTCCCCTTATCTCCACCCACAGAGACTCTACATTTCCATTAGATTCACCTATATTATCACGCAGGATGGGTTTTAAGGATGATTTTACGTATAAACATACACCTCCTCCTCGCCTATTTGTACGGTCATTTCTGAACAGACAATAGCCCTGTAAATTAACAGCCCAGTCATGACTCTCATCCAGCCAAGTCTCCGAAATCCCCACCATGTCATAATTATTTTCCAACAAAATCAATTCTAATTCCTCCATTTTGTTGGTGAGGCTTCTGGCATTAGTGAACATGCACTTTATGCATCTCTCTTTACCTCTATTCCTTCCTACTAGATTGACTGTTCTAACCCCACCCCCCATGCCACCCCCAATTTTATTACTTGTTACTCCTATCCCTGCTCCTCCTGTCATCTCGTCCCCCTCCTCTCTCCCTCCTGTCACCTTTCTCCTCTGTCTCCCCTCTTTGTCCCCTCTGTCTCCCCTCTTTGTCCTCCTGTTGGACCCCTCTTTGTCCCCTCTTTGTTCCCCTCTTTAGACCCCCTCTTTGCCCCCCTCTTTGTCCTCCCTCTTTGCAGAGCTTAAAAAATAAAATAAAAAAAATCATTATTCTCACCTCTCCACGACACCCGCGGTGCTTCCAGCTTCTCTTCTGATCAACAGGACCTGGCGTGATGTCACAGTCACATGACCGGTTACCGCGGTAACTGGTCATGTGACTGCACTGTGACGTCAGGCCGGGTCCTAGAAGCACAGAGCGCAGGAGGCATCGCTGGATCGTGGAGAGGTGAGGATAATGATTTTTTTATTTTTAACCCTTTCATTTCACTGGATATCACTTCTGCAATGTATGAATATACATTGCAGAAGTGATATTAGATGGCACACAGCGATTTTAGTGTACTGAGCATGCTCAGTACACTAAGATCGGGTCCGAGGAGACATCAGCTGTTTCCTCGGATCCGCGCTCCATAGGCCCCATGTTATTTGGCGCGGATCAGGTCGGATCCAATTCGGTCCGATTTGGCTGCGATTTTGGGCACAGCAAACAATCGGCCAGAATCGGATCCGACAAAAATCGGATGCCAATAAGGCCAAATCCGATGTGATCCGTGCCCATAGGATAACATGGGACCAAAATCTGATCCGTGGCTGTCCGTTTTACAACGGACAGCCACGGATCACAGAAAATTGTTGTGTGAAAGCACCCTTAAGTTCGCGTTGAGAATTTTACCCATGGGTCGGCCGTTTTTGCGTCGCTTGTATGATGCCACAAAAGGGTTCTCGTCTCCTCATAGTCACATTTGCCTTACAGCACCCGTTAAGGATGATCTTTTAGTTTGGAGTAGGTTTTTAGCAGAATTTAATGGGGTTTGTTGTTTTCCTGAGCCTTTTGTTTGTGCGACTGAGCTTGGCTTACAATTTTCTTTTCCCACTTTAGCGGGAATTGGCCTAGTTTTTGATCGCCGGTGGAGTTTTTTTTCTCCGGTTTTCGACTTCAGCGCAAAAATTTTTTCCTTGCTTCTTTTTAAGGAAGTATTTCTATTTTATTGATTTTGAACATTTGGGATAGGCAGTTGTCAGATAAGCGTTTGTCTTTTCCTGTCGCATCACTGGGCACGGTTTTTGTCATGAATGCGCTTATGTCCAAATTCTCGTTAGTCTCTAAAATGCTGCGGCAGGTGGTTTTTCTGTGTCTACGCCATAATATTGGGGTGCGGGCAGTGCTCTCTGAATCTTCTGGTAATCGAGCTGCATTTTGTCTTTCGCAGCAACAGTGGGTGGATTTTCACGAGGTGCTTCCCCTAGCAGATCCAGACGGGACACCGTTTCTGGCTTGCCTGTGGGAGACTCTCATGGATTAATTGCATTTTTTATTCAAAATTCCCTCGCTCAATCAACATGGGCCTCATATTCGGCCGCATGGCGCGAGTGGCGGAATTTTTGTGAGGTCCATCGTGTAGCATGTGTACACTCTGATGTTCGTTTTGTCCTCTCTTTTTGTAAACAATGTGTTGCTCGTGGCTTTAGCTATTCTTCTTTGTACAAAATATTTTCTGTCCGTCAATTTTTTAAGGGTTTGCGGAAGACATACTTCCGTCCTGATGATAGGAGACCTATTTCCTTGGATTTATTGACCAAACTTTGGTTTGTCTTGGATGAAGTTTGCCTTAATAAATTTGAAGTTTTGCTTTTTAGAACTTGTTTCGTCTTTGCATTTTTTGGGGCTTTCCGTATCAGCGAATTGATTAGTTACAGTAAGTCCCGTCCATCTGGCCTGATGGTAGAGGATGTTTGATTGTGTAACCAGTCATTGGTTACATTCATTCGGTCTTCCAAAACGGATCAACTCGGGAGGGGGATTCGTACCAGAATACGTGCTGTTTCTGGTTCGGTCCTTTGTCCCTGTGTGAATTTTCGTCAGTGGTTATTGCTACATCCCATTCTTCCTCGTTCCTTATTCATTCATTTGAATGGGGACCCATACCAGCAGGAAGGAGAGCGCCACAGGCATGGGTAGTGATGAAAACAAACTTCTTTATTCCATAGTCGTGCAGCAACAGTTCGACCATCCACACATGGTCTTTATCAAGCTTGATAAAGACCACGTGTGGATGGTCGAAACATTGCTGCACGACCATGGAATAAAGAAGTTTGTTTTCATCACTACCCATGCCTGTGGCGCTGTCCTTCCTGCTGGTATGTGACATTATCTAGATAAGGACTCTCTAGACTGGACGTGCGTCCAGGGACAAGCTGGAAAGACTATAAATAGAGCCCGTGAGATCACCTGGTGCGGTGACCGTTTTTTCTTATTATATTGAATGGGGACCCAGTGACGAATTTTCAATTCAGGGCTATCCTGCGGAAATGTTTAATTTGCTTAGATTTAGGAAATTTACGCATTTCTTCTCATTCATTTAGGATCGGAGCTGCTACCGAGGCAGCTAGACTCGGTTTCAGTGGGAAGAAAATTCAGAAGTTAGGTCGCTGGACTTCTTCAAGGTCGCACTTGTATGTTCAGCCAGATCTTTTGCCTGATTGTTAATATCCTTTTTTTGTTTTAGGTCCTCTTATAGTTTGGATAATCGGCCATTCCTTCATCTATTGGGCCGAACAGAAAGCCAGGGATTCAGTCCTATTCCGCCAATCTATCGTTTGATCCTGCTCAGGTTAACATATTCTGGTATGGAGTTAGAGGTATGCGGTTGCATGACCTGTGTGAATGTTTATCACGTCTTTCGGCTTCGTTCCCGTTTCCTGATGCGATCGTATTACACATAGGTGGGAACGATCTAGGGAGGTTTCCGACCCTTGATTTTTTATCAACTGTTAAACGCGATTGTCGTCTCATAAAGAACATGTTTCCCGGGGTCTCTGTCCTCCTTTCCGAGATCGTTCCCCGGTTGCTTCGGACTTCTGCACATTTGCAGTTCCATGAGAGTATCAGAAAACGGGTGTGAACAATTTGATGGCAAGATTTTTCCTGTCAGAGGGAAATCTGTCCTACAGGCATGTAGATCTCGAAGGTTTTTTACGGGGTTTTTATAGGGATGATAGTGTTCATTTGAGCCAAGTAGGCCTCGATATATTTAATCTCTGTCTGCAGTCTTTGGTGGAGAATTGGCTGTGGCTTTGTTGGGGGTGGTCCTGCTAGGCGCATTCCCCCTGTTGGGTAAAATCGCCCAATTGCATTTGGGCGGATTTGGCCCATTTGTTGGTAATATAAGTTATTTAAGTATATGGTATTTGTGGATGGTTTTTGAAACAGAGTTTTAAAATAAATATTTATTTGAATATTTTAATAAAGAATATTTACACCTCAATAAAGCCACACGGCCAATTTTGATCCATCAAAGCAATTGTCAGTTGTCTATTTTATTTAGTGGTAAGTATGACTGTGGGTTCTGTGTTGCCATGGATTGCTCCCTAAGCTTTTACTGGGGGCAACATGGCTGCACAAACCCTGACAGAAGTTTCAGGGAGTCTGTCAGTGGCTGGGAGTATGACCAATCAGGGACAGTTTGTTGTTGTCACCTATCAGGTGTCAATATCCTCTGGCAGTTGTTTGGGGACCTTGACAACTGCCAGATGTTCCCTGGTGACAGTCCCTGATTGGGTATGGAGATTAAGCACCAATAGAGTGGGGTATATATACTGATGTTGTCCTGTCAGGGCATCAGACTCTGACAGGATTTCAAACTCCCCCCCCCGCCCGTCCCATTTTTTTTTCTCTGATATCTATTTAGTTGATTGTTGAATCTGTATTTTTAAAAAAATAAATAAATTTTAAAAAATTTTAGCTATAAACGGCTCTGAGGAAGCTGTATTGCAAGTTTTTTTGTCATCCTTTCTTTTCTTTTTCTTTTCACCCTGTCGTGTGGTTCTATTAGAGGGGTAAAATCATAGGCGCACCCAAGGGGGGGGGACCTACGTGTCTGGACCCCCCCTTTGGACGGCCCTGAGAAGTGGTGCAGTACACAAGGAGCTGGGCCCCTATGTCAGGAGACAGGAACAATTACACAGCACCCAAGGGCCCACAAAAGAGGATGCTTTTAGGGGGGCTTCACTCCCCCAAACCCCCCCACTGGGGGCTTTGCCCCTCAGAACCCCGCTGGGGGGTGACAGGGCCGGTGTGTGTTTCTTGGACCCCTACCTTGGGAAATTTCTGGGTGCGCCACAATTACATTTGGGCAGATTTGGCCCATTTGTTGGTACTATAAGTTATTTAAGTATATGGTATTTAGGGATGGTTTTTGAAACAGAGTTTTAAAATAAATATTTATTTGAATATTTTAATAAAGAATTTTTATACCTTGATAAAGCCACACGGCCAATTTTGATCCATCAAAGCAATTGTCAGTTGTCTATTTTATTTAGTGGTAAGTATGACTGTGGGTTTTGTGTTGCCATGAGTTTCTATACAGTACAATGGCCTCCACTATCCCTCCACATTGTATAATGGCCTCCACACAGGCCTCTGCACAGTATAATGACCCCCACACAGCCCACTGCAAAATGAAATGTGACCCACATACTCCTCCATACAGTATAATGACCCCCACATAGTACTCCACACAGTATAATGGCCATCACACAGCCCTCCGCACAGTAAAATGTGCCCCACATACTCTTCCACACAATATAATGGCCCCCACTATAACTCTACATATTACAATGGCCGCCACACAGTCCTCCACACAGTAAACTGTGCCCCACGTAGTCCTCCACACAGTATAATAACCCCCACATAGTATAATGGCCCCTACCATCTCTCCACATGTTATAATGGCCCCATACAGCATTGTGCACAGTATAATGGCCCCACACAGCCCTCTGCACAGTTTAACGGTCCCTACTATCCCCCCATATAGTATAGTGTCCCCAGACAGCCCTCTGCACAGTATAATGTATGTTGCTAGGTAGATTTAGACTTTCTGAAGTTGATCCTATGTCCTACCTGTAGATGAGCTCAGTATTAGGTTGCTCCTACTTACAGAAGACATTACTGAAGATACAAGTGTACTAGATTATTTCTTTTCATCTATCGTTCCATTGTAACTAATACAAGATTTGGAAGAAAACTACAGCGTTTCTCCTGGTCTTTCTACAGCTGCAGTGAAAATTGAGTTAACACTGTCTGTCATCATTTAATGATGTAAGTACAAGTATACAATCATCTAAAACACTGGTGATTAGAGCACTTGGAATTTGCAGTCATCAGAAGGGGACAGAACAGTGAAAAAGATAAGCTGTGACCAGGATTTGTATACAGCTCATAGTCCGTAAAAGAACCTGTTACCAGGAGTAGTAAACTGCATGCAATCCAGAGAAAGGATTACCTTAAGGACTGATAACAAGCCACAAACAGCAGTTTGCATAAACCTGCAGACACTGAAGAGAGTACGCTGCCACTGAACTGCACACTGTTTAGAAATCCAAAGAAGGGATAAGGCTGCCTTCACATTTGCGTTCACAAGCGCAGCGTATGTTGCGGATGTAAAGAACTAAATCCGCATGCGTATTGATTACCAATCTTTATAACAATGTACACATTCATACGCAATGACATGCGTTTGCATGCGTATGTATGCGTTTGCGTACATGTGCGTTTATTTTCGGCCCCCTCAGGATGCAGCAAGCAGCATTTTTTGGCGCCAAAAAAATCTGCAATCATCCGCATGCGTACACTTGCGTATAAACAACAACGCATTATTGTTAATAGGTACGCAAGCGTCCGCGTGGTCTTGCGGAAGTGTGCGTTTGAAACGCATGCGTACCTTACATTGCGCAAGCCCAGAAGACAGAAAGGTGTTCCTCCCATTCTCCACCCATATCCCTGCCCATAAACAGTGTGTATAAAAAGCGGTTCTGTGCATTCCATGGTGAACTTGGACAAACTTGATGGATTGATCTCTGCACCCTCTGGATCTCTGCACCCCCATTGGATCTCTGCACCCCCTGGATCTCTGCACCCCCTGGATCTCTGCACCCCAAGTGGATGTCACCTTGCTGCTGTCCCAGCTGTCTTGGTAAAGTATAACGTAATTTTTATATTTTTTTATTTTTTGGGAACTGGCTAGTGTGCTACCTGTACCCAAGACTCTACTCAATGTTATCACTGTGCTGATTGTTGTCTATTATTGTGTTGTAGTTGTGTCCCTGTGCTTTATCTTGGCACCATGTAGTGTGCGACCAATGTTGTGCTTAGTAGCCAGTACTGTGTTTTTTCTATTGTATCATACATGTCAATGCATTTCTTTAGATGTCGCAATACTATACATTTGTGGTTGGGAAATAGCAAAATTATTGGTCACGTCATCATACTAATATCATAAGATATCATAATATCATAAGAGGCCTGTCACCTCTTCATTTGTTTGGCTATTGTAGTCTGTGTTGCTGGTTGTTGTCGCTCAAGTGCGTGTGTGCTCCCTGTGGTATTTCCTCGGTTTCGTTTTTTTTTTTACACCCCTCTAGTAGCAGCTAATTTGTTTGGCTGCCTATTGCACATGGTAGTCTCACATTGCCACACTGAGGCCCTAGAGTGCCCAAGTGACGCTACTCTGTGCAATCGCAAACTGTCATATTGTTTACCATAGTAGTTCTCCAACTTGAAAGGTATAATCATAGCCTTTTGTTGCTTTTGTCTCCCTTCTCTGCTCTTCAAGGTACTCTTCCAAGTGGTCTTGTCACCTGCTGCTGTTGTCACCTGCTGCTCTTGTCACCTGCTGCTGTTGTAACCTGCTGCTGTTGTCACCTGCTGCTCTTGTCACCTGCTGCTGTTGGTTCCAGTGGTCCTTGGTTGTTCCGTGTGGTCAGTATGCTCACTGTTGTTGAAAATTTTTTTTAATTTTTTTTCCCCCTCTAGTAGCAGTTTTTGTCTGGCTATTGCTCATGGTAGTCTCACCTAGCCACACTGAGGGCCCCAGAGTGACAAAGTGACGCTATTCTTTGCAATAGCAAACATTGATATCTGTTTGTCTAACCTTTTTGTTTACCATAGTATTTATCCAACTAGAGTTCTCTAATGTATAGTCTTTTGTTGCTTTTGTCTCCCTTCTCTGCTCTTCAAGGTGTTCTTCCAAGTGATCTTGTCAGCTGCTGCTGTTGTCACTTCTGCTCTTGTCACCTGCTGCTCTTGTCACCTGCTGCTGATGGTTCCAGTGGTCCTTGGTTGTTGTTCCATGTGGTCAGTATGTTCACTGTTGTTGAAAATGGTTTTTTAATTTTTTTTCCCCCTCTAGTAGCAGCTTTTTTCTGGCTATTGCTCATGGTAGTCTCACCTAGCCACACTGAGGGCCCGAGAGTGACAAACTGATGCTACTCTTTGAAATAGCAAACATTGATATCTGTTTGTCTAACCTTTTTGTTTACCATAGTATTTATCCAACTAGAGTTCTCTAATGTATAGTCTTTTGTTGCTTTTGTCTCCCTTCTCTGCTCTTCAAGGTGTTATTCCAAGTGATCTGGTCAGCTGCTGCAGTTGTCACCTGCTGCAGTTGTCACCTGCTGCTCTTGTCACCTGCTGCTGATGGTTCCAGTGGTCCTTGGTTGTTGTTCCGTGTGGTCAGTATGTTCACTGTTGTTGAAAATGTTTTTTAATTTTTTTTCCCCCTCTAGTAGCAGCTTTTGTCTGGCTATTGCTCATGGTAGTCTCACCTTGCCACACTGAGGGCCCCAGAGTGACAAAGTGACGCTACTCTTTGCAAGGTGCTCTTCCAAGTGGTCTTGTCACCTGCTGCTTTCGTCACCTTCTGCTCTCGTTACCTGCTGCTGTTGTGGTGTATTTCTCTTGCCGTTTGTTTTTGTCATCTCCCCGCCAAAATGTCCGATGCCAGTGAATATTTGCCAGATGAAGAACTTGGCCTAGAAAGTGAGCATATAAGTAAAACTTACAATTTAATTTGGCAAATCTGTTTTAATTGTGTTCAAAAACTTAATTTAAGGATAATTGTTTTGAAGGAACAGTACTCCGACGCAGAAGAAGAAGAAGCAGAAGAAGAGGCAGAGTCACCAGAGAGTCAAGATGATGCAGGAGGCACACTGGCGTGAGACTCGCGCGAGTGCAATGCGTGAAAAAAACGCATTGCACTCGGACCAGTGTTGCCCTATCAGGCAGGGCACACTGGTGCAAGTCCCACGCACCTAACTCGCATTGCGAGTCAGAAGCAGCATGCTGCGACTGCACGCGATTCTGACGTGCGTGAGCGCAATGCAAGTGTATGGGGGCGAGAAAATCTCGCCCACATACAGCACACGGTGCGAGTTTGTAGCACCATGCTACAATAGCTAAATCATGTTTAATAGGCTCCCGCTGTTACTTCTGGGGCCGCCTATTAAGCTCATTACATATTCACTGCACTGTCAAACTAACAGCCAATCACAGGAGCTCACACTCAATGGGAGCCTCTGTGATTGCCTGTTGTAATCAGACTGGATTTTCTCAGTCTGGACAGTGATTCTGCTTGGTTGCCATACACATTATTGTATGGCAACCAACCTGGCGTTGTAGGGTGTAAAATAAATAATTATTTTTTAAAAAAAACGCGTGCGGCTTCGCAGCATTTTTAAGTCCAGCCCGATTAAAGCAGGCAAACTGCGAGCTGCCACCCTCAGCTGCCTAATTTCCCCTTGGCTGGCAAAAAAAAATGCGTGTGCTCCGCCCTATTTTCCATGCCAGCCAAGGTAAAACTAGGCAGCTGAGGACTGGTATTCTCAGCTGGGTGAGGGCCCATTGTTATAGGGCCCCCCACGCTAAAGAATAGCAGCCCGCAGCCGCCCCTGAAAATGGCGCATTAATAATAAGCGCCATTTCCAGGCGCCTTACCGGGCTCTTCCAGCGGCCCTGGTGGCGGTGGCACGCTGGGTAATAAAGGGGTTAATACCAGCTTTGTTATACAAGCTGGTATTAAGCCCGAGATTCTTAATGTCAGGCCAAGTTTGACCCGGCCACTAAGAATCTCCAATAAAGGGTTAAAAAAAACACCACACAGAGAAAAATTCTTTATTAATAATAAAGACACAGACACCATTAGGGACTCCATCTGCATCACCACCACGCATCCCTTCAAAGATCCAGGTCTTCTCTCTTCTTTCTTCTCTCCTCTGTCTTCTGTCTTCCTTCTTCTTCTTTTCAACTCATTCAGCTATGCTACATCACACAGCAGGGGGCGGAAATGCGCTCCCCTGCTGTGTGATGAGTCAGTGAGGCTGTGAGCATTAAGCGGTGACGTCACCGCCGGCCCCGTTGCTATAGTAACCAAACTATCGGTTACTATAGCAACGCTTAAGCAGTGCCGACAGCACTCCTGGATGAAGGCGCAAGCCGAAACGTGCATGTAGAGTGCAGCAAAGTCTGTAGATACACCAGGTAATCACCCTTTATTTCTGATCTTCACTGTTGGGATAATCTCTTTCACAATTTATAGTGCTTGATAGCTTCCTATGTGAGAGATTGAAAATAAAAATTCGGTTGCGCCACACTGTTTGCTAAAGGCAGAATCTCCGTTATATTAATTCCTCACTCACCTTGTCTGGTTGTGCCGTCTCTGCACAACCAGATAGTAGGCTCAGTGGTGAGGAAGGGATCCGAGACCTTTGCTCGCCGGTTCCTGGTTCCAGAATGAGCGCCCAGCTCCAGCTCGCTTCTCCGGGTCCCGTGATCAATCACGTGTCTATTGTGTCAGCCAGGTCCTTGTGTACAAAGCTGCTCTCTTCCACCACACTCCCCATAGGGAGGATAAGGTAAGGAACAATGCAGAAATGGTGGTATTTAGATTATGAGCGCTATACAAGGACACTGCACTGATTAGTATTACCTTTAGGTCTTTATTGAATATTGACAAATGTGAGTCCTCGCCACAACATGTTTCAACGCTAATGCGTCTTCCTCAAGTGATCCACTTGAGGAAGACGCATTAGCGTTGAAACATGTTGTGGCGAGGACTCACATTTGTCAATATTCAATAAAGACCTAAAGGTAATACTAATCAGTGCAGTGTCCTTGTATAGCGCTCATAATCTAAATACCACCATTTCTGCATTGTTCCCATGTGAGAGATAGGTAACTATTGCAAGTTTTGTTGTTTCTTACACTTGTATTATATTTTTGCTGAGACTTGTTTATAGAATTATTTGGGAGGATCACTTTTTAATGTATAGGGTGTTTTTTGCAGATTCATATTATATACCTATTACACATTTTGTATAAAATTTAGTTTTGTAATCGCTGATATTTTTGTACTCCTATTTAAACCTTACTAGTAACACACAATTTTTTGTATGTACTATTTTAAATATTTTCAATAAAATCTAATCTTTTATTGCATAAATCACCGTATTTTTTCTGATAAGGCTTAAGCAGTGCCGACAGCACAGCGCCTCGACTCATTCATAAACTGTTGGGTTTAACTCCCTGCTTACCGATCACTGCAGGGCCGGTAAGCAGAGAGTTAACTCTGCTGTGACCGCGGCTGCAGTATGAGCGGTGCATATACCAGCCGCGGTCACAGCAGACTTAACGCTCCGTTTTTGATGCATGACAGTGTGCCCCCACCCTGATTCTGAGCATCCACGAAGATCAAAGGTGTGTTTACATTTATACTGCGGTGGTTGTACTACCACAAAGCACGTGCATTGACATGTTTTTATTGTTATATAGGTTTATAGAGGAACAAGAGAAAAACCATACATAGATATTGACAAGTTCATACCACTGGTACACGAACGGGTTGCCATATGGGACACACGGGACCGTAAACATGCTGATGTTGCAGTGTTAAGAAGGCTGTGGGAAGAAATAGCTCAATTGATGATGCCAGGCTGGGACCGTGCAAGTAAAAAAGGCAGACAGTTTTTTGGTAAATTCTTTATTTTTTTCTTTATTTATTATTTTTTTTCAGTTAACTTAAATGAAGAAAAATATTTTTAAGGATAATTGACGATCTCTGATTTGTCTTTCCCACTCTAGTGAAGAAGTTGAGAGTTCGTTGGCGATCGATGAAGGATCGATTCAACAAGGATCTTCGGGAGGAAGTTTGCAGTGGTGGTCAGCGGACGTTGAAAAAATACTTTTATCACAATCAACTAAGTTTTCTTCGTCCAGTTGTTGCCCATTGAGTGTAAGTACATATATATTTTTTTATTTTGGGTGTATTGTTATATTGCAAATACATTTTTTATTTTTTGCAGGTAATAATAATACATTTTTTTACGTAATGTATTAATATCTTTATATTTTTTGTTGGCCATACAGGACTTGAAGCAGCACTGCTGAGCCCGCCGCTGCAGCGTCCATTCTGTCTGAATCTGTTGGTAGCGCCAACGAACTCTCTTCCCAGACCGTAGATGATGCATCGACTGACGTGGCACAATCCGTAACTCAAGTTGCCGGCACAACAAGCTATCCCCTATCCCATGCCTCCGGTACAACTTTGCTGGCTACTTCACGCCAGCGACAGAGGGCATGTGATAGGACTGTCATGCCAGAATTTTTGCACTTGGGCTCGAACTTTCAGGAAGGTTTGAGTCGTCTTGGTACCATTGTTGAAAAGGGATTTCAGAATATGAATACTCTTTTCAGTGAAGTTAACAGCCGACTCGACCGCCTGGAAGCCGACCTTACAAGACCGGCAAGACATTTTTTTTCGTGTATTGAGAAGTGCGTGACGGATACCTTAGCACCTGAGTTCCAGATTGATGTCATGAATGCATGTCAGTCTGCTTTTCAACTGGCTGTCCAGCATCAGCAGCAGCTACAACAACAACAACAGCAAGAGCATCAGCAACAGCTACAGATTCCTTACCGGTCCCAGCCACACGCTTTCTATAACCAGCCTACAAGTAATGTTCTGGTGTCCCAAACAGCACAAACACAGCGTCAGTGGCAACAAGCAGCTCAACCACCGGAAGGAAGAAGGTTGGCCACACACACTAACTTGCCACCACCACCACCTATGGACATTGTACCTGGGGTACCTAGCTACACACAGCTAAACACTTCCTCACAGGTGCCTCAGGCTACAATTACTTCGGACAGTTCCCTTCAGGAATCACGGGCTGCTTTCAGCTGTGCTTCATCGGTACTACCTGGTATGTTGCCCGAGTCCACCCACACATTTTCAATTTCAACAACAACAAGTTCAACAGCAGCAGCAACAACTCTACCTTCAGTTGTATCTGGTGGTAGTACAACACTGGCCCTGAAAGATCAAAATAAACAGCCAACGCAAGTACACGAAGGCAGTATTCCAAAAAAACCTAAGGTGAGGGTCAAGAAGACTCTCCAAAGCAGTTCATCACATGCCCAATCAAGTATTCATCCACCTGCAAAGGCAGGTAAAGGTGCTGCAGGCTTGAAAAAAGTTTGTCGACCCAAAAAAAATAAGGACAAGGCAACTCTGGTACCACCCTCCACCTCACCGGCAAATTTTTCTTTGCTTCACGTGACTACACCTCCTGCTCTTCATGTGTCTACACCTCCTGCTCTGTCTGTCCCTTCAAATATCTCCCTCCTATCCAATGTGTCATTACCTTCTAATGTACCCACTGGTTACTTTGACAATATTGGTCTCTCGTCAAATGAAAGTCTACTGTCTACTCCAAATGTATGTAGGTCATTTCGTTTGCAAGATGTGGTTTCTCCATCTTTCTCTCCACTCACACAGCTGGACGCTAGTTTTCATGGTCAGGGTCCAAGGCTTGATGTTCTTGGAGCAAGTCCACATGACAGTATGTCACCAGACGCTGAACTTTTACAAACCCCCAACACCAGAGCCAACAGCAGTATGACAACTGGAACCACAAAGACTTACACTCCATTATAACTTTTTTTGATGTGTTTGTAAAACTGAACTTTGACATGTTATGGCTATAGTTTTATTGTTTGATTTCCACAATAAAAAAAATGTTTGGTTTTCCAAGAATTGAGTTATTTGTTTACTCTAAACAAACATAACATTAATGATGTGATGAAGACCGTATTGGGTCATATTTTTCATTTTGAATGGGAGATTTTAATTAGGGGTTGATTTGGATTAACGTACAAATACACAAACGCCCTTTATTGGTTGTATCTGGAGAGAAGGCACACATACATAAACACTACAAGCACGTACATGTAGAGGGTGTTGAAGAAAAAAAAAAGTCACATTGACACATGGAATTAGAATTGTACACATTTCAAGTCTACCCCATGAACCCAATGTCTGAGTAGAGTTTAGAATAATAAGCGATCTACATTTCAGAGGGTGATGAATCTTTGTTGTATGGTTATTAAATCACTGTTTATAACTTAATTGCAATTTTCAGGTATGATATGTGTCTCCACCTCTTGGACACTTTTTACTCAGCGGTAAAGTGATACGCCGGTGGACAGTAGTGCAGACAGTAGAGCGGCACTATACCGGCCTGACACAAGAAAGAGGCACTGATCCATCAGCCCACACTATACTCTCCCTCGGAGGAGACAACAGTCAACACACATGCAGTGAGACACAAGCAACATAGTACACAAGCACCATAGTATAAAAAAAGCAGCCAGTTGAGCTTGTTCAAAACACAAGATACGCATACATCACCTATACATTGTCTGATTGGGTGCATATCTGATAAGGGTGGTATCACACAACGTTTTTCGCTTTTCTGATGCTGTCCGATAAAATTTGGACAGCATCGGACAGAGTTTGTCCACCATGCAGCCCTATGGTCATCGGACCATTTGGATGTGCACTAAATTGCATCTGATTTTGTCCGAATTAATTCTGTCAGATTTGGTTTATCGGTCGAAAAATCGGAGCATGCTCCAATTATTCGAACCAATAAACAAAATCAAGACATATTCAGATCGGACAAAATGAGATGCAATTTCTTGCACATACAATTTGGTACGATCAATTTAACATGGGGCCCTATGGACCAGGGTCCCAGGAAACATCTGATGTGTCCTGAGCATGCTCAGTACACAAAAATAGCTCATAACAGTAAAATAATTGGTAAAAAAAAATAAAAATTATGCTCACCTGTCCACGAAGACCCGGCGTCACACGTGTCTCACGCTGTCTTGCTGTCTGAGCTGACGGGACCTGCCAATATGTCACAATCACATGACCACCTGTAAACGGCAGTCATGTCATTGTGACGTCACGAGAGGTCCTGTCAGCACAGGCAAAAAGATACCGGGAAACACAGGAGCGTGTGTGACCGTTCATGAGTCCTGGGCAGGTCAGAAAATATTGGAGGAGAGGGGGAAAAGAGTGGAGGACGATGGAGAACAGCTGAGGACCAGGGGAGAAGAGAGGAGACACAGGGCAGAACAGGAGAGGACCGGGAAGTATAGGGGAGAAGTGGGAGTACCAGTGGCCACACAGCTCACAGGGAGTGAGTGGACAGGAGGGTGTTCAACAGTTAAAATTTAGGAATCGGACGCCAATCTGGCTTCCGATTCCAGCCATCCAAAGAATCATTGGCTGTGCGATTTTTTTTTTTTTTTTTTTGTTGTTTAGGAAAACTTTTGATTTTAACAAAAATCGTTATGTAAAAGTTGACTGTTGTAATGTGAACAACATGGAGTTAATAAATGAAGGGAAGACCACATGTATTTTTTTTGAAAAGTTAAATTTTTGGGGAACATAAAAGTAAATGTCATCTACAATAACTTTTTAAATAAAAAAAAAATACAAAGCTTGACAATTGAGGACGTGGTAGACAGAAAGAAAATTAATGCCACAATTAACTTTAAAGTGTCCTAATGATCCAGGATCAAAAATAAAATTTAATAGTATTACATAAAGAAAATAAGTACAGAATCTAAACAAGTGACATATCGTTGAGTAAAAACGATGTTGATAACACAAAAATTATAGGTATGCCAAAAATGTAATTATAGTTAAATTGGGCATAAACACATATTAATATTATAAGAACGTATTATACTATACTACATTAAGAAAAATGGTTTTAACATCCAACATATTTACACCATTTCATCCTGCCAGGGTACCCGTCCATTTTCGGAAAGAAAACATGAAGCAAACTGGTCCCTCATGTTGACTACTTCAACGGTTGTACTTACGTTCTGTTCGTTGTAGTCTTCCAAGTTGCTTACAATTTGTTCGTCTAGGTCAACGCGTTGTATTTCTTTGACTTTCATAAAATTGTGAAGGACAACGCACGCTTTCACAACTTCGTCTATTGTCTCTGTTTTCAAATTGATGGTACTCCCTAGAATGCGCCATTTGGAGACAAGCAATCCAAATGCACACTCCACTCCCGGGTCAATCTATAATTAAAGATCCATTTAGAATGGTTTCAGTCACGGCTAGAGTAAGGCTTGAGAAGGTTGGGACACATCTGAAAGGCCTCATCGGCAACAAGAACATGAGGCATTGGTGGTCCATCACAGTTTGGTAGGGGTCGTGGTGGTCGAATGTTGAAATTCTGACGATACAGTTTTTGACCCATGTCCGAGTCTTTGAAAGATTTGGAGTCGTTACATCGTCCAAATTGTCCAACATCCACAGCTATAAATGAACAGTCAGTGTCTGCTATCGCCATGAGTACAATGGTAAAAAAATTTTTATAGTTGTAGTATTCGGATGCACTTCCAGCCGGCTTCAGGATCCGAACATGTTTTCCGTCCACGGCTCCAACGCAGTTCGGAAATTGACAAATTTCCATAAATCTGGATGCTTTCTCTAGCCATACTTGGGTGGTTGGGTAAGGGAGGAAATCTTCTCTGAGGTCATCGCAAATAGCCTTGCAGGTCTCTAGAACTATCCCAGAAAGTGTTGATAATCCTATCCGAAACTGGAAATGTAGAGAAGATAAAGCCTCTCCGGTCGCTAGGAATCTAAAAATAAAAAAAAAAATGGGACATTATTATCTTTATATTTTCAAATATTACATTCAAAGTTGACATTTTAAAATATTACATTCAAAGTTTACAGGTGCTTGTTTTTTAATTTAAACGTACCGCAGGGTGACCAGCAGACGTTCCTCTGCAGGAATGGATATACGAAGCTGTGTGTCCTGTCTGGTGATCGATCCTTGCACACGTCGCAGCAAATCATCGGGTGACATCCTGGTGAAGTCGTAGAACTTTTCACGGTCCTCTCGAAGTTCGCGGTACAACCAGTAGTATAGTCCACGCGTCTCCCGAAGCTCCACTATGGGGTGTTGCCAGAAACGACGACGATGACGTCTTCTTCTCTGCCTTTCTCTTCGACGTTCTTCCTCACAAGCTATAGCAAAGGAAACAGACATGTTCATCGATAAATCGAGAAACGCATAGAAGTTCTCAAAGCCGAGATCCATCTTGCCTCTGAACAGCTGCATAGAAGGAGTGATGACACAGTGCAGGCAGGGTCTATTTATACCTTCACCTTAAAACCACTCCCCATGGGCGTTTCTGGCAAAAACAAACATGTTTGGCACAAAAAAATGATAAGAAATTCTGTAATACATGCGGATAAAAAACACATACGCAATGTACAAACACAAGCATACGCACGCAAACGCTGCGTTTATTTTAAGCATTGCGTATATGCATGCGTACGCTATGCGCTGCGTTTGCATGCAGATGCATGCGTTTTTGCATGCGCTATAAACGCTGCGTTCTCAAACACAAATGTGAAGCCAGCCTTTATCTATAACCGATTGTGAAGCTGCAGATTTAATAGACTTGCAATACAGCTCAGCAGCAGCTTGCATAGACTCTATAAACACAGGCTGCTCTCCAGCTCAGAACTGATACATTGTAATTGGACTCCCTGAAAACCAGGAGCAGAAAGCCCCCACCCTTGCTTTCCCGTGGCAATGTCTGAAACTAAAAGAATCTCTCACTCCTTGCCTAATATAAAACAGCAAGAAGCAATAGACCTTCTCACAGCTTGCAGCAAAAGGTTTAAGCAATTGACCAAACCTACATGGAAGGTCAGAGAGAACTTAGAAACAGACAAAAGTGAACTGCTTATCCACATAACATTATTGTGGCAAAGAGTGCTACAACAAGTGACTGTTTTATCTGTGCCCAGTGCTCACGAGTTATCACCAGAGGGAGTCCTTGAACAACTGTACTCAACATACCAGTCTTACAAGGACACTTGTAAAGAATACATCTCTAACCTGCTGAGATCAAATACGTCAGAGTCAGTAAAGGAACTCAAGGACTTCCAACAGCTCAATGCAGAATGAGACTGCACCATGCATTACATTGTGGACAAAACAGAAGCACGGGCTGCACATGTGTCAGAAGCAGCATCGCACAGATCCAGGTCTCCTAAAAGCTCAAGACATTCACTCAAGTCAAGTTCATCAAGGTACTCTACTCTCAGTGAGCAGCTTGTAAAGGCACATGCTAAAGCAGAAACAATGAAAGTACAAGCTGTCTTCACCCAGAAGAAAGTAGGGATGGAAGCAGAAATGATAGCAGAGTCTGTGTAAAGAAAGGCAGAGATAGAAGCCCTACAGAAGGAATGTGAACATGCGTCAGCCATGGCTAGGCCAAATGTTTTTGAGCAAGCTCTGGGTGGGAGCCAAGAAGGTAGCGTCAGTTTCTGTGAACCTGACACAGAAGACCACCTTAATCGCACAAGAGACTACGTGCTGAGCCAAGCCAATGAATCGCTGACTACCGTCAACATTCCCGTCAGTGACAACACTTCTCCAGAGCATCAAGATGCCGATCCGACGGCAGCTTTTAGCTTCCCAGGTCAGTCCAATACACCTCAGATATTCAAATTTGAACTCCCTTCACACTTCAGTGCACAGCTAGACAATGGCAGTGAAGGCGAGAAGGTAGAAGACCTGAACCGCCAGTGTCCTATCCATAAACTGCCGCATCCCCTGAAGAAATGTATTGGCTTCAGGGAGAAACCACTTGAAGAACGAAAGGAACTCTTAGGGCCCCTTTACACGCCGCCACAGGAAGGAAGAAACTGTCGGGTATCAGGGACAATTGTGCCTGTTGCCATGAAGTCACTACGAAATGGCGGCGTGTAAATCGGGATATTCCTCCCTGTGCCCTGCAGTTCCTTGGAATACCTGTTGCTGAGCTGTGTTCAAAAACAGGAAGGCACAATACCTATGGTGGTGGCGTGTAATCGGGGCACAGGCAAGGTATTTGCATGGCCTGTGAATTCCCAGGGGCGTGCCACGGCGTCATGGATACCACGCCCCATCAGTGATCATTGGTGGAGGCTCCAGCATTACGATTGGTTGTCCCTTCACAGGGCGCCATATTTAAAGAGCTATCCATTCATAATCCACAATTGCAATGGTGTCATGTATTAGCCAGCCTTCCTGCGCTGGCTGGCCAATCATGATGCTATTGCATTGCCAAATCACCGTACGAGCGTCACGTAATACACAACTCTGTCACGCCTATGTACTTGCAGCGGGAAATATGTACGCCCATATTCCTTTGTGGTAGTGGCGTTTATACCAGGGAAGGTATTCCACAGGAGGTAAGCTGCGGCACCCGTCGGCACTTCCGGGGAACACAAATACCTTCAGTGGCGCACGTTGTGGCGGCGTGTATATGTGGCATCAGGGATCGGTATCCACCGTTAAAAACGCACGCGTGCACGTGTGATGGATACCTGTTGCTAACCACAGTGGCGGCGTGTAACGGTACCTTTAAGGACGTTTGGAGTATGCTTCAGGTGCTGTGGCTCTACAGAACACCTTGCTAAGGACTGTGTCACCACCATCAAGTGTCTAGAACGCGACAGCAATATATGTAGATCTCCAAGAAAATGGATAAACAAGAAAAAATGGCGCAGATCTGAGTGCAGCGTGTTTGGATCTATTATGCTGTGTAAATAAATCTTATTGCTCACCTTATAGATGTATTGTCTCTTGCTTATCTGACCATGCCTGGTCTAATGATTATAGTCCTGCGATTATGGTGTGCAGCCCCGTCCCGGATCATTCGGATCACAATGCCAGTGTGACCGTAACAGAAGGGAGGATTTCAGGTAACATCCGGAAATATGTAGGGCGCTCCCAAAGTGATGGAGTAAAGCCTTCTTCTTATTTTTCAAAGGTTTATTCAAAAAAATAATTTAACAACAAAAAAAAGGTTTTGATGCATAAAAAGGGGGGGTCATACAACGCGTTTCGGCTGAATATTTTGTACATACAGCCTTCCTCAGGTATGTCAGAACATAGAATAAATGGTCTTTATATACATATATAGATCAAGTAATCCGCTGTTTTGTCTATTCAAGTGTTTTACCTTAATTGTTTAGAGACGTCACACCCTCTTGGAGAAGTGCTGTTCACTTCAATGTGTGTGGTTAATTAGCTCAGAGGTGAAAATGTATGTATATAGTATATTATAGTCTCCACTCTTAGTTTTCCTTATTCATAAACAATCATTTTTTTTTAAAACATATGTATATGTTCTTCTTTTGCAGATTATTATTCCATGGAAGAACTGCCTTATTCAAAACAGATTTAACACCATATATATACACTGTCTATTAATTTGCATTTGTTTAAAAACATCTTTGTACTTCCTACTTCATCCTTGTAAAATTAATATCTTAAAAAGAATAAAAATATACAGCTTCTTATCTAATAAATATCTAATAAAATCCTTTGTTATATGCTAAAATCATACTTCATATTTTTGTTCATTAAAATCCTATTTTTCCTGAATTTTTAATGTCATGTATTCTATTATTTGATATATATCTATTTGTTATTTATAGCTCTTGCAATATCATTTACCTGTGTGTATGAGAAAAAAAAATAATAATAATATATAAAAACATTTATCTCATTATTACCCCTTTACTATCTCTAGAGGCTGCATTATGCTCTATGGAGGCTGCATTATGCTGTATGGATGATAGGACTATAGAGGCTATGTTATGCTATACAGTGCAGAGGGCTGTGTGATGCCATGATACTATGTGGAGGGATAGCAGGGGCCACTGGCAGACAAAAACAGAAGAGGGCCCCTGTGCAAGGACAGTATATGGGACCTTTTTAACCCAAGAGCTCCTCAAAATACACAAGGTCACCTACTTTTGAGGTAGAAATGGGCCCCCTTATGCCTTGGGTCCATGTGTGACCGCACAGGTTGCACCAATTATATGTCCGCCCCTGGTAGGGGCCAATATACTGTGCTGAGGGCTGTTTGGGGCCATTATACTGTGCAGTGGACTGTCTAGAGCCATTATACTGTGCAGAGGGCTGTGTGGGGATTATTATACTGTGCAGAGTGCTGTGTGTGGACACTATACTTTATGGGGGGTGTCTGTCCCCTTCTGATGACTGCACACCCCAAGTGCTCTAATGACCAGTCTTTTAGATGATTGTATACTTGTACTTCCATCATTAAACGATGAGAGGCAGTATCAACTCAATCGTCACTGCAGCTGTAGAAAGACCAGGAGAAACGCTGTAGTTTGTCTCTGTGTTCTGCTGTGATATGCAGGCATTGCCCTCCCCTCTCTCTATCACTCACAGAATGCAAATCATTAGTCCTGCCTTCAGTTTCAGTTTCACAATAGCACAGATAGAGAGAGGGTGGTTCCTGGAGATGCTAAACAACACCCCCTGGTGACTAAAGAATATAGTCCCTGCTAATTATAATCACTAATGAGTAAGTATTAAAACGTTTTTATGCACTTTCACAGGATGCTTTTAGGAGACAAAAGAAGTGTGAGATTAGTGATAGGATGGTGCAGGGACATGTTTTGATAGCTTAGGAGGCGTTTTGGAGGTGACAGGATCCCTTTAAGCTTTTTTTTAACAAGCTATCCAAAAATGATGCCTTTTAGGAGCAGTTCAGGTTTATCCTGTTCAGGGTAAAATAAGGGTGGATTAAGAGAAGCCAGGGCCCTTGGCAGTTTAGAAGGTGAAGGCCCCCCAACCCAATGTATCATATGATCTCTTCTGATAGATTATATGATAGGTCATGTGATTAGCACACAGGTGCAGAATCGTAGATACAAAACGAGAAAAATAGTGGCGCTGAGCATGTTTTATTTCCCTTATATACAGCGTTAAACATACCAGTGCTATACATAATAAAGGAGGGGTGGAAAATTAATTCAGATGAGCTCCTAAATACAGCAGGAGCTCCACACAGCCTTCTGTATACAGAATGAGCTCCTTGTAGCCCTTCAATATACAGTATGAGCCAGTGGCATAATTAGAGTCCGTTGGGCCGAGGTGCCAAATTTGGAGCTGCCCCCCACATACATACGCGCGTTGGTCAGAGGTATATACCCTTGTAGCGGTCTAAATCCTATCAAGACCTATGAATTGCCCCCTCCGCACTTCATTATGTATTAATGTCCCCCATCCTGGTATATATGTCACCATCCAGGTATAAACGGTCCCCATCGAGGTACATATGGTCATTTTCTTGGTATCTATGATCCCCATCTTGGTATATAGGTCCTCCATTATGGTTTATAGGTCTCCCATCATAGTATACAGTGTTGGCCAAAAGTATTGACACCCCTGCCATTCTGTCAGATAATACTCAGTTTCTTCCTGAAAATGATTGCAATCACAAATTCTTTGGTATTATTATCTTCATTTAATTTGTCTTCAATGAAAAAAACACAAAAAGAATTGTCCTAAAGTCATATTGGATATAATTCCACACCAAACATAAAAAAGGGGGTGGACAAAAGTATTGGCACCCTTAGAAAAATCATGTGATGCTTCTCTAATGTGTGTAATTAACAGCACCTGTAACTTACCTGTGGCACCTAACAGGTGTTGGCAATAACTAAATCACACTTGCAGCCAGTTGACATGGATTAAAGTTGACTCAACCTCTGTCCTGTGTCTTTCTGTGTACCACAAATTTCAACGCAAGATTGTGCGGATGGTGGATAAAGAACCTTGACTAACATCCAAACAAGTTCAAGCTGCCCTGCAGTCCGATGGTACAACTGTGTCAACCCGTACTATCCGTCGGCGTCTGAATGAAAAGGGACTGTATGGTAGGAGACCCAGGAAGACCCCACTTCTTACCCCGAGAGATAAAAAAGCCAGGCTGGAGTTTGCCAAAACTTACCTGAGAAAGCCTAAAACATTTTGGAAGAATGTTCTCTAGTCAGATGAGACAACAGTAGAGCTTGTTGGGCAAAGGCATCAACATAGAGTTTACAGGAGAAAAAAAGAGGCATGCAAAGAAAAGAACACGGTCCCTACAGTCAAACATAGCGGAGGTTCCCTGATGCTTTGGGGTTGCTTTGCTGCCTCTGGCACTGGACTGCTTGACCGTGTGCATGGCATTATGAAGTCTGAAGACTACCAACAAATTTACAGCATAATCTAGGGCCCAGTGTGAGAAAGCTGGGTCTCCCTCAGAGGTCATAGGTCTTCCAGCAGGACAATGACCCAAAACACACTTCAAAAAGCACTAGAAAATGGTTTGAGAGAAAGCACTGGAGACTTCTAAGGTGGCCAGCAAGGAGTCCAGACCTGAATCCCATAGAACACCTGTGGAGAAGTCTAAAAATGGCAGTTTGGAGAAGGTACCCTTCAAATATCAGGGACCTTTAGCAGTTTGCCAAAGAAGAATGGTCCAAAATTCCAGCAGAGCATTGTAAGAAACTCATTGATGGTCACCGGAAGCGGTTGATCGCAGTTATTTTGGCTAAAGGTTGTGCAACCAAGTATTAGGCTGAGGGTGCCAATACTTTTGTCTGGCCCATTTTTGGAGTTTTGTGTGAAATGATCAATGTTTTGCTTTTTGCTTCATTCTCTTTTGTGTTTTTTCATTGAAGACAAATTAAATGAAGATAATAATACCAAAGAATTTGTCATTGCAATCATTTTCAGGAAGAAACTGAGTATTATCTGACAGAATTGCAGGGGTGTCAATACTTTTGGCCAACACTGTATATGGTCCTCCTCCTGGTATATATGTTCCCCAACCTGGTATTAATGATCCCCATTTTTGTTATATGGTATACATGGGGTCATCCTGGTATATAGGTTTCTCATTCTGGCATACATGTGTGGCACTCTGCGCTACAGGTAGCCACAGGAACACCTAGTGCATGGAGGGATTTCCACGTCAGGTGCCCAAACACACACAACACCTTCCACCCCAGGCCTGTAAGGGGAGCTCCACTTGCTGCCTTAAGCAGGATCCCCTATAAATACCAGTGCTGGGGTGGAGTTAGCCAGTCTGTGCAGTACGGAGCAGTATTGTGAAGACAACCTGGTAGCGGAGCCGTGCTAGGCTTGAACCAGAGGACAGCCTAGCCAGGCGTCACGTGACAGCGTCGCAGCAGTGACGTTGCGGGCGCGACATTTAAACCGTGCCCAAGCTCTGCAGGCTGTAATGACGCCCATTAGGGCGTAATAGAGCGGCGAGGTGGCGGTAGCGTGGCACAGGGGACCCGCCTACCCATCACAAACGCAGCGAGGAACGCCCCGCTGTCATGGATTTTGTCCGTTTTCTAACTAATTTATTCTACTCCTAGATTACTAAAATAGGTCAGATAGGGATGGCTTAGAAAGTATTGTAAGGCTGCAGGGACAGGTATTAACAGGTTAGGAAGGTTATTTTGGGTGACAGGTTCCCTTTAAAGGTGAAAAAAAACATTTATACACTTACATTTACTTATGTGATGAGGCAGTCAGTCTCCAACTTAGAGGACGGAGACTGTTTGGCAGGTTAATAGTTAACATTTCAGCCTTCTGTTAGAACATGTTGGGAGAACTGATGTGATGTCATAACCATGTGACTACAATAGGCGGAGATAAATTCCCATAGGATATAATAAGTTTGCTTGCTTAGCTCTGCACACTATAGTCACATGATCGGGACATCACACAGGTCCTTTAGCCATGCAAGTTAATAGTGAGTTAACTATTATCCTGCCAGACAGTCTCCCTCCTCCAAGGTGTAGACTGAAATGTAAGTGTATAAATGCTTTTTTTCACCTATAACATTACACTATGAGCTCAGACAGGGATGATTAGAATAGTATTATAAAGCTACAGGTGCGGATAGTGATAGCTAGGGGGACATAAACCACCTGACAGCTTCCCTTTAAGACGGAGACAAAGCCATCGGAGAAGATTCAGCTTGCTGGCAGCCCAGAGGACGTCCTGTGGATGAGAGGAAAGAAGGAACATGTTGCTCCGTGGGAGGACCAATGATCACTACAGCTCTAAAGGAGAACCCATCTGTTGCCGTTGCAACCAGACAGGCCACTTCAGAAGACTGTGTCCTTTAAACCAGCAACCCCTGGGGTCGCGGGCCAACCCCCAGGAATAGATCCATCAGGCCCATCTAACTGGTATGATAGGTACATAGGAGGACGACCGTACCTGTCCATCACGCTAGATGGCATACCTACACCTGCATTGCTGGACATGGGTTCGCAGGTGACCACCATCCCTCATATCCTTTACAAAAGATTCTGGTCTGATGCTGAACTTGAACGACCAGATCCTAACCTCACTGTGCATGCTTCAAATAGGTTACCACTTAATCTAGTAGGGGTTTTGAAAGTTAGCAATAAAAGTGGAGAGGGTGGAGTTACAAGACCAAGGACTTATAGTGGTTGAAACACACCCTAGCAGAAAGGATCCATATATTATTCTTGGTACAAATGTCATTGGTAATTGTTTGGGTGAAGTGTTGTTCTTGCTCCAACAGATTGCAGATACTGCCAATCCCCAGCAGCGGAGAGTTCTTCAGAAGGAAATCAGAGCCCTCCAGCATCAACAACAGGTAAACCTGACCGGTGGAGAAATTGGTAGTGTACGGGTAACAGACCCGATTCCCATTGTGGTACCACCGTTGAGTGAAATGATAATCTGGTGTCAGGCAGCAATAGGCTTTACAGGACAGGACTACCAGACGGTAGTAGAACCCATAATCCCAGAAAGCAGGCCTACACTCTTGACAGCCAGAGGGGTGGTTGATGTACGCAGGGGAAGGGTACCCATATGCATATTAAACTGTGGAGAAGAAGAGGTCAAATTACCAAAATATTCCACTATTGCTAAACTGTGTGCTGTAGGTAACAATGCAATACATGCAGTGGAACCCTTGACCCCAACAGACTCGGTGGAGGATAACAGTTCTAAGAGGCAGTTAAAGGACTGGTGTCAAGAGCTCCATATAGGAACTGACCACACTCCTTTCCACTAAAAGCATGGTGTCTATTGGGTGGTTCAGGATTATGAGTGGGTATTCAGTAAGCATCCACTTGATTTTGGGAGGATAAAAGGGTACATGACCATATACCCACAGGAGATCATCCACCCATCAAAGAGCAATAAAGACTTATCCCGCCAGCTCACTACCAGCGTGCCAAAGAGATGTAGCAGGACATGAGAGACGCAGGGGTCATAAGAGATAGTTGCAGTCCCTGGGCAGCTCCATTAGTTCTAATCAAAAAGAAAGATGGCAACATGAGAATGTGTGTTGATTATAGACAGGTAAATCGCATAACACATAAAGATGCTTACCCATTATCCCGCTTAGAAGAGTCACTTGCTTCATTAAAGTCTGCTAATTACTACTAACCCTAGATCTTACTAGTGGTTACTGGTAGGTCTCCATTGCACAAGAAGACCGCGAGAAGACCACGTTGACAACACCAATGGGCCTGTGTGCGTTTAACAGCATGCCATTCAGACTCTGTAATGAACCCGTAACGTTTCATAGATTGAAGGAGTGTTGCCTGGGCACTGAAACTTCAAGACTGTGCTACTCTACCTGGACGATATTATAGCATATTCCAAAACCTATGAAGAGCACCTGACACACCTGGCAAAGGTATTTGAAGCATTGTCTAAGTTCAGGATGAAGCTAAAGCCATTGAAATGCCATTTGCTGAAGCCGAAAGTTCAGTATCTCAGGCATGTGGTCGTCTCAGAAGGAGTGGCACCAGACCCTGACAAGATCACCATCATCAATGGCCAGAACCAATTAATGTCAAAGAGGTACTAAATAAAAAAATAGGATAACAGGTAAAGGAGAGTGCAATACCTCTTATCTCCGCTGGGATCCTTGGAATTACGGAAAGTGGCTGGCTCCCACCTGCTACATAGAAATGAAGGAAGTTCCGGACTCCAGACACAGATCTTCAGAACATTCACCGTCATCAAGGAATGGCCAGAACCGACCAGCGTCAAAGAGGTACGTCAATTCCTGGGACTGGTAGGGTACTACAGGAGGATCATCAAGGGTTACACGAAAATAGCAGCACCCTTGCAAGATCTCCTGGTAGGCCAAACCAAGGAGGGCAAGTCTAGAGGTTCTCCGTTTGAATGGGGTAAGAAGCAAGAAGAATCCTTCAAACAGATGAATCCCTGACTGGAGATGAGATCCTGGCCTATCCTGACTACAATCAACCGTTTTTGCTGTGTACTGATGCCAGCAACGTGGGATTGGGAGCTGTCTTGCCCCAGAAACAGAAAGGCAAGGAGAAGGTGATTGCCTATGCCAGCAGGAAGCTCTGTCCCACAGAAAGGAACCCAGAAAACTACAGCTCATTCAAACTGGAATTCCTAGCCTTGGTCTGGGCTATCACAGAACGGTTCAAGCGCTACCTGGCGTCTGCAAAGTTCACCGCCTTCACGGATAATAATCCTCTTACACACCTGGTAACCGCGAAGTTAGGTGCAATGGAGCAATGCTGGATGGCCGGTTGTCAAACTACTGTAACCACCCGGGGGTCTGCCGCCCGTGCCCCGCGGCCTGCTGCCTCCACTCTCCCGGCTCCTATCGCTCCTGTCCGGTGTCAGGGATCCCGGGTGTCGTCCGTCCGCCGACGGCTCCGGGGTGCTGGCAACCGCCGCTCACTGGTCGGTCAGGTTGCGGCTTCCAGGGCTCCGTCTTCCTTGCCGTATGCTCCTCGGGTGCGCGCGCTCATTCCCAACCGCAGGGTTCCAGCACCCTCTGCTTGAGTAGCGCTGCTCACCTCCTCACTTCCGGGCTACTGCTTGAGCTTATGAAAATCCATCTCCGAATCAGTAACTGCTGGAGAACTGCAGGGATCATGCTCCTCCCCTCAGCCAATCACCAAGCCTCTGTGTCCTGCCAATCAGGTTTACCCTGCTGTAACATAAGCTTCCTGTTTCCTGTCAGTCTTTGCCAGGGCAATTTCTATCTCGTGAAGTTGCTATTCCTGATCTGGTCAAGTTGTTCCTTGTTTTGCATAATATCTGATACCTGTTTGTTACTTCCAGCAGATCTCTTCCCTGCTGGCACCTCGCTGACTCCGGTGTTCCTGGCCTGCTCCCCGGACCTCTTCTGTGCAGAATCGCTGGCTCCAGCCCTGCTCTGGATTCCTTGTGTTCCCGGTTCCTCGTACCTAGTCCTTTTCCCTGTTGCTTTTAACCACGTCGCCTGGGGTCGGTTTAACACTTGTGTCCGCTTTATTGGCCCCCCCGAGGTTGGTACCGGCAGTATCCCTGTATAGGGGTTAAGCGCTCCGGGGTCTCCTTCGGTGGTGTTCCGGTGCTGCGACCTCGTGGCCCTCCCCAGGGACGTGGGATATTGTTTTGTTATTGTAAACCAATAAACCTTTTTGACTCTACTGTTCTAGTCCGCCTCTCTATCAACCAGGTATCGGCATCCGCAACTACGCGGTCCAGTGGGTTCACGCGGTGGGTCCGTCAGTAGGATGTGACAACTACCACTTTACCATCAAGTACTAGGTAGGCCATAAGAACACCAATGCTGATGCCTTGAAGATGTGGATGAGTTGGAAGAGGTAGAGTTGCCTGCGTTCCAACAGTACGTCCCAGTGTCAACAAGCTTGTTGAAAACATGAGGAGATAATATTCAATCCGTTGCCTCGCCATAGATGGAAGGAGACTCAAGACAGTGACCCAAGTGTCAGCCTAGTAAAAGAACTGATAACCCAAGCGTACTCACGTCTTAGTCCAGATGCTCCACCAGAAGCACGACATCTGTGGAATGAAAGAATTAAATTGTTCATCTACCAGGGCTAGTTGTGTCGGCGTTATGTAAATCCCAAAACACATGAGATGGTCTGGCAAATAGTGGTACCGAAGAAAAATGTCAAAATGGTGTTAGACGCCTACCATAACCAAGCAGGGTACTTTGGATGGAAGAAGCTCGAGATGGTGTTACGTGATTGATTCTATTGGGTTGACAAGAGAGGGTGCCATAGAGAGGTGGTGTAAACATTGTGGACTATGCAACTTAAGGAGGAAAGATCGTGAAAGCCAAAGAGCACAACTTCAACCAATTGTAACCACACAACCACTCAAGATAGTAGCCTTGGACCATGTGAAGCTAACACCCAGCATATCAGGATACACCTGTGCCTTAACCATGGTTGACCACTATTCAAGATTCCTACTGGTAGCTCCAGTAAATGACTTAACTGCAGAAACAGCAGCAAAAACCTTTCAAGCCTACTTTTGTAGACCACACGGGTACCCAGAGCAGGTATTAACTGATCAAGATTGTGCATTTGAAGCTGAGATATTTCAAGAGTTTTGTCATTTATATGGATGTAAGAAGATTCGAACCACACCTTACCATCCACAAACAAATAGTATGTGCGAGAAAATGAACAACATTGTCATAGATATGCTGAAGAATTTGCCTCTGGAAGAGAGAAATCAATGGCCAGAGAAGTTACCAGACTTAGTGGACATGTATAACAACATACCTGCAAGTTCCACCAATTGTACACCAGCATACCTCATGAGAGCAAGACCTGGAAGATTACCAGTAATCTCGAAATGGGAATTGTAGTAACAAAAGCAGATTGACCTGAAACTGATTGGGACCCTAACCGCCAAGAGCAATACAAAACGGTACAGGCATACATGGAGAATAATGTAGATAAAATTAAAGAAAGACAAAAAAGAAACTACAACAAAAACGCACAAGCTGAACCTCTAACACCTGGAGAGATGGTACTTAAAAGAAAGAGAAAAAACCATAAGCTTGATGATCAGTGGGAACAAGAATCCTACTCTGTGTTAAATTCCAATTTTGACAACAGTAAAACTTGTGTCATCAGTAGAGATGGAGGAAAAACTACTGCGATAGTGTCAAGAGATCACCTCAAATTATGTCCTGAACAATTAAAACCTCAAGAGGAAGAAACACCTTGTATACCACCAGAAGAGGAGAAGAAAGAAAAAGTGATACATACAGTACTAGGAGACTTTCCTGAGGACTGGCCTTAATGTGAAGGAGCTGTGATAGTACCTGTGATACACTTCTTTCAACCACCAGAAGAACAAGGAAGACTCGAAGAACCTGTTCATGTTCAAGAAGAAGCACCTGTTGTAGCAGAGCTAGAGGATCCTGCAATCGGTGAACCTGCCAGCCCTGTATTGAGAATAAGGCAGCGCAAATAGTTACCCAGTATAAGTACAACACCTAGGTTTACTCAAAGCATAAACACTAGAGTACACCACAGACAAACTGAAACACCTGAGCTATGTAGTTCTAGCTGTAGTAACAAGGGTCAACCCCCATCCAGGTACGGAAAATGGGTGTAAAGTGTAAAGTGTAAAATGGGTATGCAGTGTAAAATGTAAATATGAAGTTATATGTGTACACTGAATGTGAATATTAGTGTACAGAAGGGTGGAGGAACTGAGCCCGGCCCCATGAATATTAAGTTAGGAAAAGAAAGTTCCTGGGGTTGGGAGGTAGAAACCAGGACTCCTAAGCCGAGACGACCATAGGGAAAATGTTTAGTGTGTATTTATAAATTTATTGAACTTTGAAAGACTTGAACCTGTAACTGTTAAGCGCTGAGCTTCCAGAGACTATACTGTAAGCACTCCAACATTTTCCCTGGACTTCCCCACTTTATTTAAAAATGGACCAAAGCCATTGAACTGGTTATGGCAACAAACTCTTTACAGCCTGCGGTGGATTGACTAGCACCGTATGGACTGCACCTTACTTGTTTTTACTATTTTTCAGTGGTTTTTGTCATTTTTAATTTTTTAAGACTCTGTCATCATTACCTGTTATTATTATTGTTGAATGTAAAAATAGTTTTCTCAGTCCAGGAGTACTGAAGTTAACTAGGGGGGAATGTGGCGCCCTGCGCTACAGGTAGCCACAGGAACACCTAGTGCATGGAGGGATTTCCACAACACCTTCCATCCCAGGCCAGTAGGGGGAGCTCCACTTGCTGCCTTAAACAAGATCCCCTATAAATTCCGGTGCTGGTGGTGGAGTTAGTCAGTCCATGCAGTACGGAGCAGTACTGTGAAAACAACCTGGTAGCAGAGCTTGTGTTAGGCCAGAACCAGAGGACAGCCTAGCCAGTGCAGGAACCCGAGAGTGAGGGTCAGAGGCAAAGGTGAGAGACAGAGTGGGAGCAGAGAAGCCATACCGGTTCACCCCAGGAAGCAACCCGGACACCGGAGTCTGAGTCTATGAGGAGCACTTAGCCAGCAGAAAATACCGGCTTACCGAGGAGACTCCAGTCTCCCAGGCCACCTGTATCAGCAACCAACACAAGAGCCAGGCACAACAAGGGACAGATAAAGCCAGTGGCAGTCCACAGAAGGTTCTTACTAACCACTATACGGGTGTGAGAGACACAGAGGAGGCCAGGTTTTATACAGGTCAGGGTTTCAACACAAGTAAGACAGGAACAAAGGAGGCTTTACAAATCACTCACTGTGGAAATCCCTAAGTGCTTCCCGACAACCTGGAGTATACCCTGGACAGTGCCGGTTTAACATCAGTAAAGGTACAGAAAACTACTCCCAGTGTGTGTGTCAGTTCTTACAGCCCTGATCCTGTCCAACATAGAGACTGTAGAAATATCCCGCCTGTAGAGCCACCTCCTTGTCCCAAAACCTATTCCCTCATCACTGCCCCGGGGACCCCTCTCCACCTATGGGAGAAACACCATCAGGCTGCCCATCCATCATCCTGCAGGTCTGCAGCAGGACTGGTGCTATCACCAGACAACGTAGGTGGCGTCATGATCTATCCAACAAATCCCCTTTATCTTCCAAAAATCCCCCTTTTTAAGCGACCACCAGGGCACGGACCCGGGTATCGACTGCCCGTGACAATCCCCCGTAATGAATGCCCGGGATCCGAGTTCCCACAGCCTTGGGTTGAGTCACATGATCCCCATCCTGGTATATATGTCCCCATCTTGGTACATTCAAGTGCTTCTCAATAAATTAGAATATCACTAAAAAGAGTATTTCAGTAATTCAATACAAAAAGTGAAACACATACAGTATATTATAGAGTCATTACAATCATAGAGATCTATTTCAAGTGTTTATTTCTGTAAATGTTGACGATTATGTCTTACAGCCAATGAAAACCCAAAGTCATTACTTTTTGCATGAATTAGTGCATCAATGTGGCGTGGCATGGAAGTGATCAGCCTGTGGCACTACTGAGGTGTTATGGAATCCCAGGTTGCTTTGATAGCAGCCTTCAGCTCATCTGCATTGTTAGGTCCGGTGTTTCTCATTTTCCTCTTGACAATACCCCATATTTTTTCTATGGGGTTTAGGTCAGGTGAATTTGCCAGCCAATCAAGCACACTGATACTGTGATTATTAAACCAGGTATTAATACTTTTGGCAGTATGGCAGGGCCGGCATCAGCACCTGGCGCAGCCGGGCTTGTGCCAGGCCCTGGACTGCTGGTGGGCCCACTGCCCTGCCCTGCACTGCTTCCTCCCTCTTCCTAACACTGATGGCTGTGGGCCCCTGGATGCTGTGTGTATTTGCCCCTGACAGGGGGTCCCCTGTGCGCTGTCGCCCCCCTGCTCTCCCTCCTAACCTGTGCGGCAGACGTTGAGTGCAGCGGCAGACTGTAGTGAGTCGGCAGCAGATATCTATCTCCTGCACCTCGGGTATCTCACAGTGCAGGACATAGAGATCTGTGTTGGGGCCCACTAAACCTTTCCACATGATGATTGATCACTGATGTTAGGTCTCCACCACCCCCCTCCTTCCTATCACATGTAATTTCAGCTGTGAAGAATCTGGTGATGGCTGCAGTGCTGCTGCTGCTCGGGATCCTGGGGGAATAGGGAGGTAATTGTGGTGTGGTGACTGTGCAATCTGTGACTGAAGTGATGTCGAGCCGACTGGGACAAGGGTACTCGGTGCCGGACCGTGTCTGCTTCAGGGGAATGTCACGGGGTCCTGGTCCGGACCGTGTCCCGGGCCCTGGCAATAATAAGGGTGTATTTACAGGAGAGAATAGTTTATCGTGATGCCACCCACAGTGTGTGGCCAGTAGTGGGGCCACCGCTGCCGCAGAACCTCCGGGGATGATGTGATGGCAGCTAAGATGGGATAGTTCTCCGTGGGCAGAACTGAGTTCCCCGGGGCAGTGTTGGTAAAGTCTATGATGGATGTGAATAGTGGAGACGGGTTAAGGAACACACACTCACGTCTTGTAGTTTCCAAAGTTTTACTGCAAAGTTGTTGCAGATCATCCACGGAGTCTGTACGGGGCCGGGTTTTCCTCCCACCTGCTCCAGGTCATCAGCTTCCTCGTGCTGCGCTGTGTGTGTGTCCTGGCTGCTGCGTCTGGCTGAGCTGCTGGGACTGTCTCTTTCTCTCTCTGTTCTGCTGGTACCACTTGGCTAGGCAACTTGAGTCTTCTGTGCTTTACTGACCCCGCCGTGTTGCTTTGCTCTGGTACTGTGGTGGTCTAGAGACTCCACTACTCCTGGATTCACTGTGCTGTGTGTGTTAGTCACAGTGCCGGATCCGGTGTCCGTTCTGTGCGCTTCTCTGGGGCGAGTGATGGTGGCACTCAAGCTCCCAGATGTGTTCCTCTGCTCTTAGTTCTCCTTCCCTCAGACCCTAGCTAGGCCTGGAATCGAGTTGCAGATTGTGGAGAAGCTTGACGCAGCTTATTTACACCACAATCTCCTTCTCTCAGTTCTCCCAGGAACTGAACTCTCTACTTCCTGTGGGCCTGAAGTATTTAAGGAAGCAGGTTTTGCTCCCCTTCCTGGCCCAATGGTGCTAGTGTAAGTTGGTGTGTTGTAGGGAGGGAACCCGTGTGATGTTACTGTGGCACATTAACCCATGGGGTGCCACATTCCCCCTTAGTTAAATACAGTACTCCGGGACTGTGGAAAAACAAGTAAACAAACAATTAATACAATTAATAAGTAAAAAGTACAAAAATCACTGAAATTTGAAAAAGAGTCTAAAAAGTTACAAAAGCAGTCTTTCCGGGGGTTTAGTCTATTTCTACTGAGCTGATAAATATATACAAGAGAGTTC
The DNA here is from genome assembly GCA_033576535.1 of Allobates femoralis. Lineage (NCBI taxonomy): Eukaryota > Metazoa > Chordata > Amphibia > Anura > Aromobatidae > Allobates > Allobates femoralis. Next base: position 311,214,159 of record JARQOC010000001.1, read on the forward strand.
TTACCACTACCAGTCCATGGTATATATGGTCCATAAGTGAATAAAAATAAAAGTTCAAAGTTCATACAGGATAGTCTCTGTAGGTACTGGGCTTTTTAACGTTGCAATAACTATGAACATTTGTCCACAGGCGTTTCTGCTTAGGAGGCCTAGATTCACTACACCACCCCCAGGCAATTTCTTTCCCTAACTTAATGTGCATGGGGTTCAATCCAGTTCCTCCACCCTCTTGGACACAGTCTACCGGGTTCAATTTATATTCAAATAAACATATTTACATTACACATTTAATTTCACATCCTACTCTCAGTACCTAGCCGGTAACTGACCTCGGGTACTACGCTCTGATCTGCGTAAAACGGGTATACTACTTGCATGTGGGCTACTAATGTTAATGGGCATGTACCTACGTGTTGTGCTTGCTATTGAGGCAGATGAGGATCTGACTGCAGGACTGGCAAGTTTGCTAGGACCAGGAATTTGTTCTTCCTCTATGGGTTCTACTTCCAGTTCCTCAAGTCTTGGGTCTTCTTCTGGTAATACAGGTTCTGGTGTTGGGTTCACCATTGAAGGGAATGCAATCATTTTACTACAACTGCTCCGTGGTAATTTGGCCATGTTTTGGGAAAATCTCCTAGTACCGTATGGAATACTTCATCTTCTTTTTCCTTCTCTTGGATAGGTTGGACTTGTACGGGCTCTGTTACTTCAGGTGTCTTCAGGGTTTAAGGACACAATTTGAGCTGATCTCGGGATACAATTGCTGAACTTCTTCCGTCATCTTTGCTTATTAAACAGGTTTTAACATTGTCTAAGTTAGAGGGTAAGACTGTGTATGGGACGTTTTCCCACTGATTATCCAATTTGTTAGAGCGTCTCTTTCTCTTGAGAACTTGATCACCTTCTTGTAATGGCATTGCTTGAGCATGTTTGTTAAAGGTTTGCTCTTGTCTTGCTCTAGCTTGCTGTAAGTTCCTTTCTACACATTCTTGCACTTGTTGATATTGTTTCTGACGTTTGGTATCCCAATCTGATTCTTCTTCTTCTGTATCTGGTTTTATGATTCCCATTTCTAAATCAATTGGTAGCTTACTGGGTCTTGCACGCATAAGGTAGGCTGGAGTGCAGTTTGTAGAACTCACTGGAACATGGTTGTATAAGTCTACCAAATCAGGTAATTTCTCTGGCCACTGGTTTCTTTCTGACTCTGGTAAGGTCTTCAACAGTTCAATCACAATATGATTCATCTTCTCACATAAGCCATTTGTTTGGGGATGGTACGTTGTTGTGTGGATCTTCTTACAACCGTACATATTGCAGAATTCCTTGAATAATTCAGATTCAAAAGCTGGACCTTGGTCTGCAAGGACTTGTTCTGGGTAACCATGCGGTCTACAGAAATGCGTCTGGAATGGTTTTGCTGCCGTCTTTGCTGTCAAGTCTTTGACTGGTACCACCACTAAGAAGCGTGAGTAATGGTCCACGATGGTTAAGGCATAGACATAGCCTGACCGGCTTGGTGACAACTTGACGTGGTCTAACGCGACTAGCTCAAGTGGCTGCTTGATTGTTATGGACTGAAGTGGAGCTTTCTGTGGATCTTTCCTTCTGAGGTTGCATGCAGCCCATCTTCTACACCAAAGTTCAATGGATCTTCTCAAGCCAACCCAATAAAATCTCTCTCAGGATTGCTTCTAACTTCTTCCATCCGAAATGACCTGCACCGTCGTGGTAGGCTTCTAAGACCATTCTGATGTCTTGCTTGGGCACGATTATCTGCCAGACCAGTTCATGTGTTTTGGGATTGGTATGCCTTCTGCAGAGTTTCCCTTGATACAGGAACAACTTGCCTCTTTCCTTCCAGAGCTGTATAGTCTCAGCTGGGGCATTCTGATCAGGGTATGCACCTTGTTGCGTAAGCAGTTCTTTCACTAGCTTCACAGCTGGATCAGTATCTTGGGTGTCAGACTATCCGTGGTGTCTTAACGGGTTAAGGTTTACTTTTTGTTCTCTTTGGTAGATGCCGGGTTGATACTTTTCTTCCTTTGAACGATGAAAGGCCGGTAGTTCAATCTCTTCCAACTCCTCCGGTTCCTCTTCCACGTCTCTCAGGTGCGGCATCCGGGATAAGGCATCTGCATTCCCATTCTTGCGACCTGCCCTATATTTGATGATACAGTTGTAATTAGATAGCCAGGCTATCCATCTCTGCTCCAAAGCTCCTAATTTTGCTGTATCCAGGTGAGTCAACGGGTTGTTATTCGTGTAGATGGTGAATTCTGCACCTGCCCAGTAATGCTTCAAACGTTCAGTCACAGCCCAAACTACTGCCAGTAGTTCTAACTTGAAGGAGCTGTAGTTTTCGGGATTTCTCTCTGTAGGCCGGAGCTATCTACTTGCAAAGGCAATAACTCTCATTTTGCCTCCTTGCTTCTGTGACAATACTGCTCCCAGTCCCACGTTGCTGGCATCCGTGTATAGAATGAACGGTTGCTGGTAATCAGGGTATGCCAGGATCTCTTCTCCCATCAGTGCACTCTTCAGCTTGTTGAAGGAGTCTTCCTTCTCTTCACTCCACTGGAAAGGAGGACTACGGGTTGCCGACTTTCTTGACTGTCTTACCAGGATATCTTGCAGGGGAGCCGCTAGCTTCGTGAATCCTCAATAAATCTTCTATAATAGCCTACCAGGCCCAGGAATTGCCTCACTTTTTTCACATTTGTAGGTCTTGGCCAATCCCTTATCACTATGACTTTATCAGGATCCGGTGCTACTCCCTCTGAACTCACGACATGACACTTGGATGGCTTGATTTTCATGCCATATTTAGACAAAGCTTCGAACACTTCTGCCAGGTCTTGTAGATGTTGCTGATACGTCTTAGAGTAGACTATGACGTCATCTAGATACAGAAGGACAGTTTCAAAGTTCTTGTGTCCTAGGCAGCTCTCCATGAGGCGTTGGAAGGTCCCGGGTGCGTTGCAGAGTCCAAACGGCATACAATTGAACTCACAGAGGCCCATCGGCGTAGTAAACGCTGTCTTCTCATTGTCGGCCTCGGCCACAGGAACCTGCCACGCTACTGGTTGACCCGGCGCTGCAGCTCCATCGGCTACTCTGTCGCCGTCTTGCGCATCGGGCTGCGACATCTTGGCCCCCCTTAGTTAATATCCGCCCTCCGTCTTCCGTTTCAGTCCGAATGTCTGTGGGAGGTTCCGTGGTGCACCAGGGATCTTCTTCCCCGCCGGATGTCGTCAGCACCCAGGGAGGAGGCTGAATTTGCGCCAATGCAAGGTACCGCCCCCTTTCTTTCCCGCGTGCCGCGCACTGTAAAGATGGCGGATTTTCAAAAATACAGTTCGTATGGAGCAGTTCAAAAACAGTTTCTATGTCAATCACGGGACACGCTGCCCGTTTTAACGAGCATGGTAGATCCTGTTTGTGACGCCAGGTTGTCGAACCCACTGGGACAAGGGTACTCGGTGCCGGACCGTGTCTGCTTCAGGGGAATGTCACGGGGTCCTGGTCCGGACCGTGTCCCGGGCCCTGGCAATCATAAGGGTGTATTTACAGGAGAGAATAGTTTATCATGACGCCACCCACAGTGTGTGGCCAGAAGTGGGACCACCGCTGCCGCAGAACCTCCGGGGATGATGTGATGGCAGCTAAGATGGGATAGTTCTCCGTGGGCAGAACTGAGTTCCCCGGGGCAGTGTTGGTAAAGTCTATGATGGATATGAATAGTGGAGACAGGTTAAGGAACACACACTCACGTTTTGTAGTTTCCAAAGCTTTACTGCGATGTTGTTGCAGATCATCCACGGAGTCTGTACGGGGCCGGGTTTTCCTCCCACCCTGTCCAGGTCATCAGCTTCCTCGTGCTGCGCTGTGTGTGTGTCCTGGCTGCTGCGTCTGGCTGAGCTGCTGGGACTGTCTCACTCTCTCTGTTCTGCTGGTACCACTTGGCTAGGCAACTTGAGTCTTCTGTGCTTTACTGACCCCGCCGTGTTGCTTTGCTCTGGTACTGTGGTGGTCTAGAGATTCCACTACTCCTGGATTCACTACTATGCTGTGTGTGTTAGTCACAGTGCCGGATCCGGTGTCCGTTCTGTGCGCTTCTCTGGGGCAAGTGATGGTGGCACTCAAGCTCCCAGATGTGTTCCTCTGCTCTTAGTTCTCCTTCCCTCAGACCCTAGCTAGGCCTGGGATCGAGTTTCAGATTGTGGAGAAGCCTGACACAGCTTCTTTACACCACAATCTCCTTCTCTCAGTTCTCCCAGGAACTGAACTCTCTACTTCCTGTGGATCTGGAGTTTTTAAGGAAGCAGTTTGTGCTCCCCCTCCTGGCCCAGAGGTGCTAGTGTAAGTCAGTGTGTTGTGGGGAGGGAACCCGTGTGATGTTACTGTGGCACATTAACCCATGGGATGCCACAGTGACCTGGAGACTGAGTTACCTTACTTCTCTTTTCTTGGGCAGTTCTGGCTTCCTGGGACTTGTAGTGCCACATCCACTGAGCTCAGCATTGACTCATTAGAACTTGTGGAGTGACTTCTTATAACTCAGAGCTTTCTGGGACTTGAAGTTTTATCCCTGTATATACTACATAACTTTGTGGTGACTTTCTGGGAGTTGTAGTTCCACACTCTAGAGATCTAGAGTATGAAGCTTCAACCATCACTGGTAGGTGCAGCATTCGGACAGTCATTATGGGGGATGGGTGGAGACAGTGTACAGGGGGAAGACAGTGCACAGGGTAGAGACAGGCATAGAAAGGGGAGACAGACCGCACAGAGGGGAGGCAGCATAGGGAGAGACAGCATGTGACAGCGTACAGGGGAGAGACATGCACAGAGAGGGGAGACACAATGCACTGAGGGGATGCAGCATACAGGGGAGAAACAGTGTATAGGGGGGAGACAGGGGAGAGACAGTGCACAGGGGAGAGACAGCACACAGGGGAGAGACAGCACAAGGGGAGAGAGAGTGTGGCGCCCCGCAATGCAGGCGTCACAGAGGGGTACTGCACTCATAAAAGTGGTGCAGATACTCCAGCTGCAAGTAGATTTCAGGCTGATGGGTGGAACCTACACACAAGCACTCCCACACTAGATCACTAGATGGTGGGAGGGAACCCGGGAGGGGGATATAGTCACCTCCAGGGGGAGAAAGGAGGTCTTTTGTCTTTCAGCAGAATGGCGAACTAGAGAGTTGGAGGAGTTCACTCAGCCAGGCAGGGAACCTGAAGAAGGAAGGAGGGTTCCTCGGCTGAGGACCCAGGCAGAAAGAAAGCTTCCCAGGCACAGACAGCCAGCCTGGGGAGGAAAGGGACTTCACAGAGTCCAACCCCGGCAGCTTACCGGGCACCGGAGCCCGCACCTGTGGGATCCTTCAAGGACCACAGAGAATCCGGCTATCTGGGAGTTTATCTATTATACTGCCCAGACACTCAAGCGACCAGAGGAGGGTACCAGGCACCGCTTGATGGTTCAGCGGTTGGCCAGCAGAAGGTAACCCAATGGGAGCAAGGAGAGTGAGAGACAGCAGGAGGCCAGATCCGCTTTATGGGGTCAGACTTCACACCAAACTACTGGGAATCAGGGAAGAACTGAAAGAGGAAAGGCACACGCTGAGGGTTTTATCCAGCTACCTGAGATCCACTTGCAGCCACCCGTAGCTACTTGCCTGTGTAATATCTTACTGCACTGAACTGTAACTATTGCTGCTAAAGTTCCAGTAAAGTACCCGGAGTGAAGTGACTTCGACTCTGCTGCATCTGCTTTCCATGAACTCATTCCTTTCACAGGATTGCTGCCCAGGAGGTCCCAGTCCTGCCTGCGGAGGACTACACCATCTCAGCCGCAATACCACCGACCTCCGGAGGACTGTGGCGGCACTGGTGCTACTTCACCAGGAACTGCAGGTGGCATCACGACAAACTAACTTTGTAAATAATCCCTTGTACATAATCCCCCCTTTTTCAAGAGAATAGTCTCGTGGGACACGGGGTCAGGCACGGCCGCCATTCCCCGTGACACAGTTAACCCCTTCTGCCACCTGATACCCGAGTACCCCATACCCTGGGGCAACACAACAGCACACAAGGGAGAGACAGTGTACAAGGGACAGACAGGCACAGAGAGGGAAGACAGCGCACAGAGGGGAGGCAGCATACAGGGGAGAGACGGCATGTAGGGGGGAGACAGGCACAGGAGGAGACAGCGTACAGGGGAGAGACAGTCACAGAGAGGGGAGGCAGCCTATAGGGGATAGACAGCGTATAGAGGGAGACAGGCGCAGGGAGAGACAGCGCACAGGGGAGAGGCAGCACATAGGAGAGACAGGCACAGGGGAGAGATAGCACACAGGAGAGAGACAGGCACAGGGTAGAGACAGCACACAGGGGAGAGACAGCACACAGGGTGGAGAGACAGCGCACAGGGGAGACTCAGTGTACAGAGGGTGGCAGCATACAGGGGTGACAGGCACAGGGGGGAGACAGCGTACAGGAGAAAGACAGTATACTGGGAAGCGACAGGCACAGGGGAGAGTCAGCATACAGGGGAGCGACAGGCACAGGGAAGAGACAGCGCACAAGGGAGAGGCAGGTAAAGGGGAGAGACAGCGCACGGGGTGGAGACAGCACACGGGGAGACTGATTAGGAGGTGACGGAATCAGGTAGCTGAATGGTGAGAGGGGCGTGGGGATTCAGGGAGAGCTAATCTGACTCTTACAGTGGGGGTCCATGGCTCACCCTGCTCTCGGAGGTACCTCTGATGGTGAGAGGTCCGTGTCTCCACCCTATTTTCCTGAGCTCCTTATTAGCCCTAGGCTGAGGGCCCCTACCTTCATACATGGATCTGGGATCACAGCTACTCCCAAGGCAAGGACTTCAGCATAGCAATAGAACATCAGCACAGCACAAAACCAAGAGTAAACTAACTCTATCAGCGGCGTCTGACAGAGGAGGGGAAAGCTATTTAAAGCCAAGGGGAGGGGATTCCAGGTGAGTCACACCCAAGCCTCACATCCAACCCTCAATCAGCAGCTGAACATAATAGTGAGTGCAGCTCTGGAGTATAATACAAGAGGTAAGTAAGGACCAAGACCTTCACAACTGTACCTCATGCAGATCATGAATAAATGCAGACACAACACACACAGCAGCATCCAGCAAAGTCAGCACAATCTAAGCGCGTGACAAAGACACTATACAGGGGAAGACAACATACAGGGGGAGACAGCGTGTAGGGGGAGAGCATACAGGGAAGATACAGCATACAGGAGGGAGACAGCATACAGGGGGAAGCCGGTCCTGCAATGTGGACAGGTGCTAAGTCCTGCTGGAAAATGAAATTTCCATCTCCAAAAAGCTTGTAAGCAGAGGAAAGCATGAAGTGCTCTAAAATTTCCTGGTAGACGGCAGTGCTGACTTTGGTCTTGATAAAACACAGTGGACCTACACCAGCAGATGACATAGCTCCCCAAACCATCACTGATTGTGGAAACATCACACTAGACCTCAAACAGCTTGGATTGTGAACTCTCCACTCTTCCTCCAGACTCGGGGACCTTGATTTCCAAATTAAATGCAAAATTTACTTTCATTTGAAAACAACACCATGGATCACTGAGCAATAGTCCTGTTTTTTTTCTCCTCAGCCCAAGATGCTTCTTGCGTTGTCTATTGGTCATGAGTGGCTCGACACAAAGAATGCGACAGTTGTATATGTGGCGCCCTTGCGACCAGGAGGTCACAAAAGGGAACTGCAGCCAGGCAGATAGGAGACTGTTCTTTAGGAACACCTCCAAAACACACACCCACAAGACACAGCACCCAACCCGGAGCCCGGACTCTAGGCGGGCAAAGGGATGACTGGGTTTAGAGGGAAGTGGGTGCAATGTAGGCAAGGTGACAGACCTAGTACAAAAAGAGAACAGTAGGCGGAGTGAGTTAGTAGTCTAGTGGGTGCCGAGAAGCCAAGAACAGCAAAGTGACACTTTCCTGAGGGACAGGGCTGCCCGGAGGCGCAGAATCCACAGAGACACCGTTCCATGGAGAGAAAGCCCGCTCCATACGTCGGATCCCAGGCAAACCGACGAGGGACTCTGAATCCAAGTCAGAGTTCCTACCACACGGGTTGAAGGCACAGCAACACCATAGGACCCAGGCTAGCCACCCACACATGCAGGGGAAGCCAGATAAAGGGACCGTGTTGCCGCCATACAACCCACAGGGAAGAGAAGCACAGAAGGAAAGCCGGAAAGGTTACAGAGAAAGTGAAGGGTCTGAGAGAGGAAGCCTGGCTGCAGAGGGTTCAGAGACTGTCTGGAGTTAATTGTGTGAACTGCACCGTGAACTGTTTAAATTGCACTAAGAACTTGCAAGTCAAACCCGGTGAACCCTGCGTCAGTCTCCCGTGTGTGATTCCCTGCAGACAGAACTCTTTATTACATCTTTACACCCTGTCAGGCGCAGCCCGACCCGCGGCAGGCTCATCCACCTTGCTGCACCATCCATCCTTCTGACAGAAGTACACTGTAACGGTGGTCCCCTCATTGACCACAACCCGTGGGTGGTGTCACGACAATATCCCCTGTAAATATTCCCCCTTTTACTTGTGGGCTCGGGACATTGTGGCGCCCCTGCGTCCAGGAGGCCACAAAGGGAACTGCAGCCAGGCAGGTAGGATGACAGTTGAACACCAACACCCTCACTGCCCACACAACCCACGTACAGTAGATGGCAGCACCCAACCCGGAGCCTAGGAACTCTAAGCAGGTGAGGGGTGGTGGGTTTAGAGCAGTGGGTGGGCAAACACGTAGTCAGGTGACAGACAGTAGAAATAGTGAAGGGCTAGGAGGAAGGAGTGAGTTGGCCGAGGTAGGCTGAGCAGTAAAGAAGGAATCACACGTCCTGGACGAGTGGGGTGTAAGGAGTGCAGAATCTGAACAGAGCCAGTGTGAGCCACAGAGAGAAAGCCTATCCAGGGCCAGCACCCCAGGAGTGTGAGGGAAGAGAGGGACGGTGATACCCGGGCCCTAGAATTACAGCCGAGACGACAGACTGCAGGCGGAGTATCCCTCCTATGACACTGGAAGACACAGTAGAGAGAGCCTGGTAGAGCCTCACACGGGAGGACTGCTGGAGGCTAGGCTGAGTAGAGTGTCGGCTCTAGAGGGGACCGTAGTTTCACCCGGCATCCCCAGACAACTGACGGGGGACCACAGCTACACGTTAGGGTCCCTACCCCAAAGGACAGGCAGCTCAGTGACAACCAGGAGGACCCACAGGGGCCCGAGTCACCGCCATACTGTCCGGAGACGCACACCAAAGCGAACACAGAGAGAGAGTCAACAGCCTGGGAAGGACACGAAGACAGAGTGAGGGGTCACGGAGAGAGAGACCTGGCTGCAGAGAGTAAAGGGAACCCGGAGGGGAGAGTGAGCCCGTGTACTGAGAACTGAACTGTAAGAACTGTACTGAACTGTAAGCTTAACGTAAGTACTTAAGAAGTTAACACGGAGAACCCTGAATCCCACTCTCTTGTCTGTCTCTGCCTGAGCACTAATCCTTCCATACAGGTTTGCAACCACTTCCCACCTGCAGAGGCACAGCTTGCCGGCTCCAACACTGAAGGAGTAATCTTTAATCATCACTGCCCCGGGAAACACAGTTCTGCCCATGGGAACTATTCCATCTACGCTGCCATTACATCATCCCCGGAGGTTCTGCACCAGCGGCGGCCCCATTACTGGCCGCACACAGTGGGTGGTGTCACGACTGAGATTTCCCCTGTAAATATCCCCTTATTATTGCCAGGGCCCGGGACACGGTCCGGACCAGGACCACCCGTGACTTCCCCAGTAGCAGACCCGGTCCGGTACCGAGTACCCCGTCCCAGTCGGCTCGACAAACCTGGCGTCACGAACAGGATCTATCTGGTCCAAAAGAATTGGACCCCGTGCGCCTAAAGAAACGTGTTCTGGACTTTCCCGCCAAAATCTGACCTTAATGGCGGCCATAGAAGACTAACTATTTTACGTTTAATGAAAGCTTTTATTTACAGCTGTGTGGTTGCCCTATGGGCTCAAAATTTTCCCCTTCACTAGCAATATTACATATGCGAAAATGGGAGGAGAGCTTTATCTATTCTGAGGAATGTCCCTTTAAGGATTGCATACGGTGGTGTGGGAGGTACCTGGACGACCTGATCTTTATTTGGGGGGTACCGTCCTGGATATCTCCCTCATCATTGCCCGCCCAAATGTTGGAATATTTTCATACGAATTATTTCAATCTACGATTTACAATGGAGGTACACGGAACTGAAACTCCATTTCTGGATGTGTATTTAGTGGGTAATGTAAGAACAGGAAAAATTACATCTAGATTGTATCGCAAACCCATTAGTGGGAACTCGGTCCTTAGAGCAGAAAGTAACCATCCTAAGCATGTGATTAAAAATCTGCCGGTAGGGGAATTAATAAGAACAAGACGCAACTGCACCACATATGTGGATTTTAAGAATGAAGCTGTTGTCATGACTAAAAGGTTACGATCAAGAAGATACAAAAAATGGGGGGGCGTGTCCTGCAGCCTATGGCGCCGGACGCATACTAGAGGAGCTCTCCCGGTCTTCCCTCATCAGCGTCTGATCGGCATCTATACCACTCCAAATCAGTCCAGAGTCAGGGACTATACTCCGGAGCTTACCGGCGAAGTGAGGACCGGGCTGTTGGCCCCGGAGCGGGATTTCGGGTCCTTCAGGGAGCTGCTTGGGATCCCTCCCTCCCCCACACCACGAGGCTGGACTGCGGCGGAAGCCCCTGGTAGGCCTAATACCTGCAAGAAGCTGGCTCCCTTTCTGCAACATCCGGGCTCACGGCATCCACAGACACCACAGCCCCGTAGGGAACATCCAGATTTTCTCCTCCCTGCACCAGCCATGCTGCAGACATCCTCTGTCTCCACACCCGCACTTTTCAAGATGCCCGCGGCTGCCACCAGAGAACGAGCGGTTCGCGCCATTTCCTGACTGAGCGGCCGCTTCTCCCTTCCACGCCGTTGAACTCCTCTGCCACCGGAGACTTTAACAGGTGGGCCTCTCGTCTCCTCTCCAGCTGCCGGCGCCACTATCACTGTGAAATAGTTGCAGCGGGGATCGCCAGAGCCAGGTGAGTGAGGTTGCAACCGGCGAGACTGGAGGGTGGGAGAGACAGAGAGGGGCCGCCTCACTAAGGGAGAACACTGCTGACATAGGCACTGTGTACCGGAGCCCGCCGCCGACCGACCGCTGGAGAATACCCACCACCTGAATCACTGGAGGGTTCATAATCGTTGGGGGAAAGTCGTTGTGCCCCTCTGTGTAAACCCCAGGTCACGGTCAACATTGACAGGAGCTCTGATGCCCTGGATGGAGTTATCAACAGCCTGAGCAATACTGCTGTGAGAGACAGCAGAGGCCAGGCAGGGAGGGCAGAGGATTAACCCCTGATACCCTCGACCCTGGTGATCAGGAAAGGCCTGCAGCACCTCATCCTCAAAAGAGACAGGCTTGTAGAAAGATTGACTGACTCTAACTACAGCAGAACTGTGCCCCGGAGCTGTCAACATCAGCATTGACCCCAGGCTCCCTGGCCGACGGTCCCTACAGGACTATACCGTTCTGTCATCATTACCTTTCTATGTATGTGAGCAAAATTGAGGAAGCACTGGTACCTACAGGTGGCAGACACCTGTAAACTGTAGTATTTATCGAGGTGTTATATCACCCTCCCTATTGACTTTTCACTACTATCATCAACAACAACTACATAAGATACTGTGCTGCACAGAAAACACCCCACCTGTCCCTATCAATACACTAGAAGAGTAGGGGATCCGGGCGGTGCTGAGAGGCAGGGATCCTAGGACTCCTGCGGGCTGCTGAGGTGGGGTGGTGTTGGAGAGGGGGATCTGGCGGGAAGAGGAGGACACCCGTCTGCCGTTCTCTACTAAGATTTCCCACCTGTGGAATATAGATGACTCTCCCAGCTCCCAGGGTGCATGTGTACACTGACTGTTAGCTCTGTTTCTCTGGACTGGAGGATTGACCACATATAAAGGTGGATCTGTGTAGCTACTAGCACCGTGGTCCCGAGCGCAGAGGGTGTATGTTCTTGGACTATATACATATGCACAGAGTGGTGCACTACGCTCCACTAACTAAGATATACGAAATCTTAAGTACAGGCCTCCAATGCCCCTGTGAAATCAGCACATTCTACAGATCAAAACAAACCCTCCTAGAGATTTTGTGATAGATTACCTGCTACAGACCTATAATCTCTCTAGTATACAGCCTTCAACCGAACCTGGCAATGCCCAGATCCTCCTCCCGTAGGCGCACCAAGGACCCCAAAGTAACTGATTTCTTTGTGGCGGAGAGTCAACGCACACCAGCCTCTAAAATGGCCCAGGGCCCTCAACGATCTCCTCGTTCAAACCCTCGATCTCCTGGGGGATCCGACAGTGCAACCAAAGGAGAGCGGGATGATTCTCCTGTGACAAAGACCTATCTTAAGTCCCTACTGGGTTCTATGCAACAAACCTGGTTCGAAGATATGAAGGGTCTGGTGCGTGAAATACGAGATGATCTGGTGGCGGTGGCGGACCGGACCTCTCATCTGGAGTCCAAAATGGCGGAATACTCCTCAGCCCACAACGATCTTGCAGACAGTTATACTGCCATGGACCGGGAGATGGGGTCAGTCAACACGACAATTTGTCATCTAGAGGATAAGCTACGTCGAAATAACTTCAAATTAAGGGGCCTATCAGAATCAGTGGAAGACTCGGATCTCATTGCAACAGTCACTGACTTCCTAACCACTATCTTACCTGGCGTACCTAGCGAAAACTTAGCAATTGAAAAAGCATATAGGATCCCCAAGCCTAATCGCCTCCCTAAAGACATACCGAGAGACGTATTGGTACTCCTGATCCGCCCCGGCATCAGAGACACTCTACTAGAGGCCATGAGGAGGACCTCACAACTGCCAAATCCATTTGAGGGTCTTTTGGTGTTCCCTGACCTCTCTCCCGGGATCCTCTCACGCCGCAGGGAGTTCGGTTCATGCTGCCAGATACTCCGGGGCAAGAACATTGCCTACTCCTGGGGATCTCCTGTCTCCCTGAACTTTAGATACAAGGGCACCAAACACTCTTTTGCCTACCCATCATTATTGCGTAAGGCGTTGAGATCCTGGAACTTGGCATCTCCCTCTAATCTACCATCACCCATGTCTGACCGCGGACAAGGCGCCCCTGGCTCTACCCCTAACCCTGCAGAAGATGCAACCTGAAGGAGTGTGTAATTGCGATCAAATGGGATGACCGGAACTGATCCCTTCTCTGTTTCTTTTCTTTTTCAAAATCCTAATTTGTTCCGCATGGAACCTAGGTCCAGCCCCCAGGGTGTTTTTTGTACACCCTTCTACTGTTGGTAGATTCTCCACGACGAGATTCTACACTTGTTTGACTCTACTAATTTTTTCTTTTTTTGCCTATTAGTGGTGATTTGTGTATTGTCTCCCCCTCCTTTCCTTCCCCCATCTTTCCTTACATTTGCCCCTCTGTGCTATTACATTGTTTATTGATTGTTCACAGAATAGGTGCTTGAACACACTTGGCATAAGTGTCTCAGTGGTATCCGTCAACGTAAACGGCTTGAACTCACCGGTCAAGAGATCATTGACATGGCGCCAACTTCTAAAGACAAACAGTGAGGTAATATGTTTGCAAGAAACTCACCTTCTCCCGCAAGATGAACGTAGAATGGGCTCGACCCGTTACCCTTACCAATTTTATGCCAGCGGGGAGGTAAAAAAGGCAGGAGTGGGGGTTTTAATTTCTAAATCAGTATCCTTTACTTTGGACATGGTGATCAGGGATCCTAAAGGCCGGTATATCATAGTACTATGCTTCATCAATCTGGTTCCTTTCACCATAGTTTCACTTTATGGTCCGAATGTGGGACAACTTAAATTCTTGAGGAAATTTTTCGACGTTCTCGATTCTGCTGCGGGTCGAAACAGGGTGATAGCCGGAGATTTTAACATCCCAATGTCCAAGACGCTGGATTGTACAGGTCCAGCATTTTCCAGATCAGAGATGTGTTCTCTGATAGAATCCCAGCATCTACACGACGTCTGGAGATATTTACATGGGACAGAAAAAGACTACACATATCTGTCTCCCAGGTTTCGTTCCTTTAGCAGAATTGATTATATATTAGTCGATGACTCTCTGCTCCCACATTGCTTATCAGCTGACATCGGAAGCATAACCTGGACGGACCATGCTCCTGTCTCTATCCGAATAGCAGATACACAGGCCATCTGTTCCCCCGGCAGATGGAGACTAAATGAGTACCTCCTCGCAGACTCCACCACCTCTGAAAAGCTTTCAAATCACTTAGTGGAATATTTTACCTACAACGACACAAAAGAGGTGGCGGACGATGAACTGTGGTTTGCCCATAAGGCGGTGACTCGTAGTTTCCTTATTAAAGTCTCGGCTATTTTCAGAAAGAAACACCAGGCAGAGATGTTGTAGGCATCTGAGCGACTCCGATCGTTGGAAAAGCAAAATAAGTTAACCCCCACTCCCAAAGGTCTGGCGGAGCTAGCCAAAGCCAGGCACGATCTGAGGTCGTTGATGTTGGTTAGGGTGGAAAAAAACCTAAAAAAGTCTAGGGCCAAGTACTATGCCATGGGAGACAGGGCGGGAGCGCTTCTGGCTAAAAGAGTCAGACACGCTGAAATCCGTTCCAAGATTCCCTTTTTGCTTAAAAAAAATGGCTCTAGGGTGACCAACCCTATTGACATTGCATCTGAATTTGGTAATTTTTATTCCTCATTATACAACTTGAACTCTGACCCTCACTCTCCTCAACCCTCCCCAGCAACTGTAAACAACTTCTTGGATAGGGCCGCTCTACCTAAGGTAACGGCTGAACAGTTGAAAGCTCTAAATGCCCCCCTTTCCTTAACTGAAGTCCAATCGGCTATTGCACAAGCTTCTAAACGCTCTGCCCCGGGCCCGGATGGGTTTACGTATCCTTACTATGCGCAATTCTCCTCCACCTTAGCTCCCTACCTACTCCGGCTTTTTTCTCATTGGCAGACTGCAGGTTCAATCAAAAGGGAGGGTTTGGAGGCCACAATAGTCACTCTTCCAAAACCGGGGAAACCATTGACTTCCCCGGGTGACTATAGGCCAATAGCCCTCCTGAATTGTGACGTCAAACTTTACGCGAGAATCTAGGCAACCAGGCTACAGGAGGTTCTCCCGTCACTGGTGGACCCGGACCAGGTGGGATTTGTCCCGGGCCGTCAGACCAGGGATGGAACCCGTAGAGTTATGGACCTCCTGGACGTGGTAGAGAGGGGAGGCATCCCCAGTGCATTCTTGTCACTAGATGCGGAAAAGGCCTTTGACAGAGTGCATTGGGGATACGTGACGGAGGTTCTCCGAAGATTCGGCTTGAAGGGACCTGTGGAAGGGGCTATTGCAGCCCTGTACTCATCTCCCTCTGCCTCGGTCCTTGCCTCAGGCTTTTTGTTGCCCTCTTTCAACACAACAAATGGTACCCGCCAGGGCTGTCCGCTCTCTCGGGTGATTTTTGCCTTGGTGATGGAGCCGCTGGCCTCTATAGTCAGACTTAATGGCAACATCTCTGGGGTGCGGGTAGGGGACAGGTCCTATAAAATAGGCCTTTATGCGGATGACGTGATTGTAACCTGTACGTCTGTCGAACGCTCTCTACCTGAACTTCTATCCACCTTGACTGACTTCTCCAACGCCTCACTCTACCGTCTTAACCTTTCTAAATCCTCTATATTTCCTCTGAACTTGTCACCTGAGATCTCGGCCCGTCTTCAGGCCTCCTATCCATTTAAATGGGCCCCTTCAGGCTTTACATACCTAGGGATACAAATAACCCACATGCATAAAATTGTACAACTCAACAACGATCTCCTGCTCTCTGAGGTTAAATCCACCATAGCCAACATCCCCGCAACAATTCTATCTTGGATTGCTAGAATCCACGTGGTGAAGATGCTCATCTTGCCAAACATTCTCTATGTGTTTAGAAATCTTCCTCTTTGCTTTCCAAGCAGATACCTCTCATCTTTACAAAGAGCACTGAATGGTTTCATATGGAACAACAAACCCCCTAGGGTGTCTCACAGCACGATGTCATTACCGCTAGGGGAGGGTGGGTTGGGAGTCCCTGATTTGAAGACTTATCACTTAGCAGCCTTACTCGAGCCAGCAAAACTCTGGTGGGACGGCAGCTCTCCTCAACACACTTGGTTCAGTATTGAAGCTCAGTTTTCATCCGGTGGTTAACGATGGACCCTCCTGGAGACATCACTGCTCCAAGCTGTAAATCCAGCCTCCCCTCTGCGCACCATGTTCTCGCTACTCAAGACATGGTCATTGTTAGGCAAATCTCACCACTCCTTCCTTTTAAGAGATGTTTCTCTGCGGGCCCTGGAGCTGCTGGTTGGGGACTTGTCACTCTCGGGATGGACGCTAAGAGGCATTACCACTCTACATGACATACTCGAAGACTTGAGAATGGTCCCTTTCGAGTTTCTGCATCGCAAATTTGGCTTGCCTAATACAATGTTCTATCAATACCTACAGGTCCGCCACCTATTGGCTGCCTCTGGCCCCCTCTCCCTGGGTGTCTCAAGACTCACCAGCCCTCTGCAGCGCCTCTATAAAACAATAGGCCCCCTGCCGCACGGCATTTCGATACTTTACAAACTGCTCCGCAGCCCAAAGGACTATGTTAAACTTCCCTACATGCAAAAATGGGAACTGGGCCTCTCATTCACAGCCTCAGCTGATACCTGGCAACTGGCCACAAACCACGCTTCCAAATTCACCGCCTGTGTTAACCACCTCGAACAAGCAAAAAAAATCCAATTGGGCTGGCATATCTACCCGTCCAAACTCGCTAAATTTGGTAAATCCTCTTCCAGGTTGTGCTGGAAGGGATGTGGTCAGATTGGCTCCCTAGCACACGTATGGTGGGAATGTCCGAGGCTGCGGAGGTTCTGGTCAGCTGTGCAGGAGGTCATAACAAAGGTGACGGGTCTCCCAATTACCTTAAATGGTGAAATGGCATTACTGGGAATGGGTGTTGCGGAAATCCCAAAGCTGTACCAACCCATAGTCACTAATGTCTTGATAGCTAGCAGACAATGCATCACCAGACATTGGAAACTTCCCACAATACCCTCCACACCAGAATTGGTGACTCAACTAGACATGCACTACAATTATGAAAGAATTCTTTCCCACGATCTCGCCAGAAAGAACAAAATTTCTGTATGGTGGGATCCATGGATTTCATCTGTTTACCATGTACCGCACTAATCGCAATTACCTGAATAATTCATGAGACTCCAGCTATCCTCTTTATACACCTGCTTTCAGAGGCGGCATCCCCTTTCTTTCCCTCCCCCTTATTCCCTTTGTGTTGTTTTCCTAAATGTTAAAAGGTTTGGTTGTAATGGTTATCTTATCTTGACATAATCTCAATAAAAAATATTGGTTTAAAAAAAAAAAGAAGATACAAAAAATGGATGTTAGATAGAACAGTAAATATAGCAGAATCAAGGAGTAGGGAATCCCTCCTGGCACAGAAAGAACGAGAAGCCCCTCCGGGACCAATAATACCGACCTTCTCAACACCCTTTAGCAACCAGTGCTATGACATCAAACGCATCTTTCTGAAGAATCTCCCTATATTATATCAAGATAGTAAATTATCAGCTATTTTAGATTCAGGATGTAGGGTGGTCCCTAGGAAAGGGAAAGACTTGGGGAGTTACTTGTCTCCTAAAATTTATTTGGAAAAAAGAACACAAAGGAAGACTTGGTTGAGTTATAGGGGGATGTTTAAATGTGGTGAAAATAGGTGCACCATGTGTAAATACGTGGATATGGGTGAAACCTTTTGGAATAATCGAACTGGAAAGCAATATAGAATATCTACCTATATCAACTGTAACACGTCCCACGTAGTATATATGGCTACGTGTAGTAGCTGTAATAAATATTATATAGGTTGCACTATCAGATCCCTTAAGGTAAGGATGTCGGAGCACATTACAGGGGCAAATCCCAACTCAAAGGCCAATAGAACGGGCCTGTCAGGTTTATCGCGCCATTTTAGGGATTTCCATGCAGGGGACCTTAAAACTTTAAAGATCAGGGGCATAGAGAGGATACCCCGTCCATATAGGGGGGGTAATTGGGAGAAAGCACTACATAACCAGGAAAAATTATGGATCCTGCGGCTTGATGCACGGATTCCACAGGGTCTGAACTATAGATCAGATTTGTTATACTTTTATTGATCCTGCACCCTATGGCCCCTTTTATGGTATTTGCTCCTTTGTATAATGCATATTGAGTGCACTTGCAATACGATGGCTATACATAATGTATGAATAATTCATTGGGAAAGGAGGTATATGTTTATGTATGACGTGAATGAAATCTTAATGGGATTCCCCTACTGTTATGTGGTTGGAGGATTATACCTTCTCTCTTAGAATATACTATTTCTAATATGTAATAGCCTTGCAGTTAGTAACTTACAATATGAAATAACGATCTATGCTGTAGTTATCCCTACATTTCTACACCTGTAAGTTTACCATGTAATTGCATTACTAATATATCAGGTCTTTGCTTCTTTCTTCTCACCCTCTTCCCCTCCCTTTTTCTTTTTCTCTCTTTCACTTTCTGTTATCAGCTCTTTTCTTCTTTTTCCCTCCCCTCCCCATTTTTTTCTTTTTTTTTTTCTCTCTTTTACTTTCTGTTATCAGCTCTTTTCTTCTCTTTCCCTCCCCTTCCCCCATTTTTTTTCTCTTTTTTTTCTCTTTTATTTTCTGTTATCAGCTCTTTTTTTCTCCTTCCCCCCCCTCTCCTTCCCCATTTTTCTTTCTTTTTTCTCTCTTTTACTTTCTGTTATCAGCTCTTTTCTTTTCTTTCCCTCCCCCCTCCTTCCCCATTTTTTTTTTCTTTTTTTTCTCTCTTTTACTTTCTGTTATCAGCTCTTTTCTTCTCTTTCCCTCCTCCCTCCCCCTCTCCTTCCCCATTTTTTTTTCTCTTTTACTTTCTGTTATCAGCTCTTTTCTTCTCTTTCCCTCCCCTCCCCCTCTCCTTCCCCATTTTTTTTCTTTCTCTTTTACTTTCTGTTATCAGCTCTTTTCTTCTCTTCCCCCCCTCCCCCCTTTCCTAGGCTGAGTAGAGTGTCGGCTCTAGAGGGGACCGTAGTTTCACCCGGCATCCCCAGACAACTAACGGGGGACCACAGCTACACGTTAGGGTTGCTACCCCAAAGGACAGGCAGCTCAGTGACAACCAGGAGGACCCACAGGGGCCCGAGTCACCGCCATACTGTCTGGAGACGCACACCAAAGCGAACACAGAGAGAGAGTCAACAGCCTGGGAAGGACACAGAGATAGAGTGAGGGGTCACGAGAGAGAGAGACCTGGCTGCAGAGAGTAAAGGGAACCCGGAGGGGAGAGTGAGCCCGTGTACTGAGAACTGAACTGTAAGAACTGTACTGAACTGTAAGCTGAACGTAAGAACTTAAGAAGTAAACACGGAGAACCCTGAATCCCACTCTCTTGTCTGTCTCTGCTTGAGCACTAATCCTTCCATACAGGTTTGCAACCACTTCCCACCTGCAGAGCCACAGCTTGCCGGCTCCAACACTGAAGGAGTAAACTTTAATCATCACTGCCCCGGGAAACACAGTTCTGCCCATTGGAACTATTCCATCTACGCTGCCATTACATCATCCCCGGAGGTTCTGCAGCAGCGGCGGCCCCATTACTGGCCGCACACAGTGGGTGGCGTCACGACTGACATTTCCCCTGTAAATATCCCCTTATTATTGCCAGGGCCCGGGACACGGTCTGGACCAGGACCACCCGTGACTTCCCCAGTAGCAGACCCGGTCCGGTACCGAGTACCCCGTCCCAGTGGGCTCGACAACATCGTCCGGACCAAGTACTGCCTTGTTACCACCCGTGATACCCCGGTCCGGTACTGAGTACCCTGTCCCAGTGGGCTCCACATATATATAATGTCCTGGGTATGTCTGTGTGTGGTGGCTCTTGAAGCACTGACTCCAGCCGCAGTCCACTCCTTGTGAATCTCCTCCAAATTTTTGAATGGCCTTTTCTTAAAGGGATCCTGTCACCCCCAAAACACCTGCTAACCTATTAAAACCTGTCCCTAGAGCATATTAACACTTTCCCTACACTATTTCTACCTCCTAAATGCAGTAAGTGACATTGACTAAAAACGTTTTATAAGTACCTGCTTAGTGATGATAATGAGTGACTATCTATTCATAGTCACTCATGAAGACTGTCCCTCTGCTTCATAGCACGCCTCCATAGGCGTGATCGTCCTCCTAGATTAAAATTGCAGCCTCCCCGCTGTGCCCTGTGTCGTAGGAGGCTGCAGTGTGGCTTGTGACGCGATCCGCGTCATTCCCGGCGCCCTGTGACGTATTTACAGCGGCGCCGAACTGTTTGCTTCAAAATGTGCACTGCGCATGCGCATTGGGCATGCGCAGTGCGCATTTTGAAGCTAACAGCGCGGCGCCGCTGTAAATACGTCACAGGGCGCCGGGAATGACGCGGATCGCGTCACAAGCCACACAGCAGCCTCCTACGACACAGGGCACAGCGGGGAGGCTGCAATTTGAATCCTGGATGTAGATCACGCCTATGGAGGCGTGCTATGAAGCAGAGGGACAGTCTTCATGAGTGACTATGAATAGATAGTCACTCATTATCATCACTAAGCAGGTACTTATAAAACGTTTTTAGTCAATGTCACTTACTGCATTTAGGAGGTAGAAATAGTGTAGGGAAAGTGTTAATATGCTCTAGGGACAGGTTTTAATAGGTTAGCAGGTGTTTTGGGGGTGACAGGATCCCTTTAACAATCCTTTCAACACTGCAATTATCCCAGTTGTAGAAAAAAACACTTGAAATAGATCACTCTGATTGTAATGATTCTATATATGTGTCTCACTTTATGTATTGAGGTACTGAAGTACTTTGTCTTTTTGATGGTATTCTAATTTATTGAGAAGCACTTGCACATACACACAAATACATATATATACTCAGCTTTATATATTAGACTAGCTGTAGAGCCCAGCATTGAGACTTGGAACATTAACTGTTCCAAGTCTCAGTTAACTCAGGGAACATCATAGACTATGTTTTGAGGGGATATTTTAACCCCCACTTTAAAATCATTCGCCATACAAAAGGCATATTCACTGTTTGTATGTGTGAGGTAATAGATACTGTTTTGACAGTCTGCATATTTCTCAGTTGACCTATAACTCGCCCTATATGGAAGAGAACAAAACAGTGATGTCACAATAGAATGTTAGCTTATAACATTCCGAGTCATGTCACTGTATGTTTGCAGTATTTGTGTCTCTTGAGTTCTACTTGTGGATGTGCATTGTGGATTTGCATTTGATCCATTCTATTGAGCATCACTGTTTTGTTTTCTTCTATACAAGGTAAGTTATAGGTCACCTGATAAATATGCAGGATAACTGTAAAATCAGTATCTACAACCTCACACATACTACTGTAACAGTGAATAGGTGGTTTTTTTGACTGACTGCAAAGGGCGGGGTTACAATTTCCCCTCAAAACAGTCTAGGACATTCCCTGAGTCAGATGCGGTGCCCAGGATAGTAACTAACTGTTCTTAGCTATAA
Source organism: Allobates femoralis (assembly GCA_033576535.1). Lineage (NCBI taxonomy): Eukaryota > Metazoa > Chordata > Amphibia > Anura > Aromobatidae > Allobates > Allobates femoralis. The sequence goes on from JARQOC010000001.1 coordinate 311,235,995, forward strand.
CAAAATAGAATGATTTATCAAAAAATTATTTTGCACATAAAAGTCACAAAGTATATAGGCCTGCTGTATACTGAGGCAGTGTGCAACCTCCTGCTAAAAACTGGGGGTTGTGTGCGGCCCCTGCTGTATACTAAGGTCTGTGTGCGGCCTTCTGCTGTATACTAAGGGCTGTGTGAGGCTCCTGCTGTATACTCAGGTCTGTGTGCAGCCTCCTGCTGTATACTAGGGCTGTGTGCGGCCTCCTGCTGTATACTTGGGACTGTGTGTGGCCTCCTATTGTATTCTTGGAGCTGTATGTGGCCTCCTGCTGTATACTGTGGGTGGCCTCCTGCTGTATACTATAGGCTGTGTGTGGCCTCCCGCTGTATATGGGGGGCTGTGTGCGATCACCCACTGTATGCTGGGGGCTGTGTGTGGTCTCCTGCTGTATACTGGGGGCTGTGCGTGGCCTCCCACTGTATACTTGGGGCTGTGTGCAGCCTCCTGCTGTACACTGTGGGCTGTGTGTGGCCTCCTGCTATACACTGGGGACTGTGTGCAGCCTCCCGCTTTACACTGGGGGCTGAGTGCGGCCTCCTGCTGTACACTGGGGGCTGTGTGCGGCCTCCCCCTGTACACGGGGAGCTCTGTACGGCTTTCCGCTGTATACTGGGGGCTGTGTGTGGCCTCCTGCCGTATACCTGGGGCTGAGTGAGGCCTCCTGCTGAGTGGAGTCATATGCATCTAGCGCATTATAAAGGGTTAGGGCTAACAGGAGGGGTGGAGTTATGACAGGGCAGGGCTACATACATACTTATACACACATACAGTACAGACCAAAAGTTTGGACACATCTTCTCATTCAAAGAGTTTTCTGTATTTTCATGACTATGAAAATAGTAGATTTACACTCAAGTAGCCACCTTTTGCTTTCATTACTGCTTTGCACACTCTTGGCAATCTCTTGATGAGCTTCAAAAGGTAGTCACCGGAAATGGTTTTCACTTCACAGGTGTGCCCTGTCAGGTTTAATAAGTGGGATTTCTTGCCTTATAAATGGGGTTGGGACCATCAGTTGTGTTGTGCAGAAGTCTGGTGGATACACAGCTGATAGTCTGATAGTTTTACTGAATAGACTGTTAGAATTTGTATTGTGGCAAGAAAAAAATTAGCTAAGTAAATAAAAAAGAGTGGCCATCATTACTTTAAGAAATGATGGTCAGTTAGTCCGAAAAATTAGGAAAACTTTGAAAGTGTCCCCAAGTGCAGTTGCAAAAACCATTAGGCGCTACAAAGAAACTGGCTCAGATGAGGACCGCCCCAGGAAAGGAAGACCAAGAGTCACCTCTGTTGCGGAGGATAGGTTCATCTAAGACACCAGCCTCAGAAATCGCAGGTTAACAGCAGCTCAGAGTAGAGACCAGGTCAATGCCACACAGAGTTCTAGCAACAGACACATCTCTACAACAACTGTTAAGAGGAGACTTTGAACGGATGGACTCTACATGCCTGGTTCCCACCATGAAGCGTAGAGGAGGAGGTGTGATCGTGTGGGGGTGCTTTGCTGGTGACACTGTTGGGAATTTATTCAAAATTGAAGGCATACTGAACCAGCATGGCTACCACAGCATCTTGCAGCAGCATGTTATTCCATCCGGATTGCAGGGTAACTAAGGTAGACAGTAAGTTCCCAGACCTTGTCTTAGCCCACTCACACAGCCAGATCAGAATCTCCCATACACTACACTGATGAGGGGCAGTTACCCCGAAACGCAGCATCTGTAGTTTGAGGTTCTGATCTGCCACAAATCCCTTAGTCATATTAAAAATCTTGCTGGAAAGCGATTATGACTTTGAGGAGCTACTTAAAGGTGGTGCTGGAGGTATTCCACTTCCTAACTGAAGTACAAATTTGCATATTTCCTAGAGGAAGGATGTGGCTACAATCTCCTCACCTACTTAACTGTCTTCTTATGGTTGCAGGAAAACATCTCTCCATAAGGTAGATAGCAAGTTCCCAGATTAAATATTTTAGAAATAGTTAATTTTTTGTAAGTTGGTACTTCATTACACATGGCATAAGGTGGCAATACTGTTTCTTTCAAATTCTATATATTTCCAAGATGGCAGAGGGTTGCATGTGAACATCTACTGTTCGTACTGGAATCATACAGTAACAGGCTACAGTATATTGGTAAGTGGATTACTATTAACTAACAACATGCACAACTTAAGTTCAGTAAATATAAAAGAAGTACTGTTAAGGTACCTTTACACGCCGCCACTATCACTGGCAATCAGTAGCAACCGTATGTGCGCGTGCACGTTTTTAACGGTTGCTAACGATCGCCGATTCCACATGTACACGCCGCAATTGCGTTGTCAACTCAAGGTATCGTGGTTCCCCGGAAGTTCCAACAGATCCTGCGGATAACTTCCTGTTGAATACCGTCACCGCTTCACACGCTGCTATCCACAAAGGAATATGGGCGTACAGCTTTAACACCGCAAGAACATAGGCATGACAGACTTGTATATTCCGTGACGCTAACACGCTGATTGTACAACGCAATAGCGTCATGATTGGCCTGCCTGCGCAGGAAGGCTGGCTAATACATGACGCCATTCCAATTGTGTAGTGTGAATGGTCAGCTCTTTAAATATGGCGCCCTGTGAAGGGACAGCCAATGGTAACACAGCAGGCCCCACCAATCATCGCTGATGGGGCGCGGAAAACATCACGCTGTAGCACGCCCCTTGGAAATCACTAGGTGACGCAGATTTCATCCCTATCGACCCGTTTACATGCCACTACCAGGGCAATTCTCCCATTGTGTTGCCTTGGATTTTAGAACACGGCTCAAAAACAGCTACCCGGAGCAACTGTAAAAAACCCTAAGGGCCCCTTTACACACGGCTACATTTCTAGGGTGGCTACAGGTAACTTACTGGTTGCAGTGAAATCATGGAAACAAGGTTCTATCTTGTTGCTGTGTACAAATGGAATAATCTCTCCATGATTTCACTGCAACCAGTAAGTTACCTGTAGCCACCCAAGAAATGTAGCCGTGTGTAAAGGGGCCCTTACACTTTCCCAAATTACACACTGCAACTTCCTAGCAATTTCAAGCCAACAGTGACAAAAATCCCGATAGCCAGGCAGTTGCTACCACACAGTGGCGGCGTGCAAAGGTACTCTTAAGTAAACAAAAATACTATAATATCTTTGGTTCTGTAAGATTATTGTTTACCAGAAATTTTGCACATATCCATTGTAGACATTTTCTCAGTAACATAAGTTACCAAAAAGATAAAAAGTTTTTGTAGGATTGAGAATTAAGCATAAATTAAGTTGTAACATTCAGAGTTCTTATATTGCATAATGTATTAACTATTCACTAAGTTTCATGTTGCTGCTAAAAGTTCCACAGTTTCTGTATAAAGTAAACTTATTGTAACATAAGTTACCATCAGTTTTGTAATGTAAGTTACTTCAGCTTTTCAATGTAATTTTTGGACAACACTTACAATCAGCTTTTTGAAATAATTAAATACTATTGACCTGCCCCAGGGTCGTGGGGTTCCCGGTTCCGGGTGTTATAGTTCACGGGGGATGTCACGGGGCCTGTGCCTGGTCCCGTGGCCCTGGTGGTCGCTGAAAAGAGCCAATAAAAATAAAATAAAAGTGTTTTGTGAAGCCACCTATGGCTCCAGTAATGTTACCGGTGCTGCAGAATATACCTCCAGGGTGATGGTGAAGCAGCAAAATGGTTTCGCTCCCTGTTGTTGGAGCAGGACCCCCGGGGCAGTAGTGGATGATGGGAGTTATGGAACAATCTATGGAAGGAATAGGATCAGGGGCCGCAATAACAGTCACACACAGGGTTGTTGTTTCCGTACCTTTACTGATGTTGCTGTTCAAGGTTAAGTCCAGGGTAGGCTAGGAGCAGTTCAGGATCTCCACATCCGATGAGTTATGAGGCCTCCTTTTTACTCTGTGTGTACTTTAGTGCTGGACTGTCTGAAGCTAGGCCCTGACCCTCTCCTGTGTCCTCACTTGTATGGCAGGCTGTGAGAGCCCTGCTGCGGGCAACGCTGTATCCACTGCGGTCCTGGGCTCTGCTGGGTGGCTGTGCCTCAAGTGCTGCACCAGGAGACTTGAAATCTCCCTGGCCTCCAGTCTTTACTGCTGGGCTGACTGGACCCGTGCAGTCTCGGACACTGGTGTCCGGGCTGTCGACATAGCTCTTCTGGGCGAACCGGCACGGCTCCGCTCCCCCTTGCTAACTCGCCTCCGACCATCACTCTTGGGTCCCTTCCCCTCTGGCACGGGCCTAGTGCGGCACCATTCACCAGGTGTCTTCCTCAGTACTGCTCCGTACTGAACTGCCTAACTCTGCCCCCGGGCCTGAATTTATAGGCGTCCTTGCCTGAAGTCGGCAAGTAGAGCTCCCCCTTCAGGTCTGGGGTGGCAGGTGTTATGTACGGGTTTACCTGATGTGGAAATCCTTCCCGGCTCCAGGTGTTCCTGTGGCAACCAAACCGTGGAGTGGGGTGCACACTATCATAATTGGAAATGGCCATCTAAAGATGACATTTATTATGATGTCTGTCAAATTTTAAGAAAGGTTGATCCTCCCTGACAATGGGTTCTGGTAATTTTTTGATAAGCCAGGAAGTTAAATGAGCAGTGAGCACAACTTTACATCTTTGTTGAAGTTCTTCATTAGCTGTGTCTGGACTGGACCACATATGTAGGCCTAGATTAAAATTTAGTCTACATTATGTAATTGATCAATGGTCATATTTTGTAATCAAAATTTCCACTCTGCAAAAATGTTGACAACTGAAGTATGAATATTGATTGATTACATTTTTATACTATGTTTTAGTCTACATATGTAGTTCACACCAATGAATTCACATGCAGCCTATGTTTTGTCTAAATAAAGTCAGTTTACCTTCTCAAATATGAACACTGACAAAGTTCAACACGTTCCTTGTTTTGTAACGTAAGTTACTATATTGTGTTGTAATGTAAGTTACCTACATTTCTTGTAATTAAAACTGTTGCATTTAACTTGAGAGGTTAAAATAAATTTGTTAAAGTTGCTTGGACTATGGTGTTTTAATACAATAAAAATAGTGCTTCTCCCCTGTTTACCAGAACAGAAAATTTGTCAGTCTCATGAGATGGACAATTGCCTTTCCTTTTTGTGTAACGTAAGTTACCAAGTAATCTAATATATAAAGCTGAATGTGTGTATGTATGTATGTGTGTGTGTGTGTGTGTGTGTGTGTATGCATATCCGGGATTGGCATCTACACCGTCGCAACTACAGCCACAAAATTTTGCACAGTCACACATCTGGACCCCGAGAGCATCATAGGCTACATTGTGAGGCAAAATTTTAACCCTGCGCGATCCAGTTCACCAAACAATTTTTCCCCTATCTACATAATGGGGAAAAAGTGACAGTTACCAGTTGACAGTTGTGAATGAGAGGGGCTTAATGATAGCGCCAAAGACTAACAGCACATACCAGCATATAGTCACTAAGGTGGGGCCCCAAAATGAGATATTCACCACGCACGGGGACATGTATACACACCACACGTACACAAAGAGTAACAGCAAGTGTATAGTCGCTAAGGTGCAGCCCCAACATTGGATACTCACCACACACCTGAACAAACACACACACCACAAAGACACACACAACACAGAGACACACACCACACAGACACATACACACACCCTATAGCGACACATGCACTCACCCCACAGGGACACACTCACACCACAAAGAGACACACACAACACAGACACACACACCACACAGACTCCCCCCACAGGGACACACACACATAGCCACCCTATAGGGACACATGCACTCACCCCACAGGGACACACACACACCACAAAGACACACACACCACACATACCCCCCCACAGGGACACACATACACACCCTATAGGGGCACATGCACTCACCCCACAGGGACACACACACCACAAAGAGACACACACAACACAGAGACACACACACCCCACACAGACACCCCCCCCACAGGGACACACACACATGCACACCATATAGGGACACATGCACTCACCCCACAGGGACACACACACACACCACAAAGAGAGACACACAACACAGATACACACACACCACACAGATTCCCCCCTATAGGGACACACACACATACACCCTATAGGGACACATGCACTCACCCCACAGGGACACACACATACACACAAACCACACAGACAGACACAGATGTGCACAAATCGCCTCACACAACTCGCCTCATACGTCTGGTATCTTTAATTTCCAAACATCTGATTAAAAACAGCCAATGTGCAACACATGTGCCATATAGGGAATTAAGGCAGATGTCAGTCACATGAGCTGTCTATTATGTGTATGTGTGAGGTAACATATACTGCCCGGCCAGGGGGAGGGTTTACTGTTGGCTGGAGATTTATTAGGCTGCCTATAGCAATCAATCACAGCTCAGCGTCTATGTTCCTGCAGGTAATTAATATGACATATTCAAATTTTATTTTGTTACAGTTAACATCAGTTATTTATTAACCCGGGCGTAGCCGGGTACTAGAGCTAGTCTAATATATAAAGCTGAATATGTGTATGTATGTGGGGGGCTTACACGTGTGGCATCTCATGCAAAGTGGCATTGAATACTAAGTGGATGCAGTTACTTCATGGCAGTTGACTAACATTCGTCCTTTCTTCTCTTCTCTTCATACAGGTAATATTCCAACACCGCTAGCTGTCATCTACTTTTACTCGACTCATTGTAACAGTGCATGTTAAATATACCTGTGGATTGCTGCAATGATCTCCATAGTATCAGCTTGAATCACATAGTCTAACTGTAATATTCCAACACCGCTTGCTGTCATCTACTTTTACTCAACTCATTGTAACAGTGCATGATAGGCGGCCGTCACACGCTGAGATATCGCAAAAGATATCGTAGACGATGTTAAATTTGCATATCGTCCGAACGACGCGCAAAATCGCTCATCACGATGCTACACCCACAGACATCGCTCAGACGATTCTTCGATCCACCCATCCAGCGATCGTCTGAGAGATGCAGTTTTCAGCAGTGGACATCGTTCAGCTAAAGTCACACAGAAATCTCCTAAACGATGTGGGAGCAAATGTGGGCGTTATTGGAGCCGATAGGCGTGGTACATGGGCTCCAAGCTGCGCCCCTCACTACACCATTGGTGCTCAGTACTGCGTCCTCATTGGGTCAGATGTCCTTTGAAACATGGCGGCCTCATCCCCACAATGTCCTGTGATATTGATCGTAATGTATATGTGTGCTGTAGCACATAACTAAATTGCAATGGGCAAAACGTACAGAACGCAATTCCCGTGTTGCGTTGTGCAAAATTAGCTCGCTTATGCGTTGTTCAATTTTAAGGTAGTGTACAGATGCGTTTCATTAAACAGCCTACAGTGAGCTGTGTGTGTTGTCATGAGTGGATATTTTCCAACGCATGTGAAACGCATGTGTCTTTGCTGTGTGCTCTGGCTGATGTTTGATTTAGTGTGTGAGAAAGCGCATGTGTTAATCTAGGGGAATTGTGGGTAAAATGTATGACAACGCAAAGGAGACAAAGCGTCCCAGAACATTAATTGTTCCTGGTGGCCTAATGTAGGTGTACCTCTCGACTGTGCCTTGCAACACTAGTGGCATAAACACCATATATGTGGGCCAACATATGCGTGTTTGTATGTAATCCGTTGTCGGACACAAACAATGTACCAAATAACAAGTGGTGTGACACAAATCAGGGCCTTTTGGTTAATGCGTTTTCGCATAAAAACGCACGTTAAGCTGCCTCACCAACTTCACGGTAGGCCCTGTTCGAGACAGTCCTAACTCTGTCCCTAGGTGTGTGAAACTAAAAATGTGACCACTGTCACAAGGGCCTTTGGGGAGGTATGTGGGTCCTGGTCCCGCCCGTCTCTCACAGGACCCATAAGCCGGGCCCTTCAACATAAAATTACAAAATAGTGCCAACAAGCACCATGAACCAAAATCCCTGGCTCATGTCACAGACAAGAGGTTTGTCGGTAACACACATCTCCCCTCCAATGGGCAAGGCCTGGCCCTCTACAAAACCTAAACAGAAATATCCCTAAATCTGGGTTATGTTTAAAAAACAAAACAAAAAAAACATTCTTCATCAAAACTAAAAAGGAACACATGTCCTGCCTCCAAGCCGGAGCTGCAGGACACAGTCAAACAGTGCAATGGCCAATTCCCCATGGCACCATAATAATTAGGGGAGGTTCTGCTGCCAGTTCACCGCCCCTGTACCATTAAAGTACTGGCAGTACCGGTCCCTCATATCCTGTGCCTCCTGCCGGCTGCTCCCACCACCTAATGGCTGGAGTCCTGCCATCTGTGGGGCATCAGCACGCCAGCCCCCCAACACCACCTCCCCATTGCTGGAGTCTATGCGGTCCTCAAAGTTAGGTGGAGTGTAGGCCTGGCGATCCTGGCGTCTTAGAAAATTGTGGAGGACACAACAGGCCATCACTACAAGGTCAATGGATTCTAGACGCATATTAATGGCCGTGTGAAATATGCGGAAACGGCTCGCCATGATGCCAAAGGCATTCTCCACTACTCGTCGTGCACGTGAAAGCCGATAATTGAAAATGCATTGTTGCGCATTTAGGTGTCTCTGGGGGTACGGCTTCATTAAATTAGGAAGGAGCGGAAACGCCTCATCTGCAACGAAAACAAAGTTCATGTTTCCACAGGTGCGAGTGGTCGGTGGTAAATTAAGACGTCCATTCTTCAGTTTTTGGCCAAACGCCGATTGGTCAAAAACACCGCCATCGGAAACCCTACCATTTGTGCCCACGGACACTGACACAAATTCATAATTGGCGTTAACCACTGCCATCAATACTATACTAAAATATGATTTATAATTGTAAAAAAAAGAACCACTGTTGTGGGGTTGTGTGATCCTGACATGCTTCCCATCAATGGCACCTCCACAGTTGGGAAATTGCCATTTCTGGCTGAATTCATCGGCAGTGGCCAGCCATTCCTCGGGGTTCTGCGGCAATCGCATGTATGTGGGAGCCAGAGCCCGCAGTATCGCCTCACAGGTCTCCGGAATGAGTTGGCTGAGGAGGGGACGTGATATTGCAGATGAGTAGACCAAGTCCTGCATACTGCGACCTGTTGCCAGAAACCGCAGTGTGGCGGCCAACCTCTCCTCCGCAGGCACTGCTGGACGCATTACTGTATCCTGCCGTCTGATGAGCGGGCACACTGCTGCCAACAAGATCTGAAAGGTCTCATCTGTCATCCGGAGGAAATTTTGGAAGTCCCGTGGAAAGTCGTCCCGAAGTTGGTGCAGAAGGCGAATGTGGGAATGCTGATCGCGCTGCTGCAGCCACTCCCTGGCCCAGATGCGTCGTGGTCTCCTCCTGCGTCTCTCCACCCTTTCATCCTCCACACGTGCTGCCTGCACCAGTAAAGCAGCCCCCAAAACGGCACGTTGATCTGGATTCATGCTGTTTAGAGGCAAACATATGTTCACTATGCTGACTACGCACAAAGGTGCTTTGACCACAATGTGATCATCAAAACTGAAATGACTAAAAGGAGCATGACATGGCAAATATATGTACCGGTGCACTACACATGTCCAAAACAGGTACAAAAAACATACAACACCTACAGTATGAATTAAGGTGTTGAGGAACGCCACATGTGTTGACACGGCTAAATGCCTTTGGCCAAATAATACAATAACCACAAAACCCTACACACAGTGAGATCCCAAACAACATCACTACTCCTACATCAGGAACAACGTTTGAACTACATGAATGTTCGACACACGGTGGACCAATATGTTGGACAAAAGCTGCACTAAACACACACAATAATTACTCACATGCAGTGGTCGCTGAGATTGTTTGAACTCCAATATTAAGTGACCAAAATAACGAACTATGTCCTGATGACTCCAATGCAGCAAGGCAATGCTTCAGTCCTTGTATTGTGACTAAATAACGGCCAATGAAAACCCCTAAAAACAAAAACCAAAAGTCAAACAAAGAGGTGGGCCAAGAACACAAACCCCCTCATATGTACTTTGACAACGCTAAAGTTACCCCCCTTCACAAAGTTCAACATGCTGACTCCCCACGTACATACCGGCAGTAAGTCCCCAGCAAACACATTGTGCACGTTCCAGGAACGCTATATATACACAGGCGAGCCAATGACAAGGCGAGACGTCCCCTTACCCAGGTGTGTCTCCTCAACGACAAACCACACACCCACACGCTGTTACGCCCTCAAAAAACAGGCGTGGCGAACCAGAGCATCTCACAACGCCAGTGATATGTTCAGAGCCAGGCGTGGCAGAAACTGGACGGACACACCCAACGCAGCGGATACGTCGAACCGGCCGTGATAATTGCGATGTGTATGCCTATCGCACCTGTCATGGCCGACAGGTGTCTGATCAATTTATATAAATAGTGCACTGTGTACATGTGTGTTCTACCTGCTGTTTTGTGTGTCTTGGTAGACAAGTGTGAGAGACAGCATCCAGGCCGGTCGCCAGCATCTCTTTTGGCTACCAAGAAGTGTCTCATTGTTTACAGACTCTGTTGGATTCCGGAAAGGTATGTTCACATCATATGAGGAGACTGACCCTTCTAAAGTTCTGCCCATTTAGATTGTACTCCATGCACAAAGTTTGGACTGCCCCTGTCAAAACAGCACACATCCCAGTTCCTTCACCAACATTCTTGGTTTTAGCAAGTGTGGTGTTGTGTTATTTAGCGGGGGATTTTCAAATTTAGCATGGCAGTTGAAATTTCCTGCTGTGGCTGCCATTCTACACATGGCTTGGACCATGTGCCACATTGATTGTTAACGATTGTGTTTCTTGTTTTTTCAACAGATGCCCCGGCCAAATCGCGATTTCATAAGCGCTCTGATTGCGGCCTACAAAGATAACCCATGCCTGTGGCAAACTCGGGCTGAAGGGTACACCAACCGTGGCCTACGGAATGCCGCTTATGACAGGCTCCTGGAGGTGGCCCGCCAATATCACCCAGACCAGGACCTCGACCGGGAGGCCATAAAGACAAAAATACAGTACCTCCGTACGGTTTTCCTGAAGGAGCACAAAAAGGTGACCCAGTCCCGCCGGTCAGGCATGGCAGCGGGGGCGGTATACAGACCCACTTTGTGGTATTATGACCAGCTCGTTTTTACCATGGAGCAGCAGGAGCCACGTCCACCACTCCACAGCGACGAGTTTTCCGAGCCCCAAGAGCCCAATGTTGGGGATGCCGTGGAGGGGGATAATGTAAGTCGCTGACCTACACCAATGTTTCACAATTATCACACAATAAACATTCTTTGGCCACATCTCAGCCAAGTTTGCAATGTACAGAAGCCAAACATAGACCAGAAGGGCCTCCCATCTTGATTAAGCTGTCTTCAAACCCCTCCAATGTTTAGGAACATATCCAGTAGCACACAAGTAGGGAGTGTTTTGTTCGTTGGCAAAGCTCTAAGGACCTTAGCATGGACTTTGCTTGGACATCATGCACAATGTGGGTTATTGACATACATGTAACTTGATCCTTTCTGCCCAAATGACCTCCGAAAACTGTACTTCCATGTGTGCTCATGTGTTGTACCTTTCCTCTTTTTAGGATGCGCTTGAAGGTCCCTCTTCGGGGTTGGTGTCCGAGTCGGTCAACCTGCCAACATCTCAGCAGCTGGAAGAAGTTGCGGCAGCGCCCAGCCAGGCCACTCTGCCTTTGACACGTGCCAGGGCCCGCACACGACAAGCTCCAGCAAGCTCAGGGCCTGACCTTGTGTTACTCGCCCAGCAAGTCCTGACCCAGCAGGTGCGGGAGCCACAATGCCCCTTTGCTACTGTGGTAGCGGAGCGTCTCCCCACGTTTTCCCAGGAGCAAAGGGAGCAATGTGAGCGGATCATGCTGCAGGTGATGGACCAGGCCCGATTGGGCAACCTGACCCCCGATTTGTCATTCCCAGCTCCCCTTCCCCAGCCACCTGCAAACCCCCCTGCCTGGCAGTACATGGGCCCTCAGCACCATGTGCAGCAACCACCACCACCTGTGCCAGCCCATGCAAGGCCTCGCATAGTGGGTTTGCAGCAGCAGCAGCCAGCGGGCAACCAGTTCTACCCCGATGTAGAACCTTATTTTGGTCCCCATTTTGCTAATCTTTAGTTTGTTAGTTTATTGGCTCTGTTTCCCCTGTTTTTTTTGTTTTTTTTTTTTTTTACCTAGGCACACCTAATTGCCTGTTCCCTACTCGTGATGTTTTTGTTGTGTGTGTGGCGTTCCTGCGACAATAGCAGTTGGTTTTATGTTGCCTTAACTTTAGAATTCTTTGATTTCTGGGAGTGTGTGGAACTGCCCTTCAATTTTTTTTTTAAGAAAAAATAAAACTTTCTGGCCACACACGTTACATATGTTGTCCATGATTTGTGCATGTAGGTTGAAAGTTTAACCTTCAAAATTTAGCAGCTCGGCAGCTACAGTAGGCCACATGCTCCATCCTGCAAGCGGAACATATGTAGAGGGCAATTATCCTTAAAACTTAGGTATGCAGCTTTCGGTGTCCCTACTTATTGTTGGAACAGCAAGGCAGCAGAGGTGTCCTTGCCATCATTGTCGGTGGTCTACAACATGGGATAATATTAATGGTGGCAGCCTTCTACAGCTTGGCGATGGGTAGGTCGAAATCCACATTGATGTTTGTTGTCAGAGCATTGTTTAATTTTTCTGATCACTTTCATTCTTCAAGGTTTGGGGGTTGGTCGGCACACCGCATGCTGGCAATCTGCACCTTGTGTTCAAACATGTGTTAGGGATCCCTTCCTCTACCCCAACCTGTTTTTCCCCAAATTTGCCCATTATGCCCTGAAAGCCCACCATCAACCTCCAATAAACATGGACATAATTGTGTCCAGTCAGAAACAAACAGAGTTAACAGATTGGGTTCAAATATTTACTAGGTTGTGTTAAAGGGCCAATAGCAATCACAACAAGGCCGCAATAGTGTTGAACAGTGGGAAGTAACCAAACTGGTTTGTGAGTCCCAAAATGATGGACAGTATCATAAAAGAGGCCAACACGGTAGCCCTAACACATAACATATGGTCCAAATGTTGGACAATAGAATAAAATTGCCCAACAGGGGCCAAATCAAAAAAGACAACATGCCAACATGGCATGACCCAACCAATTTCGGTGTCCAACGTGGACAACACTACGTCATGTCCGCCTGGAGCCTTAGGGGGTCCCATAACATCACCCTTAGGGGAGGCCACCATCTTGTTGCTGGTGTGCACCCAGCAGGTAAAGTAGGCGGCCCAGTTCTCGCAGATGATGCCCAATAGTTGACTGGAGGTGTTGTAGGAACTGCATCTGGGCCTCCAAATCCTCCACGACAGTAGGGAGCCCTGTATGTTGAGGAAAATAAATTTTACTGTGGGAACATACAGTGTTTTTGGTACAAAGAGAAAATCAATGTATGGTACTTACGGTCTTGCTCCTCATCCTCACCACTATCAGGGGTGGATGGGGATGGACTGAGACTCCATCCAGCTGAGCCTGCACGTTCACCATCTGCACAAACATTGAGGAGAACAGATCAGTTACACCCTTGTCAACAAAACTCTGTTGCTTAACACAATCATAACTCCACTATGCTGGGTGTAGAATCCATCAATACACACTTACCACCATAGTCGGGTAAGTGTGGGGCCCTATCCTCCTCTGCCCTCGCCTCCTCCACAGGTCCAGGTTGGGGCCGAACATCATCCCCGGCTGGCTCTGGGGACATGTCCACCCCTGGGCTCGGAAGCGAGCTTGACACGCTTGGGGGAGGTGTGACGGGTGGGCTGGGGCTCTGTGGCCAGATGATGTGGCCTGTTGGCAACAGAGGGCCCGGGCTGGGCGGTGGCCCATCATCCCTCCCAGCCAATTCCTCGTCCTGCGCACCATCCTGCGTTGAGGGTGGTGATGGGAGCTCGCTCTCGGAGTGCAGCCACTCCTCACATGACGCTACATCTGCCTCTTCCCCATCATCATTGCTGCTGGCCGAGGGTGTCCCTGCTGGCTGCTGTGGGGGTGGGTTCTGTGGGGCAACTCCTGATGGTCCAGGGTGTGGTTCCTCGTCAGAAGACGATTCCTCGGCATCTGTTTGAAAGCAGAAGGTAAAGGTTTAGAACAGACAGGGTTCCCACATGGTGTTTAGAAAGTTGCATTGTGTGCCTGGTGTCTTAAGTCCATTTTAATGAATGACTCCACCTCATGTTTTAGGCATACACTAATGTTGTAAGCATGTAATGTGTGTGGTACACCAAACTATTAGTTACACGAGGGCCAGTACACTGGCCACATATGTGGGCATGGGTTTTACAAATCAACGCATGTGCGATGTATGGTTTGGTTATGCCTAGGGGCCACATTAGCCAATGTGGCTTGCTGCATGCCTGCTTTTTACGACCTTTGAAGGAATATTGTATTTATGGGTGCTACCGCAGGCTGGGAGTTCAATTACACATGTGTAGGTTGCAACATCTGTGGGACATTGTGGCTTGTGTGGGCTTTATAAGCTACCTATTTTGTGTCTGATGGTCGTTTAATATGATGAGTTGTCTTTGCATTTTGAACACACGCTTGTTGGAGGCGGAAATTTGTCCCTCAAAACAGAGCAAATGCCGGCCTTGCAACACATCCATCCCTATTGCAATAGTCCAAACTTGGAGGGCCACTAAATATCAGACAACTGTCCCCACTCAAAATGTCTATCAGTTTAAAATGCAGCCTCGATTCGGAGGATGGTCTCGAATTTACTAATCCCTAAAGCAGCATGTCACATTGCCGGATCCCTAATGGCTGCCATTGATTGAGTGGCTATATGTTTTTCTGGCCTTACTAGAGCATGTGGCCATATTTGGAGACAAGTGTATTTGCTGGGAAGGGCACACCATCGGCTTGGCCATAATTTGGATTGGCCAATATGCATGACATGGGGCCCTATGGGCCAGCTTGGGAGAAGCCATTGTGGTTCTCCTTGGCCCCGATTTTGATGTCAAAAGCATGGTCAGTACGTTCCCACTTGCAAAAACTGCAAGGTCAGGGTTAGTACAATTCGGCAAAGGTTCCAAGTACTGTGCCCGAGCACCCCCCATTTGCAGGGACTCACGGTTTGAGTACAGTTCGGCCACTGCAGTTTCTCTATATATATAGTTTATAGTATATAGTAGATATAGTTTATATAGTTTATATATTTACAACTGCGGATATGTGACTGGGACATCAACGCAGGTCCTGGGCACAGGATCCACACCTATGGCAAATACATGATGCCCCAGCAAACGGCAGGTGTTTGTTGAACATCTGAGAGGGCACCATTTTGATTTAGCAAAGTGGGCCAACAGGGACTAGGCTGCCTAGTTATGGGGGGACATTAGGTGCACACACACGGAAGAGAAGGGGGATTAACACAGGGGACTTGAGGGGATGACACACAGGGTTGAACATGGGTGGCCAAGAGGTGTCAGTAGGGGCCAACAAAGGGGTGTTCAGGGGATGCACAAGGGGAGAACATCTTTGAAAGTCACATTAAATGATCCTGGTGAATGTTGTTTGTGATGGATGTTTTTTAGCCAACTGCAGTGATAAGTTTTGTAAAATGCTGGCTTTTTGACATTGGGCAGCCTCATTGATTGCGGTATTGAACTGTGAGAGTAGCGTGATCCAATACAATAGTGAGTTTGGCCAGAGTCCTGTGTCCAAATTTAGGCTTGATGTATGCACAAACATTGGTGGGGGCAGGCGGGGAACACACTATCCTTGGAATATGTTTGGAGACATTGCTGGGTATTTAGAGACATGGACATGTGCAGGTGTGTGTGGGACCCCAACATTTACTCACCACGTATCCTGGCAATCCGGGCACGGATGTCCACAATTCGGCCCGGGGTCTTATATTTGAGATCGGCGATCTTGTGTTGGATCGCCTTCACATCCCTCTCCACACACAGCTGGCGCCGCAGGGCCCTCTGAATTTTCAGCACTGTGCTGCGGTTCCGCAGCCTGGGATGCTGGTGGGGGTGGCGGCCCCAATAATCGAACCGATCGCAATGATCTATCAATATCATTAGTTCCGCCATCCCCCACGTGGCAGCGCGGCGTGTTGCGGCCATAACTGGGCAGCAATGTGCATGGGAGGAGCTAGCACCTTGCAGGCGGAATGAAACTGAAACCAACTTCATTCCGTCTGGACCGCCCCTTGCGTCACATTACAACACTTAAAGGCGACCTACGCGGCGTTAACAGCCCAATCATCATTTTTGGTGTGACCTAAGAAACAATATCCCATGGCCGTGGCGTAACGCCGCGTTATGTGTGCCGCGCCCGCCAACATTGTGTGGGTGTATGACAAGGTGGACACTATATAGCAGGGTCGGGGACCACGCAGAATCGATTATCAAGTCGACGCAATTGGGTGCACAGTTCGGAGATATTGTGCAGCCGACGCCTATGTGTGGTGCTGAAGACAGCGCTTTCAAAATGGCGCCCTGTGAGGGCAGCCAATGGCAACGCATCATCTTCCACCAATGCGAGCTAGTGGTGAAGCAGCCAATCCGAAACCATTTCGTTGCACGAATCACAACTGAGGAGGTCAGGCAATAGGAAACTCCTGACACGCCTACGTGATGGATTTTGCCATCGCTGAAATCACACGTTTCGTGTGATGTCGGGAATTTACACGTGTCGATTGTGCGTATTTAATTGGCCGATATCGTCAGATCTGAGAACCGAACCTCAGATCACGATTTAGAGATTTGATCAGATATCGCTCGTCGTATCTGGCCGTCACACGCACAGACATCGCTTACGCGATGTTTAATCTGCCGCTTTCAAGCGATATCTTGCACGATATCTCAGCGTGTGACGGCCGCCTTAAATATACCTGTGATTGCTGCAATGATCTCCATAGTATCAGCTTGAATCACATAGTCTAATAGTAATATTCCATCTCTGCACTTATTGTAAAGTTTCCTGTGTCATCTGTATGCATTACATTGTTCACTCACCAGTATATGTTGGAGGTGTTATAGTGTGGAGGAGGTCTTGTCTAATGTCTGTGGCCTTTCATCCTCTATTTCACCCCTGCTGTGTCTTGTAGTTGTTGATTACCTGAACCCATGTGACTTCCCACAATCCCCCTTACCTGAATCTGTAGTGTGTCCTATAAATTTAGTTCATTCCTAAGGGGTACACGTGTGGCATCTCATGCAAAGTGGCATTGAATGCTAAGTGGATGCAGTTACTTCATGGCAGTTAGACAGGGCAGGAGTCAGGTAAGCCACAAAAAAAAAAAAATAAAAAAAATAAAAAAAAAAAAATATATATATATATATATATATATATATATAATATGAAAAAGATCCTTGCAGCACACAGCTACTACCAATGATGTACATAAGCTACTAGCTATATATATTTGAGGAAAAAGTTTAAAAACCTAAGTTTTTTTCAAAAATCTCCAATTTTTTATTTAATTCTGAAGTTCTTGGTACATACATTGGCCAATGTATTAGAAACAAATGAGTCCTGCACACAGAGAACAAGTCTGTAAGAACATGTTCACACCGCCAACATATTTGGAGACAAAAAGCTAAATGCGACCAAAAACAACAGTACACTGCAGTAAAAGTATTAAATGCAAGTGCAGTATAAAAAATAGTATAACAAATACAGGGTACTTAGTCTATCCGTTTTTTTGCGCAAAAAAAGTTATATCAAGCCACGTCACTAACTTCAAAGTGTACCCATCTCTGACGCGGTCCTAACTGTTGTATTAAAAAACCTGACTAGTGTGTATACTTACCAGTGAGCAGGATCCAGCAAGACCTGTGTCTGAGATGGATTGAAGGCGACGGGGCTCTATGTGTGCAGGGCCCAAAGAGGGGCGGGAACTCCATCTCTTGCAAAGCAAGAGGCAACTTAATTAGAAACAAATGAGTCCTGCACACAGAGAACAAGTCTGTAAGAACATGTTCACACCGCCAACATATTTGGAGACAAAAAGCTAAATGCGACCAAAAACAACAGTACACTGCAGTAAAAGTATTGGCCAATGTATGTTTGCTCATCAACTGCGACAAAGTAACTTCAGGTCTGATGAGTCCTATCTGACATCCCTGCCCTCCTTGTCCACCCCCCCACTTTTCAGTGGGCAGACACCATCTAGACCCTCCATCACCTGTAGGTAATGAGGGCGCAAATTGCAGCATGGAACCTGCAACTCCATTTCTTGTTATATATATATATATATATATATATATATATATATATATATATATATATATAAAAAGAGAAAATGGAACAGCATAATATTATACTCATCCGCGGTGCAAGTCCTGTGTATTAGTGTCCAAACCAATTCAAATAAATCAAGGAAAACAGGCAGCACTCCAGTTCAGGTGAATAAAGGGTCTGTTTTTTATTCAGAGCCCATGTGGCACGACGTTTCGGTGCACTAGGCACCTTTCTCAAGGTACTTGAGAAAGGTGCCTAGTGCACCGAAACGTCGTGCCACATGGGCTCTGAATAAAAAACAGACCCTTTATTCACCTGAACTGGAGTGCTGCCTGTTTTCCTTGATTTATATATATATATATATATATATATATATATATATATATATATATATATATATGTGTGTATATATAATTTTTTTTTTTTCTCTTTCCCTTTCCCTATCACCATGTCCTTTACTTCAATATCTATTGTTCTATGTGCTTTTGCACTTTACCTTCACCGCCCCATCCCCCCTCCATCACCCCACATCCACATAAACCCTTCTCTCCTTCCTTCTACTTTATTGAACTCCCATACTCTCTTCACCATAGTGAATAATTTCGGACCACCATGCTCCAGGGTATTGCACAAAACAGAAACTCACTATCACAAAAACTGTTTGCCTTTCCTCTTTCTACTGCTGCTTCTGTCAGGGGACATCTCTCCAAATCCTGGTCCACCCTCCACCAACTTCTACCCCTCTCCCACCACACATAGAAACCCCACCAACCTTATAAACATTACCTGCACACCTCCATCGACCTCTTTTAATTGTGCTCTTTGGAATCCACGGTCTGTATGTAACAAACTTCCACTCATTCATAACTACTCTCTCACTAACTCCCTTAATCTGCTAGCCCTCACTGAAACCTGGATCCAGGATTCAGACACAGTGTCCCCGGCTGCTATTTCTTATGGCGGCTTGCATTTCTCTCATTCCCCAAGACCTGGGAACAGACTTGGTGGTGGAGTTGGCTTACTCATGTCCCCACAATGTACTTTCCAGGTCATCCCTCCGGCTCCATCACTCTCATTCCCCTCTTTTGAGGTCCACACAATTAGGCTCTTCCATCCCCTCCCCCTTAGAGTAGCGGTGGTATACTGCCCCCCAGGGTCACCCACCCAATTCCTCGACCATTTCTCCGCATGGCTGCCGCATTTCATGTCCTCAGAATTACCAACCATTATTGTGGGAGACTTCAACATCCCCACAAACAGCCCTATCTCCTCATCTGCATTTCAGCTCCTATCTCTAACCACATCTCTTGGCCTCTCTCAGCTCTCAACCTCCATGACACAAAAGGATGGTAACACCCTTGACCTGATCAGCCACTACCTGATTCTCCTTTTATGCCTTAAATGTGTTTAGGTTTTGTTGCCAACACCATGTAATTGCTTATGGGATTGCTATACAGGTCCTTCATGGTCTGACTCTGTTATATTGAATCGCACATATCACTTTAATTCTATTGTAAGTCACCACTTTGCTCTGTTATATGTAGCATTAATAAATTATTTTTGCAATAATTTGGCAATATAGGGTGCTTTTTCTATCATTTGGCATAAATTCTCGTATAAACTAAGTCTTGGTATAAACAATGTGTAAGAGAAGCCATTTTACTTATGAGTACTGTCCATTGGGAATTCAGTTATTAATATTGATTTTTCTGTTAACCACAGCATCCGGAATGACCAAAATGGACCATAGAGCCAGGGAGACAGCCTGGCTATCTAAAAGTAGATTCAGTATTTAAGGAGGGGACCAGTGGAAAGGTTAACACTGACAACAGGGCTACCTCAGGCCAGACCTCAAGAGTAAAACATCTGTTAAATCAAAAGATGCGTATTTGGTGGAATAAGGCCTTCTTGGAGCGATACCTTATCAGGGACCTCGTTCCAAGAGGCCTAAGAATACAAGTATTCCCCTCCTTCAAAGTAGATGATTTACAAGTGAAGAAGGAGTGGGAAGATCTTTCCACGACATGCTCAAGGGGTTACATGAGTCTCCTTATAAGACTTAATGAAACCTCTTTGACAACAATTGAAGAAGATATAAATACTATTCAAGAGCAAATGTCTAGAGAGTTATCCCCAGTGGCATTGGCTAAATTAAACGAGGATTTAGAGAGGAGCTACGAAAAGTGGGAAAAGGAAATTTTTACGACAAAAACTAAGAAATATAAGCGGGATTGCCTTGACTACAAAAACAACGTAGTATACAAGTGGCGCAGTGGAAAGAAAAAAACACAGAAACCACCGAAGAGTCCTCCTAAGAGCCCACCCAGAGATCCGAGCAGCCCACAAGGTAGTCCAGTATCCGTGTCATCTCTCTCCTCCTTGGAAGAGAACCAAGCAAAGTTTGGTGGATCGTTATTACCGTTCCAAAAAGAGGACCCCAAAAAAGAGAAGGGTAAAAGAAGTATCACGCCACCAGAACCGGTTGGGAAAAAGAGTAGAGGTGCGGACCTTCAGGTAATAAATCTTACGAATCATATACTCTCAGAGACTCAAATTGAGGTTCTGAGATTAGGCTTGTCATTTGTGCCTGATAATAATTTCAATTATTTTGTAGCCTTGAAGGATCTGCACCTCTTCACACAAAAATTAATTTTGAGAAAACTGCACTCCAAGGGGGATGGGGATCGACACAGTGACATATATACAGAAGAACAGACCATTGAACTGCTCGAGAGTCTGGAAGAGGACGAGGCTAGCTCTAAAGAAGGTACTCTTTCAAAATTTCCTACATCTCTCTATCCACGTTCGACCACATTCCCCGCCCTATCACTGTGTCCGGAGGTTGAGACATTCCATAGATTGGTATCTCAAGACCTAAAAAAACTAAATAGCCGAAGGGAGGGACCAGATAATTTATCTGGCCAACAACGTCAGGCTATAGAGGATCTTCGCAACCTGCGGACACGGTGATTAAACCTGCAGATAAGGGGGGAATGTGGTCTTATGGCTAACCACTATGTATGAACGGGAAGCCTTTCGACAGTTGAGGGATAAGGAGAGTTATATTGCTCTCCCATGTAGCCCCTTGAAGGAGTATATGTTAGAACTTCTGAAAATTGTAGAAGGAGCATTTCAAGCAGGGATAATCAACAAAAAAACGCATGATGGTCTACTTGCAGACGAACCAGTGATTCCAACCTTCTATTTGTTGCCCAAAGTCCACAAAGATCCTCTCTGCCCCCCGGGTCGTCCGATTGTGTCCGGGATAGGAGGGTTGTGTGACCCGGTGTGCAAATTTGTGGAACACTATCTGCACCCATTAGTGGAAACGCTTCCCTCCTATGTACGTGACACATCGGATGTCCTGAGGCAGGTAGATGGGATCTTTGTGGAACCAGGTACAATACTGGTGACGGCCAATGTTGAATCTTTGTATTCTTCCATTAACCATCAGGATGGACTGAGGGCGGCCAGATTCTACTTGGAGGGCAGTCGATGGGAGAGATCCTTATCTAATCTCATCCTGGACCTTTTGGAGTATATCCTTACCGATAACTTCTTCCTCTTTAAGGACGACTTCTTCCTCCAGCGGCGAGGTACCGCGATGGGAGCGGCGTGCGCGCCCTCTTACGCTAATCTCTTTTTGGGGTATTGGGAGAGAGAGATTTTCGGGGAGGGCGCCCACGCCGCAACCCATGCGCTCTGTTGGATGAGATATATAGATGATGTGTTGATGCTCTGGAAGGGGACTAGTCTTGAGTTGGAGGAATTATTTCCCTCCTTGAACTCAAATTCATACAATATTTATTTAACCTACAGACACCACACATCGTCTATTGATTTCTTGGATATAAATCTAAAGGTGCATCCGGATGGATCCTTGCAGACAGATATGTTTAGGAAGGAGACGTCCGTGAATGCACTATTACATGCCACCTCCGCCCACACCCCGTCCACTATATCGGCTATACCAGTGGGCCAATATTTGAGAATAAAAAGAGTCTGCTCCTCTGAAAATTATTTTCAAAAACAGGCTGTAGACCTGAGGGAGAGATTCTTGGCACGGGGTTATAGTGGACGTAGTGTAAAACATGGCTACAACAGAGCGCATGGGACCCCTCGGGATGCCTTGCTGCAGGGGTGGGGCGGTCCTGGGGAGGGAAGGGATGGGGAGGGAGTACAAAAAATTTGTTTTATTACAACTTACAATAACAAGTGGAACAGGATGAGAGGGATATTGAGGAAGCACTGGGGAATCTTGTAACTAGTGCCATCTTTGAAGGAATGTGTCACCAATAGTCTCCTAATGACAGCCAGAAGGAGTAGTAGCCTCAGAGACGAACTGGTTCACAGCCACTATGTGGCAAAAACGAAACCTGTTGTGACTGGCGGGAGAATCCGTCATGGATTTGTACCATGTGGTTCATGTATCTCCTGCCCAAA
The DNA here is from genome assembly GCA_033576535.1 of Allobates femoralis. Taxonomy (NCBI): domain Eukaryota; kingdom Metazoa; phylum Chordata; class Amphibia; order Anura; family Aromobatidae; genus Allobates; species Allobates femoralis. The sequence continues at coordinate 311,258,830 of JARQOC010000001.1, forward strand.
TATGGAAAGGACTAAAGTGTTCCGTGCAGCCAATAGTGATAAGGTTTATGATATTAGACACTATTTAACCTGCAGCACGAGAAATGTAATATATCATGCTACCTGCCCGTGCAACCTGATCTATATAGTCCTCACAACACGTGAGTTTAAGATCAGGACGCGCGAGCATGTGCGTGATATTATTGGAGCTAGAAAACTTGAACTGGAGGATCCTAAATTAAAAACGTTTCCCCGCCATTTCAAGTTTAAACATGACTGTGACCCTTCGGGTCTGAGGTTCAAGGCCATTGATGTATGTCATCTGGGGGCTAGAGGTGGCAACTATATGAAAGCCCTACTAAAGAAGGAGTGTCAGTGGATAGTTCGCCTGGGGACAATGACCCCAGATGGGCTAAACGAAAAGCTGAGTTTTACTCCCTTCCTATAATGAGCATGTCATGATCCAAATGCGACTCTGTTTGATTTAACGTACAGATAGATGTTATTGAGCTCTAGGCCTGTTGTTTTTAGCACTTATGGAACCCATAATTTATGGGTTTCACTGATTTTATCATGGTTTTAACTTTTCTTTCTCTTTATCCGCATTTTTTTGTTTCTAGTCACCCTGGAATTCCCTTACTCATTGCTGCCCAGCTATCTATATATAAAAACGTAAGAACTGGATGGAATCGACCCCAAACTTTATCCCCATGTGTCGGTGGATGGTGGAGATATCAAAAGAGCGGGGACACATCAGTAGCCTATATCAGATGATGTATTAATTACTATGAATTGTTGCACCTTTGTAGGCTAGACAATATTTCTTTTCATAGTATATTGATGAACTACAGACGATCTGTTATATACATGGTCATGAAACTTGTGCAAAATAATTGATCTGGCAGTGTACTGTCATATTGTCATTGATAATGGATGGGAATAATAATGCTCAGGTAGTGCCCCCTATACTCTAATCTATCCCTCTCCTATATTGTGGGGGCGTGATGGGATTTCTATTTGGGGAAATAGTTATGGGCAGTGAATAATAGGGGTGTTTTGGGCTTTGCCCTCACCCAAAATGGCGGCCGCGGTCCGCGCATGGGCTCTAGCCCATTCCCAGGGCGGCGATGAAGGTTTCTGACAGTGGGCAGAAGTCGCGTCATATGACGCACTTCCGGCTCACGGAATACCGGAAGTAGCCGCAGCGGGATGGCGCAGGAGCGCATGCGCGGCGTTGGAGCGGCGCCAGCCAGAATAATGATTGTATGGGTATATAAGGGGTGACAGGAACCAATGAGCATGCCCCCTGAAGAAGCTAAACAGTAGGGAAATGCGTCGGGGCGTCCCTGGAGCTGCAGCGATCCAGCATAGAGTGATGGGTAGGTGTACTCTCCTGGCACATTGGGTATAGGGAGGGAATGGGAGATGGGTTGCATTTTTTGATAGTGATATGGGATTTTCCTCTTAACCATATGCAGCCACTACCTGATTCTCCTTTTATGCCTTATGTGTGTTTAGGTTTTGTTGCCAACATCATGTAATTGCTTATGGGATTGCTATACAGGTCCTTCATGGTCTGACTGTGTTATATTGAATCGCACATATCACTTTAATTCTATTGTAAGTCACCACTTTGCTCTGTTATATGTAGCATTAATAAATTATTTTTGCAATAATTTGGCAATATAGGGTGCTTTTTCTATCATTTGGCATAAATTCTCGTATAAACTAAGTCTTCGTATAAACTCCTCCTTAGATAATTCAGAACTTCCCCTCTCTGACCACAACATTCTCTCCTTCACACTCACTAACCCTCGCCCACCCCAGCACATTCCTATATATCACAGATTCAGAAATCTACAGGCCATAAATCCTCACACATTCACAGACTCTCTACACTTATCACTGTCCCCAATCTCCTCATTTTCCTGTCCCGATCTGGCAGTCAATCACTTAAATGACTCTCTCAGAAGGACCCTTGACCAAATGGCACCCCTCACCCTCAAAACCTCCAAACACAGAGTAAAACAACCCTGGCTCACATCACAAACTCGATTCCTCCAGCGATGCTCTAGGAGTGCTGAATGTCTATGGAGGAAAAACAGCACTCCAGAAAACTTCATTCACTACAAATTTATGCTGAGAACTTACAATTCTGCCCTTCACCTTACCAAACAAACCTACTTCACCTCTTTGATCTCCTCACTATCCAACAAACCAAAAAAACTCTTTCACACCTTTCACTCTATCCTCAGTCCAAAAGCGCAGGCCCTCATCACTGACCTCTGTGCTGATGACCTGGCTTCCCACTTCACAGAGAAAATAGAAAACATCCGTCAGGAAATCAACTCCCAACCTCAAATTGCTGTCACCCCTACCTCTCCCCACATGTCCTGCGACTCACTCTCTACTTTTGACCCGGTCACAGAAGAAGAAGTCTCCAGTCTCCTCTCTTCCTCTCGTCCCCCCACATGCACTGCTGACCCCATCCCTTCACTCCTACTCCAGTCTCTCTCTCCGGTGGTCACCACTCACTTAACCAAAATCTTCAATCTCTCCCTCTCTTCTGGCGTCTTCCCCTCCTCCTTCAAACACTCTATCATCACTCCTTTATTAAAGAAATCTTCTCTCGACCCTTCCTGCACAAACAACTACAGACCAGTTTCCAATCTCCCCTTCATCTCTAAACTCCTGGAGCGCCTAGTCTACTCCCACCTCACTCATTACCTCTCCACTCACTCTCTTCTAGACCCATTACAGTCTGTTTTCCGCCCCCTACATTCTACAGAAACTGCTCTCTCCAAAGTGACCAATGACCTTCTGACGGCAAAACGTAATGGTCACCACTCTCTACTTATCCTTCTTGATCTCTCTGCAGCCTTTGACACTGTTGACCACCATCTCCTACTCTCCATGCTGCACTCCATCGGCATCAAGGACACGGCTCTCTCCTGGTTCTCTTCCTATCTTTCTGACCGCTCTTTCAGTGTATCATTTGCTGGCTCCACTTCCTCCCCTCTTCCTCTCACAATTGGAGTCCCTCAGGGTTCAGTCCTTGGACCTCTTCTCTTCTCACTCTACACAGCCCCGATTGGACAGACCATCAGCAGATTTGATTTCCAGTACCATCTTTATGCTGATAACACACAACTGAACACTTCTTCCCCTGACCTTACTCCCGCTCTAATAAAGAACACCAATGACTGTCTAGCCGCAGTTTCCAATGTGATGTCCGCTCTCTACCTAAAACTTAATCTTTCCAAAACTGAACTACTTCTGGTCCCGCTCTCCACTAACCTCCCTAAATCGGACATCTCTCTCTGTGTGCGGCACCACAATAGTGCCTAGTCAGCAGGCTCGCTGTCTGGGTGTTATGTTTGACTCTGATCTTTCCTTCACCCCATATATACAATCTCTCGCTCGCTCTTGCCGCTTGCACCTGAAGAACATGTTCAGAATTCGCCCCTTTCTCACCTTGGAAACCACAAAAACACTCACTGTGGCCCTGATTCACTCCCGCCTTGACTATTGTAATTCTCTCTTAGTTGGCTTCCCCCGCACCAGACTGTCCCCTCTCCAGTCCATCCTTAATGCAGCAGCCAGGATTACCTATCTAGCTAATCGTTACTCAGACGCTTCTGCTCTATGCCAGTCATTACTCTGGCTGCCTATTCACTATAGCAGAGGTTCCCAACTCCAGTCCTCAAGGCACACCAACAGTGCAGGTTTTCAGGGTTTCCTTAGTATTGCACAGGTGATAATTGAATCACCTGCACTGGGGATGATTCCAATTTCTAAGGAAATCCTTAAAACCTGCACTGTTGGTGTGCCTTGAGGACTGGAGTTGTGAACCTCTGCACTATAGGATCCATTTCAAACTGCTTGTTCTCACCCACAAAGCTCTTCACAGTGCAGCACCCCCATACATCTCCTTCCTCATCTCTGTCTATCACCCCACCCGTTCTCTTCGCTCTGGTAGTGACTTTAGACTCACTTCTGCATTAATCCGAACCTCCCACTCCCGGCTCCAAGACTTCTCCCGAGCCGCACCAATTCTTTGGAATGCTCTACCCCAAGAAATTAGGTGTATCCACAACTTGGATAGTTTTAGGCGATCCCTAAAAACACATCTTTTTAGGGCGGCCTATCATGATCCCTAGTCAGTCATAGCCTATCCGCTCCGTCTCAAGTGGATCTCATATAACGGGTTGTGGCCACTTATGCTGCTCCTATCTGTTCCTCATCTCCTCAAGTTGACTATACTTTCATTGTTAGATTGTAAGCTATGAGCAGGGTTGCCATTTTTTGCTCTAATTATTGTATTATGTTATGCTTTGTATTGTACTGTTTTTGGCATTGTATTGTATTTTCTAATTGTTTCTTATAATTGTTTAAATGTGAACTTTGTATTGTGAAGCGCTGCTGAATATGTTGGCGCTATATAAATAAAAATTACACAGGTCAACAAAAAAAATGTTTTTTTCTGGTGCCCAAAATATTTTAATGAATTTGGGGTATTTTTGGGTGCTGATTCTGAATATGCTATCAGTTTTGCCAGATTGGCTCAAGTTTTTGAGATTTTTGGTATCTTATTTATAGCACTTGTTCGTAAATGCGACGCATCATCTCATTAATTTCTTTGGATTAGTACTTGAACTGAGCAGTTCTCAATATAGTTTTGTGTTAATTAGTGTTCTAAAAGTTTGTTCATAGCTTGGTTTTTGGCACTAACTTTATGTTGTTGTCTGTTGTCCAGTGAAAAGCATGAACTCATCAAGAAGAAGTTGTCTTAACGATCCAGACTCATTCTGTTACATTTGTGGTGAATATACACTGACAAAACATAGAAGAAACATAACAGACTTCATTAAAAAAGTAGCAAAAAACGTCTTTTTTGTTACACATTTTACGAAAAATCTCAAAAACTTGAGCCAATCTGGCAAAACTGATGACATATTCAGAATCAGCACCCCAAAGTTACCCTAAATTCAATGAAATATCTTTGGCACCAAAATTGCTGTTGACCAGTGTTATTATTATGTATGTATGTATATCCGGGATTGGCATCTACACAGTCGCAACTACAGCCACAAAATTTTGCACAGTCACACGTCTGGACCCCGGGAGCGTCATAGGCTATGTTGTGAGGCGAAATTTTAACCCTGCGCGTTCCAGTTCACCGAACAATTTTGGCCTTATCTACATAATGGGGAAAAAGTAAAAGGAAAAGTGTGGGAGAAAAATCGACAGCTGCCAGCTACAGCCACACAATTTTGCACAGTCACACGTCTGGACCCGAGAGCGTCATAGGCTATGTTCTGAGGTGAAATTTTAATCCCACGTGTTCCAATTCACCAAACAATTTTGGCCCTATCTACATAATGGGGAAAAAGTGACAGTTACCAGTTGACAGTTGTGCATGAGAGGGGCTTAATGACATCACCAAAGACTAACAGCATATACCAGCATATAGTCACTAAGGTGGGGCCCTGATGTTGAATATTCACCACGCACAGGGACATGTATACACACCACACACACACAAAGAGTAACAGCAAGTGTATAGTTGCTAAGATGCAGCCCCAACATTGGATACTCACCACGCACCCGGACACACACACACACCACAAAGAGACACACACACAACACAGAGACACACACACACCACACAGACACCCCCCTCAGGAAACACACATGCACCCTATAGGGACACATGCACTCACCCCAAAGGAACACACACCACAAAAAGACACACACAACACAGAGACACACACACACCACAGACACCCCCCCACAGGGACACACACACCCCCTATAGGGACACATGCACTCACCCCACAGGGAAACAAACACACATCACAAAGACACACAACACAGAGACGCACACACACCACACAGACACCTCTCTACAGGGACATACACACATACACACCCTATAGGGACACATGCTCTCACCCCACAGGGACACACACACCACAAAGAGACACACACAAATCACAGAGACACACACCACACAGACTTCCCCCCCACAGGGACACACACACATACACACCCTATAGGGACACATGCACTCACCCCATAGTGACACACACACACCCCAGGGACACACACAACACAGAGACACACACACATACACACCCTATAGGGACACATGCACTCACCCCACAGGGACACACACACACATCCCAGGGACACACACCACACAGACAGACACAGATATGCACAAATCGCCTCACACAACTCACCTCATATGTGTGCGATCTTTAATTTCCAAAAATAAACATCTGATTAAAAACAGCCAATGTGTAACACATCTGCTATATAGGGAATTAAGGCAGATGTCAGTCACATGAGCTGTCTATTATGTGTATGTGTGAGGTAATATATACTGCCCGGCCGGGGGGAGGGTTTACTGTTGGCTGGAGATTTATCAGGCTGCCTATAGCAACCAATCACAGCTCAGCTTCTATTTTACTACAGGTCATTAATATGACATATTCAAATTCTATTTTGTTATATCTAACATCACTTATTTATTAACCCGGGCGTAGCCGGGTAGCACAGCTAGTCTAATATATAAAGCTGAATGTGTGTATGTATGTATATCCGGGATTGGCATCTACACTGTCGCAATTACAGCCACAAAATTTTGCACAGTCACAAGTCTGGACCCCGAGAGTGTCATAGGCTACGTTGTGAGGCGAAATTTTAATCCTGCGCGTTCCAGTTCACAAAACAATTTTGCCCCTTTCTACATAATGGGGAAAAAGTGAAAGGAAAAGTGTGGGAGAAAAATCAACAGCTGCCAGCTACAGCCACAAAATTTTGCACAGTCACACGTCTGGACCCCGACAGCATCATAGGCTATGTTGTGAGGCGAAATTTTAAGCCCACGTGTTCCAATTCACCAAACAATTTTGCCCCTATCTGCATAATGGGGAAAAAGTGACAGTTACCAGTTGATAGTTGTGCATGAGAGAGGCTTAATGACAGCGCCAAAGACTAACAGCGTATAGTCACTAAGGTGGGGCCCCAACTTGGGATATTCACCACGCACAAGGACATGTATACACACCACACGCACACAAAGAGTAACAGCAAGTGTATAGTCGCTAAGGTGCAGCCCCAACTTTGGATACTCACCACGCACCCGAACACACACACACATACAAAGAGACACACACAACACAGAGACACACACACCCCATGGACACACACACACACCCTTTAGCAACACATGCACTCACCCCACAGGGACACACACACACCACAAAGAGACACACACAACACAGAGACACACACACACCACACATACCCCTTCACAGGGACACACACACATACACACCCTATAGGGACACATGCACTCACCCCACAGGGACACACACACACCACAAAGAGACACACACAACACAGAGACACACACACACCACACAGACCCACCCCACAGGGACACACACATACACACCCTATAGGGACACATGCACTCACCCCACAGGGACACACACACCACAAAGAGACACACACAACACAGAGACACACACACCACACAGACCCCCCTCCACAGGGACACACACATACACACCCTATAGAGACACATGCACTCACCCCACAGGGACACACAAACACCCCAGGGACACACACACCACACAGACACAGATGTGCAAAAATCGCCTCACACAACTTGCCTCATATATGTGCTATCTTTAATTTACAAAAATAAACATCTGAGTAAAAACAGCCAATGTGCAACACATGTGCCATATAGGGAGTTAAGGCAGATGTCAGTCACATGAGCTGTCTATTATGTGTATGTGTGAGGTAACATATACTGCCCGGCCAGGTGGAGGGTTTACTGTTGGCTGGAGATTTATTAGGCTGCCTATAGCAATCAATCACAGCTCAGCTACTATTTTCCTACAGGTCATTAATCTGACATATTCAAATTGTATTTTGTTATAGCTAACATCAGTTATTTATTAACCCGGGCATAGCCGGGTAGTACAGCTAGTAACACTATATTTTGTATTTCATTTGTACTGTTAAAAAATCAAACTGTGTTGAAATCTATGGAGAATAGTTTAATGTACAATATACATTCACTCATTTTTGTGCCTGCCTTAAAAGAACAGTCCGAATCCGTTATTAACTCATTTTTTGGCTTGTGAATGTAAAGTAAGTTACCGTGGAATGACCCCCTACAGCTGTCAGGGGCCCAGCCGTGATTGACAGGAAAAGGGGGGCCTGTGCAAGACATGAGGGGCGGGCCCCGATCTCCTCCGGGCCCTGCCCCCTCACATCTTGCACGTGCCCCCCCTTTCCTATCAAATCAATTACCAGCAGGCCCCGCCCCCTGACCACTTGAACAGGCCCTGTCCATTACCGCTGCTGCGGCCCACAAATTGGAAGTCGCGGCCCGGAGCTCCGCCAGTGATTCCGGGCAGCTGAATGGAGGAGCCTCACGTCGCCGTTCCTGGTTCCTCAATAGTGAATGAGACAAAGCGGCCAGTGAGTGCAGTGAGTCCTGCAGGTTCAGGCTCCAGCCCCGATGAGTGCTGCCGTTCGCGGGTGACACTGTCAGCTCGGGCTGGAGCTGCTCCCTTTACTGCCTTGCTGTGCTGCAGAGAGGTGTGGGAGGGCGGGGACAGAGCACTACAGGCTACAGGTATATACTTGGTCTACAAGTACAGCTGTCTCTAATCTGGTGGTCTAATTCTCCTCTCAGTAATATACATGGTTCCCAAGTACAGCTTGTCCTACTCTAGTGGTCTAATGCACCTCTCAGATATATACTTTGTCCACAAGTACAGATAGTCTTAATCTAGTAGTTTAATTCTCTCCATTGTGCTTTTGTCCGCAGCCATCCCTATTGTGCATTTGTCCCGCAGCCATCTCCATTGTGTATGTGGCCAGGCTAGCAGCAGTGTCAATTGTGTTGTGTACAGCCAGCAGTCGTCTCCATTTGTGCAATTGTCCCGCAGCCATCTTCATTGTGCTTGTCCCGCAGGCATCTCCATTGTGCTTTTGTCCCGCAGCCATCTTCATTGTGCACTTGTCCCGAAGCCATCTCCATTGTGAATGTGGCCAGGCCAGCAGCAGTGTCTATTGTGTTGTGTACAGCCAGCAGCCATCTCCATTGTGCATTTGCCCCGCAACCATCTCCATTGTGTATACGGGCAGCCGCAGTCTCTATTGTGTACAGCCAGCAGCAGTCTCTATTGTGTATTTTCTACTGTGTGTATAGCCAGCAGCCAACTCCATTGTCTATACGGCCCGCACCCTTCTCTATTGTCTATACGGCCCGCAGCCATCTCTATTGTGTATACAGCTAGCAGCTGTCTCTACTGTGTATTCTCTATTGTTTATACAGCTATTGTGTATTTAGCCCACGGTAGTCTCAAGTGGGTGTGTGTGCAATATATAATGGAGAGAGAGTGTACAAAAAGGAAAAACAGCAAAAAAATATAGAAAAAAGTGGACTTTATTGCCCAATGGCATGGCCACACATCGGGCAATATAGTTCACTTTTTTTTGTGCTGTTTTTCCTTTTTTACTCTATTGTATTGCTGTTCCAATTTTTCACTATAAATATTTGCTTGGGTGGAGGCAGAGCATGGGTGGAGGCAAAGGCGGGTGGACCCTGGGCGAAGTCTCAGGGGGGCCCCAAAATGCTGGCAGTAAGGCCCCCCGAAATTTCTAGTGGTAGCCCTGTCCAGACTAGTAAATCTGCTTTCAATGAGCGAGTGATCCTGATTCTATAGCCTAGCTGGGAGACGCCCTTCGTCGCAATTGACAATCGGCAACAGAAGGCTCTGCCGACTGGCATGACGCGGCTGGCGAATGTCAGAAGACCCAGCAAAGACTACATTTATTGGAGGGTGACCTTTTTTACCTCACATAAACCCTCCAACTTAAGCAGTGTTCTCTGGATTTTTCTGCTGTTAGACAAAAAACCATTGCGTTAGTGTCTATTTCAAAGCCAAGGAAAGGTAATATGTTGCACAGTCCAACTGTTTGTTCGGGTAATAGCGGTACGCCAAAATGCCGAGCTACAAATTTAATTTAAATTTAAATTACTGCCTGTTTCATAATGGACTACCCAGACCAGGAAAGTAATTAATAGCTCAAAATAGTGACACGAAATGGAACATCCCATTGGCAGGCACATATCAAAATACTAGTGTTGGTCCACCTTGAAACCTAAGATGTGGGAGCAGTCCGGATGTATGGGTAATAGTCGGAATGACGACTCTATGCCGGTTTTTGCTAGCAGAGCGCCGGGTCCAGCAGTGCGGACTAATTCTACCGTGCTATTTTTGATCTATCTACCGTGCTATCTTCTGTGCTATTTTTGATCTATTTCTATAGTATGAGCTTTCATTCGTCCTCTTTTCTTTATCTACCGTCAGTTGGTCGGCTGACAATAACGACCATATATCAATATAGCCATTGCTCCATATTTTGTGGCTTGTCTTCTGATCTATGTGTGCCCCTTGTGGGCTGATTCCACAGAAAAAAAACGTCTTTGTGTAAGCTCGCTAACTGAGGTGTCGCCTTGCTGTCGGTTTGCATCACATGGTCAAGTCATTTGTTGAACTAGCGCCTTAATAGCTGAAGCTAGCTCGTTCCCACTTGCGCTAAGTATCTCATTATGTATGGCATCAATCTAATTGTTTCCCAAACACTCACTGATGTGTGATGCAGTGATGGGAGGACACCCAGTGATGGGGGACTCCGGCTCCCGCTAGGGCTATGGCCGGGGCAGTGACACGGAGTGATGGGGGGGCACCAGCTACCATGATGACAGGAGGAACGACACACAGTGATGGAGGGACTCTGGCTCCCATGATGGCTGAAAGAGCGACTCCCAGTGATGGGGGACTCTGGCTTCCGCAATGGCAGGAGGAGCGACACTCAGTGATGGGAGGGCTCCAGCTCCTGCTTGGCACGACTGCTGGTGCTGGGCTTGTCTATTGGAGCTTTTGGATGTGTCTGACCACTCAGATGTGGATGGGGAAAGCCATCTAGAGGACCGAGATCTATGGCGGCTTCTATGGGAGCTTTGTCTCCGGCAGTGATGAGAGGATCACCTGTTAGAGGGACAGTGGTAATGGCAATGGGAATCATCCGAGGAGAATGACCTGTGACGCCTACACCTGTGTCCACAGTGGCTATGGGGAGTGTTGGAAGCGACGTCTATGTTTGTTATAAGGGGTTCGCTGAGTGGGTTATGGGTCGTATTAGGTGAGCTAGCTGGGATAATAGTGTGATTTGATGTTTGAGCATTGATGGGATGCATGTACGGGATGACTGAGGGAAGTGTATGATCTTTATTAGGGGCTGTTTGAGAGGTGTGTGCCTTAATGGTGATTGGTGCAGTTATACTGTGTATACTGCTGCTTGCTTGTTGCAGCTGGAGAGTGCTGTCATTGGTTGGATTCGACCAGTCAGCTCGCTCTGCAGCTGTATATAGGAGCAATGGTTCTGTTTGCCTGCTTTCCTGAACAGGCATCATATCGGAGCCTGCAGGAGGGACGGAGCTAGCCAGGCCTGTGACATCACAGAAGTGATGCAGAGGAGTGGGAGGAACCTGAAAGTTATGCGGTAATGGGGCGGAGCCAGGACATGATGCTGCAGACAAGGGCGGAGACTTGCTTTCAGGCCCGGCCCTTCTTCTGAGAGCTGCGTGGGGGCGGGCCCTTGTGGGGGACAGTGATATGGCCCCTAGCCTGGCACCGATGGAGTGCCTCACTGGTCACCCGCAGCCGCTCTGTAGGGTGAGTGCACCATGCGCATCTCCTGCCTGCCTGCACCGTAGAAAGGTAAAGGTACTGACTGAGGATAGGGGATCTGTGAGATGGGGGGAGATGGCTGGAGGGGCATTAGAGATGGGATCCCAGGGGAGGAAGTACTGGAGCCTGGGACTGCAGGGGAGAGTAGAAGGGACTGGACCGCCTGGTGGAGGGAGAGATCTGGAGGGGCAGGAGTGGATGGAGCCCCAGGGGTGGACAGTGTCCCCTGAGGCACATCCGCAGGTATGGGCAGGGGGACAGGGGAGGGCACAGGAGGGGGAGGCCAGAAATAAGGGCTTGTAACCAGTGCTCACCTTCCTGTGATGAGGCCAGACATAAGGGCTTGTAACTAGTGCTCACCTTCCTGTGCTGCTCTCTGCCGCAGGGCGTCAATCAGTGGGTCAGACATAGCTGCTTGGGTTTCCTCTTCAAAGCTTCTAGGGATAGCCGGGGGCACAAAGAGAAAGTAACAAAGCCCGGCACCTGATTTTATCCCCTGTAGATGTGGCTGGACACCCCTTCCCCTATAATCCCATTGGTCCATTGGGCATCCCAATTAGTGATTCACCTGTGGAATGGTGTGAAGGGGGAATTGAGCACTGACCATTACTTTTTTCTAGCTTTAGTCAGATGCCCCCCCCCCCAGTCAGATGCACGTTCCTTAGTAAGTACCGTGCCTGCCAAGAGGATTCCAAAAACACAAAAATTCCACTACCACTCTGGCTAGTAGAAACATAACCACTATAGCTGACAATGCCACTGTTACTACTGTCATCAAAACAGCTAGACAGTAGGGGGAGCTAGACTCACTGACTTTAGGTGAGGTCCCCTATAAATACTGCTTCTGGGGGAGGAGTTAGTGAGAGGGTGCAGACGCTAGGAGAGCTGCGAAGACGTCCTGTTGGTCAGTGCCACGGTTAAGCCCGAGCCAGTGACCCGGAGTGGCCCTTCTGATGTCCCGCAAGCCTGAGTGGGGACAGAAGGCAATGAGCGGAGCCAAAAGGGAGTGAGGAACTAGTGGAAGTTCGCCCAAAGACGTACCAGACATCGGGGATCCGCACCTGTAGGATTACTCCAAGACTACAGAAAACCCCGTCACACCGTGGAGACTTCAGTCACCTGGTTCCTCTGTGAGTCCAGAGAGAGGGAGCCAGACACCGCAGTGAGGAATCACAAGACAGTGATCAGAGACGGTAACCCGTGGACCGCACAGGAGGAGAGAGCAAGGACAGGAAGAGCGAGGAGGCCAGTCTGGCTGCATGCAGACTGGGCTTCAGCTACCACAGAGGAACAGAGGAGGCCTTATAGCCACTTGCTCTGGGGACCCACTGTGCACTTGGTCACCTGTCAGTGCCCTGGACATCTTTACCTGCTATAACACCAGTAAAAGGTAAAAGAGACTTTAACAGTGTGTGTGTCTTTCCTCTCCGCTTCCGGTGTCCCCTATAGACTGCTCCATCACTCCCCATCCCAACCTACAGCCTCACTCCATGCTGCCCCTTCACACTTCGCTGCCCCGGAGGAACAGCCCTACCTGTAGGGGGCTTTGCCAACTCAGCCGCACTACCACCTACCTCCGGCGGACTGTGGCGGCGCTGGTGACTCATCACCAGGTACTACAAGTGGCCTCACATGACAAACTCTCATCCCCTGTAAATACACCCTTTTTGAAGTGTCACCCAGGCTACGGGATCAGGCGCTGCCACCCGTGACATCCCTAGAGCAACCACCGAGCCTGGTACCTGAGTACCCCAGTGCCTGGGGCTCGACACTATCTCATCCAAATAAAAACACTAACAGTTCATCTCATTCAATACATCAACTGGCAGAAGTTTTTGTTGTTGTGAAACATTTTCCTTAGCACCAGGTGTGCCATGGTTTAGGGGACAAGGTGTCAGAAAAGACAAAGATGTCACTGATATAATTAAAAGTCTGCAATCAAAAATATTAACTGATATGGCACAGGAGAAGTACTGTGCAGAACCCTGATTTAAACTAACAGGGTCACTATCAAGGTACTGTCACAAGGGGCGATGTTGCAAGCAACACCGCTGAAAAGTCCCGGGTTCAGCAATGTTGAAGTGACATCGCATGTGCGTTGTGCCGTGTAATAGCACAATGCAACTGCGATAAATCGCTGGATCGCAGTTGACAGGTTTACCAACATGTTGGAAAACCTGGCGATGTTGCTCCAGCGATCTGCTAACATCGCCCTGTGTGACACGGCAAGAACAATGTTGTAAGCGATGTCGCACAACCCAGCGAGCAATAGCTGTTGCAACATTGTGGCTGTGTTGCTTACATCTCTCCATGTGACACCTAAGTAAGCGATGTCGGAAGCGAGCGCGCACCCGCGGAATCGCTGTCGACATCGCTTCAACGTTGCAACATGTGATGATACCTTTAGAGTTAACATCATCCTGCGGAGATGAGGGATGTGCATTATAATCTGTAAGATTCTACATTTCCTATACACTAATACATTTGTGGAGAGCAAAGCAGGATAATTGTGAGTTGCATTTAGTAATACCACAGTACCTTGTGACATGCACTCTTTGTGAGGCAGTCACTGATTTTTATTGGCAAAGGTTTTTTCAGCACTATTGGTGGCCTGCTTCTGCATGAAGAATGAAAATATGTAATTACAATACAGCATCAGGACTCTAGCAACTCTCTTCCCCTATCAATAGAATCTCTGTATTCTCTTCACACACTGTACACTAATCTTCATTGATGCTACAACACACAATCTATATAATTTGTTCAATGCTTCACATGTTTTTCTCCGTTGCTTTCTTGGAAGCCTTTTCATTACAAAATACACTGTACACTGATTGGGTGCAGGAAATAATTAATCACCTACATTATAAGAATTCAGAGAAGCTGGAAAATGTATTCATAAGCAAGGACTAGTTTACATTAGTGGGCAGATAGGTAACATGACAACAGTTGAATAACATTTCAGTGCTTTTATTATGTTCACAAGAGAATAAATGCCAGCATTTGTTGTAATTCAAAGAAAATATTTAATTTTCAAGGGGTAAAAATGCCACAATCCACAATCATGCAGTCCACTTTCGGCCTTTCATTGTATGTTGGGATGTCCTCCATTTTCTGTAGCACCTCACTCCCTTCAATCAGTTGGCTAAAATGTAGAAAACCATTCCATTAGTTCCCATTGTTATAAGACAGAAAACATAGTATACAGTTTGGCCAATTTAAAAAACACATTTGGGTGGGTATCTGAACTTTGTCTCTCTACTATGGATTTTCCAGTTTAAAATTGAAATTCAGTAAAAAAGTTGTTTCATTTGTTATGTAACTAAGTTTTCATGAAAAATAGGTGAAAAGGTTTTAAGAACATGCCCTTTGCTTTACAATCTATATGCAATACACATATTTAAATGTGTTTTCCCATTAACAAAGTTAATTTTAAAGTTGATTTTAATCAATAGATTTTGGAATAATAATAATTTCCACAATAGGATGCGTTTATAAAAAATGTTCCTGTGCTGAGATAATCTTATATATGTGTCCCTGCTATGTACTGTGTAATGGATGTGTCTGACCATACAGGGATATGGTCTAATCATACCACATCTCCTCCTGTGCTGAGATAATCTTATATATGTGTCCCTGCTATGTACTGTGTAATGGATGTGTCTGACCATACATGAACATGGTCTGATCATACCACATCTCCTCCTGTGCTGAGATAATCTTACATATGTGTCCCCTCTATGTACTGTGTAATGGATATGCCTGACTGTACAGGGACAGGGTCCGATCACACCACATATCCTGTGCTGAGATAATCTTATATATGTGTCCTGTTATGTACTGTGTAATGAATGTGTCTGACCATACAGGGACATAGTCTGATCATACCATGTAAGGAAAAAACGATGTTTCTTACAGGTAGCCATCTTGTTCAGATCTACCATAACTCCTTCCTCGGAGAGACCCCCACCTTTTCGCCATGGGCAGTATGTTAATTAGCATGAGTATGCCAATTCCCTGGCCAACAGGCCACACAATGGAGGCTTCCTGATGAATGCAGTGAGATGACACTTTTGTACCCAGTCATCACTGGGAAAGGGAATATGTTAAATAACCTGAGGAAATTGTCATTTAGCAAGGTGTATAGAGCTTCCTAGGGAATAAGAGCTAGGTGACTGCTGAAGGAGGCAAAGGAGGAGAAGTGTAAAAAAACAATTTCCCCAGCCTGCAAATTCAATGGAAGAGTTAATTACTTCCCAGACTTAGAGACTCTAAGAGTATATTTTAATATCTTATGAACCACCGCTCATATAAAAATCTCAAGCAAAAATATTGTATCCAGAGATTCAGACAATCCTGGCACATATGTTTATATACGTGTGAGACCATCGTAAGTACCCTAAACTTGATAGTGGCCAGTAGGATACCAGCAGAGGGGTCATAAGTCATATTAAGGCGAAGCTAAAATCATAACTGAAAATATGAGAGCATCGTCTTCCGCCTATGACATTCCTAGACAAAGTTATGGCAAATAATAACTTTTGTATAACTCATATCTCACCGCAGGTAGTTAGGAGTTATGAGACAGCCCAGAGGCAGGAGATGGGTGGGAGATGGATGTGAGATGGGAAAGCCTCTTACTGTATAAAAATAGCCTATCTCTTCCCATCTTGGTTTTCCTCTGAAGGGCATAATTTCATCAAAGCCAGAGTGTACCCAGGAACCTGGTTGGCCCAAGCTGCCCTTATGGTGCCCTAGCATTAAGGTAACTGATCGCATGTGTCTGTAATTCTGTGTGTATCTCATTTATCTTTCATTTGCATAACTGACTGTAATATTTGTAATATCTTAATAATACCTGTAAATATATCTAGTGTACCAATAGGGTGATTAAATACATAAATTTAATCTTGAGTTGCTTTTTTATCTTGATCACGATCCCCACGTCCGTGTGCTCATTTAACGCTACCTGGGTTGGTTTCTGACCCGATAAAAGCCTGTTCACGGACCGGACTTACCGTATATACTCGTGTATAAGCCGACCCGTGTATAAGCCGACCCCCCTACTTTTGCCCCAAAAACTGGGAAAACTTATTGACTCACGTATAAGCCGAGGGTGGACCCCAGCACAAGTATACAACCCCCAGCAGTGAGGTATACAGCCCCCAGCAGTGTGGTATACAGGCCCTCCCAGTGGTATACAGGCCCCAGTAGTATGGTATACAGCCACCAGGACAGGTATACAGCCTCCAGCAGTAAGGTATACAGGTCCCCCCAGTGGTATATAGCCCCCAGCAGTATTATATACAGCCCCCAGCAGTCAGGTATACAGGCCCCCTTAGTGGTATACAGGCCCCAGCAGTATGGTATACAGCAGGCCCCCAGTGGTATACAGCAGCCCCCAGTAGTATACAGCAGGCCCCCAGTAGTATACAGCAGGCCCCCAGTAGTATACAGCAGGCCCCCAGTAGTATACAGCAGCCCCCAGTAGTATAGGGATGACGTCATTGCGCCGGGTCACGTGAGACACGAACACAGCGAGCGAGCAAGGACTGGAGGACCCGCGGTGATGAAGACGCTGGAGGGTAAGATAATGCAGCGGGGGGGCTCTGCACAGTGTGGGGGGCTCTGCACAGTGTGGGGGGGGTGTGCCACAAGGAGGGGGGCTGCCTGTATACTACAACTGGGGGCTGAATGCAGGGCTCCCCCTGCCGCTGTGATGGGTGGGGGGAGCCGTGCATATCTAATGAGCGGCACCACGTGACGGGCCGCTCAGTCAGCAGCCTCCTCCCGCCTCCTCCAGCCTCCCCAGCACCCGGACACAGCCCCCACACACCACATACCGTATTAACCCGTGTATAAGCCGAGGGGGGGACTTTTCAGCCCAATTTTTGGGCTGAAAAACTCGGCTTATACACGAGTATATACAGTATATTAAACGAGGCACTGGTGGCAGCAATTAGTGCTTGTGTTACTCAGGACCTATGTCAGTGATGGGCTGGAAGTTATTATATGAGTAATTAATAAACAATCTGGTTACTTGAAGCATTATTTCCACCATTCTTTTTGAGTGCCGAAGTATAGTTATAGACTATTAGTATATTTTTACTTCTGAGCACCACCTAGCAGTGAGACCTGCCTCTCTCCTTCTTTGATTGTTAATATTTTTTGGTTGTAGCTCCCACTAAGACTAATATGACCCTATGTCGTTCTGCATATTTTCTTATGATGATGAACAATCTAAAGCAATTGTAGCAAAGGTCACTACATCAGGTGCATTCCTCTCTGTATCAGCTGAAGAATCAAGAGGCAAAGATTACCTAAAAGAACTCAAGAGGCAAGCAGCCCTGGAATTGCACTTGGCAACGTTAGCCAAATACCACAAGGCTAAACGTATACCATGAGGATTGCAAGTGTCCTTGATGCCTACTTTAACCATTGAACACAAGGACTTTTGTCATAGGTTCAAGAGGATAATAAACAAATGTTCAATGGACATTATACTTTAACTATTGAAACAAGATTGTGAACTTTAAAAGCAACTATCAAACACATAGTCAAAGGCCAACTTTAAAAACCTTAAGACTAAAACTAGCTATCCCATTGCTGAGTTCAAGAAAAATCTACGAATTCGAAAACTTACCAAATTTATTGGGACCAAGAGGATAACACACGTAGTCAGGTATATAGATGGCGCAGTGAAGAGCCCTAAAACCCAAAATATGGCTATGCCTCATCCAGCAGTGGAGAGCGCAAGTATTGGAGACCCTACCCCCCAATTTTTAGGCCGACGTGGCAGAGGAAAACGAGGTGGGGTCCCAGCACCACCAACTATACCACTATTAGTACCACAACTGTTTCCACCAGCACAACATCAGATGATAACCAGATCTCAGGTAAGACCAACTTGGTCTACAATATATCATCCCTTATCTTGTCAACAATTGAGACCAATGGACCAAAAGGTCTTGCTTTCTGCCCCACCCCATGATAAAACTTGTTCAATACAGACCAAGGCACACTTTCACAGTAAAAAAACAACTGTTAACACAGTCATAGAAACACCAATAAGTGACATCTTATCGTTGAATGATCTCCAGTTAAAAATACCTAGCACATTCATGCCGCCTAGGAGCAATCCGATTGAGACTTTTGTATATTTAGTACAGAACGATATACATGAAATGACGACAAAGATCAATAGAGGCGATTACCGTCTAAATAATAATCTCTCTCCTCAGGAGGTGCAGGCCATTAAAGATCTAAAAAATATTACAATAATCGTGATTAAAGCAGCTGATAATGGTGGCTCCACGGTGGTTATGGACCATAATTACTATGTCTCTGAGATACTAAGACAGTTATGAGACA
The DNA here is from genome assembly GCA_033576535.1 of Allobates femoralis. Taxonomy (NCBI): domain Eukaryota; kingdom Metazoa; phylum Chordata; class Amphibia; order Anura; family Aromobatidae; genus Allobates; species Allobates femoralis. Next base: position 311,277,969 of record JARQOC010000001.1, read on the forward strand.
GTGAGACTTATACTCCCATTGATAGAGACCCTACTTCCAATATCCGATCATTGATTCACGATAAGGTTACTTACCACCAAAAGCAAGGTACCATTGACTCCAAACATGCACAGTATCTCATAAACCATCATCCAATCACTCCCGTATTTTATATACTGTCTAAAGTTCACAAGAATCTCAGTTAACCTACAGGTCGTCCGATTGTGGTGTCAACTGATTTGATTTTGTCCCCCCTACTCATCACCCTTGACAAGGTTCTATTTCTATTAATTAATCTGATTTCCTCTTATCTCAAGGACATGTCACATTTTTTGTCTATCCTTACAGAACTCCACACAATTCCTACTAATTCACTGCTAGTTACACTAGATGTGAATTCACTTTACACTAGCATAGACCATACTAAAGGGGGTGTCACACGCGTCAATATCGCCTGCACGATATCGACTGCACGTGACGTTGCAGCGATATTGACGCGTGTGACATACTGCATCAACCAGCGATAAATCGCTGGTTGATGATCGCCAGGTTTCAGAACCAGCTCTGAAACCTGGCGACTGTCGCCTGGTGGACACGCAGCATCGCTGCGTGTGACACCGGGACTAGCGATATTCCAGCTCCCAGCGCCTGTCACAAGCGCTGGGAGCTGGTCTCCAAGGTACACTGCGGGTAACTAGGCAGCGCGCGCTGCCTAGATACCCGACTGTGTACCTTAGTTACCAGCCTCCTCCGCTCACCGGGTGAGCGGAGGAGGCTGGTAACTAAGGTACACGTCGGGTAACTAGGCAGCGCGCGCTGCCTAGATACCCGACTGTGTACCTTAGTTACCAGCCTCCTCCGCTCACCGGGTGAGCGGAGGAGGCTGGTAACTAAGGTACACGTCGGGTATCTAGGCAGCGCGCGCTGCCTAGTTACCCGCAGTGTACCTTGGAGACCAGGCTGCTCCCGCTTCCAGCAGGCTGGCAGCGGGAGCAGGACATCGTGGAAACGATATTTAAATCGTTTCCATGATGTCACTGGTCAATTGATCGCTGGTGAGTCTGCCTGTGTGACAGCTCACCAGCAATCAGCCGTCAATGTCGTCAGCGATCATCTCGCTGACGACATTGACGCGTGTGACACCCCCTTAAGGATATAGAGGGTGTTAAGTGGTTCTTACACAAATTTTCCAATTTTAACAAAGATAAGATTTCTTTTTGCATCCACTTACCAACTATTGTACTTCATCATAGCCACTTCCTGTTCCAGGACTAGTATTACAATCAGTGTAGGGGGATCATGATGGGTTCAAATATAGCGCCCCCCTACACTAATATCTTCATGGTTAAATTCGAGGAGGATTTCATCATTGGTCATCCATTGATTCAAGCACATGCAGTAGCATGGAAACGTTACATTGATGAATACATATCCCTCATTTGGCACAAATAGGAGTTGGAGTTGGCAACATTTATTACATCAACTTCTGTATTCCCAATTTAAGATTTACCATCCATCAGGATTACCAGAAGATCAATTTTCTGGATCCCATGGTCCACAAGGGTCCGGATGGGGTTCTTTACACAGACCTCTACACAAAGCCGACTGATAAGAACAGTCTACTGCACTAATCTAGTTGTCACCCCAACCACATAAAGAAGTCATTAACCCACTCACAACAGATGAGAATAGCAGGAATCGTCTCTGACCCAGCTACCCACACCCTCAGACACAGAGAGATGAGTTTAAAATTTCAGGTACGCGGGTATCCTGAGTTTATAACGACACTGATACAAGCATCACAGACCAGACAGAGACAACTCCCGCAAATGGTGTGTGTTACAACATGTCACCTATTTCACACCTTGATTCCCAACATAAAAGAAAACTGGCCAATTTTGAGGAATTCCTATTCTAATGTTCCTGAGTTTCAAACTATGCCATTGTTTTGATTAAAAAGAGCTACTAACTTAAAAGATCAATTGATTAGAGAATGACGTAGGCTTGAATATGTGTAAAAATGAAACAGCGGTTTTGGGGCGCTCAAGGAGGAGACAGTGAGTTAATGATACTTTCCTTTATTTGGCATATACAGGAGGTCTTCACAACACGTTTTGGCGGTGGTTCCGCCTTCATCAGGTGATGACCACACATGTCATTCCAGACTTTTATAGGGTACAGATACAGTGACATCATCATTATGTAAACCACATCAAGGGGAATCTCTTAAAGGGAAATACACACAATTTCTCTTAAAGGGAAATACACACAATATAGTGTTACACCATAAAAGAGAGGAGAGTACCTCACTAGGGACCTAAAAATACTGTAATCCAACTTTAATAAAAGAATAAAAAATGATTAAAATGTAAACATGATGAAGGCGGAACCACCGCCGAAACGCGTTGTGAAGACCTCCTGTATATGCCAAATAAAGGAAAGTATCATTAACTCACTGTCTCCTCCTTGAGCGCCCCAAAACTGCTGTTTCATTTTTACACTTTTTCCCAGCACCTTTGGCGAGCGGTGGGTGCTGCACATAGAGAAGACATCTAATCCTCTGAACGCTGCTGAGCTGGAGGACCTGTGCTCACGTCACTCCATGTGACTGCACCACGTGATCACATCCTCCACATTGATCGGATCCCCAGCGCCTGCACTTTATGCTTACAGTGCTTCTCCACGGTGTTATGCCTGCTGCATAACCCATAGAGGTGAGCACATTGAACCTAACCTGCCCCCACAGCTGTCAGGTCCTCACTAGGAGCGCCCCTCCGTCTCTTCTCTCTCTTTATTGCAGTAGGCTTGAATATGAACACACCAAGACTGACTTTTCTAGCTTCCCAACTCCAGGGCACATACCCTTGTTGGGGTGTATGCAATGCTCCCATGTTATTTAGGGGAGCACTTTCATGCATCCAAGGTCAGGTAAAATCTATTGTGGCACCCCAGAGTCCTAGTGCCACAGTGTCATCACTGCCCCCGGGTGGTGGTGTCACGCTGGAGAGCAACAGAAGGGTCTTCTCACCAGGCAGGTATACGCACACAACACCTTGTGCCTCCAGGCCAGAAGGGGGAGACTAAACTCGAGTTCAGGTTTAGCTCCTCTATAAATTCTGGTCTGGGGTGGAGCTAGTTAGTTCGGTTCCCGAGAGGACTGTGAAGAGTACCTGGAGGATCGAGCTGTGCTAAGCTCATACTAGGTACAGCAGTTCAGTTTCTAGTAGGACTGAGGAAGGCATCCTGGTGGACTGGAAGCTGCTTAAGCTCGTCCCAGGATCGGTGACCCATGCCTAAGGCTAGGGTCGAAAAAGAGTCGAAGAAACACCTTGAGAGCTGTGCGGCACCGTGTTCACCCCAAAGGAAAGCGCAGAGAACAGACACCGGAGTCCGAGACTGTGCAGGGCCTAACGTCCCGGTCAATACCGGAAGGTGGGGGATTCCTGGTTCCCCTGCCAAACTGTGCCCAGAGACAAAGCAACACAGAGAGTTTAGGAGCCATGTTGCCTGTCATGCCGACACCTCGCAGGAGAGACAGGGCCAGCAACTTAGCTAATGCTTTGGCAGGAGCCCAAACACATAGCGCAATAAGGAGGCCAATGACCCAGCTGGGTGAGGAAAACCCTGAGTTGCTCTCAAGCAAAGACTCTGTTGACAACTGACCAGAATGCAGATGCTCTACTAAAGACTGAATAACCATCAAAACAGTGAGTCTGCTTATTGCTTTATGCTCGTCATCCTGCACTTCATCCCCTTGCTACATTCACTTCCCCGGGGATCCACTCCACCCATGGGGAGCTGCTTCATCTCAGCTGCCAGTCCATCACCCCCGAGGTCCTGCAGCAGCTGTGGCCACCTACAGCCACAAACCACGGGTGGTGTCACAAATAACTTTTATTTTAAACCACTCCATTCCCAAAAACTCTCCCTTTTCAATTGAACCCAGGTTCACGGAAGCCGGGTCTCGACCCCTGTGACTCCCCAGAGACAGTATAGCCTGGTTCCGAGTACCCCACAGCCCTGGGGTACGTCACTATCACATAAGGGCGTCTATACTTGCAACACTTCATATGTTGTTTATTTGATTAAATGTCCTTGTGGTCATATCCGAGTCCGCATTAGCAAGCCAAAGTTGACAATCCGCTGTGCAGAAATCCTGTTACCAATCCCTGACCATTTTATCAGTTGTCATCACTCTATTTCACAACTATGTTTCCAAGTCTTTGAACACATCCCCACAAACAGAAGGGGCAGTTACTGAATTAAACAATTTAAATTATGTGAATCCTACTGAGTTAATCAACTCCATATCCTGGAACCCTATGGATTAAACAGGGAATACGAGCTCAGGGTCTGACACAGCAAGTCGATGACCATAAATGTTGTTCTAGCTGGCTTTGTGTTAAGATAAATCTACAAGTCATGTTTGATGCATATTTTATCTGTGTAAGTTGCCTGCTGATTTTATATTTGACTCAAAGATGTAAGGTCTCATGTGATGATACATAACTTGATTGTCCTCCTTACCTACCACTAAAGTTCTCTAGTGATGCAAAAAATTCATTTTAATTGCTTTCCCTTCTTTTTATCTTACCCTTTTAAGAGGTTAATACAGGACTCAGATACTGGTGAACGATAAGTCCCCTTTTCTCTATTATTATATACTACAAGGTCTCGTATATATATCTCATTGATATTTATTTATTAAGTTACATGTCAGTAAAATATAGGATCCACGTATTAATCTCATTCTCATTCTTTTGCAGAGATCCTGAACTATTCTCTACCACTAATCACTTGCCACTTCACTTCTTCACCCTGCACAGCAGTTGTCACCGCTAGGAAATATGTAAGCAGCCCTCGTAGCTCCCAACAGACGCCTGCACAGAGACACAACCTCACATTGCCATTGAGCATGCGCAGCTTCACATGCGTTCCACCAATGGACTTCCTGTATTCCATTGACAGGAACAGGAAGTTCTGTCATGCAAACACTGCCCCCTAGATACTATAAACAAGCCCGCAGCCACAGAATGGCACACTAAGTGCATGAAGCATTTTCCAACTTTTCAACCGACCCTTCATTCATCATGAGATTGTATATTTCTGTATTACATTACATTTATATCTGCTAACGTGAAAAGATAGTTGTGCACCACTCAGCAAACCACGAACGCCCGCTCAGATACTCCCTAAAGGCTGCCGGTTTTCCCGGGGTTCGTCTCAGTAGAAAAAAGTCCAACAATTAATTCAAAAGAAGTGAAACAACACTCACTGGGTCTTCTGTGCTCGCTTTATTGATGCAGAACGGAGTTACATAGGTGCAGGGATAGGGTGCTTGAGAACCGGAATACAGCTTGCTGTTTCGTTCAAATTGATCTTCCACGGGTCCTTTCGGGGAAGTACCCGTGGAAGTTCAATCTGAACGAAACGGCAAGCCATATCCCGGCTCTAAAGCATCCGCTCCCTGCATCTATGTAACCCCGTTCTGCATCAATAAAGTGAGCACAGAAGAACCGGTGAGTGCTGTTTCACTTCTTTTGAATTAATTACATTTATATTACTTGGGGTCTTTATTTCAGAAGCTCCTACAAAGCAATTTCCATAAAGACTATTGTGATACTGGAGTATATCAAGAAAGGAGACTTTTACTCCTTGTTTTCCAGGAGCTCTCATAAAGCAGCGTTTACAACTGTTATCATTAAACTGGATTAAGCATTATCCAGTAAAGAGACTAGTAATCCGCACAGACCCTTCTGTTTATCTCTATCCATCCCATAATATACCACAGATTCATATAACATAAACAGTACAGTATAAAAATATTATGTTCTTCTGTTTGAATCACTCAGATGGATAATCTACTTAATCCAGAAAATGCTGACTATAGATAATCTTGAATAAAACAGATTACCCTAATCTGGTTAAAACCCTAGGTATAGGTTCTACATAACTCTCCCTGACTTCCATCTTCTCCATTTCCGTCTCCCCATGGGTGATCAATCTCATCTCTGTTCTCTATTTTTCTTACAAGTCTCGGACTCTAGCATCTCTCTTGTCACTACATTCATTCCTTTGTACCCTGTTCTCATCCCCTTTTCATCTCTGCCTCTTTTCTATATTTTTATTGTAGACTAACTGTCCCCCTTTCCTTTGCATAATCGGATCTGTGTCATATGCTACCATCATGACCGCCTCCTCATTACACTCATTATTTCGCCAGGGTCATCTCAGTTCACCTAGTTTACTTACTTAAACACCTGCGTGACACAGACCCACACAGCATACGTAATTCAGTTTAATATGATTGATTATAACTCTTACTGTTTACGCTGATGAAATTTATGATTAATGTATTACATGATGAAATGTACTCCTTTGTTACATTATTCTTTGTGTCATTGAGTCCTAATATGTTGTAGACTACATTGAACTTTTCAATTGCTGATCGCTATGTTTATTATATCAATTGTACTCTACTTATACTTGTTTTTCTCATTATATATCTGTTATGGTACCTTTACACGCCACCACCGAAAGGTAGGAACCGGCAGGTATCGGAGACAATTGTACCTGATACCTTGTAAACACCGCGAAGTGGCGGTGTGTAATTCAGGAACTACCTTCCTGTCTCTTTGGATACCTGTGTTTAAGCCGTGCTCAAAAACAAGCAGGTATAAACCCTATGGTAGCGGCGTGTAAAGGTACCATTATAGATATTTGTCGCTTTGAAAAAGCTCGAGACAGAGCCGAAACGTCAGGAAATTGACAAATCTATGTTCTGTACTATAATATTGAGTAATAAACAAACGGAATACTTGAAGCATTGTTTCCACCGTTCTTTTTGAGTGCCGAAGTATAGTTATAGACCACATGCCAGCTGTGTGCCCTACATGGCTTTTTGCAAATTGCTAATAGGACTTCTTATAGCTGGCTTTCAAAAATGGCTTTCTTCTAGCCACTCCTTCATAGAAGCCATAATTGTGAAGTATGTGACTAATAGTTGTGATGTGGACAGATTCTACCACCTGATCTGTGGATCTCTGCAGCTCCTTCAGAGTTACCATGTTTCTCTAATTAGTGCTCTTCTTGCTTGGCGTCGCAGTTTAGGTGGATGGCCAAGTCTTTGTAGGTTTGCAGTTGTGCATTCCCCTTTCATTTTTTAGATAAAGAATTGAACCAACTAGCCTGTGAAATGTTTAGAACTTGTGCTATATATATTTTTTTTAACCTAACCCTGCTTTACTGCTCTCCACAACTTTACCCCTGACCTGTCTGTTCTGTTCTTTGGTATACATGATGATGTTTGATCCCTTATGTTCTCAAACAAACTTCTGAGACCTTCAGAGAACAGCTGTAGTTACACTGAAAATAAATTACACACAAGTGGACACAATTTACTAATTAGTTGACTCATGGAGGTAATTGGTTACTCAGGATTATATTTAGGGGTTGAATACAAATTCATGTTGCAATTTTCAGATCTATATTTTTTAAATATTTAGAAAACCACATATCATTTCTTTTACACCTGAGAAATACTTGCTATTTTGTATTGCTACAGTATATCACATAAAATCCCAATAAAACACATTTACGTTTGTGGGGCTCTGGTCCCATAGTCACAGACCTCTAATGTGGCCATCGGACAGGTTCATACAGGCAAACTGGCAGTGCTAGTTGGTTTTCTGAATTTAGCACTTACCCAAATGCAACATGTTTTCTATCCATGTATGGAGTAGCCTGTAGAGTGATATAGAACTGGGAGCCATTTGAATGTCGTCCATTATTGGCCATACCAAGAATTCCCCGATTATTGTGAGGAACTGCATAATTTTCATCTGCAAAATAATATTCTAGATGATTAAAAGTAGGCAGCACAAAAAGCAAACATATAAGCTTGGTAAATTTTCTGCTCCACTAGAAAAAAGATGCCATGAATTAAAATGCTAATCATTTTACATATTATCTGATGCAGTATACTCCCCAAGTGACAAGTAAAAATTATATATAGGACATCCAGTGATTAGGAAAAGAGAAAGATCAAGAACTGAACTGATAGTTTTCCCCCCAAATGGAAAAAGTCTTAGGGCCGCTTTATACACACCAACTTCTGTGTCCAACTTCTGAACAGATCTCTGGTTGCAGTGAAATCATGGACACATTATTCCATTTGTACACAGCCACACGAATAAATGGTTTCCCATTATGGTTTGCGGGGTGCGAAATGGGTGGTGAAAGTGGTAGAATTTCTACTTCAAAATGTGGATGCTGCCAATCTGAAACATTTACAGCATGTTCTGATTTCCCCTCGGACTTTTTATGGTCCATGTGGATGGGGTTTGATGACACCAACTTGTTCTAGGTAGATAGAAACATCCACGTCTTCCTAATTAGCAGAGCGCAGTTGGTCACACATGCTCAGTCACTTTCTGAAAAGCTTTTTCTATTGGTTATTCAGCAGTAAACAGCAAAACACTATGCAAATACCATGCTGTATGCAGGGAGTGACTGAGCATGTGTGACCAACTGCACTCAACTCTATGTGGACAGACATACTGCTATATACTTTAAATACCAGGAGGCACCATACTATGTGAAAAATGTTATAAATCTTCACTTGTAGAAAAAAAACACTTGGGTCAACTCCATTTACATGACCATGACACATAATCATTTTTACTTATATCCAAGGTAAACATGCGATCATTATAAATATTCTGATTATGCAAAATATCACCGTGCACCTTTTTCTACAGCTTGAGGAAGGACTATGTGCTAAAATGATGTAATTTCATATGTTAGTGGTGTCTCTGACTTCTTTACCTCTTATGATTCTACTAGCTGGGTGCCCGATGCACAATGCATCGGGATTCTAGCAGAGCGAGTCTCTGACTCGCAATGGCCGCTGCGCGGCCAATGCTTCGGTCGTATCCACATGACCACGCTGACTCGCAGCGAGAGCGGTCTCAAAAGGGGCAAAAAACCCATTCGTGATTATATAATAGATGGGTTGACTAAGGTGGTGCCCGCCCCTGAGACTGTACGTAGTGATGGGCGAATCCTAAATTACTCGGAATCGCTTGACTCTAGCGAGTCCGAGCCCAGGACTCGCTACTCGTTGCGAGTCTAGCGAGTCCAATGTTAATGAATGGGGAAGCGAGTAATAGCGAGTAGTGTGAGATTTATAAATCGCAGATGTGTCTCGGAAGCTTCAGCCTGAAGCAATCCTAGTTTTGCCATTTATTTGCATTGGACTGGTTTACTTTGCAACTGTAATCGCTGGGAAACTCGCACAGATAAGAGAAGAGTCCTGTCTGCTCTGTGCAGCTCCAGGGTCCTAGAGCCTGCCTGCTGCCTGATGTAGCAGTGCTGGGATTGTTCTCAGTCTGCTCATTCCCTGTGTACAGACAAGAATGTCTGTGCACAGAGATGATGTAGCAGTGCTGAGATTGTTCTCAGTCTGCTCATTCCCTGTGCATAGACATCTATATCTATACACAGGGGATGTAGCAGAGAGGACATCGCGTTTTGGACTGCGTCGGACGGAAGAGGATTTTTTTAATTAAAGATGGAGTCCCTAATGGCTTTTTTTTTTATTTCTAATAAAAAAATTTCTCTGTGTTGTGTTTTTTTTAAAACAATTTAATAGAAATTCATGGCGGTCATGTCTAATATTGGCGTGACTGCCATAAATTTCGGGCTTAGGGCCAGCTGATAATACAAAGCTGGCCCTAACCTCTATTACCCAGCGTGCCACCGCCACCAGGGCCGCTGGAAGAGCGGGGTTCAGCGCCAGAGGATGGCGCTTCAATGAACGCGCCATCTTCTGGGGCGGCTGCGGGCTGCAATTTGCAGCGGGGGGTGCCCAGAAAGCTTGGGCATCCCTGCGCTGCGGATTCCAGCCCCCAGCTGCTTAGCTGTACCTGGCTAGACATAGAAATTGCGCGGAGCCCCACGCATTTTTTTGACTCCGACTCCGAGACGACTCCGACTCCGAGATGACTCCGACTCCGACTCGACTCCGAGACGACTCCGACTCCGAGACGACTCCGACTCCGAGACGACTCCGACTCCGACTCCGAGACGACTCCGAGACGACTCCGACTCCGAGACGACTCCGACTCCGAGACGACTCCGACTCCGAGACGACTCCGACTCCGAGACGACTCCGACTCCGACTCCGAGACGACTCCGACTCCGAGACGACTCCGACTCCGAGACGACTCCGACTCCGAGACGACTCCAACTCCGAGACGACTCCGACTCCGAGACGACTCCGACTCCGAGACGACTCCGACTCCGAGACGACTCCGACTCTGAGGCGACTCCGACTCTGAGACTCCGACTCTGAGACTCCGACTCTGAGACTCCGACTCTGAGGAGACTCCGACTCTGAGGAGACTCCTACTCCGAGACTCTGACTCTGAGCCTCTGACTCTGAAATTCATTAAATAATAAAAAAAAAAATGCGTGGGGCTCCGCGCAATTTCTATGTCTAGCCAGGTACAGCTAAGCAGCTGGGGGCTGGAATCCGCAGCGCAGGGATGCCCAAGCTTTCTGGGCACCCCCCGCTGCAAATTGCAGCCCGCAGCCGCCCCAGAAGATGGCGCGTTCATTGAAGCGCCATCCTCTGGCGCTAAACCCCGCTCTTCCAGCGGCCCTGGTGGCGGTGGCACGCTGGGTAATAAAGGGGTTAATACCAGCTTTGTTATACAAGCTGGTATTAAGCCCGAGATTCTTAATGTCAGGCCACGTTTGACCCAGCCACTAAGAATCTCCAATAAAGGGTTAAAAAAACACAACACAGAGAAAAATTTTTATTTGAAATAAAAAAAAAAGCCATTAGGGACTCCATCTTTAATTAAAAAAATCCTCTTCCGTCCGACGCAGTCCAAAACGCGATGTCCTCTCTGCTACATCCCCTGTGCATAAATATAGATGTCTATGCACAGGGAATGAGCAGACTGAGAACAATCTCAGCACTGCTACATCAGGCAGCAGGCGGGCTCTAGGACCCTGGAGCTGCACAGAGAAGACAGCTGCACTCAGTTGACAGAAACAGCAGTTACTTTGCGAGTTTCCCTGCTATCACTGGCACAGTAGCCGAGTCTAATGCAAACAATGACAATCCTAGTTTTGTCAGCGTTTCTGACAAAACTAGGATTGATATTGATTTGCATTGGACTCGTGCGAGTAATCACTGGGAAACTCGCAGAGTACCGAGTCCTGCGAGTCCCTTACTACTCGCCGAGTAACGAGTCCTAGCGAGTAGATTCGCCCATCCCTAACTGTACGCCATTTTTGGACTCGGTGCACATAATACTCACTTTTGTTCTTAATGTTGTTTTGTTATATGATGGTATCAACTTGTGTTCACCATACTTTATGGACTATGTCCAGTGGCAGTATGTATTACTGAATTTACAGCATTAGGAACTGTTCAAGCCTATGTCTTGTGTTCCATTTTACGTATAGGATATTGGACCTGTCTATAGCAATAAAACAATGGCTATTTACCAGCAGTTATAAGAAACTCCCAGCATATATAATATAATTACAGCATTGGAGTCAGCATTAAAATACATTTAAAAGGAAATGAGATGAAAAAAACACACAAAGACACATTTGTGTCTCTGGTCAGCCCCCAATGAGGTATCACTCTTTAATCTGGACAGTGGTCACAAAACTAGAGATTACCCTGAATAGCAAGGATGATAACCCCCTTGAGTGCAGAGCAGGTTACAATAAAGAATGGGTATACAAAGGAATAATATCACCCATCCAGTTGGTCTTTCAGGTGGGGTTAGCCAGACAATCCAGGGAGGACCATAGAAAAGACAAAGCCTAAAATGCCCCTCACACAAAATAAATAAGGTCTCACCCTGCAGTCCCACAAACTCCTGGCCTAAGGCAGGTTTCACATTAGTGTTTGTCAGCGCAGCGTATGTTGTGGATATTTTTTTTTAATCCGCAAGAGTATTGTGCCCCTATCTTTAATATGGTGTGCGCATTCGTAGGCGGGCACATGCGGTGGCGTCAGTATGTCTGCGTATGCGTTCCCTTGCGTGGAATTTCCTAGCCCGGCAAACACGACATGTTGCATTTTTTGAGGGTTGAAAATGCACAAGCCTAGGCATGCGTACGCTTATGTATAAGCAATGCATTGGTCTCTACGGGTACGCATTCGTATGCAAGGGCTTGCGGATGGCTGCGTTTGATGCGCATGCGTACAAGTCTGTGCGCATGCCCAGGAGGAAATTTTCAGTCACTCACATTTCCCACCCATATCCCAGCCCACAAAGCCAAGCTATATAAAGAGTGCTTTTGGCCATAGCATGGTCAACACTCTTTATTTCGACCTGCTGTATCTCGACCTGCTGTATCTCGACCTGCTGTATCTCGACCTGCTGCATCTCGACCTGCTGTATCTCGACCTGCTGCATCTCGACCTGCTGTATCTCAACCTGCTGTATCTCGACCTGCTGCATCTCGACCTGCTGGATCGTCATAATCTTCTTTGTTACACGCTGGTAAAGTATATATGATGGTTAATTTTCTATTTATTTTTTTTTTTAATGATTGAGTTCGACTGGCTTTTCAGTACATTGTATTGTTCCACTTGGTTCACAACGTTTTTTTTTGTTTGTTAGTTTGTTTGTTTGTTTTTTTAAATAATTTTCTTTTAACATTGAGCCACCACAGTTGCCAGCCTTTGTATAGTGTTGTTCATAACAATTTTATGTTATAATTTTTAATGTGATGGCAGCCTGCACTTTGGTAATTCTTCAGTGCATTGTGTTTATGGGGTTCTGTGTAGGCATTGTATTTTGTGTCCATGTCATTGCAGCCTGTATACTGAGTGTCATCCACTGAATTATCTACTGTCGTTCTGTAGGCCATGGTTTTTCTTGGCTTTAATTGCAGCCTGTATCTCTGTGTGTCATGCAGTGTATTGTGTCCTGTTGTTCTTTCTTGGCCAGAGTGTAGTACCTTTATTCTAACATTGCAGCCTGTGCTGTCTCCTGAAGTGCAATGTGTATTGTTGTTTTGTGGAAACCATGGTTTGTTCACTGTATATCATTGCAGCCTGTACTATGCGTCATGCACTGCATTCTTTGTGCCGGTGCAGCACTATACACTCACTGCTTGTGTTTTTTTTTCCATTTTTTGTGTTGTTGTTATTGTTGTTGTTGTCACTGTTGTAGCACTGGACACTTGTAAAATGTGAAATTTCTTCACTTTAATTTGGTTCCATGTGTTGTTTTTGTCTCCATTGTCTCAGGGCCTTCATCTGGTCTCTGACCTGCTCGCTGTCTGGGAGTGCCGTAGACCTCTGCTGTTCCTCTGGTCCTGGTGGTGTGTGGTGGTCATGGTGTTGCTGGGGTCCTTTGAAAGAGACAGTTTCATATCTGAAATTTCGTAAGTGTTATGAAAAGTTTAAAAATAAAATGACATTTGTCTTCTCCCTTGAGTAGGTACCCTTCCATTTTGCCATTGCACTATGCAGTCTGACATAGTCATGCCGGAGTTCCCTGTGTGATTATGTTACAGTGCAATGTCACACTCCTAGTGTTCAAACTATGTTTTTTTTCCTTGAGTAGGTAGTATGACACTTTGAATTTGGACTGTGCCTTCTCACATTGTGACACTGAAAAGATGGAGTGTTGCAATGTCAAGATGCACAGTCCTTTTTAACACTGTTGTAGCACTGGACACTTGTAAAATGTGAAATTTCTTCACTTTAATTTGGTTCCATGTGTTGTTTTTGTCTCCATTGTCTCAGGGCCTTCATCCGGTCTATGACCCTGTAGGTGTTTGGTCTAAAATTGTCCGCTGGTAGTGGTCTCTGCTCCCGTAGGCTTCTTGTACTGCTGCTGCTGCACAGTGCTGTTGCTGTGTTATCCTGCTGGTTTGCTGTGCTATACACCATGTTATCATACCAAACTAGTAAGTTTTATAACTGTGCTTTTAACCATCAATTGTTTATTCCTTGAATAGGTACCTAAACAGTTAGCTATTCCACTTTGCATTCTCACATTGCCACAATGCGCAGTTCTGTATGACACTCAATATTTGTGTTTTAGTTATGTCTTCCTAATTGTAGATAGTGAAATTCTTTCTCTTTTTTTTATCCATTCTATCAGTTCCTTTATCTGGTATCTGGCCAAAGTTGTCAGGCTGTGCTCTAGCTGCTGCTGTTGTTGTCTGCTCCTGCTGTCCTTGCTGCTGTTTGAAACATGTCCTCTGAAAGTGACAATGTGCCCCCTCAACAGTTTGCCCTTGATACTGAAGAGGTAAGGATAGAACTTACATTTTTCCATGCTATGTCTTTCATTGATGACAAAATTAAATGTTAATTGTATGTTATATTTTAAGGACACTTCCTGTGATGGAGAGTTTGAGGACTTGAGTGACAATGATTCTTCCCAGGGTCGCCGTGATCAAGGTCCTGAAGTCGAAAGAGCAAATGTAAGTGTTAGGTTCAATTTATATTAACCTTCCCAGGTGATAGTTATATTTTTTAACTTTTTTTTGTTTTTGAACATTTTTGTAGGTTCCACAATGTGCAGGAGGTAAACCCTTTATTGACAATGATCGACTCATTCCGATGATCCAAGAACGAGTTCCTTTGTGGGACACCTGCAACTGTTGTCATTCGGACTCACTAGTGATTTGATGACTCTGGGATGAAGTGGGCAAATCGATGTTGCCTGGCTGGGAACGTGCCACAGCTAAAGAGAGAAAAGATTTTGGAAAAGTTGAGAATGTAAAGTGTTTGACTACATTAACTTGTAAAACTATTTGTATTCTAATGTTTTTTTTTTTTGCTGTCTTTTTAGTGAAGAGATTAAGAGTTTGGTGGCGCTCTATGAAAGATCGGTTTAATAAAGATCTGAGGGAGGAGCAGCGGGATCAGAGTGGTTGTGCCCCAAGCTTGAGGCGGTACATATATCATCACCAACTGTCTTTCCTGAGGCCAGCAGTTGGTCATCAAGTGTAAGTATTTTTATTTTCTAAACAAATTTTTGTTATTTAAAACTGTTAGGACAAGACTTTGTAATTTTTTTTTCTTTTTTTCTCCCTTTTTTATAACTTTTTTTCAAGATGGATCCAATTATTGCACATTAATTATTTTCTTTAAATTTTTTTAATTTTATTTTTTTCATTACATTTTTCAACTGTACTTTTTTACATTTTTCAATACAATTTTTTTAATTCTTTTAACTTGTATTTTAATTAAAAAAAAATATTTGGAAATTTAATTTTAATCTTCTATTTTTGGTACTACATTGGTCACTTCTATTTAAGATTGTCTTTGATTCCTTGTAACAAAATAACATTTTCAATTTTTTTGCCCACAGATTGAGAATGGAGTTTACAACCTTTCTGTAATGTTTGTTTTTTTTCCTACAGCACTTGGAGCAGCACTGCCGAACCCGCAGCAGCCTCCGTACCATCTGATACTCTTCAATGCGCCACCGAACATACTTCACAGTCAACTGCCAGTGAGGGAGCAACTGGTCAGGCATCGCAGGCTGGATCTCAGATAGCTGGCACTGTAGATTATTCCCTATCCCAGGCCTCTGCTGTTGGTTTTGTGGGTACTTCATGTCAGCGACAGAGGGCCTGGGATAGGTCAGTCATGCCCGAGTTTATTCACTTAAGCTCAAACTTCCTGGAAGGTATGAGTGCGCTTGGTCAACGCGTTGAAAAAGGGTTCGCTAATATGAACACTCTTTTTCAGCGAAGTGAACAGATGCCTTGTTCGCCTGGAAGCTGATCTTCAGAGACCGGCACAACATTTTTTTTCATGGATGGAGCGGAGCGTGACGGATAACCTAACACCTGATTCCCAGCTTTATGTCATGACTGCCTGTCAGGGTGCTTTCAGAGAGACAATACAACTCCAACAGCAACAACAGCAGCAGCAGCCTTACCAGACACAGCAACCCAGCTATTACAACCAGCCAAGGATGAGTTTACAAATAATACAACCAGGCCCAAAGCAGACTCATTGGCAGGCTACAACACTACCACTGCAGACAACTTCCGCCACAGCACATAGAAGCCAAGTAGTTAGTTTAGCAACAACCACCACCTTGCTTCCACCACTGCCAAAGGACATTACACCAGTGGTGCCAAGCTACACTACGCTGCAGACTGCGGCCTCGCTGATGCACCACAGTAGTAGCACATTAGAAACAACACAATACCAACACCATGCAGCCTTGAGGATGAGTAGTACTGATTATTTAGACACTTCAAACATCACAGGGACACCACAACAGACAAGAGTAACCACTTCCTCCATAACACCACAACACCAACTTGGAGCTGGAAGCACCATTACTTCACATCAGCATGGCGGGAGTAGGACCATGTGTCCCCATCAGAGTAATATTGCTTCTGCCACCCACAGCTACCTGAAACCAGCACTCCAATAAGCGCCATTTAAAGGAAAGTGTAAAAAGAATGCCAAGAACCTTGCATTCAAGAAAAAAGAATTTTCTGTACCAGACAATCAAGCCACCTCTGCACAGCAACCTACCGCAGCACAGGCTTCCGAAAAAGTGGGTCGTCCGAAGAAAGTGAAGGAACCAGCAGCACCGTTACCACCCACACTGTACCTAGCAAATGTGTCTCTATTATCTAATGTGTCTCCATCGTCTGCTGTCTCTGTGCCTTGTAATATCTCCTTAATGTCAAATGTTTCTATCCCTTCACAAGTACCTTCCAGCTTTTTGGGTAGTCAGAGTGTATCCTCTTCCCCCACAGTTGTGTGTACCGCATTACCATTTAGTTCGCTAGTGGCTCCAACTTTCAGTCCCATCCCTGAAATGGGCCCTAGCATACAGGACTCAATATTTAAGTATATTTCGCCATCACCTGTAAGTGTTTCTGTAAATGCTCCTATCCAAACTTCCACTCTTTACACCCCCATGTTCATGTTGTCCCCAAATGTAAACACCAACAGCAGGACCACCACCACCAGCACCTACACCCATTTATAACTTAACAAGTTTTGACTGATTTATTTAATAAAATTGTTATTTTTTTCATTAAAAATGTGTGGTTTATTGTGTCTCTAGATCGCCGGTTAAGTTGAACAAGGGATGTTATGTATGATAGATAGTTTTCACAGACATTGCCTTTCATTCCTAGTACCCAGGCTAATGTATGGTTCCAGTACTGGGCACTGGTAATGAAAAGACCAAAAGGTGAACCTTTATTCACACAGAATCGGCAATATAGTCTGTAAACTTGGTTGTTTACGATTATTGATTGACATTTCAAAGGGTGTTAAAGAACACAAAATCATCCTTAATTAATAAGGGTTTTTTTGGTAGGGGAAACTAAGGTGTGGATTAACTTCCTTTCATTACAGTTGACCAAACAACAGTCTAATTACAGTCTTGGTCAATGGTAATGAAAGGAACAAACTGTCTACTAAGGCTACCTTCACATTTGCGTTTGTGTCTGCATGCCGATGGCATGCAGACACAAACGCAGTGTAAAGCAGGGCCATTTTGATGTGTCCGCAGCGGAGAATGTCCGCCTGCGGACACATCACTGTGCAGCCCGGCAGCCAATCAGCGGTGTCCGGGGGCGGAGATCAGCGCCGGAGATCTCCGCCCCCCGGCCGCCGGTAAGCTCCGGGACGTGTCGGCGGGGAGAAACAGCTGATTTGACAGCTGTTTGAATCTCCCGCACCGACACCGAGAGGAGATGTCGGCGCGGGAAGATTCAAACAGCTGTCACATCAGCTGTTTCTCCCCGCCGACATCGCTATGAGATTACCGGCGGCGGGGAAGAAGAGATCAGCAGAGGCTGAGCTGATCTCCCGGTGGCCGTCGGTGAGCTCCTGTGACATCACCGCCGGCCACCGGGAGATTTTTCAATGGGTCTGCAGCGTTCTCCTGCGCTGTCAAGCGCAGAACACTGCGGACCCATTGAAGACAATGCATGTTTTGTGCGCTTGGGGACGCTTGCTGATCTTCCAAGGTCCCCGAGCGCCCAAAAAATGCAACATGCTGCGTCCCGGGTGCGGACGCTGGACACCGGAAGGAGCAGATATCGTCCGCATCCGCACCCGAACGCAGCAAACGCTGACAAACGCAGGCACTATGCGTTCCTATGTTAAACATAGGAACGCAGTGCGCATGCGTTTGACTGCGTATGGGAACGCAGCATACGCTGCCTTCCCATACGCAAATGTGAAGGCACCCTAACACACAAAGAACAAGTAGTGTGTACTAGCTATTGCCCCAAACTAAAAACTAATCTACTTAAAGATAAAGCTAATGTGGTATCACATAACAGTGTTTATTTACTTTAGAAATAATCCTTTAGCTTGTGTACCTTGATTCCTGAACAAGACTATTGTTAGTCGTAAAAGCAACACCACTTTAATATGTGTGTACGCAATGACAGATTAAATAAAGGGAAGGCAACATTCGTAGTTTTAAACAGTTTAATGAACTTAAACCAACTTCACTAAACTACTTTTGATCCAGAGGAAGGTAAAAAAAAAATCTAAAATCCAAAGATTGCCAATTTAGGAAGTTGGATTTAAAAAAAATTGTCCTAGACTCTTCAGTTTTGGTCCGATACATATCCTGGATTAAAATCCTGCCCAAATTGAAGAGGAGTACAATAGAGATAGAACATTTCAGTTCAACTATAGTATGTTCAATACATAAAACAACAGAACACTCTAGATTTACAATGACAATACAGAAAACAGCAAACCAACAAATTAACATAATTGAAAGAAACATAACTATTGCTTAACACATAGGATGTCAAACTACAGGCACCAACTTTACTCCATAAACATTACTGTATTCACAGAGGTAATTTAAGCACATGTATATCACTACTGTGTTTTCCCGATAGTAAGACCCCCCCGAAAGTAAGACAGGGTGGGGGGGGACGGGAGGTCTGCTAATGTAAGACCCCCCCCCCGAATGTAAGGCAGGGTAGGGGGAGGGGGGTCTTACTATCGGGGAAACACGGGGGGGGGTGTACATACATACATACACACATACAGACACAAGCATACACATATATACACACCATACACACCACACACAGTCACACACACACACACACACACATAGCACCGCTTCTTACCGGGTCCGGTGTGGGGTCCCCGATGGTCCTGTGCCGTCCTCTGTGCTCCGGTCCGGTCCCCGAGATGATCCGCTGCCGTCCGCCATGTTCCGGTGCCGTTTTGCACCGGTATTGCCGGTCCTAGGCTCCATGGTCCCTGCTCTTCCGGAGTTCAGGCCGCAGCTCCGCCCAGGTCATAGTGTGGGCCAATCAGCATAGCGGCGCTCACGTCAGAAGCAAGCGTCATCGGGCGCTTGCCTCTGACGTCAGAGGACGGCACAGGACCATCGGGGACCCCACACCGGACCCGGTAAGAAGCGGTGCTATGTGTGTGTGTGTGACTGTGTGTGTGGTGTGTATGGTGTGTATATATGTGTATGCATGTGTCTGTATGTGTGGGAATGTGTAGATGGGTGACTGCAGTGTGTGGATGGATGGATGGTGGGGCCTCCAATGTAAGGACCCCCCCGAAAGTAAGACAGGGGGCCACTTTTGGCCCCCAAAAAATGTAAGACAGGGTCTTACTTTCGGGAAAACACGGTACTTAGGAGAGTTTAATGAAAATGGATTTCTGGGCTAAAAAGCTTTATTAATCCAATAACAAGTAAGGAAATAGAATAATGCAATTATCAAAAATTCTAAGTAACATATCTGCAAACAAATACATGGTAGGAACAATAGATAAACATATTTACACCATTTCATCCTGCCAGGAAAGACGTCCATTGTCAGAAACAAAGTAAGATGCAAATTGTCCCTCATTTGGCAGACTTCACAGTTGTCCTCAAGGTGTGCTCTTGGTATTCCTGCAAGTCAATTGGTATAGCTTCATCGAGATCAAAGCGTTGTTGTTCTCTCACTAGGATGAAATTGTGCAGGACAGCGCACACTTTCACCACCTCGTCGATTTTCTCAGTTTTCAAATTGATGGCAGTTCCTAAAATACGCCATTTTGTGGCCAGCAATCCAAATGCACACTCCACTGTGCGTGTTGCCCGTGTGAGTCTGTAACTGAAAATTCTTTTTGTCCGAGCTAAGTCAAGGCTAGAGTACGGCTTGATGAGGTTGCCACACATTTGAAATGCCTCGTCACCAACAACAACAAAAAGCATTGGGTGGTCCATCAGTGTTCGGCAGGGTTCGTGGCGGTGGAAAGTTGAAATTGTTGCCATACAATTTTTGGCCCATGTCCGAGTCTTTGAAAGTTTGGGAGTCATTTGAACGTCCAAATGAGCCTACATCCACAGCAACAAAATGACAGTCTGCGTCCGCAATCGCCATCAGTACTATCAAAAAGTTTTTTTTGTAGTTATAATACTCGGATCAGCTTCCAGCTGGCTTCAGGATCCGAATATGTTTGCCGCCCACAGCTCCCAATCAGTTCGGAAATTGGCAAATCTCGAAGAATGTTTCAGCACTGTCCAGCCAGAGTTGAGTCGTGGGGTGAGGGAGGAATTCTTCTCGAAGATCTTCACAGATGGCACAGCAGGTCTCTTCAACAATCCCAGACAGCGTCGACAATCCAATCCGGAACTGGAAATGCAGAGAAGATAATGTCTCTCCGGTCGCCAGGAATCTGAGGAATAGAAAGGGAAAATCAATCCTTTTGTTTTTTAAATAAATACATGATACTCACACGTATTTACAGATGTTTCTTTTTAAAAATACACATACCGCAGGGTCATCAAAAGCTGTTCCTCCGCAGGAATTGCTCGACGAAGCTGGGTGTCCTGCCTGGTGATCGATCCTCAGACACGTCGCAGTAACTCATCAAAGCTGTCTTTGGACATCCCGGTTTAATCATGGAACTTCTCCGGGTTCTCTTGAACTTCGCTGTACAATGAGTGGTACGCTCCATGGATCTCTCGAACTTCCACGATGGGGTGTAGCCAGAAACGACAACGCCTTATTCTATGTCTTTCTCTACGACGATCTTCTTCACACGCCACAGCAAAAGAAAAAGCCATTTTCAGTGATAAATCCAGATTCACATAGAAGCTCTCCATGACGAGATCCATCTTGCCTCTGGAAACAGCAGCAAAAGAAAAGTTTTTCCTCTGGGAAGGATCTATTTATAGATCTGCCCTTAAGCCGTAATCTGCCATTAAAATACAAGAAAAGGCCAAAAACGCACTTAAGAATTATTGAACGCTTGCGCATAAAAAACGCAAACACAAGCACAAATGCATCCACGTGCATGTATACGCTGCATTTTTTAAAAAACTTGCGGATGATTCTGCGGACATTATATGCTGCGTATCCTTGCATTTACATGTGTTTTTACATGCATATACGCAAACGCAACATACGCAGCGTTCACAAATGTTAATGTGAACCCATCCTTATAAGGGCAGTCCACAGCTGTCCCTTAACTTATGACCCTGTACATAACCTGCATGTTCTCCCAACGTGTTTTCTCCATAGTCGGATTCATCAGGGCATGGCACGTCACTTGAAGGGATAAGAGTCCATATCCAAAAGTGGGCAATCTGGCCAATGTATTAAGGATCAAATGTAGGTATAGGAAACTATACTTGGTACAAAATGGATTCAAACTTAAGTAGAAGGTTGTCATTAACTATAACAGAGCCCATCTGATTTCCTTTTGGCAGAAACCAGATGAACCCCTATCATAGTCAATGGAACCCAAATATGTTTTCCTAACGAGTTTACTTTCTCTGTTCCTAAAACTGAACTGAAAATTGAAATGAAAAACACAAGAGCCTGAAATGCTTAGATTTTAGTCTCTTTTTCTCTTTGCAAAAAAGTATTTTAAATACATTCTTTCAAAATTTACAAAACTTGACTATCCATTCAGGACACTAAATGTTACCTTCAAATGAATCTCCAAAAATAGACCCTCCTCCGTTTCCTTTTCCAGATGCTATATCTATGTAACGTATATAAAAAACAGAATTGCTTTACTTTTTTCATTGTTATCTAAAGGTATCAAATGTGTCACAAAACATTTAATTATTTTAGCCATATAATTTTATTAATTTCATGTACTATTTACATAATTTTATGTTGTATAGTAGACCTACTTAAACGTAGGGTCTGATTCGTCAATCAGGTAACGCCAGGTTTATGTGGAAAACTGCTTGATATCTGGCAAACCTTTTGTGCAACTCTTAAAGCCCCATTACACAAAGCGATATCGTTAACGATATCGCCGCAACGTCACAGGTTTTGCAACATTGTGTCGACCTCGCCAACGATATCGCTGTGTGTGACATGCAATAGCGATCAGCCCCCCACTGGGAGATCGCTGATCGGTAACGAATGGCCTGGAGCATTTTTCGATCAGCGATCTACCACTGGCTAGGCTGCTTCGCTGTGTGTGATACGGGCAGCAACCAGCGATCCCCAGTCTGCGCCCAAGACCCTGAATGATCCCAATGACCGTCAGGTGTAGGGCGCATCACTGGGTGATCACTGGTAACTCTGCCTGTGTGGCATCTCACCAGTGATCCTGGCCAGGTCGGATCGTTGGTGGGATCGCTGGAACATCGCTATGTGTAACGTGGGCTTTAGTTCCACAAAAAAATTGCAACTTTTCGCATCTTCAAACTGGATTCAGTTTGCTCTGCCTACTTTTTAAAAAGTGACTGATAAAAATGTACACCTGTCCCTAACTGGAATACCTTTAGTAGGCCCCTTTCACACTAGCGTTTTTTGCAAATTGCGGCAGATCTGTCCCATAAAAATATTTGGCTGGGTCACATAGATACATACATATCTCACAACTTTGCTGTCCTTACAAAGTAATTCTTCTCCTATTGAAGCCCCTAAATTCCCTAGATTCCGTACACCTGGTACACACGCGGCTCCACCCTGTACACCCCGTACACACGCGGCTCCGCTCTGTACACTTCGTACACGCGGCTCCGCTCCATATACCTCGTACACACGCGGCTCCAATCCGTACACCTCATACCCACATGGCTCCGCACCGTACACCTCATACCCACACTGCTCCACTCTGAACACTTTGTACACACGCGGCTCTGCTCCGTACACTTCATACACACGCAGCTCCCCTCCGTACACACGTGGCTCCACTCCATACACACGCAGCTCTGCTCCGTACACCTTGTACACACGTGGCTCCGCTCCGTACACCATAAATACACGCAGTTCCGCACCGTACACCTCGTACACACGCATCTCTGCTTCATACACTTCGTACATGCGGCTCCATTCCGTACACCTCGTACACACGCGGCTCCACTCCATACACCTCGTACGCACGTGGCTCCACTCCATACATTTGTGGTGCCCCTCCGTACACCTCATACACACGCGGCTCCCCTACGTACACTTCATACACACAGGGCTCTCTTCAGTACACCTCGTACACCCACGGCTCTGCTCCGTACACCTCGTACACACGTACATCTGACGCAGGGAGTGGCGCAAAAGTACTTGTACCGGTGGGCACAGGGACACCGGCGGGGGGCTGGAGGATTAGTCAAAGCTGTATGCCCCAGTCTTTTGATCGGTGGGCATGCTGCCCTACAAAAAATTGGTATGCTTTATTTTTGGGGGTGCCTTATATTTATCAGCCTAGCAACCCCCAGTATGTCTTATTTTTGGGGGGTGTCTTATTTTTGGAAAAACACAATATGTGCCCCCCCACTTATACCTGTGCCCACCAGTGATTTTTGTGCCCCCAGTGATCTTTGTGCTCCCCACTGCTGTATATACCCCTAGTGATGTTTTTAAACTCCAGTTCTATATGTGCCCCACAGTGATGTATAAAACCCCCAGTGATTTATGTCCCCCAGTGATGTATACCCCCCAATTGATGTATATACCCCCAATTATGTATTTGCCCCCTTTGCTGTATATACCCCAAAGTGTTGTATATAAGCTCCAATAATGTATGTTCTCCTTACTGCTGTATACACCAACCAGTGATGTACAGTATATGCCCTCCAGTGCTGTATGTGCTCCCAGTGATGTCTGTGCACTCAGTCATGTCTGTGCTGTCTCTGCCCCTTGTGCTGTCTGTGCCTCCTGTGCTGTCTGTGCCCCCCAGTGCTGTCTGTGTCCCCGGTGCAGTCTATGCCTCCCTGTGCTGTCGGTGTAGCCCTGTGATGCCTGTGCACCCCAGTGATGTATATACCCCCCAGTGATGTCTGTGCCCCCAGTGATGTTTACACCCCTTAGTGATGTCTATGTCTCCAAATGATGTCTAGGCCCTCCAGCCTCCACAGTGATGTATATGCCCCACAGCATCTCCTGTGATTTGTATACTCTAGCATCTCCTGTGATTTCTATACCCCAGCTTCCTCAGTGATGTATTTGCCCCAGCATGTTCTGTGATGCATATAGTGTAGCCCCCATGTCTCCAGTGCTGTATATACAGCAGTCCCAGTGCATACTGTGTAATGTATAGACAGCAGTCCCAGCATCTCCTGTGTGATGTACATACAGCAGTTCTAGTGTCTCCAATGATGTATATCTAGCAATCCCAGTGACTCCTACGTGATGTATATAGAGCATTCTCTGTCTCCTGTGCAATGTATAGACAGCAGTTCCAGCATCTCCTATGTGATGTATATACAGTAGTCCCTACATCCCCTATGTGATGTAATGCAGCAGTCCCTGCATCCCCTATGTGATGTATATACAGCAGTCACAGTGTGTCCCATGTGATGTATATGACTTACAAAAATTATCATAAAGAGATTACACAAACCTGGGAAAGCAGTTGTGAAAAGCAGTATCATCAATCCCATCTAACTTCACAGCCTCACAAAGAGTAGCAATTCCAGCTGTCACATTAGTGGTGAGTTAATAGTTTGACCAAATATAGCAGGGTAATTTTCAATATGATAATTTTGTGCAGTCCTCGAATGATGGTAGAAACTTCCAAATGGCTCCAAGCAGGAAAAAGGTTCCTCATCCATTATCTAAACCGTTTCATTGTCTGTTAGTATGTTTATGGTCATTGTACTGCTACAAGGTGATCCTACATCCCAGGCTCAAGTCTTTTGCAGCCTTGAACATGTTTTGATCCAGTACTGACTTGAACATATCGTCATCCATATTCCCATAAACTGTGTCCTGTTTCCCTGTCCCTGCTGAAGACGCTCAACAGCATGATGCTGTCACCACCATGTTTGATGATGGGGATGGTGTTTTCAGATGATGTGCACTGTTAGTTTTCAGCCACACATAGAATTTTGCGTTTAGCCCAAAAAGTTCTATTTTGGTCTCATGTGACCAGAGCACCTGTCACATGCTAGATGTGTCCTGTACATAACATGTATTAGTTTTTTCACACTTCACAAATATTTGCTACTTTGTGTTGGTATATCACGTAAACTCTCAATAAAGTAAATTAATGTTTTTGGTTTAAAGAGAAAAAAAAGTGGCAAAGTTCACAGGGTATCAATAATTTTTCATGGCACTGTATATGTTCTCTGTTTTTTTCACTGCAGATGTCTATTCTTAGACTATTCGCCCCGTCTAAACAAGACCTTAAAAAGGTCTGTCTTTTTTCCAGAAGCAGAGACACTATATGGGCGCTTTATAGGGCTAAACTGTAATTCCATGTGCAGCCCATGTATGAGAGTGGTGCTGTTCTAGTTATAAGACCGAAAGGCTAAAAACAAACTTTATTTTTTCAATGTAATACATTAAATATTTTTACCTCCCCCCTGTATCCAGCCATTTTTCACTATGCGATGGAATGGAGATCCTTTGTAATGCAATTTCAGGCCACTTTTAGAATCCCCAGCTTCTCCAGTGCACAAATATTGGAAATTTTTGCATGTTTTAGGACACATATCTGAAAATAACTAAAATAGACCAATGTTATTGCTGACAGGGAGTGAACAGCATACTTATAACTTATCAACATAAATATTTTTCTTTAAATTTACTACATGGTTCCCAAAAACAAGTACCGGTATTCTATTTAACTGTAATGTTTTCACTATTCCGGCTGGGAAATTACATGAAATCAGTGGCACAGGTTACTAGTTTATCTGCTTATTCACATATTCTATAATATATGGTATCCATATAGGTATACAGTACATAGACCTACTGTTTGTTTTACTATTTTATCACTTATTAAAAAATTGCAATCCACAGAATTACTACAGAAGTATGATATAAAAGACTCCTATAATAATTCACAAATTTCAAAGACAAGGGGTGTTTTACCTTCCATTCAGCTTTCTGTATCCAATTCTTTAATTTTCACAATGGACAAATTGCTAAATTTATCATATAAAGGTATCTGTATACTTTTTCATTCATTACTGCTATTGGGAAATTCTATCCCTTAACATTACTGCTCACTGCATCAAGCATGCTGTACATATATGTATTGCATGACAAATTCGTAGATGGATGGCACCATTGATGGGTGGGTGTACCACCGTCGAGGACATGAAGCAGAGATGTGGTATCAATCAGATCAGTGTTCAGAACAGCTGGTAAAACACAAGAAACTGACCAAAATGAGCAGACGTATTAGGGATAAACAAGTAATTCAGTGGGTGATCCAAAAAGTAGGGCATTTATAAACAGGGTCACAATATAAAAATCAAGGCTGGGGTCAGCACCCAGGCAAGTGCCGGGGCCTTAGACAGGCGAGGTGACACACTCACTATGAGCGTAAGCAAAAAGGAGACCCTCTCACAGACAGCTGTCCTTTCTCTCCTGCTCTGCACTGATCTATGTGATCAGTACAGAGCAGAAAAATGAGTTTACCGGGAGTTAAAGGAGGTTGAAGGACCTTCCAGTCATGTGACTGACCACATAATTGAAATGAAGGTCCTGGAAGATCCTGCAGCTGCTAAGGTTCTGCAGCCTCCATGTAGCTCCCAGTGGCTCATCTTTACCTCTCCTCAACGATCAACATCTGCAACATGTGGTAATGTATAGTATGTGTGTTATGTGTATGTGTAACAAAATGAGTCTGTAGCAGAGCAGTGTGTATCTGTGCATGTAGTGTCCATGTAGCAGAGCTGTGTTTGTCTATGTTCATGTAGCAGATCTCTGTGTGTGTCTATATGTGCATGTAGTGTTCATGTAGAAGAAATGTATGTGTCTATATGTTCATATACCAGAGCTGTATGTGTCTACAAGTGCATGTAGCAGAACTGTATATGTCTACATATGCATGTAGCAGAGCCATGTATGTCTTTGGGCAAATAGCAGAGGAGTATGTGTATACATGTACATGTGCCAGGGCCATGTATGTCAAGGGGCATATAGCAGAGGTGTGTGTTTAATATATAATTTGCAGAAAAACACTAACAATAGATTTATTGACTCTACAATCTAATCCAGTACATTAAAATCAATGCTAATGACCCCTCCTTTTACACCTCCAGGGAAGGTTTAATTAATACAACCCCTGGCAAAAATTATGGAATCACCTGGCTCGGAGGATGTCCATTCAGTTGTTTAATTTTGTAGAAAAAAAGCAGATCACAGACATGGCACAAAACTAAAGTCATTTCAAATGGCAGCTCTCTGCCTTGAAGAAACACTACAGTAAAAGAAATCTTGAAAAAAAAAATGTGCTAGCCAGTAACGGTTACTTTTGTAGACCAAGCAGAGGGAAAAATTATGGAATCACTCAATTCTGAGGAAAAAAATTATGGAATCATGACAAACAAACAAACAAAACAGCACTCAAGTACATTACTAGTATTTTGTTGCACCACCTCTAGCTTTTATAACAGCTTGCAGTCTCTGAGGCATGGACTTAATGAGTGACAAACAGTACTCAACATCAATCTGGCTCCAACTTTCTCTGCTGTTGCCAGATCAGCTTTGCAGGTTGGAAACTTGTCATGGACCATTTTCTTCAACTTCCACCAAAGATTTTCAATTGGATTGAGATCCGGACTATTTGCAGGCCATGACATTTACCTTATGTGTCTTCTTTCAAGGAATGTTTTCACAGTTTTTTCTCTATGGCAGGATGCATTATCCTCTTGATAAATGATTTCATCATCCCCAAACATCCTTTCAATTGATGGGATAAGAAAAGTGTCCAAAATATCAATGTAAACTTGGGCATTTATTGAAGATGTAATGACAGTCATCTCCCCAGTGCCTTTACCTGACATGCAGCCCCATATCATCAATGACTGTGGGAATTTGCATGTTCTATTCAGGCAGTCATCTTTACGTTTAATCTGTCTTTATTGAAGATAATAATAAAGGTACAAAAATAGGGGAAAAAAAGAAAGTAGAGACACAAACAACATCAAATTTAAGGTTCCGATTACATTGTAGGATCTTTCTCATTTGGTATATCTGCAAACATGTCATTGGTATATATACGACAATTTGAAGTAAAGTACAAGTATTCCTATATATATACTCTTAATCGAGGCTCCACAGACTCAATTCCCATATTCAAATTTCCAGGGAGCAATGCATCATAGAGCTCACTGTGTTTGAGCGCTTTAGCCGTCTGCCCGCAGTGTTTTCCTTGACTGGTCTCCCTGAGATCAGTGAGTGCTTTGTGATGTTGGTCTACCAGGCATTGCTCCCACCTAGCCAGAATCCTACTCCACACTGATGAGGGGCAATACCCCGAAACAGCTGTCTGTGGATGGATACCTGGCTCTGTTAATTCCCTTGTCATATCCTTAACTCGTAACTGAGTGGGATATTGACTAAAAGGGCCGCTTAATATGGTGGTTATGGTGGTCTCCACCCCAGGGATAGGTCCTTCCCTGGAAGGATATCTGGCTAGTCCCGTGTTTGAGACTCTTAATTGAGGCTCCACGGACTCCATTTGCATATATATTAATTATACTTCTTAAAGCCATGTTTTCCCATAGTACATATGATTTATCATTCCACTATGTAGCAGTTATTTAACTGTCTTTCATTCTCATTTTTCTTTTGGGGTTGTCACATAGTTTAGGTTCACTTCAATGCATATTAGCATCATCTGTTAATCCATAATAGTTATATTGCAACCCGTTTTATTTCCAATAAAGGGTAAAGATGGTATTATAGTAGAAAAAGAGTAAAGAGAACATAGTGGGGAAAAAAAGGGGGAGGTAAAATGTAAAGAAATACTAAGGGAAGTTCTGGGGAAAACTAGAGGGAGGTCTCCTCCCTCTCCCTGCAGATCCCCCGCTCCACCAGCCACCTCCTCCTTTTATCTTTTTATTCCGAGGAGAATATAGCCCGCAATCGCATCGGTTATTGATACCATCTGGTTAGGACTTTATAATTCTTTTCCTGGGCAAAATCAGACGGTGACAGTTTCTGAGTAAATATAAATGTTTTATTAAGTTTTTCCTCCGAGAATTTACATTCCATCTCCTCCTCCCAAGCCTGTATTTATTCTGGCATTGTCCCCTGAGATTGTAGTAGGGAAATCTGGTGTCTAGGGGGTGTTGTTTGTAGAAATAACTTTTCAAAGTCAGTTGTGGGTAGGCGTACAGTCCGTTCTCGCCCCAATTTATCTTGTAGATCCTCCAGAGTGGGGAAGCCCCGTGATGTTCCCAGTTGTCCTATTCTAACGTCTGACCCAATATGACATCCTAAGAACCAGTCCCTTTGTCTTCCTGGTGGGATATTCGGATTGCGAAATATCGGGGCCACTGGATTACACGGGCTAATCAACCGTAATGTTCCGTAATGGGATCTCATATCCTGTTTGTTCTAACTGTATCCATTGTTTGGAACCGGATCTAAAGTGCCAGTCTAGTAGTCTAAGAAGCATTGTCGCTTGATGGTATGTTTGCAGGTCAGGGAGTCCAGCACCACCCACCATTTTGGACATGGTCAAAATCTGGTATCATAGTCTAGGCCTTGATTGCCTCCATACAAATCTGATCAGTGCAGAATGGATGGTCTTGAAAAAATTTCTAAGAAGGTTGATAGGAACCGCCTGAAACACATATAAGAATCTTGGAAGTATATCCATTTTAAAGGCGTTTATGCGCCCGAACCATGAGATCTGCTTCTGACCGTATTCCTGAAGGCACTCCATGGTCTTTTCCAAAAGAGGGATATAATTAAGTTGATATAAATCCTGATGATTGACAGGAACCTGGACTCCCAGGCACTTTATTAATCTAGTTTGCCAGCAGAACTGAAAATTTCTTTTGGCTCTCTCTATCTCTCCAGTATGTAGTGTAATATTTTTTTTTTTAAAACATCGTTTTTAATAAAGATTTTCAATGAAAAAAAATTCAAAATATTACATACATGTTTTGTACAGTGTGTTTCATAACATTTGTTAATTTTTGTCTACTGTAATCTAGTACAAAATAAACTGCTGATATCTTTCCCAAATCTAAACTTGGTTCGTCTCTCACTCGATTTGAGATAATAGCCAGAACACATTCAATATTAATATTAGGTCACTTAATTGTCTATAAGCTTAGTTTACCTAGGGTATTGCCTATCTCCTCCAACAGATACCAAGAGGTCCCCTTCAGTGGTTCCATCACCTGTTTTATCTCCTCATCAGATAATAGAGACTCACTGTTTATTTTCTCCATTTACACATGAATGCGTTCGTCAATTTTTCTTTGTCTCTGAGCACTTCCCTTTTATCTATTTCTAGAGCCTTTTTCAGGCCATTTAGTATTTCTGGTCTTCCCGGCATATCGGGCTTAAGCCAATACACTAGAAGTAGTCGTTTTGCTAACAGTATTAGGACGTGGATCCATCTCATGTTTGGGTTCCCTTGTCGTGGTGTTATTATATTTTGGAAGATCCAAACCGAGGGGTCTAGGTCAAATGTTTGAGAGCTCGTTTGTATACATATGTCTCTGATTGTGCTCCAATATTCCTGTACTTTGTAGCAACTCCAAATTCCATGTATCATTCCCAATCTCAGCCTAGGTTTCTTGCCTTTCCAGAGGAACCTGGTGAAGGCTCTATTTAATCTTGCGGTGTCCAAACGTTTCAGTAGCAGTGGTAGGGTCTGGAGGGGGTAGAGGAGCCGGGCAAAACGCTTCATCTTTATCAGATGGCAGAGCCCTAATAATGACAGTGGCAGGCCTTCCCTAGACACAAATTTGACGGATTTTGTGTGCGAGTCCCTGGATTTTATCTTGTCACATAATGTGTTTAGTTTTGCTGACAAATGGTACTGCCAGAAAGGAGGGGTGGCCATGGGCACGCCAGTTGCATGCACCTTGGCTAACCTGTTTCTGGCAGTATTTGAGGAAGAGTATGTGTATTCACTTTGCAACCCCTTTATTAAACACCTAAAACACTACATCAGGTATGTGGACGACGTCCTGATAGTTTGGGAGGGCAGTCCGGAGAATTTTGGTGAATTTGTCGCTTTACTAAATAATAACTCTTTTAATATGTTTTTCACAGTCATGTTTGGCGACTCTTCTTTAGAGTTTTTGGTGCTGACGAGATCAGTGTATAGGAAACAAACTGCGACAAATTCCCTATTACATTTCCCTATTTACAATTCCCTATTACATTTCAGGGCTGGAGTGCCCTATAGCCAATTCTTGCGGTTTCGCCGCATAAACAACAGTAATGATAAATTTGAAGAACAGGCTGACAAACTGGAATTAGATCTTTTATGTAGAGGATACCCTGTTGGTATTCTCAAACAAGCTAGAGAAAAAGCCAGATCATATACCCCGGGCAACGGTATGGGTAATGTGGCCAGGAGGCACGGTCTTAACTCCGAGGGTAAGCTGTTCTATTTCAGCTTCAAGCACGGCCCCATGTTCAATAGTATTACAACTGCCATCAAGAGACATTGGCATGTGGTGGAGACAGACAGGACTTTGGCAAAGTTGACCCCGGTATCTGTTGTGACATATAGAAGATGTAGAAATCTGGGAGACCTTCTGGTTCAGAAACGACTTGGTGCGACAGAGAGTAGTGGGAACTGGTTAGGGAAAAATCGACCGCAAGGAAACTTCAAATGTGGACATTGTAACTGGTGTCCTCAGTTATGTTCAGGAAATTGCCTTGAAATAGGCGGTCAAAGAATAAGAATCGGTTCCTTTTTTAACTGTCGCACTAAATGGGTGGTCTATGCCATTTGGTGCCCGTGTAAAAGATTTTACGTGGGGAAGACCATTAGACCCATGTTTGTGAGAGTAAGAGAGCACTTCAATTCTATTGCCAAAAAAGGGGGTCCCCCAGATTAATTCAGCATATAAATGATGAACACAATGGAGATGCCGGAGTACTCAGGTTTGCGGGAATTGCCAGTTGACCACCATCCAATAAAGGTGGTGACCAACATAAACGCCTTTTGCAAATGGAAGATAAGTGGATCCTGGAGCTGAATGCCCAGGGTGCACTTGGATTAAATGACAAATTGGACATGGCCGTGTTTTTGTAGGAGTAGTGGGTCTATGCCCTTTGTTTGACCAGTGCCTTCCTGAGCCTAGTTTTCCCAATATTATTGTTTTGTTTGGGTATAAGGGAGTATCAATGAGGTTTGGGAGTTGTTTATAATTTTATAATGCTGTATTCCGTCCGGTCCATTTTCTCCAGGCCTATTTAGGGAGTAGCGTTGTAGTCTGGACGCTCTAACTCCTGGGATGCTGGTAGTAACCCCGGCTGTATTAGCAATATGACAAACAGCCTGAGGCTTCTTATAGCACACTAATAAATATCCATAAATAACTTAGCCCGTTGTTATTGGGAAAGTAGTGGGTGTGTTTTTTGCCCATTCAGTTACTGTTTTGCAGCGTGACATCCATGCTCGATGTTGATTGGTCCCCCCGTCACCTTGGGAACGCAGGCAAATACTATGCCGCTGCTTCTATATTGGAGCGCCCACGCAGTTGCGCGGTAGAAGATATGAGCGGGGACCAATCACAGAGCATTTGTAGTGCGATCATGTGCTCTGTCACGTGACCCGGAAATTGAGCAGCGTCCTGACACCGCTATCAACATCCGCTCAGCACGTTTACAGCATGTAAGCATAAGATCTTTGTTTATTGTTTCACAATTATTGTGATGATATGGTTCCGCTATATAGCTCTTAATATGTGTCTTGTAAGTTGGCTTTGTTTTTAACATGTTCACATTACTTTGTGCACTTTTGTTCAGCTGGTGATGATGTCATGAGGGCGGTCCTGCTCCTCCTATATAAGGTTGGAGCAGGCACCACCAGGTACCAGTGACCCGTTGAAGGGCAGCACGCCCGAAACGGTGCCGTCGTCACCCGGTCCCCCTCCCTGCACCCTGTATCAACTATCCCAATAAAGGACATCGCATTTAGCAACTTTGGTGAGTGCCGCTCTTTTTCCTTTTTGCAGTATATTTTCTCTACCCTCTCTAAAATCTGGGAAGGCCCATGGATTAAGGTATTTTGATACCTTCCATGGTAATTCACATTTTTTTTGTACTGCCTTCCATGTCATAATCGTATCACGGAATATAGCTGACGCTTTTATGTGTGGTGGAAGGCCAGAAAGTGAAGTGTGTAGTAGTGAACATCTGTCCCATGGAGCACAGTACGCTTCTTCTAGTTGTTTGTCAGAGTATCTTTCAGACTGTTTGATCCATTCTACTACATGTCTGAGTAAGCAAGCTAGGTTATAGCCTCTGATGTCAGGGAAATTCGTTCCCCCCCTATCCTTCGCCCGGCATAGGATTCCCAATCTCAGCCTAGGTTTCTTGCCTTTCCAGAGGAACCTGGTGAAGGCTCTATTTAATCTTGCGATGTCCGAACATTTCAGTAGCAGTGGTAGGGTCTGGAGGGGGTAGAGGAGCCGGGCAAAACTCATCATCTTTATCAGATGGCAGAGCCCTAATAATGACAGTGGCAGGCCTTCCCATTTCCTCAACTCTTTCTCGATCTTGTCTAATAATGGGCCATAGTTAAGTGAGTATATTTGGTCCGGGGATCTACTTATTATCAGACCTAGGTATTTAATTGAGGAAGTTGCTATCGGGATCCCCATTTCCCTAATTTTCTTCCCTCCTTCTCCGCCATTTCTTAGTCTCAAAAGTTCACATTTACTCTTGTTCAATCTGAATCCCGAAAATCTCCCAAAGCGGTCTATGTCTCTCAGTAGATTCGGGAGATCTCTGATTGGGTTGTTCATGAATAGAATGATGTCGTCCGCAAATAGGGCCAATCTCACTCTTGAATTTCCAATTTTAATACTTTCGAAGGTGTTAGAGTTGTTTATGTAACGTGCTAAAGGTTCCAGGGCCGGATTGAACAAAAGTGGGGACAAGGGGCACTTTTGCAAAGGGAATTTGGAGGACAAAAAACCTGGGGTATGTATCTTTGCTGTTGGATTGCTATATAAGGATTGAAGGTATTGGCGAAACTTGCCCTGGATCCCAATTCGGTCCAAGACCATACCCAGCCATGGCCACCTGACATTGTCAAAAGCCTTTTCTGCATCTAGTGTGACCATGGCTGGGTCTCCCCCCTTCGTAGTCAATCCGTTACGTACTGCATCCAGGGCCAGCAAAGTTTTACGTACATTTGAGACCGCCGACCTCCCTTTGATAAACCCCGTCTGGTGATGTTCTATCAGTAGTGGCATGATCCTAGCCAGTCTGTCTGCCATAATTTTAGATAAAAGTTTCAGATCAAGATTGATGAGGGATATGGGTCTATAGTTTGCCGGGTCCTCTCCCCCCTTTCCCCCCTTAGGTAGTAGTTTCACATATGCTACGTTCATGGCCTCCGAGATGGGTTCGCCTGACAAGATATTGTTAAAGAGGCCAGTCAGTGTTGGAGTTATTTCTTCCTTCAGGATTTTAAAAAATTCCCCCGTAAACCCGTCAGGTCCAGGTGCCTTGTCATTATTTAGTTTCCTGATAACCTGATCTACTTCCATCTCTGTGACAGGTCTGTTAAGATCTTGCAGGTCTATCTCTGTGATGGGGGTGAGGGGCACATCGTTTAGCCATTCTGGTCCACCCTGCGTCTTTATGTCTGTTGCACTATATAGTGTCCTGTAGTATTTTTCTAAAATGTTGTTTATCTCTTTGAGATTTGATGTAAGATCCCCCCCCCTTTTCTTTTTGTAACGCCAGTATTGGATTGGGTAGCCTCCGCCCTTTTGCCAGTCTAGCCAGTAACCTGCCTGCCTTGTCTCCGAATCTGTTTAGATCTGTTTCTAGTTGGCCTCTCGTCATTTCTTCTCTTTTATTAGCCCACCCTTCAAATATATTCTTAGCTTCCACCCATGCCTGTTTGTCGATTGTATTGTGAGTGCGTCTGTAGGTCTTGTAGGTGGCCGATACTCTCTCGCTAGCTGTCATGTAACTTTCTTTCAAGGACTTTTTTTGTCTGGAGGTGTAGGCTAAAATAAATCCTCTCAGTACTACTTTGCCGGTCTCCCAGTATAGACGGTGGTTGTCTTTATGCTGGGCGTTATCACGTGCGAAATTGGACCACCATTCCTTTAGTTGAGTTTTAAAGTCCCCATCTCTGGATAGATGTGTGGGGAATCTCCACAAGAAGTCCACTCCTCGCTGGTTAGTTTCCATTAGGTCTATGCAAATCGGACTATGGTCCGAGATCACCATTGACTCAATTGTTGGGTTTTCTGTCCTCCCCCATAGCTGTTCTGACGTCATGAAATAGTCAATCCGTGACCATGAGCTATGTGGGTGAGAGAAATGAGTGTATTCCATCTCCTGTGGATGTAGGACTCTCCACACATCAATTAGTCTCGATGAGTTCATTACATTTGCTAGATTTCCTAAATGGTCGGTTGGTGTATTTGGAAGCCTATTTCCTGGATCTGTCCTGGTCCTGTCTATGTCTTAGAACATCACCTCATTGAAATCTCCTCCCACCAGGATATTTGATTCTCTATCACTCAGAATCTCTGTGGATAGGTCAGCAAAGAACCTGGTTCTAGAAGTGTTTGGGGCATATATGTTGTATAAACTGATCTGTTGGCCCTGTAGTTTTAGTACTAAATGTAGGAACCTTCCTTTTTGGTCTTGTGATACGGAAATGAGGGAATGAGCTAAATGTTTGTTAATTAATATCAGGACCCCCGCCTTCCTATCCTGCGCTCCTGATATCCAGGCCTCCCCGACCCATAGTTTTTGCATGTATTTTAGTTCTTGATTTCGAAGATGTGTCTCCTGAAGGAGAGCAATATCAGCTCTCAATCTCTTCAGGTGATGCAATACTATATAACGTTTATTGGGGGATCTAAGCCCTTTGACATTCCAGGATATCACTCTTAACATTGTTTATATGTCTCCTTCCCTACTCCCTTCTCGGTAGCATCTGAGCTTAACATGCAATTCCCTAGGTTTTTTGTTGTGATGGTATTGTAAGACTTGTGAGTGAATTCTGTAAGTAAATATCTGGTAATTATCAGCTGATTGAGAAAACACTAATAAAAGTTGACAAAGTCATAACTGTACCCTTAAACCCAACTTCCCCGAAACACAAGGAGTTCGCCTTCTCTCTGCCCCCTCTCCTTGGAGAACAAAAAAACAACTTTCCTTTTGACTTCCCTATTTCCTCGGATGGCAGTTAAATGCCACGCCTTATGGTTCCAGTCATAATAGTCGCCTGCGGGCGGCCCTCGAGTAGACATTTTCCCTGAAATGGAATAGTATTTATGTATCGCTCTTCATCATGGTAGAACTACAGATATTTTGTATACCAAAAATAGTGGGGATCCTATATACAGTTCCTCGAATATCTTCTCTCCTCCCACTCACCCCCTCCCAATCTCTACCACCAACTCTAGCCACTCCTCCAATTGGAAAACCTGGAGAAGAGCCAGTGTGAGGGGGGTGACAAGAAGAGGAGAGAGAGAGAAAAAAAAAAAAAAAGGGGGGGCGGGGGGCAAATTGGCATGGTAGTGTTTGCCCTTAAGAGTTTTCGAACTGTGGATCTTTTGTCCTCAGCAATCTCCGGATAAGTTCCATTGATGCGGCGCATACCTGAGGACCATGTCACATAGAGTTGTTACTCGAGAACTGTTCACTTGTTGTATCCGGCAGGATCATAAAGGGGGTGACCGTTCCGCTGGAATTCTCCTGAAAGTCTACAGTTTAAGTTGAACTGTTATATGGCCATCTTTATTCTGAGAACTCTGCTTCTGATGTATGTGGATTTTCAATTGATTTTTTGCGACTGTCTTGCGGCCGGGATCTGTTATCTTCGCCGCCTTTGTTGGTTTTAGTTTTCTTTCTCATTGCTGCCGTTAGTTTCTCTGCGTAGGTCTGGCGTTGTGAGTTTTGCAGTATTGCCTCTGTGTTTGGCGACAGTTGACTTCCACGAGGGGGGGGTTGATGTTTGTTGCAGAAATTTCATGGCCATCTTACAGTTTACAAATGAGTGCATTTCTCCCTTGGCATCCCTGAAACGTAGTATGGCTGGGAAGGCTAACTGGAATCTAATGTTCCTTTTGAATAATATAGTGCACGCCGGACTAAAGGCTTTTCTCCTTCGGGCCACCTCCGCGGAGTAGTCCTCGTAGAGCCTTATCTTGTGCCCTTGTATTAGCAATGGGAGACGTTTGGATCTATATTCCCATAGTAGGAATTCTTTGTCTTCTTTGTAATCTAGAAATCTGGCGATTACTTGCCGTGGGCCTTCGTCCGTTTTTTTGGGAGGACCTACTCTGTGTGCTCTTTCCACCCGACACTGGCGTCTCAGTCCCAGAGCCTTTGGTAATTCAACTTCCCATATCGAATCAAGATGTGTGGGCATGAAAGATTCTGGGAGACCTATCATCCTGAGATTATTTCTCCTGGATCGGTTCTCCAAATCGTCCATTTTTTCCTCTGCATATGCCGAGTGTTTTTGTAGTGCAGCTATATGTCTTTCGATGTTAAACAGTCTGTCCTCAGCCTCTGAGAGCCGTTGTTCAGCCTCTTGTATGCGCTTCTCATGTTATTCTGTGGTTTGCTTTAGCCCTGCCACCGCTTCAGCTACAGTGTCTCTCAGAGCTGCTTTTAAATCAGCCACTATGTAGGGGACAATTTCTCTGGCCAGTTGTTTTACATCTATTTGGCTTTTTTCAATTTTGTCTCCCATCTCCCCTTGTGTAGTATCCCCAGCCTCCCCCTGCATTTGTCCCTGTGGCTCGCCCTCTTTCCATACCTCCGGCATATCTGTGTGTGAGCCCCCGTCCTCGTGGTCCTTTCTCATCTGGACCTCGGTGTCTTCTTGATCCCCTGCGATGCTATGAGGCCGCAGCTTGAGCTGCGGGAGACGCTGCCCGTGCTCGTCGGCTGGTGCTGAGCGCGGTCGCGGTCCCGGTCTCCTCCTTTGGGCGCCATCTTTGCCTGATGCTCAACCTTCTTGTTTTGGAGCGGGCTTGCCGTCTCATCTCGCCCTGAGCTCCACAGCACATAGCGATCCAGGGTCCCCAGCGCCCGGGATGTCTCCTCCATGTCTGGGCGGTTGATGAGGGCCGACTGTGCGTGTGATGCTGACGGATTGTCGGCGTGGCCTCCGGAGCTCTTCTCCTACGCTGCCATCATCCCGGAGCCGGAACCGGAAGTCCGTAGTGTAATATTAAGGGCTTCTATTTTATTGAAATTAATTTTAAAATGGCTTGCTCTGCCAAATTTGATGAATTCTGTCATTAAAGTTGGAAATGTGATATGAGCTTAGGAAGGCAGTCATCTGTATAAATCTAATTGGAACCGACACCAAACAAAAGTTCCATCATCATCACCTTGCCCAATGCAGATTTGCTATTCATCACTGAATACCGTATGACTTTCATCCACTCATCCACAGTCCACGAGTGCTTTTCCTTAGCCCATTGTAACCTTGTGTTTTTCTGTTTAGGTGTTAATGATGGCTTTTGTTTAGCTTTTCTGTATGCAAATCCCATTTCCTTTAGGCGGTTTCTTACAGTTCGATCACAGACATTGACTCCAGTTTCCTACCATTCATTCCTCATTTGTTTTGTTGTGCATTTCCAGTTTTGGAGACATATTGCTTTAAGTTTCCGGTCTTGACGCTTTGATGTGGTCCTTGATCTACCAGTATGTTTCCCTTTAACAACCTTCTCATGTTGTTTGTATTTGGACCAGATTTTTGACACAGCTGACTGTGAACAACCAACATCTTTGGCAACATTGCGGTTGATTTACCCTAGTTTGATAATCCTCTCCTTTGTTTCACTCGACATCTCTCGTGTTGGAGCCATGATTCATGTCAGTCCACTTGGTGCAACAGCTCTTCAAGGTGTGATCACTCCTTTTTAGATGCAGACTAATGAGCAGATCATATTTGATGCAGGTGTTAGTTTTGGCAATGAAAATTTACAGGGTGATTCCATAATTTTTTCCTCAGAATTGAATGATTCCATAATTTTCCCTCTGCCTGGTCGACAAAAGTAACCGTTACTGGCTACCACATTTTTTTTCAAGATTTCTTTTAGTGTTTCTACAAGGCAGAGAGTTGCCATTTGAAATGACTTTAGTTTTGTGCCATGTCTGTGATCTGCTTTTTTTCTACAAAATTAAACAATTGAATGGACATCCTCTAAGCACAGTGATTCAATAATTTTTGCCAGGGGTTGTAGGAAAAAAGTTTTCCTATTTTCTTCTGTCTAGACCTGGGCACGGCATAAGGTGCAGGCGCACAGCAACGGGGAGGGGTGGGGGCAGGTTGTTGAAGGGTCCCACTGAGATTCTTTTGCCCAGAATCCACAAAAACCTGTAGGTAGCCCTGATAATAATGCACAATAAAAGGACATATATTATATATTGTTTATGGGAGCATTACTGATTATTCAAATTAGGCTTTGAGCAGGTATTATGTTGCATTATACAATGATATTTATATGTTATTATATAATCCTTTGTATGACTGTTTTGCTGTTTTTCTAATTGACTTTGGTTTATGCGAGTACTGATAACTATATGGGCACACGTCCTACATTGCTTTAGATTAGATACTGAATCTTGATGTGGTATGGACACACTCTACCTATATGCTTTCATGACTTATATATGGTTACTAGATGGCGGCCCAATTCTAAAGAATCGGGTAGTCTAGAATCCATATATAGTTTATTTACTAATAGTTAGGGGAGTGCGGTGAAATTGTGTGTATACAGGTGGCTCAGTGGGTAGCAGAGTATATGGTGGCTCAGTGGTTAGCACTGCGCGGTGGCTCAGTGGTTAGCACTGCGTGGTGGCTCAGTGGTTAGCACTGCGCGGTGGCTCAGTGGTTAGCACTGGGCGGTAGCTCAGTGGTGAGCACTGGGCGGTGGCTCAGTGGTTAGCAGTGAGTGCAGTGGCTCAGTGGTTAGCAGTGAGTGCGGTGGCTCAGTGGTTAGCAGTGAGTGCGGTGAGATTGGTCAGCGCAGCGCCGTGGGCAGAGTGGTCAGCGCAGCGCCGTGGGCAGAGTGGTCAGCGCAGCGCCGTGGGCAGAGTGGTCAGCGCAGCGCCGTGGGCAGAGTGGTCAGCACAGCGCCATGGGCAGAGTGGTCAGCGCAGCACCGTGGGCAGAGTGGTCAGCGGAGCGGCGTGGGCAGAGTGGTCAGCACACACATACACACACATATACACACACTCCGCTACACTTACCACCGACCCTGCATCTTCCCCGCCGCCTGATCCTGAGTCGACATGTCGCCGCCCCCGAACGACTGGATCCAATATGTCGTCCGGGAAGTTTGGCGAGACATCTTGGACGCTATATTGGATCCAGTAGTTCGGGGGCGGCGACATGTCGACTGAGGATCCAGGCAGTGGACGCAGGGCCGGTGGTAAGTATAGCTGAGTGTGTGTGTGTGTGTGTGTGTGTACAAAGTGAGGGAAGTGCGGACAAAGTGAGGGAAGTGCGGACAAAGTGACGGAAGTGCCTACATACACACATATATACACATACTGTACATTGCATATGGAGGGGTGAGGAGAGCGGAGGCTGGAGGGGTGAGGAGAGCGGAGGCTGGAGGGGTGAGGAGGGGTGAGGAGAGAGGAGGAAGGAGGGGTGAGGAGGGGGAGGAGAGGGGAGGTTGGAGGGGTGAGGAGGGCAGAGGACAGGGGAGGCTGGAGGGCAGAGGACAGGGGAGGCTGGAGGGCAGAGGACAGGGGAGGCTGGAGGGCAGAGGACAGGGGAGGCTGGAGGGCAGAGGACAGGGGAGGCTGGAGGGCAGAGGAGGCTGGAGGGGAGAGGCTGGAGGGCAGAGGCTGGAGGGCAGAGGCTGGAGAGCAGAGGCTGGAGGGCAGAGGCTGAAGGGGAGAGGCTGAAGGGGAGAGGCTGGAGGGCAGAGGCTGGAGGGCAGAGGCTGGAGGGCAGAGGCTGAAGGGGAGAGGCTGGAGGGCAGAGGCTGGAGGAGAGAGGCTGGAGGGCAGAGGCTGGAGTGGAGAGGCTGGAGGGGAGAGGCTGGAGTGGAGAGGCTGGAGGGCAGAGGCTGGAGGGGAGAGGCTGGCGGGCAGAGGCTGGAGGGGAGAGGCTGGAGGGGAGGGGCTGGAGGGCAGAGGCTGGAGGGGAG
Source organism: Allobates femoralis (assembly GCA_033576535.1). Classification (NCBI taxonomy): domain Eukaryota; kingdom Metazoa; phylum Chordata; class Amphibia; order Anura; family Aromobatidae; genus Allobates; species Allobates femoralis. Next base: position 311,319,464 of record JARQOC010000001.1, read on the forward strand.
AGGCTGGAGGCAGAGGCTGGAGGGCAGAGGCTGGAGGGGAGAGGCTGGAGGGCAGAGGCTGGAGGGGAGAGGCTGGAGGGCAGAGGCTGGAGGGGAGAGGCTGGAGGGCAGAGGCTGGAGGGCAGAGGCTGGAGTGGAAAGGCTGGAGGGGAGAGGCTGGAGGGCAGAGGCTGGAGGGGAGAGGCTGGAGGGCAGAGGCTGAAGGGAAGAGGCAGGAGGGGAGAGGCTGGAGGGGAGAGGCTGGAGGGGAGAGGCTGGAGTGGAGAGGCTGGAGGGGAGAGGCTGGAGGGGAGAGGCTGGAGGGCAGAGGCTGGAGGGGAGAGGCTGGAGGGCAGAGGCTGGAGGGAAGAGGCTGGAGGGGAGAGGCTGGAGGGCAGAGGCTGGAGGGCAGAGGCTGGAGTGGAGAGGCTGGAGGGCAGAGGCTGGAGGGCAGAGGCTGGAGGGCAGAGGCTGGAGGGGAGAGGCTGGAAGGCAGAGGCTGGAGGGCAGAGGCTGGAGGGCAGACGCTGGAGTGGGAGGACTGGGCCGGAGGAGAGAGGAGGCGCCGGGACAGACGGGAACGTTCCTGGCCGGAACTTCCAAAAGCAGAACATTCCTGGCCGGAACGTCCGAAAGCGGAACATTTGTGGGCGGAACTTCGGGTCCCTGTAGGCGCACGGACGAAGGGCGGAACTTCCGAGAGAGGAACGTTCCTCCACCGGTCCCTGTAGCCGGGCGCCGGCCGGCTACCCCGCACTGGTGACATCACCACCATGGTCCGGAGGCCATCACGGAAGTAACCTTCGGGTTTTCCGGAAGTGGCCTTCAGGTTTTATATTATAGACATATGGATATTACCATGTACTATACTAATATGGTTGTTATATTTAAATACAGACAAAAAATAGTTTATTTTTTTTGTTATTTATATGTTAGATGATTCACAGTGGTGGTAAATCATTCAAATCCCGGTAGCTTGAAGTCTTCAGAAATATCTATCCATTCTTCAGTAACAGTGGGAAAAGGACCCTGCTTAGAAGGCTTAAAATGTACCTGTCATTTTAGGTGACTGCTCAGAATAAGCTGCCATTGTGTGTGTACATGAGACATAACAATACTATTTGACTTAACGCGTAGAATTTTTATCAGTAACTCCCTCCATATGCTCTTTCTCTACTCTTCAGATGTCTTTGACCTAATGGGTGAAGCCTAATTGATAGATGTCCCATACACCGCCTATACAGATATGAGGTATTTCTACTTTTTTATGTCTATATAGCTGTATGGAGATTGCATTGCCTCATACAATGGGTAAGTACTGTGAAGCATTTGACCTGACATTTCATTTTGTTAAGATGAAAACTTGATTCTGATATGAAAGATTCTCTAACATGTTAATCACTCAAGTACGTCAGTGTAATTTAGTTTCTCCATACTCAATACCCCAAAACTCATGCCTTAGATTTTCAATCATTTTGTATAATCTTTACTTGTGCATCTCAATGAATTAGAATATCATCAAAAAGTTCATTTCAGTAATTCAATACATAAAGTGAAACACACATATTATATAGTCATTACAGAGTGACCTATTTCAAGTGTTTATTTTTGTTAATGTTGATGATTATGGCTTACAGCCAGTGAAAACTAAAAGGTCATTATTTCAGAAAATTAAAATAAGGAGGATGAAGGGTTAAAAACCACACTGTCGTATTCCATGAGACATCAAAGGATGACTATAATATTGATTTATTAGTCAATGAGTTTCAGGTCTCCCTAGCAATATTACATTGATTGTTTATGATATCTTAATTCATTGAGATGCACTAGTATATAGACATCTGTTATTTGGGCTGTTATTACACTGAAGAGTTCACTATTGTTCAAAACAGATTTACAAAACAATAGAAAGATATCTATAGGAGCAATTTGACCTTTCCCTTTGCTTGAAAAAAAAAAAAAGTTAAGAAGTTCCTTGTGCCGGCAAGATTTTCTGAATAACCAAAAATCACAAATGGAATCAGAGGTCAGAATTACTTACCTCAAAGAGTAATCTTCCTATTAATTTGTCCTGAACTGCAATGTCAAGGTATACTAACACGTGCTGGAGAAATAAAACCTTTGTCACTTAGGCATATAGCAGAAGCACATGTATGTACATGTCATGCCAGTATAACTTACAGTGGTGTGAAAAAGTGTTTACCTCTTCCTGATTTCTTATTCTTTTGCATGTTTATCACACCCGTATATACTCGAGTATAAGCCGACCCGAGTATAAGCCGAGGCCCCCCCTAATTTTACCCTCCAAAACTAGGGAAATGTATTGACTCGAGTATAACCATAGGGTGAGAAATGCAGCAGACCCCCATCCTGTTATATAGCCCCCCATCCCAGTATATAGCGCCCCCTAGCAATAGTATACAGGCCCCCAGCAGTAGTATACAGGCCCCCAGCAGTAGCATACAGGCCCCCTCCTTAGTATTCTGGCCCCCATCAGTGATATACAGCCCCCCTCCTTAATATCTGGCCCCCAGGCTGTGGCACACATTAAAACAACAAACATTGTATACATTAGCTGTCCGGCGACTCCTTGCTGGCAGCGCCGCATCCTCCGGTCTCCCTGCTTCTTTCTGCTTGTGCCGGCTTCTATTCCTGTTGCCGACGCAGCAGCGATGACATCATCGCTGCTGTGCCGGTCACATGACACCGGCAAAAGCAGGAAGAAGCAGGGAGACCGGAGGACACAGCGCTGCCAGCAAGGAGTCGCCGGAAAGGTAATGTATACAATGTTTGTTATTTTAGCTGGTGCCACAGCCTGGGGGACAGATACTAAGGAGGGGGGCTGTATATCACTGCTAGGGGCCAGTGTAGTGCAATATGCACCACTCCCCCTGCCGCTGCTAGACGAGGGGGATGCAGTGCATATTCATTACACCTCCTCCAGGCCCTGGTCACAGCATCCCCCCACAGCAAATACAGAGTGAGTTGACTATAAGCCAAGGGGGGCACTTTTCAGCACAATAATTGTGCTGAAAAACTCTGCTTATACGGTAAATGTTTCAGATCACCAAATAAGTGTAAATATTAGACAAAGATAACACAAGTAAAACACAACATGCAGCTTATTAATGAAGGTCTGTATTTGTAAGGAAAAAAGAAACCCAAACCTATAGGGCTCTGTCTGAAAAAGTGTTCGCGCCCTTCCTGATTTCTTTCCTTTGCATTATTGTCACAATAATGTTTCAGATCACCAAGCAAATTTAAATCTTAAACAAAGATAACACAAGTAAACACAGAATGCAGTTTATAAATGAAGGTCTTTACTATTAAGAGAAAAGAAAACCAAACCGCAGGACCCTATGCAAAGAAAGAAATGATCCCTCCCCTCAACTCATAAATCAACCATGGTTTATCATATCTTTAGGAAGCAGAAATAACAACCGGATACTTGGAATTGATTTATCAAGTCACATTATCACTATCACCCTGGATGTAGAGAGACACTCAGCACAAGACGATGAGGGAGGGACAGGAGTCCCTGATGCTAAGGGCAAAAGGGGAGATGGTGACCCCTAGATAAACTTGCGCTGACACCTGGCTCCCCTAACGACCCTATACAGTTTCCACAACTGTCACCGAGCAGGATACCTATTCCCAGACTGTCCCTGAATTACAACTACACAAGGATCAGAGAGGGTGAACACTAGTCATCCCGGCTACCAACTAAAGATACACACCAGGGAAACAAACAAAGAGGGAAGGGAAGAAACACTTAGCTTGAGAAGATCCACACAGGAATCAAACAGAAACTTCAGGATTCACTGCTTGAGCTGAGAAGTTACCGCCAAACACCTGACAAGCTATCACCAGTAGTGCATTCTGGGAGTCAAGGGGTATAAATAGACAGCTCAAGGTAAGAGATCAGCTGGGTCCTAGTGACCTAAAACACTACTTACATTAAACGAGAAATGCCTCTTAAAGCGACAGAGACATTTTTTAGGATTTTGACTGACCCGTGACAGTACCCCCTCTTCTACAAGTGGTCAGGGCCAGACTTGTCAGGATGGGAGAGTTGAAATGCACGGACCAGCTTTGCGGTGTTCACCTTTGACGCTGGCACCCACATCCTCCTCTCAGGACTGTAACCCCTCCAGTGCACCAAATACTAAAGGGAACGGGGAAACATGCGAGAATCCACAACCTTAGAGATTTGAAATTCTAAATTCCCATTCACACAGATCAGCTCTGGTGGCAAAGGAGGTGGCTCAGATAAAGGCACATATTTTTTGAGAAGAGATCTATGAAACACATTGTGAATCCTGAGTGCTTAAGACAACTGCAGACAAAATGCTAAAGGGTTAATGATGGCGGTTATCTTACAAGGACCAAACAACCTAGGTCCCAGCTTCCATGAAGGCACCTTCAGCTTGATATTCCTGGTAGACAATCACACATAGTCATTCTGTATCTGTCACCCATGAGTCTCAAGTTACTCTGCACTCACTGCCATACCGAGGAGAGGGAAGAGGTGAATTGTTCCTCCTCAGGAACTCCCGAAGAACCTTTACCACTAAAGGTACCAAACTGTGGATTAAACCCATACGCACCAAAAAAATTTTACTTGCCGGTGGACTCCTGGTTACGATTATTTATGGCAAATTTGACTAAAGGTAAATAAGATGCCCAATATTCCTGATTTCAGAGACAAAACACCTAAGATAAGTCTCCAAATTTTGATTTGTGCACTCAGTCTGCAGATGAAAGGCAGAAGAATAGGACAACTTAACCCCTAATCGAGTACAAAAAGCTTTTCAAAACTTAGAAACAAACTGTGTACCGTGATCTGAGACCACATGGGACGGAACCCCATGAAGTCTCATGATTTCACTGACAAACACCTGTGCAAGTGTCTTGGCATTTTGAAGTGCTAGTAGTGCCACAAAGTCTACCATCTTGCTGAACCTATCAACCACTACCAAAACCACCGTCTTGACTGCAGACACAGAGAGATCTGTGATAAAATCCATAGTTAGATGTGTCCATGGTCTATCAGGAATGGACAATGGTAGTAGAGATCCAGACGGATGGGTATGCATAACCTTAGCACGTGCGCAAACACTACACGCAAACACAAAGTTAGTTACGTCCTTCTGCAACCCTGGCCACCAAAAGCGATGAGACAAAAGATCCAATGTTGCCCTACTACCCGGATGACCTTCCAGTACAGAGTCATAATGTTCTTTAATTACCTTGAGGCGCAAATTAGGTGGTACAAAGTCTCCCTGAAGGGCAGGAGACAGGAGCGCCCCTCTGAGACTTCAACACCTCCCACACGGGAAACTACGTGATAACACATCTGCCTTCACATTCTCAACCTCCGGATGGTAGGTGACTTTGAAATTAAACCTCGTAAAAAACAAGGACCATCTAGCCTGCCTGGGGTTGAGACACTTGGCGGATTCAAGGTAAGATAAATTCTTATGGTCAGTAATAACAGTGATGAGATGAACAGCCGCCACCAACCAGTCACAACCATTCCTCAAAAGTCAACTTAATAGCCAAAAGTTCTCTATAACCGACGTCATAATTTCTTTCAGCCGAATTTTTTTTTAGTAAAAGGTGCATGGCAACTATTTACCGGGGGACAGCCCTTGTAACAACATTGCCCCCACCCCCAACTCAGATGCATCCACCTCAACAATAAAGGGCTGAAAAAGATCAGTTTGACAGAGGATAGGTGTGATAGCAAAGCATCTCTTCAGGGAGGAGAAAGCCTGCTGAGCGGAGTCTGACCACAAATAAAAATCTGACCCCTTCTTTGGCATGACCGTGAGGAGTTTTTATTAAGAATTATTCTGTAATTGTGATTCACAGCAGAAAAAGGTAAACCCCAAAAACTGTTGCAATGCCCTCTGGTTTTCCATATGATCCAAGTCAAGCACCGCCCGGACCGTCTCTCGATCCTCTGAAAACTGAAGGTAACAACAGGTACCCAGAAATTGGACCTCCTGAACAGCGAAAACACATTTCTCCAGTTTAGCATACAGTTTATTGTCCCTTAAAATGTGTAGCACCTGCTTAACATGAGACTGATGTGTCGCCATATCGGGTGAGTAGATCAAAATATTATCCAGGTAAACTACCACAAATCTACCCACAAAATGATGGAAAATATAATTCACAAAGTGTTTGAAAACTGCAGGGGCATTAGGGAGTCTGAATGGCATCACGAGACTCTCAAAATGGTCCTGAGGGGTATTAAAAGCAGTTTTCCATTCATCCGCCTCTCTGATTCTAACCAGCTTGTAGAGCCCCCTCAAATCCAACTTGGAGAACCATTTAGCTCCCACAATCTGACTAAACACATGAAAGGGAGGGGGTATTGTAACACTTAGGAGGTGAGGAAATCAGGTAACTAATGGTGAGAGGGGTGAGGGGATTCAGGGGGAGCTAATCTGACCCTTACACTGGGGGTCCCTGGTTCGCCCTGCTCTCAGAGGTACCTCTGATGGTGAGGAAGTCTGAGTCTCCACCCTGTTTTCATGAGCTCCTGATTAGCCCTAGGCTGAGGGCCCCTACCTTCACCCACGGATTCGGAATCACAGCTACTCCCAAAGCAATCTAAGCAAGTGACAGTATCCCCTATTTTAACAGATGTCTCTGGACTCGACAACAGACACCTCCAAAGGAAATCCACATCTCTTGAGTGATGAGACATGAAAGATGTTACGGGTCGTCAAAACTGAGGGTTCGTCAATTCGGTACAGCACAGGGTTGCAAATGGCAGAAATCCAAAACGATCCTATAACCCCGGAACTAGGACCCCCAGCAGCACACCTCCACCTGACGTGTTTGGACAAGACACACGCATACTCGTTCACTCTCAGGTCTAGACCTGCACGTTTATTTCCAGGTCTGCGGTCACAGTCAGAGGGCACACATCCAGGACGGCAAACAGCAGCAGCGTTCCCCCAGGGCCCAGGGCTCCCTCCCCTGGAGTGTACAGTAGGAACCACTGCCCGTCCCTGCGTCCTGGAATGATGCATAGACCCACAATGAAGCTGAGGCGTAGTCCGGATTCCAACCCTTTTTCCAGGCTCGCTCCCAACCACTTCTGGTAGAGGGGTAGGAGTTGGTGCAAACAGTATTGTAGAAATAGGTGAAGCAAGGCAATTCTTAACACATAAAGCCACAAAGTTACAACCTTTCTGGCCCGCCAGTCAATCACCGGGTTGTGTTTCTCCAGCCAGGGAAGGCCCAATACAATGGGAGTGGGCAGGTTCTCCAAAATGTGACAAGACAGAACCTCTTGGTGGAGAGTTCCTATGCTCAAGTTCACATTACGCACCACTTGGGAGAGGACCTTCTGGCTGAGTGCAATTGAGTCAATGGGAATGGGTCTCACTAAATCATTGCTGGTGAGACCATGAGCCTGAGCAAAGCAAGAATCCAGCTAATTGACCCCCATTCCGCTATCAACCAGTATCGGCACAGTCACAAATTTACCATCTACCACCACCCTGGCAGACAGTATAAACACCGACTTAGCGAGGAAGGAAATATAAACTGTCCTTCCAAACAAACTGAGGAAGGCTGCTTCTGAGACTGTGTGGCTGTCTTGGAGTGAAATGGAAAAACCTTAATAAAATGGTCCGATTTGCCACAAAAAAAACAAACTCTGCACACTTGGTCAACAGCAGCCGTAGGAGGTTTAACACAAGAACCTACTGCCCCCAACTGCATTGGTTCATCGGGTATAGTCTCCTCAGCAGGGATATGTACAGGAAACAAAATAGGTCTCGGTCTCTCACTCAGGCATCTGTCAATCCATATGGCTAGGGACATCGCAGCCTCCAATGACTCAGGTGCAGTGTACTGAACCAGGGTGTCTTGCAGTCTGGCTGACACACCTAAGCAGAACTGACTCCTGAGGGCAGGGTCATTCCGCTGGGTGTCGGTCGCCCATCTCCGAAACTCTGAGCAGTACTCCTCCACCGCTCGTGTGCCCTGCTTGAGTTTACGGAAATTAGACTCAGGTCACCCTGTCAGGTTCACCATACACCTGAGAAAGAGCAGCAAAAAACCCGTCCACCGATCGCAACGATGGTGAGTCGGCCGGGAGGGAAAAAGACCAGGTCTGGGGGTCCCCTTTAAAAAGAGAGATTATTATTCCCACCCGCTGTTCCTCACTTCCACATGAATGGTGCCAGAGCCTGAAATAAAGTTTACAGGCTTCACGGAACACAAAAAATGTATCTCTTCCCCCAGAAAAATCTGGAAGCGAGACCTTGGCTTCTGGCATAGCCTGAGCATTAGCCGATGCCAGGTAACCCATGACTTGCTGCAGCTGTTGCATTACCTGAGTTCGCAGACCAGTTACCTCCTCGGAGATGGTCTGCATCAGGCGAGAAAATGCATCAGCTGAGGCAGTTTGAGACATCATGACTCAAGGAAAAAGTTTGGGCCACTGATAATGTCATGCTTAGGAGGTGAGGGAATCAGGTAACTGAATGGTGAGAGGGGTGAGGAGATTTAGGGGGAGCTAATCTTACGCTAACACTAGGGGTCCCTGGTTCGCACTGCTCTTGGAGGTACCTCTGATGGTGAGGAGGTCCGAGTCTCCACCCTGTTTTCCTGAGCTCCTGATTAGCTGTAGGCTGAGGGCCCCTACCTCCACCCACGATCCAGGATCACAGCTACTCTCAAAGCAAGTACTTCAGCACAGCAACAAAGCATCAGCACAGCACAAAGACCAAGAGTAAATAACTCTATCAGCGACGTATGACAGAGGAGCGGTAAAGCTATTTAAAGCCAGGGAGAGGGGATTCCAGGTGAGTCACACTGTCACGAGGCACGGATGAGACTGTAGAGGCCACTGCGTTTGGCCCAAACATTCCAAATCCTAAAAAAAAAGTCTGTCGCCTTAAGAGGCATTTCCCTTCTAGTGAAAGCTGGAGGTCACACAGACCCAGCTAATCCCTTACCTTGAACTGTCTATATATTCCCCTTGACTCCCAGGATGCACTGCTGGTGATAGCTTGTCAGGTATTTGGAGGAAGTTTCTCAGCTCAGCAGTGTATCCTGGAGTTTCTGTTGAATTGCTGTGTGGATCTTCTCAAGCTAAATATTTCTTCCCTTCCTTCTTTGTTTGTTTCCCTTGTTTTATCTTTAGTTGGTAGCCAGGCTGACTAGTGTTCACCTGCTCTGATCCTTATTTAGTTGTAGTTCAGGGTCAGTCAGGTCATAGGTATCCTGGCGGCGACAGTTGCGGAAACTGTATAGGGATGTTAGGGGAGCCAGGTGCCAGCGCTAGTTTATCTAGGGGTCCCCATCTCCCCTTTTTGCCCTTAGCATCAGGGTCTTCTTTCCCCCCCTGTCGTCGTCCAGCGCTTGGTGTCTCCCCACACCCAGCGTGACACACACCCAAGCCTCACATCAACCCCTCAACCAGCAGCTAAGCATAATAGTGAGTGCAGCTCTGGAGTATAATACAGAAGGTAAGTCAGGATCCTAGACCTTCACAACCGTAGCTCTTGCAGCTCTTGAAGAAATGCAGAGATAACACACACAGCAGCATCCAGCAAAGTCAGTGCAATGTAAGCGCATGACAGGTATGGATCATGGACAGTTATCTGATTTAATTCCCAAAAATCTAAACAAGGATGGGGGTCCCCATCTTTTTTTTTTAACAAAAAAGAATCCTGCTGCGACTGGCGAAGATGAGGGTCTGATATGTCCCTTCTCCAGACTTTCAGCAATGAAATCCTTCATGGCTTGTCTCTCAGGACCAGATATATTATACAGCCTGGATTTGGGTAGTTTAGCTCCAGGAATGAGGTTAATAGGACAGTCGTATACACGGTGAGGAAGCAAATACTGACAACCATTTTCTGTAAACACATCCTCATCAGGGGCGGACTGGCCCGGCGGGAGATCGGGAGATCCCCCGGGGGGCCCCGACACCCTTTGACCACGTCCCACTAAGCCACGCCCCCATACCCCCCCTGGGCCCTGTCGTGTGTGTGAGGCCTCCCATACTATCACTAATCATATCGGCGCACTGCCGATATGATTAGTGATTGTTCTTGCTCTTGCAGTAGCAAAGCACGGAGAGAGATCTCCATGCCTTGCCTGCTGTAGCGGTGCCGCTCAGCCTCCTCTCTGCAGCGCGACACCGCCGGCGCGTGCGCGGATGGAGACAGCCTCAGGCTCAGACTGCGACGGCTGTCTGCCTCCATCCAGGCTGTGCAGGTGCCGGCAGCGTCGCGCGGAGGAGGAGGGACCCGGCATCGCCCCAGCAGCCCTGCAGCAGCTCTCTCAAAGTTAAGTTAATATGAAAAGCGAGGGTGAGCGTGGGTGACCTGGGGAGAAAGGGGGGGGGGGAAGATGTGCTGGTGAGTGACTGAGGAGCCCATTCTGCCATAAGAGATGGGCTCCTCAGCCATTAGGGGACCCAGACCATGCCTGCAGCATGTAGTGTGAGGTGAATGTCACACTGGAGATGCTGCTTCTACTACTGCCCCCAGTATGGTGCCCTCAGGGAGGTCCCACAGGGCATCACAGGCCTCAGCATGAAGCAAACACTGTGGGAGCTCCCTGAGGGCACCATACTGGGGTGCGGTGAGAGCCTAACCTCACGGGGCCCCATAATCTCTATGTATGCATCTGAGTGGGCCCCATAATCTGTATGTAGACCTCTGAATGGGCCCTGTAATCTCTGTGTACTCCTCTGAGTGGGCCACATGATGATTTCTATGCACGCCACTGAGTCGGCCCTGTAATCTGTATGTACACCTCTGAGTGGGCCCCATGATGATCCCTATGCATGCCCCTGAGTGGGCCCCATAATCTGTATGTACGCCTCTGAGTGGGCCCCATGATGATCTCTATGCATGCCCCTGAGTGGGCCCCGTAATCTGTATGTACACCTCTGAGTGGGCCCCATGATGATCTCTATGCATGCCCCTGAGTGGGCCCCATAATCTGTATGTACACCTCTGAGTGGGCCCCATGATGATCTCTATGCATGCCCCTGAGTGGGCCCCATGATCTGTATGTACACCTCTGAGTGGGCCCCGTAATCTCTGTGTACTCCTCTGAGTGGACCCCATGATGATCTCTATTCATGCCCCTGAGTGGGCCCCGTAATCTGTATGTACACCTCTGAGTGGGCCCCATGATGATCTCTATGCATGCCCCTGAGTGGGCCCCATAATCTGTATGTACACCTCTGAGTGGGCCCCATGATGATCTCTATGCATGCCCCTGAGTGGGCCCCGTAATCTGTATGTACACCTCTGAGTGGGCCCCATGATGATCTCTATGTACGCTTCTGAGTGGGCCCCATGATCTGTATGTGCGCCTCTGAGTCGGCCCTGTAATCTGTATGTACACCTCTGAGTGGGCCCCATGATGATCTCTATGCATGCCCCTGAGTGGGCCCCGTAATCTGTATGTATGCCTCTGAGTGGGCCCCATAATGATCTCTATGCACGCCCCTGAGTGGGCCCCGTAATCTGTATGTACACCTCTGAGTGGGCCCCATGATGATCTCTATGCACGCCCCTGAGTGGGCCCCGTAATCTCTATGTACACCTCTGAGTGGGCCCCATGATGATCTCTATGCATTCCCCTGAGTGGGCCCCGTAATCTGTATGTACACCTCTGAGTGGGCCCCATGATGATCTCTATGCATGCCCCTGAGTGGGCCCCATGATCTGTATGTACACCTCTGAGTGGGCCCCATGATGATCTCTATGCATGCCCCTGAGTGGGCCCCATGATCTGTATGTACACCTCTGAGTGGGCCCCATGATGATCTCTATGCATACCCCTGAGTGGGCCCCATGATGAAATGTATGCACGCCCCTGAGTGGGCCCCATCATCTCTATGTACGCCTCTGATGGGGCCTCATGACCTCTATGTACACCGCTGACTGGGCCTCATGATCTCTATGTACGATCCCTGAGTGGGCCCCATGATTTTCATACACGCCCCTGACTGTGCCCCATGTTATCTATGTACGCCTATGATTCGGCCCCATGATCGTTATGCACACCCCTGATAGGGACCCATATCCGCCCCTTATGTGGCCCCTATAATTTCTATGTGGACCTCACCTCCACGTGGCAGTAGTAGAAGCAGCATCTCCATAGTGTGGCATTCACACTACATGCTGCACTGTACAGGACTCCCAGCCAGCAGCAGGATGGATAAGGAGGTAACTGTCTGGGACCCTTAGCTGAGGCTGGCAGGACATACTACTGGGCAATGGCCATAATTATCATGCCCATTGGTCAGCATGTCATGCCACCCTCTAGTGATACTATCATGCATACCCATTGCCCAATATGTCCTGCCAGCATCTGCGGTACTATCATGCCCACCCAGCATGTCCTGACAGCCACTGGTGGTAGTACTAGCACGATAGTACCACAGAGGCAGGCAGTGCATACTGGGCAATGAGCATAATAGTACAACAAATGCTGGGAGGACATACTGGGCAATGGGCATGATAGTACCACCAGTAGCCTGACAAATCGGTCTCCAGGGCTCCGTCTTCCCTCCTCGCTGCTGTTAGGCTGGGTTAACATTGCATTTATGCTGTATGTTACAATGGATCTGTTGTAAATTGGCACAAATGCAATGTACCGTAGATTTGCATTGCAAAAATGCATATTAACGCTTGCAAAAATAGGCATGCGTCTGAAAGTATGCATTATTTGCAACGCACAGGAAAACACGGTCGCCGGGTGGAGGCTAGCACTTCTCTCACAGCTGAGTTCTAGTGTAAAGGCACCCTTACACACAACAATATCGCTAACGATATCCTTGCAACGTCACCGTGACGCTGCAGTGACCTTGCAGAGATATCGCTGTGTGTGACATGCCGCAACGACCAGTGAGCAACTCGCTGATCGTTGCGTAATGACCGGGACCAATTTTCGGTCGTTGGTCTGCCGCTGTCACGCATGCATCGGCATGTGTGACAGGGTCTAACGACCAGCGATGTCCATTCTGACAGGCTGGGTAAGCGGGAGCAGGCTGGTAACCAAGGTACACATCGGGTAACTTGGCACAGCGCTGTGCTTAGTTACCCTATGTGTACCTTGGTTACCAGCATTATCACTGCTCGCTGGTGAGTCTGCCTGTTTGACAGCTCACCAGCAACCACACAGCGATGTTCCAGCGATCCTGGCCAGGTCGGATCGCTGGAACATCGCAGCATGTAACGGGGCCTTTATTCTGTGCCTGCTCATCTCTGCCAGCAGACATATTTTTCTGATGGCAATGATGTAGCAGAGCTGAAGACAGAAGACCTGTGGATTACTTCAGAGCGAGGATTTTTTTTTATTAAAGATGGAGTCTCTAAATGTGTTTTGTGTTTGATTTTTAGTAGCCTCCCTGGCGGTCTGTTTAGGTCTAGAATTTTTTGCTAAAAGCGGGCTACCCGCGTTCGCGGCAGATGCGGTAAAAAAACCGCATCTGCCGCACTTGCCGCATAGCTGCCGCACTTGCGCCGCACTTGCGGCGCGGTTGCGGTAATCTGCATAGGAACCAACCACCTCGGATGACCCTCATACACTGTTAATATGTGCCCCTGCAGCCTAGTAAACCATTAGCAGCACTGTTGTTGTGTGAAAAGTGGCTGCAGTAGAAGTGAGATAATGATTTTATACACTTACATGCCTGCGTACTTGAGGGCGTCTCCCTGTGTGTGCTGGCACTTGTGGGCTGTGCTCATCATGTCTGCTCTCCCCCTCCCTTATGCACGCCCCTCTCAGCCTGCTATAGTGATGTGAGGCTGATTGCGTCATAAAGGGGCGGGGCTAAATCGCGGCATCCCGGTAGCCCCGCCCCTTTATGACGCAATCAGCCTCACATCACTATAGCAGGCTGAGAGGGGGCGTGCATAAGGGAGGGGGAGAGCAGACATGATGAGCACAGCCCACAAGTGCCAGCACACACAGGGAGACGCCCTCAAGTACGCAGGCATGTAAGTGTATAAAATCATTATCTCACTTCTACTGCAGCCACTTTTCACACAACAGTGCTGCTAATGGTTTACTAGGCTGCAGGGGCACATATTAACAGTGTATGAGGGTCATCCGAGGTGGTTGGTTCCTATGCAGATTACCGCAACCGCGCCGCAAGTGCGGCGCAAGTGCGGCAAGTGCGGCAAGTGCGGCAAGTGCGGCAGGTGCGGCAGATGCGGCAGATGCGGCAGATGCGGTTTTCTCACCGCATCTGCCGCGAACGCGGGTAAGTCCGAGCCTGACTCGGGGTTAACGCTTCTGGTAGTGAATGTTAACCCCGAGTCAGGCTCGGGAATAACGCTAGGAAGGTTAAAAAATGTTTTTCTCTGTGTTGTGTTTTTTTTCTGTTTACTAGAAATTCATGATGGCCATGTCTAGTTTGGCATGACGCCATGAATTTCAGGCTTAGTACCAGCTGATAATACAAAGCTGGGACTAATCCCATTATTACCCAGCGTGCCACCCCCCACCAGGGACGCTGGAAGAGCAGCTGGTACTAAGCCCAAACTTCATGGTGTCATGACAAATTAGACATGGCCACCAAAAATCCCATTCGTGATTATATAATAGATTATTTGTCACTATGTGGTGGCATTATGTGCTTTGGTCATGACATGACAGTATTTGTCCCTTGTATGTAGTTTTATTCGGTCACTATGTAGTGGCAATATGTGGTCTCACGGTGTGGCAGTATTTATACCTTATATGTGGTAGCATTTGATCACTATGTGGTGGTATTATGTGCTTTGGTCATGGTGTGGCGGTATTTGTGCCTTGTATGTGGCATTATTTGGGCACTATGTGGTGGTAATATACAGTATGATTTGGTCACTGTGTGGTGGTATTTCTGATTTCTATCTGGTATTATTGGTCTTGGTAGAGTGGATTGTGATCGATCATTTGTTTTATCTGATATCAATAAGGGGAAACATCTTTATTTCCAAAACATATTAAATACTTGGATGTTTAACCCCTCCCTGTCCTGTGACACAGCAGTAGAGATGCAGTTACAGAGGTACGCCAGAGAAAGCAAGTTGAGCATTTGGTGAGATTTTCACCTCAGAATTTATAAGACAAAACCAGGAGAGGGTGAGAAATGTATAAAAAATGACCTCTGATTGCTCCACTCCTGGGTTTGTCTTACAAATACTGAGGTAAAAAATTCACCAAATACTCAAAGCTCCACATTCTCCTGATGGTGCGGATTCCACCAATAGATAAGTGGTCACCTTCCTAACCTGTGCATCGCTGATTATTTGTGTTCACCGAAAAATCCCTTTAATGCAAACTACAGTAATTGTACATCACAGTAATGGTGAGCGCACAGTGATGTGCAAGAGCCGCCTGTGTTTTACAGTCCACACTACACTATAATAGGTATAACGTATAACAGGTATTTGCATATAGCTGAAGAATGGGTGGGCCCGGGTGGGTGGGCCCCTGGAGTCAATTTTCCTGGTGGGCCCCAGACACCCCAGTCCGGCGCTGATCCTCATACTCTGATAGATATGCAGGCAATGTGACAGCAGAGACTGCAGCAAAAGATGTGTTTAAGCAATTCTCCATGCAGAAATCACTCCACTCCACAATGTCTCTGGACCGCCAATCTACCATTGGATTATGTTTAACCAACCATGGCAAGCCCAGAACAATGGAAGAGGGGAGACCCTCCAGAACATAGCAAGAAATTGTCTCCTGTTGTTGGGGTTCTACCTTCAATTTAATATTATGCATAATTTGCTTTAGACTTCCCTGAGCAAGTGGCACTGAGTTGATGGCATAGCTATAAATGGGTTTAGACAACAAATGTGTTAGGTCCCCTGGCACCGCTCCTCAGCTCACCTCTCCTGGGTCTGCATCCTCTGCTCCTCTACCGATCGGGCATCCGGAGTCCCGGAGTGCTGCGTCTCAGAGCCATCGCCAGGTCCCCTTCATGTCTGCTGACCATCAAGCTCACACATCAGCACACTACAATGGTCAGAGTCATGAACCTAATCAGCAGTGCACAAGGCGATGTGAAAGTAGGGGCTGGCTCGACTCAAACTGACACTCCCCTTGACCAATAGGTGTTCGTCCTCCGGTATATCAGTTCAACTCCACTTATGGGAGGTGCCCGATTATTGAGTCAGTAAGCTTCTGCTTCTCTGGTTGTTAGTCAGGCCCTCCTTGTGCTCTCCGGTAGACCCATTCCTGCTCTCCTAGTCTCGGGCTCTGATCCCTCGAATCCTCCTTAGCTATACTGTAGTATAGGCTAACCCTACGAGCCGCCCCCTGGTACTAGCAGCTGTGGTATTTAGACCCCCTGGGCTTGCCCCTGACAATCCCTGTATAGGCGCTGGTTAAACTAGGACCAGCTCACCCAGGGGATTTGGTACCACGGCCCATTGGGTCGCCTCTAGGGCGCCTTCCCCCGGCAGTGTAACAAAACTGCAGGTAAGCCCATGAGTCTTTACAAAATGAGCATTCACCATCCTGACCCCCGCTCCACTATCAGTAGTGAGGGGGAGGGATAAGATGTCAAAAGTAATCTGATAGGTGCCCCGCCCCTATCAAAGTGTATCAACATGCCCCCTTAATAAAATTGATAATTAACTGGTAATCATATTGTCTATCAAGCTGTCTATCAAGCTATCAAATGTCTATCAAACTGTGTATCAAATAATAATCAAAATGTTAGTTGTATCTTTTATTCATGATCCAATTATATTGTTCTGTTCTCACTAAATGGGCCGGGGGCTCATGAATTTAAACAGACAGCTAAACCTTTATACTGAGTCCAATGAGAAGACTGTGGTGAAGTCTGTGCTTTTATTGAACGTTGAAGTATATTTGTATATGGTAAAACTGGAAACAATCAGAATACAGAACAATCAGTACATAGTACAGCAGAACACACATTATACATGGATATACAATATGCATGGACTAGTAACTAATCTAGATTATAACTGGATGAGCCAGGCTAAAACTATAGCAGAAAACAACTAAATAAGGCATGAATACATAACGGCAATGCAATCGCATGGGAACAGTAATGCTGAGTGTCTTCGTGTCTTCTACCTTCCAGATATGAAAGTAAAATGGAGGCTGAGCTACCAAAATGCATTGCAAGAGGGAGGAGAATTAGACAGAGATTAAATAGACTGCAAACATAGCATTGGCCACTAGATGGAGCCTGAAACACTACATATGAGATAAAGCTCATTAAGAATCTACAGCTAAACTATTTAATAACATTATGCAAAAACAAACATTGGAGATGAATTGGGTGTCGGAGACAGAACACTCCCCGTCTGGCAACACCGGATGTCACTATCCCTGTCTTCTGAGGGTAACAGCAGGACCAGTTCAGATACCGGTCTGAGAAATGTCTTAGATTAATTTCCCTTAGTCATTCTTAGTTCAACCTTGCGGACATTACCGTCATTGCTCGGGAATGTTGCAGTAACTAGACCAAGTGGCCACTGATTCCGGTGTACTTGAGAGTCTTTCACAAGGACAAGGTCACCTATGTTCAGATTGGGACAAGTAGATTGCCACTTTGTCCGTGGCTGCAGGGTAGACAGATATTGTTTGCGCCATCTGTCCCAGAAAGTATTCGCAAGACTTTTTTACCTGTCTCCATTGGCGCTTGTAGAGGTCCTTGGCATCGAATCCTCCTGGAGGAGCACTGGACAGTCCCGTTTTCTGGGTAAGGAGGGTAGCTGGAGTCAATAACAAGGGCTCCTCAGGGTCGTTGGAAACTGGAACTAAGGGTCTTGCATTGATTATGGCTGTGGCATCTGCCATGAAGGTGATTAGGCTTTCGTGGGTAATCCTCGCTGCTCCTGCTTGGAGAAGAGTAGAGTTGAGGATTCTTCGGACTAGACCAATCATCCGTTCCCAAGATCCTCCCATATGCGAAGAGGGAGGTGGGTTGAATGACCATGTGCAACTTTCATCACTGAGGAATCTCTCAAGGGTCTTGTAGTCCAGATTTGAAGGTATTCCCAATTCCTTTGCTGCACCGACGAAGTTGGTACCTCTGTCTGACCGTATATGCTTGATAGGACCACGGCTAGTGATAAAACGTCTTAGAGCGTTGATGAAGCTTGACGTGTCGAAGGACCCGATGACCTCTATGTGGACAGCTCTGATTGTCATACAGGTGAACATGACAGCCCAACGCTTACTATTAGCTTGGCCGCCTCTCGTCTGTCGTGTCACAATTGACCACAGGCAAAATACATTGAGACCAACACTGGTAAAGGGGGGGTCTGGGCTGAGTCTGTCTATGGGTGTAGGTCGGCCATCTTTTGAGTTTGAGCGGAACCACGAAGCCTACGACAGGTAACGCATTTAAAGATGACACTACTGATGAGCTTCTCTGCATCGACAATCCACAGACCGGCAGTTCTGATGTAAACAGTTTGCCTTGGTGCTTCACCAAATTGTGGTAGTGTTGTACGATCAAGTAGGCAACATGACATTTTCCGGGAAGTATAAGAGGGAATTTCTCCACAAACTCCATTTTAGCTTCTTTCAGTCGGCCTCCTACTCTCAGCAGGCCGCTGTTGTCGATGAATGGGTCGAGTTTTCTCAATACGCTGCTCGCTGGTATTGGAACTTTGCTAGTAAGACATTGGATTTCTGTAAAGTAGGTTTCTCTTTGAACAGTAAGGATGATGTGGTTTTTAGAGAAATCCAAGTCGGAGGTAATGTAGGTATTTTTACAAAGATGCCAGCCTTTACATTTGTCTGTATCACAAGTTCTGGCAGTTCTGAATGAGCGAGCTATGTGGGTTAAACAGGTAATGGCTCGAATGAGTGACTTCCACCTTGAGAATCTATTGAACTTGTGAGATCCAAGCTGAGTAGCAGAAGTCATTGTATGAAGTGTAGACACCTGAGGGTGGATTTCAGCATCTGTGTCCTCTCTACTAATTCAAAGGTGTCCGGAAAGTGTTCTTCAGCGTATAACAGTTTTGGTCCTGAAAGCCATGTTGAACTCCATAGCTGACTTGCGTTAACTGCTCTAGTTGCGTGATCTGCAGGGTTCTGCTCTGTGGATATGTAATGCCACTGTTTTGGATGAACTGATCTCCTAATTCATTGCACTCTGTTACTAACATAAACATAGAATCGTCTAGTCTCATTGTGGATATATCCCAAAACTACTTTGCTGTCCGAGTAGAATTTGGCTTGTGTCAGGTCGATATCCATCTCGGATGTGATGAATTCAGCTAACTCAACGGCTAAGACTGAGGCACAAAGTTCTAACCTGGGTATAGTGTGCTCTGGTTGTGGTGCAAGTTTCGCCTTCCCCATAACAAACCCAATATGGCTCTGACATTCGGAGTCTACAGTTTTAAGGTAGGCAACTGCGGAAATTGCTTTGACAGAAGCATCTGCGAATACGTACAGTTTTTGGCTTTGTATTTCTGTTGACAGTACAGGGGTGTATGGTCTTGGCACATTCAGGTTGGAGAAGGCTGCTAATGAGTGCTTTCATTCTTCCCACTGGATTCTTTTATCCAGTGGCAGAGGTGCATCCCAGTCAGATGTTTGCCTAGTTAAGTCTCTCAGTAGGGCCTTGCCTTGTATCGTGACAGGAGCTGCGAAACCCAAGGGATCGTACAGACTGTTGATGGTAGACAGAACACCTCTATGTGTGAAAGGCTTTTCTCCTTGGCTGACTTGAAAGGTGAAAGTGTCTGACCGTAGATTCCAGAGAAGGCCGAGGCTATGTTGCATTGGTGTGGGGTCTGACCCTAAGTCCAGGTCTCTGAGGCTGTTACATAAGTCTTCAGAAGGGAATGCATCCATGAGTTCCTGGCTGTTTGAGGCTATTTTGTGAAGCCTGAGGTTTGAGCAAGCAAGCATTTCCTGGGCTCTCCTGAGAAGGCTGATGACGGTTTCATTTGAAGGCATGGCTTTCAGACAGTCATCAACATAAATGTCTCTTTGTATGAATTGTCTGACATCTGCTCCGTATTCTGTTTCTCCTTCCTGGGCCGACCTTTTGAGTCCATAAATGGCGACTGCAGGTGAAGGACTGTTTTCAAAGATGTGCACTCTCATGCGATACTCTGTGACTTCCTTAGTAGGATCATTGTCTCTGTACCAGAAGAACCTTAGGAAGTTCCTGTCTCTCTCTCTCACAAGGAAACAATGGAACATTTGCTGGATGTCAGCGATGAAGGCAATGGAATCCTTACGCATCAGTACTCCCAGTAGTTTGTTATTGAGGTCTGGACCTGAAAGTAGAACGTCATTCAGAGAGACATTATCAAACTTAGCACTGGAATCGAACACCACTCTAATCTGGCCTGGTTTCTTAGGGTGGTACACTCCAAACATGGGTAGGAACCAGCATTCTTCAGAGTCTTTGAGAGTGGGAGCTAACTCTGCATGACGGTTTAGGAAAATCTGTGACATGAAGGAGAAAAAGTGATCTCTCATCTCTGGTTTCTTTTGCAGATGGTGCTTGAGAGAGGAGAAACGCTTTAATGCTTGATTCCTGTTGTTCGGTAAACGTGGTCTGTTGGTTCTGAAGGGAAGGGGTGTGACCCAGCTGTTGGTCTCATCCTTAACAAGCCTCTTATCCATCATCTCTAGGAACAACTTATCCTCTACCGACATTGCTACTTGGTTGTCCTGTTCAGTTCTCTGAAAGACTGTGCACCCTAACTCCTTCTCACAGCCTCCCGACACTATACTGATGTCGTGTGTAAAGTCTATTAGATGCTTGGGCAGTTGGATGCTGTGTGGCAATTCTCTGATGTGGAACTCATTATTACATGGGTGAAACAGAGATGGGCGTCCTTTCTCCAGAGTATTTGTTAGCATGCTTGTCACAGAAGAGGGGGCGTGCATGCGCCCAGGCATACGTTTCCTATTATGACCCATCCTAGATCTAGCCTTTGGGCATAGGGAGCATTGTGAGGTCCGATGATATGACGTCTCACTTTATGAACCTGCAGGATATCTCTTCCCATCAGCAGGGTTATCTGGGCCTGATGGTCAAGTTCAGGTATAAGGTGTGCTATGCGTCTTATGTGAACGTGGTGAACTGCTACGTCTGGTGTGGGAATTTCAGATCTGTTGTCTGGGATCTGGTTACATTCGATGATCGTAGGTAGCGGTAGGCAGAATTGTCCATCTAAGGACTCGATTTGATAGTCAGTAGCTTTCCTGCCTGCTGTTGTCACAGTCCCTGCACACGTTTTTAATGAGTAGGGAGTGCTTGGCCCTTTGATGTTGAATAGGTCAAAGAATGTTGATCTAGCCAGGGATCGATTACTTTGATCATCCAAGATAACATACAGTTTTATAGCTTTGTCTCTGTGGCCCTTTGGGTACACTCTGACGAGGCATATCTTAGAACAGGACCTACTGGCTATTGTCCCTTTGCAGACTTCTGTACATTGTGAAGTGATCTCTGGAGTAGGTGTAGCAGTGTTCCTTTCCTCCCCGCCATGCTCACTGTCAGGTGATGTGTTTTGTGTATTCCATGGAGCTGGGCCAGGGTGTAGAGCTGTGTTATGGTCTGTGGTGCCACACTCTGTGCATTTTACACTGACCTTGCAATCCTTGGCGAGATGACCTGTTGACGAGCAGCACTTATAGCAGATACCACGTTCTTTCAGGAAGCTTCTGCGATCTGACATAGATTTTCCTCTGAAGGTTCTGCATTCGAGAAGAGGATGAGGCTTCTGATGGAGTGGGCACTGCTTGTCAGGGTCCTGCATCTTTGTCTCTGATTGGGAGTAGTCAGCAGACCTGTGATTGGAATCTGAAGAAGAGACATTAGTCTTATGTACAGCCACAGACGTTCTGCGTGGATTTGCTGCTGGTGGCGGTGTGGCATACGACATTGTAAAATCGAAGCTGGGATCATTTCTAATTCTTGCTTGTTGGTGTATAAAGTCTACAAAAACAAAGAAGGGAGGGAATGAAACACTGTGCTTGTAATGTATGTGGAACCATGTGTGAGCCACTTCTCCTGCAAATTGTAGGGTAACTTTTGGACTATAGGGTTCACGCCTCTGGCTGTGTCGAGGAATGCAAGTCCCTGTAGATCATCTTCATATTTGGCAACTTGGACTTCCATTAGCAGGTCGCTAAGTTCTGTAAGTTTCTGTAGCTCTTTGTTAGAAATTTTGGGGAAGTCATCGATTATTTTGAACAAAGCTTTCTCTATTACCTCTGCTGAGCCGTAACGCTCATCCAGCCTCTTCCAGATATCTCTGAGGCCAATCTCAGAGTGGTTTATATTAACGTCTCTGATCCTTATTGCGTGTTTGACTGACTCTTCTCCCAGGTACTTAACTAATAGGTCTATCTCTTCCCTGTGTAGCAACCTCAAGTCTCTAGTGACATTTTGGAAAGAGGCTTTCCAAGCTCTGTAGCTTTCAGCTTGGTCGGTGAATTTCATGAGTCCTTTGGCAACCAGCTCACGTCGCGTCAAGAATTTAGCAAATTCTGTTGTGAAAAGGTTGTCACCAGGGTATACTAGTGATGGGTGCACCGGTAAGGGTAAGTGGTGTGAGGTGTGTTCGTACTTGTTAGTATCCTCTGGGTGGCGCCAGCCAGTGTCATGTTGCTTCGGTCTGACGTACGATGTGTCAGCAAGGTGGTTTACGTTGGTTACCTGTTGAGGGGCAAAGTAGTCATTAGCAGAGTTGTTTTGTGCGACATTTTCAAGTTTGCGTCTGTACCTGGAGCTGAGGCTCATGATGGCTCCGGCTTTCTTCACTGGAGGTGTTGTGTTCGCGTTTTGGGTCAAGATCAGGATTGTAGTTTGGATCAGGGAGTTCATTAACGTACTGAGATGTGCATTGTGGAGGATCTTGCAGTGGAAACTCCAGACTCAGCACACTGTTTCACCTATGCAACTCTGGGTTTTGTGCGGCTTCTAGTGACTCTGCTTCTGCTAAGGCGGCTGCAGCCTCCCTTTTCACTACTAGATTTTCTAAGGCAGCATCCAGGCGTGCCTTCTCTAACTTAAGTTCCATCTCTTGTTCAGCAAAGCTTGCTTGCATTTTGGCGGCTACGGCATTTGCACAGGCAATGGCAACCGCACTGCTGATGGATGTTGTCTTTGAGGAGGTAGAAGTAACGGATCTTGTCCTGTGTGATCTGTGGGACATGGTGTTCTGGGGAAGTTCTTGGCTGTGCAGAGATTGCTGTAGCTGTACAAAGTCTCTGTGTAGCCGGTGACTTGTATCCTACTATCTGGATAGCTGCTGCTTCACTGTTTCCCAGTAGGATGGCTGCCGTTTTACTGTTCTGTTCTCACTAAATGGGCCGGAGGCTCATGAATTTAAACAGACAGCTAAACCTTTATACTGAGTCCAATGAGTAGACTGTGGTGAAGTCTGTGCTTTTATTGAACGTTGCAGTATATTTGTATATGGTAAAACTGGAAACAATCAGAATACAGAACAATCAGTACATAGTACAGCAGAACACACATTATACATAGATATACAATATGCATGAACTAGCAACTAATCTAGATTATAACTGGATGAGCTAGGCTAAAACTAGAGCAGAAAACAACTAAAGAAGACATGAATACATACCGGCAATGCAATCGCATGGGAACAGTAATGCTGGGTGTCTTCTTCCTTCCAGATATGAAAGTAAAATGGAGGCTGAGCTACCAAAATGCATTGCAAGAGGGAGGAGAATTAGACAGAGATTAAATAGACTGCAAACATAGCATTGGCCGCTAGAGGGAGCCAGAACACTGCATATGAGATAAAGCTCATTAAGAATCTACAGCTAAACTATTTAATAACATTATGCAAAAACAAACATTGGAGATGAATTGGGTGTCGGAGACAGAACATATATAGGATTGATAATGATTCTTTTATTTATAGGAATTTTGATCTTGCAATAGAAGCAAGCAGAATGATTTTATTGTGGTTGTCTTACTGATACACGCACTCGTTTTATGCTATAGGTATTTTGATACAGCGATCTTCTGGTAATCAAAGTGTATCAAAGGTTTACTGTCAACATGATATTGTCATTAGAAGGATGGGCGTATTATGTATATAGCCAATAAATATTCTCTTTTATAGGAATTTGATTATTATTGAAACCTATGGATAACAATAAAAGATTTGTTTATTCGTTTTCTCAATGAGACACGAGACACAAGATTCCGTTTACACAATACACATGAACTTATCAGCAAAAGTATTTCAATCTTTCTAAGGATACATTTTGCAGAATCACATCTTTTAGAGTCATTAGTTACAGCAGGTGACGATACAATGAACAAATCTGTTACATAGTGAGCCACATGGATTGTAGTATTGGTAACACTCTTTTTTTAATCCTCATAGGCCCTTGAGCAATACCTAATGGTGAGGAGTGTAAAGACTGGATCATACGGCGTGGTGTGAATAGAGCTTGAAGATTAGATGTTCCATCAGTTTCATTCATCTGCGTTTGTAATTGGTTTAATTGGTCTCTAGTAGTGGAATTACCCACAACAGTGGAGGGTATATTTAACTCAGCCATAGCGTGCATAAACGTTTCCCACCCCCGTGGTAAATTCCTGTTGATTAGGGCATGACTCTGAGTGGTGTTACGTACCAAATCCAACGTGTTAGAGCCCGGAATTACAGTACCTTTGAATATAAATTCGCTTTTATCATTTCACGATGTAATATTGTTATTCTGAATCAGTCTGTTCAGTAAAAGTTCTGCATTCTTTTTATATTGTGGATTTACATGACTTACAATTTCATTGACTGTCAGATTTTTATCAGGTTTTTGAATTTTTGATAATTGTTGATAATAATCAGATTCAGGTGCACTAATGAACTTTAAAGCGGTTAGTTCCTTCACATCATGTTTAGCATGAAGCAAGTATCTCTGTAGCACATCGCTATATTTTTTAATTTTCACATCGGCCGGTATGTCACATCGTTGTAAAATCTCATTAATTTCACCATCAAGATGTTGGATAATGCTCTGTCATATGCTGTCTGTATTAGGGGGCACAGTTTGATTAGTTCCTGCTTAGGAACAAGATACATTTTCTCAGTATGTTCCATTATTTACCGGCGAGAAGACTCGTTATAATCGGAATCGCAAATCCTAAAAGAGGTCCTATAAATCCGCCGGTCTGATTTAGTATACGTTTCTTCTTCTTTAGGCTGTGGGATTTATTACTCATGGCTCATATAGCTTTAAGCCACTTTTTAGTATATTTTTTGGTGTTCTTTCAGAGGAATTCGGTCTTTTAAAATGTTTAATGCAATTTCCCCTATAGCTGTAATTAAATCACGGCTTGTATTGCATAAAAAAGATTTTCTAACGGAAGGGGGGGCCTTCACCAGCGTTTTTAAGAGATCCCAGTTACGACGTAGTCTCTCAGACATCTTTACAACACTATGGTCACAGTGTAGAATGTCTGATCTTGTGCGAAATTCACTTTTTAGAAGTATTTATCTTTTGTACATACACAGTTGGTAAAACTGGAGGAAACAGACCAGTCCTCAAGCGAAGTTCCTTAGGGATATCAGCTCTTAAGTCTAGCATCAAATACCTGTAAGGTACCTGCGTGGAATCCTCAAAAGCTTCTAAGAAAAAACATGTTTTTCATGGGTACATTTGTTGCGCTAGTGTTAAAATTTGTAATTTATCCTGAGGGTAATTAAAAAGTACCATGTACTTTGTGTTTAATTTTATCGTACGGCTTTTTTTACCTTGACAAAATATGTTTTGTACCAGGTAGAAAATACTGAGGTTTCTGTGATGTACATACTTGGTAAATTCTTTTTCTATTTTGCTATTGTCACTAGCGCTCTCCATGAGATCATCAACAATAGTCAAATTTACCTTTTTAGGAGGGAATAATTAATCATCTGCGAATGTATGCGGCAGCCCCTACACAAATCTGATGTTGGGGAAAGAAAGTGAGATTTCGTCATATAGTTTTTGCCAACACGAATAAAACCAAACAATATTATCGGGTTTATGAGAAAAATTAGTATCAATATTATGTAACAGTTGTTTTACAAAATAACTTTTTCCAGAATTAGACGGTCCTGCTAGTATGCATGAGAATGGGTGTTGCAGCTGGGGATCTATCACGAGTTACAACCAATAGCCAAATGGCACAGTAGTAAAATCGTCTAATAGAAGCCGTTTTGTGTAAACACACCTTTGTGTTTTGCGTAATGGCCTTGTTTCAGTGTCCCAGTACTTTTTATTTTTCACAATGCCGAGCTGTTCGACGATAATGCACTTCTGTGTTTCAGAATCAGAATTACGCGGGTAGTCCAGAACTAGATCTTTTAGACTGTTGAAATTAATAGATTGTGCGTTACCAAGATTTAATGTTATTCCCTTCACTTTTAAGACAGTTTTATCATTGTTGAGTTTGTAGCCATAAGTTTTTGGGCCTGCAGATACAAATTCAGTGATGTGTCATCAGGTAACTCGCTGGTTACTTTCCCCCAGGTAATCACCTAAAGGAGGATTCCACTCACCTCCTCTCTGCACAAAAAAACAGAATCTGTGTTGTGATAAAGGCACCTTTCCTGCAATTTGTCCAGAACAGAGTAAAGCTCTAGTCTGGCGTATGCTGTTATAAAACACGCTATAAAAATGTTTGTGTTTTTGTTGACGGTGTGATGCCCTTCTGCATATTTCCAATCAATTGTGGCTGTTTCATCATCAATAAAATGCAACATTGATACATCGTAATACACAGTGGCGTAACTTCAGGCCCAGGGGCCCTGATGCAAGAGCTCCAATGGGGCCCCCAATTATTGCAAATCTTTAATATTATTAGTCTTTTTCTATAGGCCAAAGGGACTTCTGGGGCACCCCTAGGCTGCAGGGCCCGGGTGCAATCGCAACCCCTGCATCCATTGTAGTTACACCCCTGGTAATAGAGTAAAAGAAATGTTGAAACAGTTCATCAGGATTGCTAATAATGCTGGTGCATGATAAATTACATCTCTGCGCAAACGTCCCCCATAAAGAATTAAAGAAAAGTTTAGAGATATGTCTCTTAGCAGGGTTCAACCCTATATTTTCAGCTTGTAATTGTACAGCTTTTTTTTCAAGAAAGGAGTCAATGTACTGCTGTTTCTTGTCGTCATCAGTGCACCAGCTGGGATAACCTGAGGCCTCCTGCTTATCCCCAAGATGTAATTTAATGTACGGTGCAAACAGAGAATTGCTGGTTTTAGGAAAATCCCAAATTTCATAGATGTGAGCTATCCTATATCATTTTTCCACTGCCATCTCAAGCTCGATGGTGCACCATGTACCTGTCAGAGAACATTCTTCATCACTATGCGTGCAATCCTCAGTTTGTGGATTTACAGCGCATGTATAGCAAAGGGGAAACATTGATTTTTTGTTGAGTTTTACCAGAAGAACAGGAAAAAATAAATCCCTCGGAGGGTAGACCTTAACTTTGGCAATACTAAAGTAATTTTTAATTAAAGGGATCCTGTCACCTCCAAAATGCCTCCTAAGCTACCCAAACATGTCCCTGCATCATCCTATCACTAACCTAACAATCCTTTTGTCTCCTAAAAGCATCCTGTGAAAGTGCATAAAAACGACTTTATACTCACTCATTAGTGATTATAATTAGCAGGGGCTATATTCTTTAGCCCTTGGGGCGTGTTGTTTTGCAGGCTCCAGGATCCAGCCTCTCTCTGTGCTGCTGTGATGTGGAGCTGAAGGCAGGACTAATGATTTGCATTCTGTGAGTGACAGAGAGGGGAAGGGCAATGCCTGCACAAGCAGAGCAAACAGACAGAGAGAGGGTGGATCCTGGAGCCTGCAAAACAACACGCCCTAAGGGCTAAAGAATATAGCTCCTCCTAATTATAATCCCTAATGAGTGAGTATTAAAACGTTTTGATGCACTTTCACAGGATGCTTTTAGGAGACAAAAGGAGTAAAGAAGGAATCACACGTCTTGGACGAGTGGGGTGTAAGGAGCGCAGAATCTGAACAGAGCCAGTGCGAGCCGCAGAGAGAAAGCCTATCCGGAGCCAGCACCCCAGGAGTGTGAGGGAAGAGAGGGACGGTGATACCCGGGCCCTAGAACCACAGACGAGACGACCAGACTGTAGGCGGAGTAGCCCTCCTATGACACTGGAAGACACAGTAGAGAGAGCCTGGTAGAGCCTCACACGGGAGGACTGCTGGAAGCTAGGCTGCGTAGAGTGTCGGCTCTAGAGGGGACCATAGTTTCACCCAGCATCCCCAGACAACTGACGGGGGACCACAGCTACATGTTAGGGTCCCTACCCCAAAGGACAGGCAGCTCAGTGACAACCAGGAGGACCCACAGGGGCCCAAGTCACAGCCATACTGTCCGGAGTGACGCACAAACAAGCGAACACAGAGAGAGAGTCAACAGCCTGGGAAGGACACAGAGACAGAGTGAGGGGTCACAGAAGGGAGAGACCTGGCTGCAGAGAGTAAAGGGAACCCAAAGGGGAGAGTGTGCCCGTGTACTGAACTGAACTGTAAGAACTGTACAGTACTGTAACCTGAACTTAAGAACTTGAGAGTAAACACTGTGAACCCTGAACACGACTCCCTTGTATGTCTCTGCCTGAATCCTACTCCCTCCATATAGGTTTGCAGCAACTGGAGAGCCACAGTGTGCAGGCTTCAACACTGAAGGAGGATTCCTGCAGCATCTGGACAGTAATTGTACTACACTCAGCACCAGGCCTGCACACTACACAATAGACTTTAACCATCACTGCCCCGGGGAACACAGTTCTGCCCACGGGAACTACTCCAACTACGCTGCCATTACATCATCCCCGGAGGTTCTGCAGCAGCGGCGGCCCAACTACTGGTCGCGCACAGTGGGTGGCGTCACGACTGACAATCCCCTGTAAATATCCCCTTATTATTGCCAGGGCTCGGGACATGGTCCGGACCAGGACCACCCGTGACTTCCTCAGTAGCAGACCCAGTCCGGTACTGAGTACCCCGTCCCAGTGGGCTCGACACTATAAATGTACAGCAGCCAAATTTACCAGATGTTACGAATTGCACAAAATCATGAGTGCATGATTTACCTTCAAACTCCCAGGAAGGGTGACCATACGGCGTTGTGGCATAAATGTAATATGGGATGTGAGTTCCTGTCTCCTGCATACATTCAAAGTCATAAAATATATATTGATCCATTTCCTCCTTTGGTACATACCACCGCATGTAACAAAGGCGCTCATATAATTTATTTAATTGTTTGCGACAAACAGGACATCACATCCCTTTACATTTATGCTCCCTCTCACTCTCTACAGTCACAAAATGATGACATTTATCAAAAAATGTTTGAAGTCTGCAGAATGATGGATCATCTGCAGCTAAATGAGTGTGGTAGACTAAGCACTCGTTCAAGCGACAAAACACATAACAGATAGGGCAACAAGGTGGTTGTTGCGTGTCGGTGCTCTCCACACAACTCTCTCAAGCTTTGCAAAAATATTGACACGAATGATTAAATTTGTGATGAAACACTGAATTGCATATTTCACAAAAGTAATCCTCACCGATAAATCCCTTCATATTTTTGATGCCGTAGTAGTAATTATCATGATACAATATGAACATGGTTTTTGCACCGGTATTACCTGTTTGAAAGTAACCCCAGTCACCCTGACTGTAGTACAGTACTTTAATGGTGACTTTCACAAGTTTCTGAAAATCCTTAATTTTGCTAAAGCTTACTAGATGATCCTTGGGGATACCCAGAGCCACGTGTATGGCTTTATCACGACTCACTTAAACTGAATCACCAACATCAGCGTCAACCATCAGGGCACACACACACCAGCAGCAAAGCACAGATTTGTGCTGTAATTGTTAAAGTCATACAACCAGCGACTCTTTTGTTTAATGATTTGACTATTCACTATAGATTTCAAAATGCATCTTTTTGACCCACCGTGTCTGTTTTTAATTATTGTTATGACTAATTTGAGGGAATTTGTCGCTATGCATTCAGCATTATTTTGCAGTGTGCGAGCTACAGAATTCAAAAATGTTTTAAAACTAAAATCGTCCCATGATTGTTTTGTAGTGAAAATGGGATCTAATGTGTCACCGCTTTCAAGTCTTAATTGAACAAAGTCACCAGGATCAATGTCTCTAATGATTCTGTTCAACAATAACTGAATGGCTTTGAGCACAATATTTAGGGTGTCACGTCCTACTGACGGAATACTCACGTGGACCCACTGGACCGCGTAAAGCGGATGCTGATACCGGGTGATAGAGAGGCAGACACGTACCGTAGAGTCAACGGGTTTATTAAACAGAACTATAACACAGAACCACACGCCCCTGGAGAGGGCCACAAGGTTGCAACACCGGGAGCCCAGCGAGGGAGACCCCGGAGCGCTTGACCCCTATACAGGGATACCGCCGGGATCAGCCTCGAAGGGGCCAATGCTACGGACACAAGTGTTCAACCGACCCCAGGCGACGTGGTAATGAAACAGCACCCGGGAATACAATACGAAACGAGAACCGTGAATACAGAGCACCAGGAACACGGGGAACCAGGAACACAGGAGAGATCCAGGAACACGGAGAGATCCAGGAACACGGAGAGATCCAGGAACACGGAGAGATCCAGGAACACAGGGAGATCCAGGAACACAGGGAGATCCAGGAACACAGGGAGATCCAGGAACACAGGGAGATCCAGGAACACGGAGAATCCAGGACCACGGGGGATCCGGAGCCGGGCGAGAACCAGCGATCAGCTTGGAGGGAATCAGGAGACCATCCAGGAACACGGTGATCAGCCAGGAACCGGCAGGAACGAGATCTGGAGGGGGTAACACAGAAAGATCAGGTAACAGACCAAACAAGGAGCGACCTGACAGACCAGTAGTGGCAGCTTCACTAAGGAGAAGATTGCCCTGGCCCCGACTGATTGAAAACAGGAGGTTTAAATCAGAACAGGGCAGTCCTGATTGGCAGGACACAGAGACTTGGTGATTGGCTGGAGGGAGGAGCCAGGTCCCTGCAGTCTCTCCAGCAGAAACTGAGTAGGAGACAGTTTCATGTGTATAAGCAGTGGTACCAGAAGTGAGAGGAGCAATGTTGCTTAAGCAGAGGGTATAAGGGCAGCAGGCCGCGGGCACGGGCAGCAGACCCCCGAGGGGTAACAGTACCCCCCCCTCTACGCCCCCCTCCCCAGACGGAAACCGGCCAGGAACCTGCGCAGAAGGCGCGGGGCATGGACCTCCGCCTTCTCGGTCCTGGGGCACCGGCCGGGGCAGAGGGGGCCCAAGGGCAGTGGCATGGGCGTCATGTGACGAGCACAGGAGGAACAGGACATCGGTAGGGACACCGACAGGCGGCAGGACACCGTCAGGGACACCGGCAGGCGGCGGGACGCCATCAGGGACACCGGCAGGCGGCGGGACGCCATCAGGGACACCGGCAGGCGGCGGGACGCCATCAGGGACACCGGCAGGCGGCGGGACGCCATCAGGGACACCGGCAGGCGGCGGGACGCCATCAGGGACACCGGCAGGCGGCAAGACGCCATCAGGGACACCGGCAGGCGGCAAGACGCCATCAGGGACACCGGCAGGCGGCAAGACGCCATCAGGGACACCGGCAGGCGGCAAGACGCCATCAGGGACACCGGCAGGCGGCAAGACGTCATCAGGGACACCGGCAGGCGGCAAGACGTCATCAGGGACACCGGCAGGCGGCAAGACATCATCAGGGGCACCGGCAGGCAGCAAGACGTCATCAGGGACACCGGCAGGCGGCAGGACGCCATCAGGGACACCCACCGGATCAAGGCTGGAGACTCCCCAGGAACACGGAGGAGGAGTCCGTCCAGGAACAAGACACGATGGGACATCGACAGGCAGGGCGTCATCAGGGACACCGACCGGCAGGACGTCATCAGGGACACCCACCGGATCAAGGCTGGAGACTCCCCAGGAACACGGAGGAGGAGCCGGTCCAGGAACAAGACACGATGGGACGGTACCTGGGCTTCCTGTTGTGCTCGGTAGGCAGGCAAGCCGAACATCCATAGAGGACACCTGGGAAGCCATCTGAGTCTGTAGCTCACGCAGAAGGTCCCACTCCTGGTGGAGACTCAGCACCTGAAAAAGGAGAGTGGGATCAACAGTAGAGGGCGCCCCCAAGCGGGCCTCTAAAGACTGGATAATCGCCACAACCCGGTCGTGGCTCTGGCGGAGTGCGGTCAGCTCTCTTTGGGCATCGAACCTGGTATCAGCGGGGTCCATGGCCAGGGCAAAATCTGTCACGTCCTACTGACGGAATACTCACGTGGACCCACTGGACCGCGTAAAGCGGATGCTGATACCGGGTGATAGAGAGGCAGACACGTACCGTAGAGTCAACGGGTTTATTAAACAGAACCACACGCCCCTGGAGAGGGCCACAAGGTCGCAACACCGGGAGCCCAGCGAGGGAGACCCCGGAGCGCTTGACCCCTATACAGGGATACCGCCGGGATCAGCCTCGAAGGGGCCAATGCTACGGACACAAGTGTTCAACCGACCCCAGGCGACGTGGTAATGAAACAGCACCCGGGAATACAATACGAAACAAGAACCGTGAATACAGAGCACCAGGAACACGGGGAACCAGGAACACAGGAGAGATCCAGGAACACGGAGAGATCCAGGAACACG
Organism: Allobates femoralis; assembly: GCA_033576535.1. Lineage (NCBI taxonomy): Eukaryota > Metazoa > Chordata > Amphibia > Anura > Aromobatidae > Allobates > Allobates femoralis. The sequence goes on from JARQOC010000001.1 coordinate 311,352,172, forward strand.
GAGAGATCCAGGAACACGGAGAGATCCAGGAACACGGAGAGATCCAGGAACACGGAGAGATCCAGGAACACGGAGAGATCCAGGAACACAGGGAGATCCAGGAACACAGGGAGATCCAGGAACACAGGGAGATCCAGGAACACAGGGAGATCCAGGAACACAGGGAGATCCAGGAACACAGGGAGATCCAGGAACACAGGGAGATCCAGGAACACAGGGAGATCCAGGAACACGGAGAATCCAGGACCACGGGGGATCCGGAGCCGGGCGAGAACCAGCGATCAGCTTGGAGGGAATCAGGAGACCATCCAGGAACACGGTGATCAGCCAGGAACCGGCAGGAACGAGATCTGGAGGGGGTAACACAGAAAGATCAGGTAACAGACCAAACAAGGAGCGACCTGACAGACCAGTAGTGGCAGCTTCACTAAGGAGAAGATTGCCCTGGCCCCGACTGATTGAAAACAGGAGGTTTAAATCAGAACAGGGCAGTCCTGATTGGCAGGACACAGAGACTTGGTGATTGGCTGGAGGGAGGAGCCAGGTCCCTGCAGTCTCTCCAGCAGAAACTGAGTAGGAGACAGTTTCATGTGTATAAGCAGTGGTACCAGAAGTGAGAGGAGCAATGTTGCTTAAGCAGAGGGTATAAGGGCAGCAGGCCGCGGGCACGGGCAGCAGACCCCCGAGGGGTAACATAGGGCTTCTACAAATGATTGAATACCCTCTAAATTTACAAATCTGAAATGATCAATGTACATGCGGGCATTGAAATTACGGACATTTCTTTGATGATGATAAAAATGTTGTAAAAATACTGTATGATCTATGTTCATTACATTATCATCATTACCATTATTGACAAATTCATCAACCTGTTCATTTTCATCATGAGTTTCCAGTTGACCGTTGCTTTGAGCAAAGTCGTGTAAAGTTGGACTCTGTGCATGTATCAGCGGCTGAGGGTTTTATATAGTTAATGATCTGTGAGTTGCCTTTCGTGCCCTTCTAGCTGCTAGCGAACATTTTGATCTAATCAGCAGCGCTCGAGCCCGTTTAATGACTCTCGATCTATAAGACCTCTGTGGTATTATGTTAGACAATTTCTGCAGACCATTCTTAGTCACATTAAATTATTTTTATTAGGGTCTGATGGTATAATAGCATGCTCACTTTTTTTTTTTTTTTTTTTTTTAACCATTCAAATTTTTATTGACAAAACTTTTCAAAGTTTACATACAAAGGCATTAGCTTCCAAAGTAGAAACAATAACAAAACTAATGAAGTGAGGGGGAGGAGAGGAAGGGAGGAAGGAGCGGGGATTAACAGATCAGACGAATTATTATAGCGGTATGCCATACAGGAATAATGTTGAATGTTGTAAAACATTGCTGAAAGGGGAAAACAGGGCTGCAGCGGTCTGGTTAAAGTAACAAGGGTGCATCCGCACAGGGATAAGAAATATAGGCAAAAAGAAGGAGAAAGAAACCCCTGTGCTTCGCTATACAGGGGTATCTTTCTCCTTCTTTTTGTTGTAAAACATTGTGCAATAGTAAGGGATTGCAAACACATACATTAAATTCTTCTATTATAAGAACATCAATATTATCACATGGGACGTAAGGAGGGATGTAGATTTGAGGCAAATGAGGAAGAGGTCCACGGATCCCACCAAGTCAGAATCTTATTTTTCTTTGATAGCGAGTCAGCTGCTGTGATTTCATGACAAAAATGAAGATTGACTCTGGCTATAAGTTCTGCTCTTGAGGGAACCGAGGGCGATCTCCACTGGGTGGTCAAGCATTGCCTAGCTGCAATCAAAATGTTGGAAATTATAGGCTGGAGGGGGGGGGTAGTCTATTAGTGAGATGCCCAGGATTGCTAATTGCTTGGATAATGCAAAGGGGAAGGGGATGATCTCAGCCATTACTGATTCAACTTGCTTCCAAAAGTGAAGGACGTGAGGGCAGTCCCACCATACATGTAGTAAGGAGCTATTGCTACCGCACCCCTTCCAACAAAGCGGAGAGGAGGATAGATGAAATCTGGCCATTCTCACCGGGGTTAGATACCATTTGAGCTGTATTTTTTTGTCAGTTCCAAATGAGCTATACAGGATGAGAATTTGGATGGATGAGTCATTGCATATTGCCAATCCTCAGAAGTAGCCTCAAAGGATAGCAATGATTCCCAATCGGACATAAATTGGAGTTTCTGAAATGTGTCATTGCATAGTAGAGATTTGTATAAAATCGATAAACCGTGTGATGTTTTATTCCCTGGTCTAAAGAATTGTTGGGCAGGAGATTCTATTAGGGCTAGTGGCCCGGTGAATAAATGGTGATTGCGTAGAAGGCTATGAAGTTGCAGGTAAGCAAAAAATGCTGATTTAGGTATGTTATATTGTTTGGTCAAGGCAGAGAAGGATCTTATTCCAGAAGCATGAAAGAGGTCGGTCACCCGCCTCACCCCACAATGCACCCAGGAGGTTATATTTAAGTTAGGTATGATACATGTAGCAGATTGTAATGAAATATATTGGGCTGTTGAGGGAAAAGATGAGGGGCAGCTATCTGTCCAGACCCCTATCGCAGCTTTCATTGAGCGGGGGGGGAAGGGGGGGGTTAAGGACCCCCGGGCGGAGCAGTTGAGCCTCCAATAGTAGTCTGAGGGACCCTTTAGGGGCATAATAGGATTCAATCGTGAGCCAGGGAAGCGAAGAATCTCCATTCCACCAGTTCCCAACCGGATCCAGAAGAGCAGCTTTGTGATAAAAAGCTATCCTAGGTGAACCCAGCCCCCCTTGATTATAGGGCAGAGACATAATTTGTCGTTTTATTCTGTGTTTTTTTTTATTCCAAATAAAATTATCAATTATGGTTTGAAATTTAGATATAAATTTAGAAGGAAAGGGTAAAGGGAGACATCTAAACAAGTAAATTAGTTTTGGTAACAGGAGCATCTTGGCGGTCTGGATTCTCGCCATCCACGAAAGTGGGGCTTTAGAGAAGTTGTCAATCTCTTTGTTTATTTCTGCAATGGTCAGCTCCGAGTTGATGCGAACTATATCGGCCAGGCGCGTCAATTTTATCCCTAAGTAAAACCCCCCGGAGACCAAATAAAAGAGTAGGAAGATTGAATTTGGGTTTGCATTTGGATAGGGAGAAAGAGAGGGAAGAGAGTGGATTTAGTTGCGTTAAGCTTATAATACGATGCTTCTGAGAAGTCCCGGAGAAGGGAAGATATCTCCCTTAATGAGGACAGCGGGGAAGTGCAGGTGAACACCACATCGTCCGCATATAGTCCGATTTTATATTCAGATTCTCCTACTGGGATGCCTCTAATAGAGGAGGATTGTCTGACTATAGCAGCGAGAGGCTCCATGACCAGAGCAAAGACTATGGGGGAGAGGGGACAACCTTGGCGCGTGCCATTAGAAATTTGGAATGTCCGGGACGCAAAACCTGAGGCTCGTACAGAGGCACAGGGATTGGAGTAAAGCGCCATAATAGCTCCAGAGATCAGTCCTGTAAGACCAAACCCCTCCAAGGTATTTTGTAAGTATCCCCAGTGTACCCTGTCGAACGCTTTTTCAGCGTCCAGGGACAGGAATACACTGGGGAGGTGTCCCCTCTCTGCCACGTCCAGCAGGTCGATTAGACGTCTCGTGCCGTCTCTTGTCTGTCTCCCCGGTACAAACCCTACCTGATCAGAGTGGATGAGGGAGGGGAGTACAGCCATGAGTCTGTTGGCCCAAAGTTTGGCATATATTTTGATGTCTGTGTTGAGAAGGGCTATAGGGCGGAAGTTACCCGGGGAACTGGGGGCCCTCCCTGGCTTCGGAAGAGTAGCAATGGAAGCCTTAAGTCCCTCTGCCTTAACCGAGCCAGAGATGGACCAAAAGTCAAAAAGACGATGTAGATAGGGAGTAAGGATTGGGAGGAATTGAGCATAATAGGTAATGGAGAATCCGTCTGTACCTGGAGCGGTATTTTTCTTGGATTCTCTAATAATTTGGGAGATCTCAGAGTCCTGAATTGGGGCGTTTAGAAACGAAATTTGATCAGGGGAAACCTTAGGGAGGTTCGCCCTATCCAGGAAGGCAGAAATGATTTCCTCGGAAGGTTGAGGTGTAGAGGGGTCCTTATCTAGGTTATAAAGAGAGGAGTAATATGTTGCAAATTCCTCCGCAATATCAATGGGGTTGTAAACCCGGGAGGAGTCTGATTTAATCAGAAATGGGATTCTAGATTGAAATTCTTTCTTTTTGACACGCCTGGCCAACAGTGCACCCGCCCGGTCACCCATAGCGTAAAATTTTGCTTTTGACTTCCTAAGAATATTTTCGGATTTTTGCAGTAAGAGCTGACGAATCTGAAGCCTCACTGTAGTAAGTTCAGATAAAATCTGTCTTGAGGGAGTTTGTTTATGGCGAGTTTCCAGATCCGCCAATAAAGAGAGGGCATCTCGGAGGGTTTTAGTGTGTTTACGTTTAGCGGTAGCTGCCATTTTAATAAATTTTCTCAAGAACTTGAATTGGCCAGAGTTGGGAGCATATATAGATGCAATAGTGTAGGGCACATTATTTATAATACAGAGAAGTATAACATATCTGCCCAATGGGTCTGATATCTTCCTTACCATCTGAAAAGACAGAGATTTAGCGAGGAAGATAGCTACTCCTGCTTTTTTAGAGTGATTGTTAGCAAAATACTGGTGAGGATATGAACCACATTGCATTCTTACATTGTCACGCTCTTGTAGATGCGTTTCCTGCAAACAGATTATATGTTGCTGAGATTTGATTAGTTGGCGCCACACCACCGACCTTTTACCCGGTGAGTTAAGGCCATTTACATTAACAGAGGTTAAAGTGATACTCATGATGCATTAATTATGACATGCTTATAAGATGCAGTGATTGAGGGAATCCCCAGTAATGTATTCCAACAACGTTATAAGTCATTCTGCCTGTGGGAGAAAAAAAGGGAGCATAAGGGGAAAGGGGAGGACAAATACTTAAACCAACATGGAACCGTAGTCACGGAGTCCATTCAGCCAGAGCTGAACGCCCAGGTGAACAAGATCAATTTTACCACCGGGGCCTTGATCCGATAGTCTCGGAATCAAGATCAAAAATAATCAAAAAGAAAAAAAAAAATGGTCCACCAGTGATGGAACAGGACCAGGAGACTGTTCCAAAGTTAGTGGAAGAAACAATCAGCGGGAAAAGTGGAGACAGGAACCTGCAGCTTTCTGGCCCCTCATGCGACCTCCCAGTCAGGACTTATGCGAGGCTTGTTGTGCTTCCCAGATTTAGGCCTTGAAGGATTTGCAGACGCAGGGGAACCAGGGGGTTTCAGGCCCCATTGGGTCAGGTACTTTGCAGCTTGAGGTGGAGTAAAGCACGTAATCATCGCTCCATCTTTCTTGATCAGTAATCTTGTGGGGAACCCCCAGCGATAGGGGATACCTTTGTCTCTCAGAATTGCCGTGTAAGGGGCAAAGGCCCTGCGGAGGGCCAATGTTCCAGGAGAAAGATCCGGATACACCGCAATGTGGGCAAATCGGTCCTCCAATGTAGGATTTCCCCTTAAAGCTGTGAGAAACTCCTCCTTGACTTCAAAAAAATGCACCCGTGCTAATACATCTCTAGGAAGTGAGGGAGCTAAACCCGCCGGCTTAGGTATGCGATGGATACGATCAATCACAACAGTCTGTTTGTTAGTATGTGGGACCACTGCCATGATAAAATCTTGTAGAAATGGCTTTAGATCTGGAGCTAAAATAGTTTTATCCAACCCCCTCAGCTTTACATTGTTGCGCCTGGACCTATCTTCTAGGTCCAGGGTTTTAAATTGTGTTTTGGTTGCCAGAGTTTGCAGGGAATCATGGGCATCCCATAGTTCGTTGTGTGAGGCCACCAGCTCCTCCATTTTGCGCTCCAGCCTGTCTGTGCGGGTTCCCAGCTCCTCTACCTCTCCCTTCAAGTCTGCCATCATGTTGCGCATGTCGGCTTGGAGTGATGCTCTTAATTCCCCCAGCATTGTTTTGAGGAGAGCCGCTGTTACTGGGGCTTCAGAGCCTAAAGCAGCCATCCCCGCAGCTCCAGTTGACACTGTAGGTTGGGAGTTTCTGCGTGCAGCGCGGGCTGCCCTGGGGGAAGCAGGCGCCATCTTCTCTCCCTGTGTGGGCTGCAGGGGAGCTGCAAAGAAGTCCGCGATGCACCTGCTGGGATCGCGGTAGCCGGCCTTGGTTTTCCCCATACACTCACCGGGTGTTCCGGGTTCGGTGCCTGAAGTTTGGGAGGAATCTGGTGAGAGGAAATAGCGTTTCGTGCCGTTTGTCGGTTCCTATGCACGGAGCTCCCGCAGTCTGTGACCTACTCCATTAGCTGCTAGGCCACGCCCCAGCATGCTCACTTTTGAAGTCATTTAGTTCTGCGATAATGTCAGGTGTTGGGTATGCATTGATCAATTTTTCATATGTTTCACAGAAATATTTTACTTTGTTCTGGTAGATTTTGCATGGCGCGTACTGACCAGACATAGAGGAAAGCATGTTGAACTGTTCATCACTCCACCCAGGTTTCGCTGTGTAAGATGATGTAGAGTCCACTCTCTGCTTCTTATTTACACTTTGAATTGAAACTGCTTGTTTCTTTATAGGCATTACAAGTCCAATATCACTAGACGAACCTGCAAAAGTATTATCTGCCGGATGCTCGGTGTGATGCACCCGTCTATTGTTCGATTTCATAGACCGCTGCCGATTTTATGGGTTGCTTGGAAGGCGCTGAGCTTTTCTCACGATTCACAACACTGATTGGTGAAAGAGGCATTGATCTCACAGCCGGATTCTCTCTTTGCTGAGCGTTCTGAGTCCAACCGAAATTACGCTGTGGCTGTAGTACTCGAGGTTGAAGAGCCAACGTAGCTAAATGAAAAGTTACTAGCGTCAGTTAACCGTGAAGTTAGAGTAACATTGGAAAAGTTACAGGTGTCAGATACTCATATTTCATTGTAACAATGTATAAATGATTCCAGTGAAACATTGATTGTATAAAGACAGTATAGAATGGAAAATGATTCCAGTGTAACATTGATTGTATAAAGACAGTATAGAATGGAATAAACATATACTTACAAGCACGAGCCATGTATTCTACATCCATAGACCGAGGATTAGGCGTTTTCTCATTGTTCGGTGTCGATGGAATGGGAATATTCTCTTTTGGAAATTCAAGTTTTTTGACCGCTTCGTGATCATCTGTAAATAAAATATTACAATTAAACACACCTGGTAATATTATCTTTTGGAAATTCAAGTTTTCGAACATTAGTCGATCATTTATAAATAAAATATAACAATTAGGCACGTCTAGAAATGCTTTTCTTCACTGTACTGAGAGCAGTCTATTACCTTTTCTATTCTTGCGGATTATTATTATTCCGGGTCTTTTAGGGGCATTAGGAGCCTGGGGAAATACAGGACTACAGTGTGATTCTATGAGTCCGATATCAGATTCTTCACTTTCTGATACTTCAAAAATCTGATTGTTTTCCATCATATAGGTCGTTTGGAGACAAAAAGCTAAATGCGACCAAAAACAACAGTACACTGCAGTAAAAGTATTAAATGCAAGTGCAGTATAAAAAAAGTATAACAAATACAGGGTACTTAGTCCATCCGTTTTTTTGCGCAAAAAAAGTTATTTCAAGCCACGTCACTAACTTCAAAGTGTACCCATCTCTGACGCGGTCCTAACTGTTGTATTAAAAACCTGACTAGTGTGTATACTTACTAGTGAGCAGGAGCCAGCAAGACCTGTGTCTGAAATGGACTGAAGGCGACGAGGCTATATGTGTGCAGGGCCCAGAGAGGGGCAGGAACTCCATCTCTTGCAAAGCAAGAGGCAACTTAATTAGAAACAAATGAGTCCTGCACACAGAGAACAAGTCTGTAGGAACATGTTCACACCGCCATCATATTTGGAGACAAAAAGCTAAATGCGACCAAAAACAACAGTACACTGCAGTAAAAGTATTAAATGTAAGTGCAGTATAAAAAAAGTATAACAAATACAGGGTACTTAGTCCATCCGTTTTTTTGCGCAAAAAAAGTTATTTCAAGCCACGTCACTAACTAAGAAGTGGGGTCTTCCTGGGTATCCTACCATACAGTCCCTTTTCATTCAGACGCCGACGGATAGTACGGGTTGACACTGTTGTACCCTCGGACTGCAGGGCAGCTTGAACTTGTTTGGATGTTAGTCGAGGTTCTTTATCCACCATCCGCACAATCTTGCTTTGAAATCTCTCGGCAATTTTTCTTTTTCGTCCACATCTAGGGAGGTTAGCCACAGTGCCATGGGCTTTAAACTTCTTGATGACACTGCGCATGGTACACATAGGAACATTCAGGTCTTTGGAGATGGACTTGTAGCCTTGAGATTGTTTATGCTTCCTCACAATTTGGTTTCTCAAGTCCTCAGAAAGCTCTTTGGTCTTCTTTCTTTTCTCCATGCTCAATGTGGTACACACAAGGACACAGGACAAAGGTAATCGAATGATGAAAATTAACAGTATTTGTGTCACATATTGACTGCCTTGCTGTATGAAAGTGCTGCTGCTGTGGTTTAAATGAACCCCGTGTTGTTCCAGCTAGCCATCCCCCCCAGTGCTTTGTATCCGTAGTATCTTCCATAGCTCAGGAGGCTCAGACTACTGCCAGACGTGTCCGGTTTGGAATCCGCAATCCTCTCATAAAGGGAGGGGTACTATCACGTATTGACTGCCTTGCTGCATGGAAGTGCTGCTGCTGTGGTTTAAATTAAGCCTTTTTTTCCTCTGCTTTGCATTGTGGAGCTCTGCAGGTGAGGTTGCTGCAGGTTTGTGTGATGAATATGACTCATGCTAAGGTGAGCTGAGGGGCGTGCCTGGGCTGGCTGCTCCTCGCCTCTCGGCCATAAATGGGTCAGCTGACATCCACCTGATGTCGCTGATTCAGTTAATTTCTGGACTGTGACCTGTTGTGAGCGGATGCTGATCCAGAGCTGCTGCCTTTCTCTCCATTGGAGGTTGTTGGGTTCTGTGGTCCGTGGCTGGAGGTAGGGGCTTATGCCTAGGGCTTCTTGGGAGTTAGGGACTTAGGCTAGTGGCTCGGACCTCCTCACCTTTAGCGGTATCTCCGAGATCAGGGTGAGTCAGGGACCTCAGTATCGCCTGACTCCCTACGCACACTTCCCTCCTACTTCTGGGCTCCCCGGTCCCCCCAGCATGACAGTTTGGCTCATCAGATAAATCTTCAGCGGCTCCACATTTCATTTCACTTAAAATGTTGTGAATTCCGCGGCTCTCACACTCTTCTTAAATAAGAACGAATGAAATAAGATATCATTAATATACAAGATAAGAATTTAATCAACACAAACTAACACACCATTCGTTATGTTCAATAGAATACCCACCGTATTGGGAATTCGTAAGAAGAGCGCCAAAATGTTTGTTGGGATTATGAGAATTCATCTGGACAAATTATAATAAATAATAAATTAGGATAAAGTATAATAATATAATTGTTAACTCTATGCAGTGGTTGAGCGCTATAATATCACACATCCGTTAAATATGATGAATTATAATAAATAATAAATCTGGATAAATTATAATAATACAGTTGTTAACTCTATCTTTGCAATGGAAGGGCACAGATGATTACTACACAACAAATAGTAAGAAAAGTACATCTTACCTTTTTTTTATTATTATTATTATTATTATTATTATTATTAATAAGATGAACAGATGGGGCAGTCAGCTGAAGTGAAGAATACACTTTCTTTCTCTCCTCAGGATGTTATGTCATGAGTCCTGTGACCTGTATCTAAACAGAAAATCACATCCACAAGTGCAGCTCAGGTCCATCCTCCAAGGCTTAACATCCAATCATGATATCTTTATTTTAAGATGTCTCAGCTGTTGTGTTTAAAATTAAAAAAACTTTTCGAGCATACTATATTTGGTATTAAAGTTTGTATTTAATTTAATTTTATACAGATACATTTTTTGAGAAAGAAACCAAATGTTGACTCATGGCTTCTAGACGCGATGAAAAAATATTAGAGAAATTATATAAACAAGAAATAACGCTATTAAAAAAAATTATTGTGAGTGATTGGTTGAATAAGCAGGATTCGTACATTTTGCATAAACCCGTAAGAAAAAGATTTCTGACAAATAAAATCATCGTTTAAAATGTAGACTCGTTGTGGCAAGGAGATTTAGTGAGCTTAATTGAATATTTGAGAGAAAATGATCATGTCAAATACATCCTAACGATAATAGATGCTATATCAAAATATGTGTGATGCGTAGCCTTATCAAACAAGACTGGAGCTGCTGTAGCAAGATCATTCGAACTAATATTCAAAATGATAAGCTCATACCGAAGAAGTTACAGACGGATCGGGGCAGAGAATTTATGAATTCATCCATGAAGCGTCTTTGTAATACTTATAAAATTCTGCATTATTTTATAACACAGTTAAGGCGTCTATGGTGGAACGCTTTAATCGTACATTAAAAACACGAATGTGGCGCTATCTTACAAAACATAACACATTTAGGTACATTGATATTTTACCGGATTTAGTGCACAGCTACAATTTGACCTATCATTCTACCATTTGATGTTACAAGCAAAAATTTGTTACAAATATGGAAAAATATTTAAGGATCTAGCATGAGAAATAAATGTATTAAGCTTTCTTTTAAAATTGGTGATAATGTACGTTTGGTCCAATATACACGTACTTTCGCTAAGGCCTACGAGCAAACATACACTGATGGAATATTTATCATAACTGAAATTAACAGAAAATTCCAAATACCTTTCTACAAAATTGTTGATTTGTACGGAGAGCCTGTGGAAGGCTCATTTTATAAGGAGGAACTACAAAAAGTTTCATCGGATGAAAATCGCATCTACAAAATAGAAAAAGTATTAAGAAAAAAACGCGTCAGAGGGTCCATCGTTTATCTCATCAAATTGCTCGGATACTGGACAAAATTTAACAGTTGGATTAAAGAAAACCAGGTGACAGACCTGTAATCATGGATTTAGGTTCATTTTAAATTACACTTCCGTGTAATGCATCAAGTAAACTATTTCCAGACAATACGATATCAACTTTTACCACTAAACTGGCAAAACCTGTATACCTTGCAGGCTTGTATGAAGATGCGCTCACAGAATTTCAATAAAGATATGTTTTTACTTTGAAAACGAGGCAATGTGCTAAGGGAATGTTTCGTAAAAGCTGGCTATTATTTAAATATTTCGGAACTCATAAGAGCCATTAACGAGCGCATCGACAGCTTGAAGATAGCGTCCGAAGGATTTAAACTTTGTTACGATGAAGTGAAGAGTTACTCTATCGGATTCGCCTACGATACAATTTGCTCCAGGACCAAAATTGTCTCATATTTTAGGTTTACCGCTGTATATTGAGACCTATGATAATAGTATAGCGAGAGTGAATCAAAAGTCGTACGCGGATATCAAGGACGGATTTTATACGATATTCGTGTATACGGACATTATTCAGCACCAACTTGTTAGCCACAGCTACGTACAACTTCTGAGAACCGCTCAAGTTAGTAGGAAAAGCGGTGAAATTATCACGCTTCAGTACACAAGACCAGATTATGTGCCTCTATGCAAATACGGTAGCACTTTGATTCTGTAACCATCTCTATCTTGACTGATCAGGGGACCCCCCATTAAATTCAAGTAAGGAAAATCTATTGTGCAATTACATTTTAGACCGTGACGTGATTGACACGTCAAAATGGTATGGCAACACGGTGATCCGTCCAGTTATGCCTGCTACTATATTGCTCAGACGGGACACATATTAGAGGGATTTCGCTTTGATCAGTACATGTATGGGACCGGACTTGCAGGCATATTTAGAGGTTTATTTAGAAAAGCCATTCCACTCTTCAGAAAAGGACTCGAATTAGTAAAACCACACGTGAAAACGGCCGTAACAAATATCGCTAAGGACGCCATGATGTCACTCTCGACAAACATCATGAATAGACTAAACCCCCCTCTTCAGAAAGGATCTGGTATTGTTTATGTGGCTAAAAAACAGAAAAAAAGAAAAAGGCATACTCTGTTTTTTCTTATGAATAAAATTACTCCCGCAAGACGCAACCGTCAGAAAAAGAATTTGAACAATATCCTGCTCTACATAAATTGTCGCGTTGTAAAACTCGTGTAGCACTCAAACTATCCTCTAGGAAACGTTTTAATCAGGTTGATGTCACATTGGGAGACCGCCTCATTTCGCAGTCAGAAAATCTATGCAGTTATAAAGCCTACATTGAATCGTTAATAAATTACAGCTCACAAACACTTTCATCGCAATTCACATCAGGGCTCTGTTATAAACACACTGCGGGCCAACACAATGTAGGAATCACGCACTCCAAACCGGTAGATTTATTGAGACCTATTTTTGGTGATATATTTAATCAATTGACGCTTATATTGAATGGACTCGATCTTAAGATCAAACTGACATGAAACAAGGACTCTTTCTGTTTGATGTCGGTTGAAGCCGATCCATTTCAAGTACAAATCGTAAATGCTTGTATCTATTTCAAAAGGGTGCAAATTTTGCCAGCCGTCAGGATAGGGCACAGTGACGCCTTACTAAACGCAACAGCAAAATACACAATTGATAGGGCCTGCATGAAAGTGTACAGCATCCCCGCAGGTACGCGAATATCGACCCATGAGAACCTGTACTTGGGTTCCGTTCCAAAAATAATTATATTGGGATTTGTAGATAATGAAGCATTTAGCGGATCGTATAATAAAAATGCACTGTACTTTCATCATTATAACGTAAACCATGTGGCTTTATATTTGGATGGACAGCAGATACCTTCCCAACTATTTCAACCAAATTTCAACATCGATTTAGCCATCAGAGAGTATATGGCTCTTTTCCATATATCAGGAAAAGAAAAGACTGATTGCGCACTGTCGATGAATCGAGAAGAATTTATGGACGGATTCACATTATTTGCATTTGATTTATCAGCCTATCAAGAACCTGGAGGTCACTTCTTGCTCATTAAAACTAGTAGCCTGTGTGCTGAGGTGCGTTTCGCTTTACCTACACCGCATACCATAAATATGGTGGTGTACGCTATGAATTCATCTATTCTAGAAATTAATAATCGACGTCAAGTGTTGTATGATTTCTACTGATGATGGATTCCCTGCAACTCACATCGCTATTAAAGGCTGATTATTATACAGAACGCATATTTTCTGGGGTGTATCCGTGCAATTTGCTTCCGTCAAACTCAGAGACCCGCTTTGTTCATTGTGAACACAGGCAGATCGAATCAGAGCAGCAAGCATTGGATATTGATTTTACTTTGCACTGAAAAAAAAAGCGATATTCTTTGATCGCTACGGATTTTTGCCAGACAACAAACTTTCTCCGGCTGAATTTATAAAGTTCTTAAAGATAAATAGTGAATTATCAAGATAAACAACTGCAGGAATCATTTAGCACTATTTGCCGTCAATATTGCGTGTTTATTCTCTGTATTTAGCAAGAGGTAGAGCGTACAGTGAAATGTTACATCACTTTTCTGACGACTTAAATCGCAGTGATAATTTGGTTTATTTTATAATAAAAATTATAGCTGATTAAAAACGTAATAATTGCTTAAATCATTTTAATTATAATCAGACTTGTTTGTCCTATTCTTCCCTTAAACATCTATAAAAGAACAGCTGAAGAACAGTAAAATGTAGTTACCAATTCCTACAGCAGGTGAACGCTTTAAAAATACATCGTGCATCCCTGTATAAATGGGTTTCTCAGTTCTTTTTACTCTCAAATTACAATGACGACAGCTGACCAATTAACGTCACTCTGAGTGAGCATGTCTGATACTTCAAAATGTTTTTTTCAGGATAAGGTAATATGCCAACTTATCAACATTCCCACATTCAAAAATTAAAGGGAATTGTTCATTGTATCAGTCAGCTGCTCTGGTCCACAGCTGAAAATTATTTTTTGCTATTGAAAAACATTGTAAAACTAAAGGGAATTGTATCGTCACTCGCTGTAACTAATGACTCTACAAGATGTGATTCTGCAAAATGTATCCTAAGAAAGATTGAAACACTTTTGCTGATACGTTCATGTGTATTGCGTTTTTCAGTTTTGATTTTATTCATTGATTGCGGTGTATCGCGTTGTTTGTCATTGATTTTATTCAATAAACATTCATAATACGGAATCTTGTGTCTCATGTGTCTCATTGATAAAACAAATAAACAAATCTTTTATTACTATCCATAGGTTTCAATAATAATCAAATTCCTATAAAAGAGAATATTTATTGGCCGTATACATAATACGCCCATCATTCTGATGACAATATCATAGGGACAGTAAACCTTTGATACACTTTGATTACCAGAAGATCGCTGTATCAAAATACCTATAGCATAAAATGTGTCTGTCAGTAAGATGACCACAATAAAATCATTCTGCTTGCAATTATTGCAAGATCAAAATACCTATAAATAAAAGAATTATTATCAATCCTATATATAATTGGATCATGATTAAAAGATACAACTAACATTTCGATTTTCATTTGATAGACAGTTTGATTAACATTTGATAGCTTGATAGACAATTTGATTATCGGTTGATATCAGTTTGATTAAGGGGACGTGTTTGATACACTTTGATAGGGGCGAGGCACCTGTCCGATTACTTTTGATGTCTTATCCCTCCCCCTCACTACTACTATTCAGAAAACCAGAAATTTTTGAGTGCCACCTCGGATCTCAGGAGAAAACGGGAATTACTTGTGGAAGATAAACATACCTCCTGCTCATTTATCCCCACACCACCCATGGTAACCCGAGTCCCAGGTATTCCACTCCACTTAGGAACAGAGGGACAGGCTCCAGTAAAATGGTCATTTTTACCACAGAAAAAACAGACCCCTTTTTTCTTCCTTTGCTAAATGCCAGAAGAAACCTTGGAGGCGGTCGCTCCTCCTATTTGCATGGATTCATCCACGCTCGGGAGAAACGAATCGCCCTCTGATTGTCCACCCAGCAATAGGGTACTACCTCGAGAAAGGTTCTCAGGAGAAAAAGGTTTACCCTTTCTATCCTGAAGGCGTCAATCCATATGTATAGCCAAAGACATGGCACACTCCAAAGATTCCGGGGTCTCATAAACCGCCAGAGCATCCTTTAACCTTTCTGAGAGTCCCTGGCAAAAATTACTTCTGAGGGCCGGATCATTCCACTTAGTGCCTGTAGCCCACCTACTCAGAATAGTAAGTCTCTGCTGACCGATTCCCCTGTTGGAGGTGACGCAATCTGGATTCGGCCAAAGAGACACGGTCAGGATCTTCATAGATGAGTCCAAGAGCATCAAAAAAACATCTACAGACTGGAGACAAGCAGAGTCATGTGGCAAAGAGAAAGCCCAGGATTGGGGATACCCCTGCAACAGTGACATAATAATTCCCTCATGCTGCTGCTCATCTCCAGAGGAATAAGGCCGGAGCCTAAAGTATAGTTTACAGGCTTCTTTAAAGGGAACCAACCACCTCAGATGACGTGTATAAGCTGTTAATACATGTCCCTGGACCCTATGTACACCATTGCAGCTATGTTTTTGCTAAGAATATTGATAACAGCAAACCGAAATAAACAGTTTATAAACTTACATGATTTCGTACTTGAGGGCGTCTCCCTCGGGCTTTAGTACGAGAGGGCTGTGTCTCCAGCAGCCTGAGTGGCTTTCCTCCCCCTCCCTCTCTGTTTGCAGGACGTCACTGAGAAGACGTGCACGGACGGGAGCTGCCTTGGGTGCCCGCCCACACCAAGATAATATCACGCCCTAATGTGACGTCCTGCAAACAGAGAGGGAGGGGGAGGAAAGCCACTCAGGCTGCTGGAGACACAGCCCTCTCGTACTAAAGCCCGAGGGAGACGCCCTCAAGTACGAAATCATGTAAGTTTATAAACTGTTTATTTCGGTTTGCTGTTATCAATATTCTTAGCAAAAACATAGCTGCAATGGTGTACATAGGGTCCAGGGACATGTATTAACAGCTTATACACGTCATCTGAGGTGGTTGGTTCCCTTTAAATACCGCAAATTTGTCACTGCCTCCTGCAAACCTGTCTGGGAGAGCAATCTTTGGTTAAAGTCTGACCTGACCACCCACTGGGTCCCCCACCAAAACATTCTGCAGCTGCTGACCCTGTATGGATGACAGAATATCTGCAACCTCCAGAGTCAGAGCCTGGAGCTGCTGGGCTAAGGCAGAGACAGGATCCATGAAGAGAAAAGGAAGAAAAGAAAACAAAAAAATCAGTTTCACCCTTTTCATTTAATTAAGGTGCGGCTGGTGATAATGTCACGCTGGGTGTAAGCAGACACCCAGCCCATGATGACAAGGGGGAAAGGAGTCTCTGATGCTAAGGGCAAAAAGGGAGATGGTGACCCCTAGATAAACTAGCGCTAACACCTGGCTCCCCTAACGACCCTATACAGTTTCCACAACTGTCGCCAAGCTGTATACCTATTACCTGACTGTCCCTGAACTACAACTACACAAGGATCAGAGCGGGTGAACACTAGTCAGCCTGGCTACCAACTACAGATACACACCAGGGAAACAAACATACAAAGAGGGAAGGGAAGAAACACTTAAGCCGATTTCACACCATGATTTTCGGGATCCGGGGCTGTCTGGTGTCAACCGGACAGCCCCGCTTCCTATTTGACCTCTATTATTCCCCTATGTTGCCAGATGGGGCTGGATGGCAGCTATTTGCCATACATTTTGCTGTCTGTCCGGCTGGATCCGGGGACTTCTTTTTTTGCCCCGGACACAAAATCGAGGCTCGCAATATTTTTGGGCAAAAATCGGATCTGGCACGATCCGGTGCCCCATAACATGGGAGTCTATGGCCGCCGGATCACGCCGGATCCGACATAAAATCGGACTGGTTCCCAGACGCCGGATGCTGAAAGAGCAGCAGCTGCCAAAAGCAGCCGCCACTGAATTTCAGCACCTGGAGAACTCCCTGGTTGAAATTTCAGCACCTGGAGAGCTTTCACCAGACGCTATGCTGACATTTCAGTACTTGGACAGTGGCAGCCACTGATTCCGGCAGAAAATAGGATCGGAGGGCATATTTGCCCTCCGGTTCTCTTTTGTCTGGGGTTGTCAGGTTCTCTCCGGTGCTTCCTGCAAAACACCGGACAGAACCTGACAGCAAATAAATGTGGTGTGAAGCCAGCCTTAGCTTGAGAAGATCCACACAGCAATCAAACAGAAACTCCAGGATTCACTGCTTGAGCTGAGATGCTACCTCCAAACACCTGACAAGCTTTCACCAGCAGTGCATCCTGGGAGTCTAGGGGTATAAATAGACAGCTCAAGGTAAGAGATCAGCTGGGTCCTAGTGACCTCCAGCTTACTCTAAAAGAGAAATGCCTCTTAAAGTGACAGAGACATTTTTTAGGATTTTGACTGTTTGGCCAAACGCTGCGATCTTCTGCGAGTGGCCTCTACAGTCTCATCTGTGCCTCCTGACACACCTGTGACAATAACAACATTCAATATTTGCCTGCATATAAAGCACCAGCATTCAGACAAGTCTGGTATGTGCATTCATTATATTGTGTATCTGTATGGTATAGTACTTTGGCGAATATTAATGTAAATCCATTTACCTTTGTACTTCTCAAGTACTTGGTGTAAAAATCCTCTGTCAGAGCCTTGTACAGTGCCAATGGCCTGTAGTCTCTGTAGCCCCACGTATCATTAGCCCACATTTTGAGGGATTTTTCATCGCCTATGAACTGTCCATTAACAAAGCACATGACGTGAGACGAGAATTCCCAAACATCACCTTTCATTTCCTATGAAGGAGCATATGAAAATGTAAAGAATTAAATGAATTAATGTAATAACAGAATAAACTATTTGAAATTATATTTACATTCTACTTACAAATTCAAATTATTAGGTCACAAAAATGTGGGGGGTTTTTTTTTTTTTTTTTTTAAATCAAACAATACTTTAGAAGAGTGAGGAAGGATGGGACTGTACCAAGTGTCATAACTTGAAATCAATTGCCCCAGTTTGACAATAAAGCCTGCAGACACTCAATGTAACTACAGATTTGTGAACACTCCGGCTCCGGTGGTAAAACTGGGCAGTTATGCGACTTCAAAGTATGTGATATGCATATTTCCGGCCACATTCCATCTAGATGTGCACGGTCTCACTCAAGTCAATTGCATTGAACAAGGTTGGTAGTCAGAACATGGCCAGGAGTAAGTATATTGCATATTAGTGATCGCATGACCGCCCGCTACTACCACCGGAGAATCCTGAAAGTACACTCTCTGTGGATTCACAAGTGTGCTGTCAGATAGAGAAACTGCAAACGTTTGTGCAAAACCTACACAACCCCTTGCAAATTGTTGGTCCCAATGCAAAATTTCTATCAGGGCCCCCACCTATTCATAGTATTGCTTTTTTCATATAGGCCCAATGAACTTTTTACCAGTGTCCTTGTGTGACTACACCCACTAAATTATTGCCCCTGAATATACCTGTTTTTTTATGCATAAATATTCATGCCACGCACACTGCAGAAGTGGCTTCACAACTGGCTCTTCAAAATGGTCATCAAATGAGTGTTTCAGCACCTACCAATAAAAAGAATAGACAACAACAAATCCAAGCGGCTGAAATGCAAAATCTCCAGATTATATTCATTTTCTGGATTATATTTACTTTGATCACCTTCTTGAAAACATACATAAAAACACAGCTCAGTCCCCAAAATCAACTCAGATTGGTTATAGAGGCCACTCAGTATGTACTGAGCAGTGACTGAACTGCTAAAACCTCGCCTGTGTGACTGAAAACTGGAGTTTGCCAGGAGGAGTAAAGTTAATTTCCTCCCAGCAGCTGGGATTTCAATGCGGTGGAGGAACAGTTTTAGGCTACGTTCACACATAGCGTTTTTTTTTTGCATGGGCGCTTTTAGCAGTGTTTTGCACCCGCGCAAAAAAGAAGCAGTGCTTTCACACAGCACACTTTTTTATGGGCTCAGATGAGAAGTGATGTCACAGAGGGGAGGAAGACTCCTGGTTCCTCCTCCCCTCTGTGACATGTCTGCCAGCCCCCATTTAATTTTGCAGTGCATTAATATTCACTGCGAAATCTAAATTAAAGAAAGCCAGATGTATTAAAAATAATCTAATATATAAAGCTGAATGTGTGTGTATGTATGTGTGTATATCCAGGATTGGCATCTACACCGTCGCAACTACATCCACAAAATTTTGCACAGTCACACGTCTGGACCCCGGGAGTGTCATAGGCTATGTTGTGAGGCGAAATTTTAACCCTGCGCGTTTCAGTTCACCAAACAATTTTGCCCCTATCTACATAATGGGGGAAAAGTGAATGGAAAAGTGTTGGAGGAAAATCAACAGCTGTCAGCTATAGCCACAAAATTTTGCACAGTCACACGTCTGGACCCCGGGAGCGTCATAGGCTATGTTGTGAGGCGAAATTTTAACCCCGCGCATTCCAATTCACCAAACAATTTTGCCCCTATCTACATAATGGGGAAAAAGTGACAGTTACCAGTTGACAGTTGTGAATGAGAGGGGATTAATGATAGTGCCAAAGGCTAACAGCACATACCAGCATATAGTCACTAAGGTGGGGCCCAAACATGAGATATTCACCACGCACGGGAACATGTATACACACCACACGCACACAAAGAGTAACAGCAAGTGTATAGTCGCTAAGGTGCAGCTCCAACATTGGATACTCACCACCCACCCGAACAAACACACACACCACAAAGAGACACACACACACCCTATAGCGACACATGCACTCACCCCACAGGGACACACACACACCACAAAGAGACACACACAACACAGACACACACACCACACAGACCCCCCCACAAGGACACACACACACCCTATAGAGACACATGCCCTCACCCCACAGGGACACACACACTCCACAAAGAGACACACACACACCACACAGACCCCCCCACAGGGACACACACACATAGCAACCCTATAGGGACACATGCACTCACCCCACAGGGACACACACTCACACACCACAAAGAGACACACACAGCACAGAGACACACACCCCACACAGGGACACACACACACACACCCTATAGGGACACATGCACTCACCCACACCCCAAAAGAGACACACACAACAGAGACACACCACACAGACCCCCCCCCACAGGGACACACATACATACCCTATAGGGACACATGCACTCACCCCACAGGGACACACACATATACACACCCCAGGGACACACACACCACACAGAAACAGATGTGCACAAATCACTTCACACAACTCGCCTCATACATGTGCTATCTTTAATTTCCAAACATAAACATCTGATTAAAAACAGCCAATGTGCAACACATGTGCCATATAGGGAATTAAGGCAGATGTCAGTCACATGAGCTATCTATTATGTGCATGTGTGAGGTAACATATACTGCCCGGCCAGGGGGAGGGTTTACTGTTGGCTGGAGATTTATTAGGCTGCCTATAGTAATCAATCACAGCTCAGCTTCTATTTTCTTACAGGTCATTAATATGACATATTCAAATTCTATTTTGTTATAGCTAACATCAGTTATTTATTAACCCGGGCGTAGCCGGGTACTACAGCTAGTAAAGAATAAATACTTACCCTCTGGCGGATGTTCGGGGAGCCAGGATCCGACACAACCTGCAAGGACCTTGCGTGATGTCACCGGGGCGCTGTGATTGGCCGCTAACGGTCATGTGATATGCGCATTATATGACGTCACATATCACATGACCGTGAGCGGCCAATCACTGCGCCCGATCACATCATGCAAGGTCCTGCCGGCTCATAACTTGCGGTTCTCTCAGCTCCTGGTAACCAGAACAACTTCAGATGGGTCAGTATTACATTTTTATTATTTTTAACACATTTGCTTAACTTTAATTTGGGTTTTGCATTGTATATTAATACATTGCGAAACCCAAATGGGGTGGTCACACATGTCACAGAGGGGAGGAGAAACCAGGATTCTCAAAAAGAAAGATGGCGGAACCATATGACTGAATCGGAACCAGGATTCTTCTTCCCTCTCTGTGACATCAGATCCTGCAGTGTTGGACCCTATGGGAGAAAGCGCCGGCGTTGCTGCCTAAAGAGTTGACATGTCAATTCTTTTTACGCTCACGCTTTTCCCCATAAAAGCGAAGCATATTTTTACGCTGTGCCTGTATGGCAAAGTAAATTTCCCATTCACTTTGCCGGCAGACACAAGGCACATTGCGCATTTTTGAAAAGTGTACGCAAAAAAGCGCTCAAACATGTGTAATGTGTGAACGTAGCCTTAGAGGACCATTAACCTGCAGATTAAAGCCATATCTGTAGTTTAATAGCATTTGCTAACATGACAGATTCCCTTTAACCCCTTTACCACCAATCCTGTTTCCCTCTTAATGACCAGACCATTTTTTACAATTCTGACCAGTGTCACTTTATGAGATTATAACTCTGGAACGCTTAAACGGATCCCAATAAAAAGGGAAATGGAGCGCACATAGAGTAATTTCCTTTTGTACAATTATCCTCAGTGCCCCCCTTTAGTGGAAGGACTCACCTGATTTGGTTGTGCAAGTCACAACCAACTAACTCCGCTCTCTCTTATGGTCGCAGCAGGTGCCCAGCAAAAGTAAGGATCCAAAGGGTTAACAGAAAGTGCTGGGTTTCATAGATCCACCGCGCTGACCTCCAGTGAAGACAAACAGAGTGATGTATAAAACTCTGTTTAATGGGTAATTTGCCTACCGGTTTCGTGATTTCAGTTATCACTGATGCCCTGATGAAGTGATAACTGAAATCACGAAACCGGTAGGCAAATTACCCATTAAACAGAGTTTTATACATCACTCTGTTTGTCTTCACTGGAGGTCAGCGCGGTGGATCTATGAAACCCAGCACTTTCTGTTAACCCTTTTAAACGGATCCCAGTGATTCCAAGACTGTTTTTTCGTTACATATGAGACTTCATGTTAGTGTATATTTAGGATGATAGTTTTGCTTTTATATGGGATTAAAAATTGGAAATTTAGCAAAAACTTAGCAATTTTCAAAATTTCAATTTTTATGCTCTTAAACCAGTTTTATTACAAAAAATAGTTAATAAATAACATTTCCCAAATGTCTACTTTACATCAGCACAATTTTTTTGTTAGTTAGTTAGAGGGGTTCAAAGTTCATCAGCAATCTCTCATTTTTACATCAAAATTTACAAAATGATTTTTTAGGGACCACATCATATTTGAAGTGATTTTGAGGGGCCCAAATGACAGAAAATACCCAAAAGTGACACCATTCTAAAAACTGCACCCCTCAAACTGCTCAAAATCACATTCAAGAAGATGATTAACCCTTCAGGTGTTTCACAGGAACTAAAGAAATGTGGAAGGAGAAAATGAAAATGTTATTTTTCCAACAAAAATGTTACTGTAATCTAAAACATTGTGCGATTTCTACTGAGTATGCCGATATCCCATATGTGGTGGAAAACCATAGTAGTGCAATTTGACTTTTTGAACAGAATATTGTCTGGAATGGGTAAGCGGATCCATGTCGAGTTTGGAGAGCTCCTGATGTGCCTAAACAGTGGAAATCCCCCACAAGTGACCCATTTTGGAAACTAGACCCCTCAAGGATTTTATCTAGATGTGTGGTGAGCTCTGTGGACCCTCATGTGCTTCACAGAATTATATAGCATTGAGCCATAAAAATTTAAAAAAATTTATTTTTTACACAAAAATGTTGCTTTAGCCTACTTTTTTTCATTTTCACAAGGGCAACGGGATAAAATGGACCCAAAAACTTATTGAAAAATTTCTCTTGAATACGCTGATACCCCATATGTGGCGGAAAACCACTGTTTAGGCGCACAGCAGGATTCAGAAGGGAAGTAGCATTATGTAACTTTTTGAACAAAAAATTGGCTGAAACCTTTAGCTGATACCATATTGACACGCCCCTCCAGGGCCTTAGGATACTCAGAATCGGGCTGTTTTGAGGCTTCATCACGGGGATCACAGGGACTGAGACCCAGCTCCATGACCCTGGCGGTGTCACTCTTCCTGCCTTGCGCCTCACCACACAGAACTCTAAGCCAGTGACTATGGGCTTTTACTAGGGGTTAACCTGCAGTATCTACCCTTAGCCCTATGGTTGCCACCTTTTCAGCAGATGTGTGCGGTGGTCGGCTGTGTCACATTAAAAGTGGCACAGCCTCTGGGTTGCTAGCTGAGCCTGGTCTTCTGCACTAGTCTTTTGGGTTCCCGGTGTCCCCTTGTGGCCCAGTCCCTCCACTTGTCTGCGCTTCACAATGGATCCGAGTCCCACGGGTGGATTGCTCACTTCCCGTGCCCCTGGGACCCCCTTTGTCTCCTGAAGCCACTTGGGTGATGTTCTGCTCTAGGGTTCAGCCTTAGGATGAGCTCCCACTTGCTCCAGTCCTCTGGACATTTCTCAGGCAAGCTATATTCTCTAGCTGCCCTCCAACTCGACCTTGGTGTTCAATGGTCTCTCCTTAGCGGTCGTCTCCTACTATCGTCTCCTACGTTCTCGATGTTTCTTACTCTTTTTATACCCCTTTGTCACGTGTGCCACGTTATCTACGTGTGTTCTTTCTGACCTCACTCCTCCCAAACTGCTCCCTCTAACTAACTCCCTTCACCACCCAACCCCACTAAAATCGTTCCTAGTGTGGTCTGGGTGTCCCGGCATCGGTCTATACTCCCCTTACCAGTGAGTGGCATACTACACGCTAACAGGGATGCAGTACCTCTGAGGCGCCACAATATTGTGTTTTGAGAGCCCCTGATGTGCCTAAACAGTGAAAACCCCCACAGGTGACTCAATTTTGGAAACTAGACTCCAAGAAATTTATCTAAATAGACCGTATTAACATTACAGACTTTTATAGCACAGGCCAAGCAAACTGTCATCCCAAAAATTACAGGGGGAAGGGAAGAAGGACCTGTGCTTTTTAAGGGACACCACAAAAGGTAACTACTCTATTTGACAGGATTTTAAGAGCACACGAGAACCGCATTAATATATCAAACTTTTATGGCACAGGTCAAGAAAACTGTGACCCCAAAAACTACAGTGGGAAGAAGGACCTGTGCTTTTTAAGGGACACTACAAAAGGTAACTACTCTATTTGACAGAATTTTAAAAGTACTCTAGGACTGTATTAACATTTCAGACTTTTAAGACACAGACCAATCAAACTGTGGTGCTTTTAAAGGGACACCACACAAGCCAACTACTCTATTAGACAATACGCAATGTGTGCTGGAAATGTAGCTCTAAAAAGAGCTGTTGTTCTAATAAGGAGATACTGGACACTACTGTTTAGTCTGTCCCTACCCCACAAACTCCTGCTACACTATTCTGACCTAGTATAAGCTCGATGTAGCTCTTAAAAGAGCTGTTGTGTTATATTTAGATGTCAGAAACACTCTCCTTACACACTGCTTGCTCTGTTCCTACGCTCCCACTACACTGTTTCTGGATGCAATGTCCGCAAGATGGCAGGGCTTATATAGACTCTATGACCCTGGGCAGCCAGCCAATCACAGTAATGCAACAAGCAACATGGCTATGGTAATACTGTGATAGGCAAACAAGCCCAGCATGCTTAGTGGCTGAAAGTCAGGTGCCAAACATATATTTAGATGTCTGAAACACTCTCCTTACACACTGCTTGCTCTGTTCCTACGCTCCCACTACACTGTTTCTGGATGCAATGTCCGCAAGATGGCAGGGCTTATATAGACTCTATGACCCTGGGCAGCCAGCCAATCACAGTAATGCAACAAGCAACATGGCTATGGTAATACTGTGATAGGCAAACAAGCCCAGCATGCTTAGTGGCTGAAAGTCAGGTGCCAAACATATATTTAGATGTCTGAAACACTCTCCTTACACACTGCTTGCTCTGTTCCTACGCTCCCACTACACTGTTTCTGGATGCAATGTCAGCAAGATGGCAGGGCTTATATAGACTCTATGACCCTGGGCAGCCAGCCAATCACAGTAATGCAACAAGCAACATGGCTATGGTAATACTGTGATAGGCAAACAAGCCCACATGCTTAGTGGCTGAAAGTCAGGTGCCAAACATGCTGGCAGGACACTCGAATATAACGAGGCCAGCACACAAATACTTAGTGAAGAGCGTGTAGCCCGAATGCAATGATATCCGTGCGAGTACCGAATAGTGACAAGCAGATTCGCTCATCACTAGTAATGTTCCTTTTTTGTTTTTTCCTTACAAAACAACTACAAATCTACTAAAAGTTGTCGGTGAAGTACAATGCCCCCATAGCCATTTTGATCACGTTGTTAGAAACTGAAGCTTAATCAACCACTAAATATTAAGAGAAATCGTGGTAAGCATATCACCACACTCTTATGAACTCTGTCCGTCTAAACTGAAAATCTGTCGTTGCTCCTCATAGCAACCAATCACACTGCTAAGGTAAAATGAACGATATGCAATGATTGGATGCTATAGACACCACCACACTCTTTAGAAACTGGGTTAAGAAAATATCTGACCACAGCAGCCATATAAGCAGTATATAAATTTCACCTCTTACTTTTCAAACAATTTTACCCTTGCAGACCTGTGCAATGAATTGGGCTAAGTATTTGGATTCTCATTCACATATATAAAAAACCTGCATTCTATGGCCCCGATCCATGGCGACCGTAAATCCCAGTCTTAAATAATGCCCATTTTTAAATTGGATACGCCAAATTCATTAAGAGGCGCACATCATTTAATGAATTTAGTGCACCATATTGCTACATAAGTCAGTGACTGTAGTAACATTTGTGATATGACTTATGCCACCAAAGTGGCGTTAACCTTTCACAAATTATACATGTGCACACTTGCGCCACCTATAGGGATCAGCAAGTACCTTAATATTCGTACTTGCTATACTCGCAACGAGTAGGTACCGGTACTCGCTAGTCATTGCGAGTACAGCGAGTACGAATACTTTCGCAGTGTATCTATAGATACACTGCAAAAGTACCCTAAAAGTGATTAAAAGATGTTAAAAATAATTCTAAAATTACATACTCACCTGTCCGACGCCTGCATCGGGAGCGGCAGAGAAGCCATCCGATCGCTGGACAAGGACCTGTGCCTACCAGCCAATCAGATGGCCGGTAGCGATTTGGCCAATCAGATATCGCCACGTCAGTTTGCAAGGTCCTGACAGTACACCTAGGACCTTGCAAACTGGCCAATCAGGTGGCCGCTAGCAATCACGTGGTTGTGACGTGGCGCCATCTGATTGGCTGGTAGTCACAGGTCCTTGTCCAGCGATCGGATGTCTTCTCTGCCAGTCCCGCTGCAGGCGTCGGACAGGTGAGTATGTAATTTTATTATTTTTAACAACTTTTAATCACTTTTAGGCTACTTTCGCAGTGTATCTATAGATACACTGCATAAGTATTAGGACTACTCGCTACTCCCGAGTACACATAAGAACTCGGAGAGTAGCGAGTAGCCAAATACCGCTACTATTCGGCGAATACCGAATAGTAGCGAGTATACTCGCTCATTCCTAGCCACCTGTGCTCCACCTACTTTGGCAGTGACTGGCGTGAAAATGCCAAAAAAAAAAGTCACACATTTTTTGCACAACTGTTGCTGGTTGGCCACTTCTCGATTTTCTACTACAGTGGATAAAATAGTAAAGGTGCCAACCAATCATGGCTAACTGGCTGAAGCACTCATGTGACATAATATCACGTGAGCATCAGGAGACTCAACGCTTATATCGTTGGAACAGTTATGGTGCGGGAGGTATTAGCTGTTCTTATTTTAATTTGGTATTTAAAGCCACACTACAGCATAGTCTGTAACACTCCCTGACAGAAGTAATGTCACTTATCCATGTTATGTAAATAAAAGCTTATATCTTGATGTTAAATTCATCCATTGGTCGTGTAAATTACTCTTTTGAAAGCTGTAACCCTCCCAAATGTGGTTTAGGTTAAGAAAATAAATTGGCATCAATGCTGAAATATTGATCATTTAATGAACACAGAGCCCTCCAGAGGTCACTCTTCAATGCATTCACTACGAGAACCTCATTCTACCGTCTTTCCCCGAAAATAAGCCCCCCCCGATAATAAGACCGCATAGGGGGGGGGCGATTTTTCTAATATAAGACTTCCCCCGAATATAAGTCCGATACCTTAATAATGCAGATTTTCAAATATGGTGCCGTTGCATCTATCCCGCTGTCCCCGCTGTCTGTGGTGCCCTCCTCTGCCCTCATGTGCCTCAGGTGCAGCCGCTGGTGGTCCCAAGCGCATGGGGTTAACTTGCTGTGCCCCCCACCCAGCCGGACGTCACCGCAGCCCCGGCCGGAGCGAGCTCTGATTGGCCCAGGGTTCGAGCTCTGATTGGCCCAGGGCTCGAGCTCTGATTGGCCCAGGGCTCGAGCTCTGATTGGCCCAGCGGCTCCCCAGCATCTCGAGCGCTGATTGGCTCAGCACCTTGAGTGCTGATTGGACCAGAGGCTCCTGTAAGCAGAGATCCACACCTGCACCAAAATACCGGTAAAAAGTAATGAAATTAAAGTTTAATGGGTGTGGGTGTGTGTATGGCCCCTTTCACTTGCGGCACAAGTGTCCTATACATTGCATGGGGACTTGCTGTGGGATACTGTATGGGGCTGACTGTTACCCTATGGGACTTGCTGTGGGATAGTCAGTCCCATACATTATCCCACAGCAAGTCCCATAGGGTAACAGTCAGCCCCATACATTATCCCACAGCAAGTCCCATAGGGTAACAATGTATGGGGCTGACTGTTACCCTAAGGGACTTGCTGTGGGATAATGTATGGGGCTGACTGTTACCCTATGGGACATGCTGTGGGATAATGTATGGGGCTGACTGTTACCCTATGGGACTTGCTGTGCTATAGTCAGACCCATACATTATCCCACAGCAAGTCCCATAGGGTACGGTGACAGTCAGCCCCATACATTATCCCACAGCAAGTCCCATAGGGTAACAATGTATGGGGCTGACTGTTACCCTATGGGACTTGCTGTGGGATACTGTATGGGGCATGTTAATAAATGTTCATTTTTTGATTAAAAAAAAAACTATCATTTTTTTTGGCTAATATAAGACCTCCCCCGAAAATAAGACAGGGTGGGACTTTTGGAGGTAAAATTAATATAAGACACGGTCTTATATTCGGGGAAACACAGTAGCTCTCTTAGGCTAGGGTCAGATTAATGTTAATCAGGGCTTGCGTTAAAAACGTAGAATTTGGCAGCATAAATGCGGTGCTAACACCATGTTAGTGCCGTGTTAACGCTGCCAATGTTACCCTATTGAGACGCAGCCCGTAGCGCGGTTCCAACGCAGCCATCTGATTGAAATCTCGCGTTATTTCCTAACGCGAGAAAAGACGCTTTCAACAACGTCTTTTCTTGCGTTAGGAAATAACGCGAGATTTCAATCAGATGGCTGCGTTGGAACCGCGCTACGGGCTGCGTCTCAATAGGGTAACATTGGCAGCGTTAACACGGCACTAACATGGTGTTAGCACCGCATTTATGCTGCCAAATTCTAAGTTTTTAACGCAAGCCCACTTTAATAATAATGTGACCCTATCCATAGACTTACATTGTGATTTGATGAAGCAACTTCTGACTTCTGGTTCTGGCCAATCAGAAGTTACAAACACAAGATGGCGCTGAGGGACCATAGCGGCGTTGGTAGCAGGTGAAGCTGCCTGAAGGTGAGTATATGACAGGGGGCAAGGGACTTAGACTTAAAGTGCTACTCAGCGGTGAAAAAAAAAAATACACATGGAGAGGTGCTGTAAGAAGGGACTGCCCAAGTAATGAACAACCCCTTGAAGACATTTCCTTTTCATATGGACATACTTCACATTTTCTTCCCAATACGCTATATATATATATATCAGATCACCAATGTGTTTGTGCCTACCTCATGGCCATCACCTGAGATCATGTCATGGACATAGAGGCACTGTGCAGACTAGACAGTGATATATATATAGCAGAGGACATCCTAGATTTGCTGACATTAGGCTCACAGCTTCCCAAACAATAACTGGACCCTTTTCTATTTGATGTTATCTGGGGAGCTGTCCTCACATGCATTCACCAGATCGGTCATGTTCTACTGATCGCACCGATGTTCAGCCCGCAGCTATCTGCAGATCACTGCCCAGGCCTTGTGTCCCCGTCGTCTCATTTACCTCGGCCGCACATTTAGCAACGTGGAAAGGAGGTTCACTGAGGAGCCCGACAACCTCCAGCTGCAGCCGCTCCGATGCCATGGTGTCAGACTGCGGCTCCTCTCAGCGTCCTACACGCCCCCATCACCCAGGCAACCAGGAAGCGTACTGATTGGTCACCATTCTGTGACGTCATACAATCTTGGCAACACTAGTGAGCATAGAAGACGCCCACTGACAGTCGTCTACACTGCACGCAGATCTTACCAATCAGGTTACCCCTCTTATTTGTGTAAGGCAGATTGGAAAATGAAAGAATCAATCTGATTGGTTGTTATGAGTGAGTGGATCTCATTAGGTGAACTAGGTGTTGTCGTTTTCTATGTTAACACTTTGCAGTGAATTTGCAAATAATGTGTCTGTACCATTGTGGGAGATGTGTGACAGGACTGTGACGTGTGAACACAGCCTATAATTGAAGGTCAGCAGTGAAGAGAGTCCATGGTGAATCCCACAGCAGCCATGTTCCTCAGTCACAGACTGCACTACATTCTGGCACACATTTAATGACTATGCCGGGCGGACCTTGCTATAGTATGCCCAAACTCCAGCCACTTTAGTGGAGTTGTGTAGGATTAGTGTAAAAACGCCAAAAGTCTCAACATTTTGCCCTTTTCCAAGTTTGATAACATTTAAAGCAGTTTTTACCTCAGGAAACTGTCAGAAAAGCTTGATGAAGCATGAATGAGGCCTAGTTTAGGAGTGTTGAAGAGGGGAGTGCTCATCTGTCTCCCCTACTGCTCCACATTGTTCCATAATATCTTCCTTATTAGCTAAACAGCCTAAATATTCATACTTACAAGTGAGGACCCTGTCCACGTTATACTACCAATACATGGAGCTAGTGATGTACATGTAGCGAGTGTAGTCGTTACTATTTGCTGTTCACACGGATAGTGCAGTATTCGGATTACTCGTTACATTGCGAGTATTTGTGTACTCGCTTCGCTATATTCGGATGTCCCGCCCTGCAGCTTTGGTGCCTCCTTTTCAGCCACTAAACATGCTGGGCTGCTTAACCAATCACAGTAATGCCGCAGACATCTTGGTTGTGGCTTACTGTGATAGGCTGGCCGCACAGCATCATCTACTATATTATTGTCTAACGATTTCCTGCGTCTGTCGCCAAAATCGCGCACCAGATGCAGGCCGCTCATTAGTTGCCCGCCTGAGGCTAATGAGCGCAGACTATGCAAATAGGCTCAAGAATTCAAAGTTCGAATTTCGCGCCTATTTGCAGCCCGGCGAGAGCAGCGTGTTAGCGCCGCTCTCGCCAGGATACACGGTGACCGCAGCAGCGGCTCTCCTCACAGCCCCCCCGCGCCACCCCCGCTATTCCTGCCCCCTCCGTTCCTTGTGGCACCCTCTGCCCCCCTGCTTCTCCTTCCCGCTGCCCCCCGCTCCTGTCACGCACCCCCCGCTCTCCTGTCCTGCAGCCCTCCCCGTCCTCCTCCTGTCCTGCGCCCCTCCCCCGCCCTCCTCCCTGCCCCCCCCGCTCCTCCTGCCCCTTGCGGCCCCATCCCCCCCGCTCCTCCTGTACCTGCGGCCCCCCCCCCGCTCCTCCTGCCCCCGCGGCCCCCCCGCTCCTGCTTGGTGATACTAAAAATAAAAAAAAACCTCATAGAGGATACTCACCCGTCCGCTGGCGCGCTCCACCTACGTCTTCTAGCTCCTCCATGGCTTGAGGACCTGTGGTTGCCTGGGAAACCGATCAGCTGATCGGTTTCCCAGGCAACCACAGGTCCTACGAGCCGGCGGACGGGTGAGTATCCTTGCAACCATCATGCCTCTCCCCCTGCCACCACCATCCTGCCCCCCTCGACCAGCTACATCCTGCCCTCCCCCCGCCGGCTCCATCCTGCCCCCCCACAGCAGCTCTATCCTGCCCCCCCCGCCAACTCCATCCTGCCCCCCCCCGCCAGCTCCATCCTGCCCCCCACCGCCGGCTCCATCCTGGCCCCCCCCCCGCCAGCTCCATCCTGCCCCCCCCCTGCCACCTCAGGGACTCTACCAATGTGACATTGTACCCTCAAACCATAAAGGTACCTTTACACGCCGCCACAGGAAGGGAGAAACTGCCAGGCACTGGGGACAATTGTTTCTGTTTCCATGAAATCACTACGAAATGGCAGCGTGTAAATCGGGTAATTCCTCTCTGTGTCCTGCAGTTCCTTCAGATACCTGTTTCTGAGCCGTGCTCAAAAACAGGAAGGAACAATTCCTATGGTGGTGGCGTGTAATCGGGGCACAGGCACGGTATTTGCGTCGCCTAGTGAATTCCCAGGGGTGTGCCACAGCGTCATGGTTACCACGCCCCATCAGCTATCAGTGGTGGGGGCTAGTGTGTAACCATTGGCTGTCCCTGCACAGGGCACCATATTTAAAGAGCTGACCTGTCACACTACACATTTGTAATGGCGTCATGTATTAGCCAGCCTTCCTGCTCAGGCTGGCCAATCATGATGCTATTGCGTTGTCCAATCAGCGTACGAGCGTCACGTAATACACACCTCTGTCACGCCTATGTACTTGCGGCGCGAAATATGTACGATTTACAAAATTCACCCCTGAGGAAGCCAGTAGGCGTAACGCGTGGGGCTCATTCCATCATTCAACTTTGCTGCACATGGTCCGAACTAGCTAATGATGACCTTGGAATCCCTCAGTCCTTAATGGATTTTTTTTTGGATGGAGTACAAAAACGAAAAAAACGTCTATCAGGTCACATTACTAAATATGTATACCGTATATACTCGCGTATAAGCCGAGTTTTTCAGCCCAAAAATTGGGCTGAAAAGTACCCCCCTCGGCTTATACGCGAGTCAGTGCTGTATACCGATGTATACATCGGTACATACCGATGTATACATCGGTATACAGCAGCCCCCGTAATGCAGGGCCCCCCCAGCCTCGCTCCGGTCACCTGTAAAGGAAACTATACTTATCACAGTGCCGCTTTCCGCGCCCGCTCGCAGCTGCCGTACGCGATCCTCCATCTTCATGCGTCTTCTTCCTGTTTCTGTGCTCGTCGCAGGCAATGACGTCATTCCCTGCGACGAGCACAGGAAACAGGAAGAAGAGGCATGAAGATGGAGGATCGCGTACGGCAGCTGCGAGCGGGTGCGAGCGGGCGCGGACAGACAGCGGCACTGTGATAAGTATAGTTTCCTTTACAGGTGACCGGAGTCAGGCTGGGGGGGCCCTGGATTACGGGGGCTGCTGTATACTACCGCTGGGGCTGCAATATACTGCCACTGGGGCTGTATACACCACTGGGGCTGCAATACCACTGGGGCTGCTGTATATAGGGGCTGCAATACCACTGGGGCTGCAATACCACTGGGGCTGCTGTATATAGGGGCTGCAATACCACTGGGGCTGCAATACCACTGGGGCTGCTGTATATAGGGGCTGCTGTATATATACACCACTGGGGCTGCAATACCACTGGGGCTGCTGTATATAGGGGCTGCAATACCACTGGGGCTGCTGTATATAGGGGCTGCTGTATACACCACTGGGGCTGCAATACCACTGGGGCTGCTGTATATAGGGGCTGCAATACCACTGGGGCTCCAATACCACTGGGGCTGCTGTATATAGGGGCTGCTGTATACACCACTGGGGCTGCAATACCACTGGGGCTGCTGTATATAGGGGCTGCTGTATACACCACTGGGGCTGCAATACCACTGGGGCTGCTGTATATAGGGGCTGCAATACCACTGGGGCTGCAATACCACATGGGCTGCTGTATATAGGGGCTGCAATACCACTGGGGCTGCAATACCACTGGGGCTGCTGTATATAGGGGCTGCTGTATACACCACTGGGGCTGCAATACCACTGGGGCTGCTGTATATAGGGGCTGCAATACCACTGGGGCTGCAATACCACTGGGGCTGCTGTATATAGGGGCTGCTGTATACACCACTGGGGCTGCAATACCACTGGGGCTGCTGTATATAGGGGCTGCAATACCACTGGGGCTGCTGTATATAGGGGCTGCTGTATACACCACTGGGGCTGCTGTATATAGGGGCTGCTGTATACACCACTGGGGCTGCAATACCACTGGGGCTGCTGTATATAGGGGCTGCAATACCACTGGGGCTGCAATACCACTGGGGCTGCTGTATATAGGGGCTGCAATACCACTGGGGCTGCTGTATATAGGGGCTGCTGTATACACCACTGGGACTGCAATACCACTGGGGCTGCTGTATATAGGGGCTGCAATACCACTGGGGCTGCTGTATACAGTTAGGGCCAGAAATATTTGGACAGTGACACAATTTTCGCGAGTTGGGCTCTGCATGCCACCACATTGGATTTGAAATGAAACCTCTACAACAGAATTCAAGTGCAGATTGTAACGTTTAATTTGAAGGGTTGAACAAAAATATCTGATAGAAAATGTAGGAATTGTACACATTTCTTTACAAACACTCCACATTTTAGGAGGTCAAAAGTAATTGGACAAATAAACATAACCCAAACAAAATATTTTTATTTTCAATATTTTGTTGTGAATCCTTTGGAGGCAATCACTGCCTTAAGTCTGGAACCCATGGACATCACCAAACGCTGGGTTTCCTCCTTCTTAATGCTTTGCCAGGCCTTTACAGCCGCAGCCTTCAGGTCTTGCTTGTTTGTGGGTCTTTCCGTCTTAAGTCTGGATTTGAGCAAGTGAAATGCATGCTCAATTGGGTTAAGATCTGGTGATTGACTTGGCCATTGCAGAATGTTCCACTTTTTTGCACTCATGAACTCCTGGGTAGCATTGGCTGTATGCTTGTGGTCATTGTCCATCTGTACTATGAAGCGCCGTCCGATCAACTTTGCAGCATTTGGCTGAATCTGGGCTGAAAGTATATCGCGGTACACTTCAGAATTCATCCGGCTACTCTTGTCTGCTGTTATGTCATCAATAAACACAAGTGACCCAGTGATATTGAAAGCCATGCATGCCCATGCCATCACGTTGCCTCCACCATGTTTTACAGAGGATGTGGTGTGCCTTGGATCATGTGCCGTTCCCTTTCTTCTCCAAACTTTTTTCTTCCCATCATTCTGGTACAGGTTGATCTTTGTCTCATCTGTCCATAGAATACTTTTCCAGAACTGAGCTGGCTTCTTGAGGTGTTTTTCAGCAAATTTAACTCTGGC
The DNA here is from genome assembly GCA_033576535.1 of Allobates femoralis. Classification (NCBI taxonomy): domain Eukaryota; kingdom Metazoa; phylum Chordata; class Amphibia; order Anura; family Aromobatidae; genus Allobates; species Allobates femoralis. The sequence continues at coordinate 311,386,890 of JARQOC010000001.1, forward strand.
CTGTCTATTTTTGGAATTGATGAATGGTTTGCATCTAGATGTGAACCCTTTGTATTTACTGTCATGGAGTCTTCTCTTTACTGTTGACTTAGAGACAGATACACCTACTTCACTGAGAGTGTTCTGGACTTCAGTTGATCTTGTGAACGGGTTCTTCTTCACCAAATAAAGTATGCGGCGATCATCCACCACTGTTGTCATCCGTAGACGCCCAGGCCTTTTAGAGTTCCCAAGCTCACCAGTCAATTCCTTTTTTCTCAGAATGTACCCAACTGTTGATTTTGCTACTCCAAGCATTTCTGCTATCTCTCTGATGGATTTTTTCTTTTTTTCAGCCTCAGGATGTTCTGCTTCACCTCAATTGAGAGTTCCTTTGACCGCATGTTGTCTGGTCACAGCAACAGCTTCCAAATGCAAAACCACACACCTGGAATCCACCCCTGACCTTTTAACTACTTCATTGATTACAGGTTAATGAGGGAGACGCCTTCAGAGTTAATTGCAGCCCTTAGAGTCCATTGTCCAATTACTTTTGGTCCCTTGAAAAAGAGGAGGCTATGCATTACAGAGCTATGATTCCTAAACCCTTTCTCCGATTTAGATGTGGAAACTCTCATATTGCAGCTGGGAGTGTGCACTTTCAGCCCATATTATATATATAATTGTATTTCTGAACATGTTTTTGTAAACAGCTAAAATAACAAAACTTGGGTCACTGTCCAAATATTTCTGGCCCTAACTGTATAGGGGCTGCTGTATACACCACTGGGGCTGCAATACCACTGGGGCTGCTGTATATAGGGGCTGCAATACCACTGGGGCTGCAATACCACTGGGGCTGCTGTATATAGGGGCTGCTGTATACACCACTGGGGCTGCAATACCACTGGGGCTGCTGTATATAGGGGCTGCAATACCACTGGGGCTGCAATACCACTGGGGCTGCTGTATATAGGGGCTGCTGTATACACCACTGGGGCTGCAATACCACTGGGGCTGCTGTATATAGGGGCTGCTGTATACACCACTGGGGCTGCAATACCATTGGGGCTGCTGTATATAGGGGCTGCAATACCACTGGGCTGCAATACCACTGGGGCTGCTGTATATAGGGGCTGCAATACCACTGGGGCTGCAATACCACTGGGGCTGCTGTATATAGGGGCTGCTGTATACACCACTGGGGCTGCAATACCACTAGGGCTGCTGTATATAGGGGCTGCAATACCACTGGGGCTGCTGTATATAGGGGCTGCTGTATACACCACTGGGGCTGCTGTATATAGGGGCTGCTGTATACACCACTGGGGCTGCAATACCACTGGGGCTGCTGTATATAGGGGCTGCAATACCACTGGGGCTGCAATACCACTGGGGCTGCTGTATATAGGGGCTGCAATACCACTGGGGCTGCTGTATATAGGGGCTGCTGTATACACCACTGGGGCTGCAATACCACTGGGGCTGCTGTATATAGGGGCTGCAATACCACTGGGGCTGCAATACCACTGGGGCTGCTGTATATAGGGGCTGCTGTATACACCACTGGGGCTGCAATACCACTGGGGCTGCTGTATATAGGGGCTGCAATACCACTGGGGCTGCAATACCACTGGGGCTGCTGTATATAGGGGCTGCTGTATACACCACTGGGGCTGCAATACCACTGGGGCTGCTGTATATTGGGGCTGCAATACCACTGGGGCTGCAATACCACTGGGGCTGCTGTATATAGGGGCTGCTGTATACACCACTGGGGCTGCAATACCACTGGGGCTGCTGTATATAGGGGCTGCTGTATACACCACTGGGGCTGCAATACCATTGGGGCTGCTGTATATAGGGGCTGCAATACCACTGGGGCTGCAATACCACTGGGGCTGCTGTATATAGGGGCTGCAATACCACTGGGGCTGCAATACCACTGGGGCTGCTGTATATAGGGGCTGCTGTATACACCACTGGGGCTGCAATACCACTGGGGCTGCTGTATATAGGGGCTGCAATACCACTGGGGCTGCAATACCACTGGGGCTGCTGTATATAGGGGCTGCTGTATACACCACTGGGGCTGCAATACCACTGGGGCTGCTGTATATAGGGGCTGCAATACCACTGGGGCTGCAATACCACTGGGGCTGCTGTATATAGGGGCTGCTGTATACACCACTGGGGCTGCAATACCACTGGGGCTGCTGTATATAGGGGCTGCTGTATACACCACTGGGGCTGCAATACCACTGGGGCTGCTGTATGTAGGGGCTGCAATACCACTGGGGCTGCAATACCACTGGGGCTGCTGTATATAGGGGCTGCTGTATACACCACTGGGGCTGCAATACCACTGGGGCTGCTGTATATAGGGGCTGCAATACCACTGGGGCTGCAATACCACTGGGGCTGCTGTATATAGGGGCTGCTGTATACACCACTGGGGCTGCAATACCACTGGGGCTGCTGTATATAGGGGCTGCAATACCACTGGGGCTGCTGTATATACCACTGGGGGCTGCTGTATATCATACTGCTGGGGCCTGTATACCACTGCTGGCGGCTGTATACCTGTGCTGGGGTCCACCCTCGGCTTATACGCGAGTCAATAGATTTTCCCAGGTTTTGGGGGCAAAAGTAGGGGGGTCGGCTTATACACGGGTCGGCTTATACACGAGTATATACGGTATATTGCCACGTCTTTTTATGCACTATTACTTGTGTACCTTTGGGCCTCTGTAATCATTACCTTTACAGGGATATATTTATCAATGTACAATATTTGTGTTGAGTACATGCCTTTATTATTAGGCTTTGTTTATATTAGGTGCAATTTAGATGTGGTTCAGTGCTTTATCTATATGTCCTGTGATCATTGTTTGCAGCATTGTTGATACCCACACACCTCATATGTAGTCTGTGGACTACTTTTTACTTGTGTTTTAAGTGTGTGTCTTTTATATTGCAGTGTTCAATAAAGCTTGTCTAAATTTTTGCATTGATCCTGTGTAACGGGTCCTCTTTGGTTATCTCTCACTCGTCTATATTTGAATATTTATAACTCTGGTGCCTTTAATACACACCAAAAAAAATCCTTCTTTTGTAAATCTACTAGTGTATTGGTGTTTGGCACAGAGTTGTGTGTTATCTCATTCAGTGGTGCATACATAGATTAGCCATTTTTTGGCGAAATATGTACGCCCATATTCCTTTGTGGTAGTGGCGTGTAAACCAGGGAAGGTATTCAACAGGAAGTAAGCTGTAGGAGCTGTCGGCACTTCCGGGGAACGGAAATACTTTCAGCGGAGCACGCAGTGGCGGCGTCTAAATGTGGCATCGGCGATCAGTATCCACCGTTAAAAACGTGCACGTGCGGTGGCTACCTGTTGCTACCCTCCGTGGCGGTCTGTAAAGGTACCCTAACAGCAAAACCTAAACTATAATATGGCGCTCGTTCCCTTCTGAGCTTTGCACTGTACCTCAAAAATAGTTTGTGACCACATATGATGTATTGGAAGAAATTGCGTAACAAATTGTATTGTTTGTTTTCTCCAACTAACCTCTTTGAAATGTAAAGACGTGGGACCAAAGCAACATTTTAATTGAAAAAATGGTAATTTTCTTTTACTCAGCCCAATGTTATGCAATTCTGTGAATTGCATGACCGTTACAAATGCTCACAAATGATTTTCTCAGTTCAACGTTATAAAATTCTGTGAAGCACCTGGGGGTTCAAGGTGCTCACCACACATCTAGATAAGCTCCTTGAGAGTATCACCGGTTATTGGTAGGGAGGTGAGGGAATGAGTAGCAGGAAGAATAAAGGGCAGGATACCTGGGTAGCTAGTCTGGCCCTGCAAACTGTGGTCCCTAGCTGCCCCTGCTTCCTAAGGTTCCTCTAATGGTGAGGAGGTTCGGCCACCTCCCTTTCCCTGCTCCTCACCTGGCCCTGGGCTGACTCCCCCTCACCTTAACTCACGAACCCGGACAGGAACAGCAAAATCCCAAAGAGAATCCTAGGATAGCTATAGTAATCATACAGGCTGTGAGTATTTCCTGTACAAATTTTTATTTCCCCAATACATACACATGCAAACGTTTCGACAAGCAACTATCTTCCTCAGGTATATTATCTAAATGCACTACTATTCTGACTGCTCCTTTGTAGGAAACAGATACACGTCAATTTGGGTAGGGGTCAAACTAGAAAATAATTTTTTCTACCCTGATATTGACTGATTCAACTAAGGGCAATACAGGTTTGCAACAAAAGGATATGAATAATGACACAAAATTGAAAATTACCAAATTATTTTCTAGTTTGGAAAAAAACATGAAGAGTGAAATCAGACACCAGTTGGACGCAGATTTTCTGGGATTGTGTCTCCAGCAGAATATTGTCCCAGCAGGTCTGCGTATACATTTTAGGAGTATATTCGAGGAGGATGAAATTTTTTCGGATGAATGGTATGATATTTTAGGTGATGGTTCATACAATCTTATAAAATTGCTAATTAAAAAGAGTAATATGTTAGCAAAAACCTTTTCAAATCTATGTGAAAAAGATTTGAAGGAATTGTCTCCTTATAAAACCTTTCCGCTGTATGAGGCCCTAAATAGAGATACCAACAGAAATTTGGAAGTGTGTGAGAATGGCTTAATAAAAACAAAAACTAAAAAAATAACATGATTTTTTTTATTTAAAAAAATAGGAAAAAAGAAAATGAATTGCAAAAACCCCGGAATGATAAACAATTAACAGTGCATTTGAAAAAAGCAGTTATAAACAATAACAAAGATATTTCAAATTAACAGGATGAAATGGTCAGGGGATGGCGGACATTTTACAATACAAAAACAAAAGCCATTGGGAGAGGGACCCAAAATAACAAACAACAAAAATAAGAAATATACACCCCATGAAGCAGGGGCTATCCCTGAAAGTACCGTTACCCGACGCAATATCGATTGCAATATCGCCTCAAAGTCACGTGGTATGGTCAATTGCAATTGATATTGTGAGTGCGTTGTGTCGTGGAACAGGGCGATACGACTGCAATTTATCGCTGGATCGACATCGCCTGATTTATGTGCAGACAATTAAATCAGGTGATGTTGCATAAGCGATGTGGCATGATCATGCAGTGTGACGCCGCAATAATGAAATTTTACTGGTTGCGCAACCAAGACCATTGGTGTGCCTGTGAGTTGTGTTTTCCGCGCCCCATCTACGCCGATTGGTGCCTAGTATTGTATGGCAATTGGATGGCCCTGGTAAAGGCGCCATCTTTGATTAAATGTAGTGGTGTACGCACAGATAATTTTCTTCATCTTGTGATTAGTACCAAATGCATGTATACAAGGGTTCTTTTTGAGAAATCACTCTTTTACAATGGTGGCTTACCTAGGCGCGTATTTGCGCCGATAAAAGCAGAGCGTGTTAACGCACAATGTATTTACGGCGAAAAAGTACAATGCCAGGATGTCAAGTTGTCATTGATGCTACCTGCAATGTTCCATCCTACATGTCGCACAGATATCAAAATGTAGACTCATGTCCAACCCCTTATTATAATAATTGTCACATATGTCTGCCATGTGCGACGCATGCGGTGTTGCATGTTATGTGACGCCGTGGTATTTCTTGTGGTCACCCACTATGTGCGGGCGACTATTTTGCGGAAGTTGAAGTCTCCTCAGCGTACATACCGGGCGTCGTGACGTCAGTAAGTCATTAGACGTCCGGCCCTGCCTTCTAGGTGCTTTCCAGTCCCTTGCATAAAGATGGCTGCCGCACAGCGCTGTACAACATGGGGAGAACCATAGCTCCTCGTTATGTTTGATCTGCTGGACAGCCTAGCCTACTGGTGCGAGTTCCCGCATCAGCACCCATGGCTGCATAAGATGCAGATTGTACGTAAAGTGCAGAGGGCCCTGCATAGGAGACTGGGAGTGGAGTGGTCGGCCAAGCAGATCATCAAGAAGGTGGCGGACCTGAAATATAAGGCGAGGGACCGCATTGCCGCTATCCGCGCTCGCATCCAGACACTGCGTGGTGAGTATTATTTGACAGCACATACACACATGTGTACTCACAACATAATGTACATAAGTTTGACAACATGGAAGTGGACCCTGTCAGATAGTGCGGCAGAAGTCATGATGCTTATGCATGATGACTGTTCATGTGCTGGGGCTGCAGAATCATGCTTGATTGGCCATCCCACAGTAATGTGTGTCGCATGCCATACACGCAGCATTGTTGGTCACACTTTACAAAAAAGCACATAGGTGTGTACCAAGCATCAAGGCATCATGTGCATATTGTCTGTGATGTCATGGACCACATCACACATAATGTTAAAAGGTCCCACCCATCCCTATGTGGCGCCACTGCGACCAGGGTGGCCACATAGGGAACTGCAGCCAGGCAGAAAGATAGACAGTTTGTGCAACAAACACCCTCACAGCACACATACCCACAAGAGCACAGCACCCAACCCGGAGCCCAGGACTCTAGGCGGGCAAGGGGTGGTGGGTTTAGAGAACATCTGGGTGGGGAATGTCGATCAGGTGACAGAGAGCACTAAAGGAGGAAAAGAGGAGGAAGGAGTTAGTAGGCCAGAGTGAGCCGAGCAGACAAGAACAGAAAGAAAGTGACACACATCCCGGTGGGGTTGGGCTCCCTGGAGACGCAGAATGCTCTGAGTCACTGAAATCATGGAGAGAAAGCTCGTCCATAGCCGGCATCCCAGGGGAGTGTAAGGACAGAGACCGGACCGGTATCACCGGGTCCGAGGAACACGGCAGCACCGACCAACTACCGGCGGGGTAGTTTTCCCTATTTGTGCTGGAATCACACGGGTTAGATGGAGTCTGGTAACACCTTGGAAGATAGGGTTACTGCAGACTAGGCACACACCAGAGTGTCTGCTCTGAGGGGAACTGAGATTTCATACCAGCTTCCCAGAAACCGACGGGGAGCTTTAACTTCAGGTTGGAGTACCCAACACAAGGGTTGGAGGCACAGCAGCAACCACGAGGACCCACAAGGGTCCGAGCTTCTGCCATACTTAGAAGGAGTGAGGGGTCTCAGAATGATAGCCTGGCTGCAGTGGGTTCAAGGTCTCCGGAATTAACTGCACTGTGAACTGTTAAGAACTGTTCTGAGAATTGCTGTGCACTGCTTGAAAGACTTACAAGTAAACCCTGCCTGAGTGTCCGTGTCTGATTCCAGGTATACAGAACTGTTTATCATATCTTTTACCCTGTCAGGAGCAGCCCGACCCGCAGCTGGCTCATCCATCTGGCTGCAGCCCCATCATCCATCCATCCTCCTGGCAGAGCAGCACTGCAGCGGTGGTCCCATCATTGACCACAACCCATGGGTGGCGTCACGACAAACATTATCCTTGTAAATACCCCTTAACTTGTGAGAACCCGGGACACGGTCCAGACCAGGACCTCCGTGACATCCTCAGCAGTACCCCGGTCCGGCACCGAGTACCCCGTCCCAGTGGGCTCCACAACTTGGCGTCACGAACAGGATGGACCCGGTCCAAAAGAACCGGACCCCGTGTGCCTAAGGCTCGTGTTCCGGACTCTTCCCGCCAAATCTGGGCTTAATGGCGGCCATAGGAGCCTGAAGCCATGTGCAGGGGAGGCGTGCCCAGACCCCCATCGTGGGCCGGCCCGGTCCAAAGCGGGAAAAGAAAGGCCCACCCTGGCTCCCCTTAACTCCAGGGGAGCGAGCCATCAATCCCAAAGAAGAGTCTCCACCCCCCAAGTGCACCTACCAATGAGAAGCTGGCGGAAGCTGAGGAAATCGTCGCCCCGGAAAGGCGGGACAGGAAACCGGATGTGGAGCAGTCACCATTACAGTACATGCGGACGGAAGAAGAGCACGCCGAGGAGAGCGCTGCTGCAGGAAGACCCCAAGTGATCCCGGAGGGCCCACAGAACGAGTTAGTGGAGGAATCCGGCCAGGGAGAGATCTTCAGTGACCACGGCAGCATGGCGGAAGGTGGCAGAGAGTGTCCAGAGGTCCGAGTCACCCGGCAAAGTGTGATGCAGCTGCTGCCCCTACAGATGACCCAGGCCCAAGTTGAGTGGAGCACCCAGATTCAAATCGACGTGCACCAAAACTCGCAGTCTTGGTCTGCGCAACCTGGCTGGGCTAGCGCCTCCAATAGTCGTACCCGGAGCGAGGAAGAATGCCGCACCGTGACCCTCATTGACACATCTGTTCCCGATGCTGCACCGCAACCTGCCTCAAGAATGACCGACCCACTCGGGTCCCTGGAAGAGGGATGGTTGCCATTGCCGGAGCCCCTGATACCCGCGCCTGTAACATCAGAGGTGAGAGGGGAGCAGCTCCGATGCTGGTGGGAGAGGAGTGAGACCTGCGATGACCTGATAGGTTTCCTTGGGGACCCTGGCGGCCCAATAGGCCCTGCCGAAATCGTTACCCGGTAAGAATATCTGCGACGCTGCATTCGTAAGTGGGAGAAGGAGGAGGTAGAGTGGCAAGTTCAGAAACAGATTATGATAGCCCGCACGATAGAAGCGAAAGCAGAGGCCCGACACGACAAGGAGGTGCAAAGATCTCCATGGCACCAGGGACAAATAGTAAAGATCATTGAGGAAAAAGAATTCTCATTTGCCCATGAACCCGGTGCACCAAGAGACATTTTCATAAACAGGCGATATGTGGAAGTGCACCTTCCAGCAAAACACCTAGACAGAAAAGTGCAGATTGACGAGTGGGTGTCCTACAACATCGTACAGGGAGAAAGAGGTCTATATGGGGTTCAAGTAAAAAGATTATCCCTAGGAACGCAAGAAGAAGATGAACCACCAGGATTAGAGGATCCAGGACCAGTTTACCCGGATTCAATTGCTTACACAGATCCAGTCAGCAACACGGGTTCTACAAATTCTACAGAGACTGTTGCAGCAAGGAGCACTGTGGATGCTGCTACCCAGACGCCCAGCTATTTGTTAGTCCAAGCCCTAGAAGAGCTGTAACTGTTTCCCAGACAGAGAGCTCCACAAGACCTGTCTTGGAAAAAGAAGGAATGAAGACCCGGATCCTGCTGCAAGGACAGTAAGTGTGAATGAGATGTTACCCTTGGTAGCCCCATCCCAATCCTGAATGAATGATAGCTTTTCCCCTGTCTGTCTTTTATATGTTGATTGTAAAAGAAAAGAAAAGGAGCGCAAATGTGAAGCACCTCAGGGTAAACCGTATTGCAGGGAAAGCGGGGTTTCCACTCACCTTGTGGAGTTGTACTGGCTGGGTACAACTCCAGTAACAGCCTCCTGTGGAGCAATGCCAGCAGGGTGTCCCCGAGAAAATCCTCGTGCCAGGGAGAGAGCAGTGTCACTTCCACCGGTCACGTGATCCAAGGCGGTGACGTCAGAAAGGTCCTAGTAGTCCTCCAGACTTGGATAAACAGGTTCTTTTTATAAACGATGCCGCAACTATTTTTTCCTGTTTTATATGTTGATTGACATTATTATCACGGACGATGAGATGGTATAGACTTTCATTGTATAAAGTTGAGCACCCGGTGTGCTCCCCATTGCATTTAAGACCAAATTGCACTTTCAGACTGTGCACAGAACTTGAACTTGCAGAGTGCTTTTGAACGGCTTTGAAGCATTTCTGCCTTTTGCTAGTTTTTGCACTTTTTGAGACTTTTATACTGAAAAGTAATGTTTTAGAGAATAATGTGAATAATGTGTTTTAGCATTTAACCCGGTAGACCGTGTCCAAAAGGGTGGAGGAACTGGATTGACCCCCATGCACATTAAGTTAGGGAAAGCAAGTGCCTGGGGGTGGTGTAGTGAATCCAGGCCTCCTAAGCAGAAACACCCGTGGACTGATGTATATAGTTAACTTAATGTAACGTTAAAAGACCCGTGCCCCCTTAACCGGAAGAAACAAAAATACTTTATGTTATGTTGTTTATAAAATAAAATGCCTTTTTCAGGGGATCCATGCCGGACGGCGTGCGGACACGCCGGTTTAACTCTGGGGGAATGTGGCGCCCCTGTGACCAGGGTGGCCACATAGGGAACTGCAGCCAGGCAGAAAGATAGACAGTTTGTGCAACACAAACTGTCACAGCACACACACCCACAAGAGCACAGCACCCAACCCGGAGTTTGGGACTCTAGGCAGGCAAGGGGTGGTGGGTTTAGAGAGCAAGTGGGTGGGGAATGTAGATCAGGTGACAGAGAGCTCAAAAGGAGGAAAAGAGGAGGAAGGAGTTAGTAGGCCAGACTGAGCCAAGCAGACAAGGACAGAAAGAAAGTGACACACATCCCGGTGGGTTTGGGCTCCCTGGAGACGCAGAATCCACAGAGTCACAGAAACCATGGAGCGAAAGCTCATCCATAGCCGGCATCCCAGGGGAGTGTGAGGACAGAGACCAGACCGGTATCACAGGGTCCGAGGAACACGGCAGCACCGACCAACTACCGGCGGAGTAGTTTTCCCTATTTGTGCTGGAATCACACAGGTTAGATGGAGTCTGGTAACACCTTGGAAGATAGGGTTATTGCAGACTAGGCACACACCAGAGTGTCTGCTCTGAGGGGAACTGAGATTTCATACCAGCTTCCCAGAAATTGACGGGGAGCTTTAACTTCAGGTTGGAGTTCCCAACACAAGGGTTTGAGGCACAGCTGCAACCACGAGGACCCACAAGGGTCCGAGCTGCCGCCATACAATCCGGAGAGAGAGAACAGAGAGAGGGAGAGAACAGCCTGAAAGGACACTTAGAAGAAGTGAGGGGTCTCAGAGTGACAGCCTGGCTGCAGTGAGTTCAAGGTTTCCAGAGTTAACTGCACTGTGAACTGTTAAGAACTGTACTGAGAATTGATGTGCACTGCTTGAAAGACTTGCAAGTAAACCCGGTGAACTCTGCCTGAGTGTCCGTGTCTGATTCCAGGTATACAGAACTGTTTATCATACCTTTTACCCTGTCAAGAGCAGGCCGACCCGCGGTGGGCTCATCCATCTGGCTGCAGCCCCATCATCCATCCATCCTCCTGGCAGAGCAGCGCTGCAGCTGTGGTCCCATCATTGACCACAACCCGTGGGTGGCGTCACAACAAACATTATCCTTGTAAATACCCCTTTACTTGTGAGAACCCGGGACACGGTCCGGACCAGGACCTCCGTGACATCCCCAGCAGTACCCCAGTCTGGTACCGAGTACCCCGTCCTAGTGGGCTCCACACCTACATATAGCAACCCATAGCCGTCTTGTGATTGGAGACATAACTATAGTCCCCATAAAGTCAATGTTGTTTGCATCATGTCCAACTAAACACCCACTCACTGTTACCTCATGCTCTTCACATGTTCTGTTGTTCTCACCAATGATAGATGAGTATGTTGCCAAATATCCTGTCAGTGTGGGGCTGTGATTGTGGCACAATGTATATTGTCCAGTGATGATCCAATTTTTATACTGACCAAGCTTGATGTGAGAATACTGTGTCACCACTACGTATTGGCCCTATAGTTCTAACCTTTGTTGACTGCGTGCCAATGACACTAGTACTGCTGGCACATACATATATGACCGTGCTGCCATTGTTTACATGATATTGCAGTCCCCTTGGACTCGGAAAAAAAAATGTGTCAACACATTATGTCATTGCGGCAAAAAGTCCCTGTGGCTGACATATGCATATGTGTATTGTTCTATGACCATCAAACAAAGTGTAATTTCTTCACCAACAGCTGAGGATGACCCTGGCAACCCTGAGGCACCACCAACAGCCTCCCCTGGGGCCTCACCATCTGCCTCCCTTGCACCCTCCCCATCTGCCTCTCCTGCGGCCTCACCATCTGCCTACCCTGCGGCCTCACCATCTGCCTCCCCAGCAGCCTCCACAGGGCAACGTACCAGGGCAACATTTTCCCGGTCACAGCAGATCACAAAAAAGGTGCCAGGTCTGCTACAAAAGGGGGGTAAGAAAGGACACGCATTTCCGATGTGAAACTTGTCCTGGCAAACCTGGACTGTGCGTGAACGGCTGTTTCAGAATATATCACACGTCCATGGAGTGAAATCCTGACCTTCCCTACACAACTCACCCACACCAGCCTGACATACACAACACCACACACAGCAACCTGACATACACTACACCACACCAAATACACCAACCTGACGTACACTACATCATACCGCACACACCAATCTGCCGTACACTACACCACACCAACCTGACGTACACTACGTCAGGTTGATGTGTGGTGTGGTGTGGTGTAGTGTATGTCAGGTTGGTGTGTGTGGTGTAGCATACGTCAGGTTAGTGTGTTGGTGTATACTACACCACACACACGCCAACCTGATGCGCACTACACCACACACACAAACACACACACTAACCTGACATACACTACACCACATACACACCAACCTGACGTAGTGTATGTCAGGTTGGTGTGGTGTAGTGTGCGTCAGGTTGGTGTGTGTGCGTGCGTCAGTTTGGTGTGTGTGGTGTACTATATTTCACACACCAACTTGATGTATACTAAACCTCACACCAACCTGACGTACACTACACCACACATGCCAACCTGACGTAGTGTATGTTAGGTTGGTGTGTGGTGTAGTGTACGTCAGCTTGGTGTGTAGTGTAGTAAACACCACACGTATACTAAACTAAACATACCAACCTGACATACACTACATACTCTCCATATGTGACATGGTGTCCGCTAACAATTGGAGCTAATTTTCCATTCAAATTGTTAGCGGACACCATGTCGCATATGAAGAGCCCCTGTGTTCCTAAACATTGGAGCTCCACATAACTGACCGCATTTTGATCTAGATACATTACTTGGGGGGTCTAGTTTCAAAACATGGTCACTTGTGAGGGAGCTCCAATGTTTAGCACACAGGGGCTCTCAATACGTGACATGGTGTCTGCTAACAATTGGAATTGTTAGCGGACACCATGTTGCATATTGAGACCCCCTGTGTGCCTAAATATTGGAGCTCCCCCACAAGTTACCCCATTTTAGAAACTAGACCCCCCAAGGAATGTATCTAGATGCATAATGAGTACTTTGAACCCCCAGGTGCTTCACAAATTGATCCATAAAAATGAATAAGTACTTTTTTTTCCACAAAAATGTTCTTTTTTCGTTTTTACGGATTGATTTGTGAAGCACCTGGGGGTTCAAAGTGCTCACTCTGCATCCAGATAAGTTCCCTGGGGTGTCTCGTTTCCAAAATGGGGTCAATTGTTGGGAAGCTCCAATGTTTAGGCACACAGGGGCTCTCAATACGTGACATGGTGTGTGGTAACAATTGGAATTGTTAGCGGACACCATGTTGCGTATTGAGAGCCCCTGTGTGCCTAAACATTGGATCTCCCCCACAAGTGACCCCATTTTGGAAACTAGACCCCCCAGGGAACTTATCCAGATGCACAGTGAGCACATTCAATCCCCAGGTGCTTCACAAATTAATCCGTAAAAATGAAAAAGTACTTTTTTTCCACAAAAAGTTTCTTTTAGCCTAAATTTTTTCATTTTCACATGGGCAACAGAATAAATTGCATCCTAAAATTTGTTGGGCAATTTCTCCTGTGTACACCGATACCTCATATGTGGTCATAAACCACTGTTTGGGCGCACAGGAGGGCTCAGAAGGGAAGGAGCGCCATTTCACTTTTTGAATGGAAAATTAGCTCAAAAAGTCATATTGCACTCAGTAGCGTAGCTAGCGGGGGGGCAGGGGAGCGAGCGCCCCGGGCCCCCCCGACATCAGGGGCCCATTGTCCGCCCCCTGGGGGGCCACCGTGCCCCGTGCTGCCAGCCGGCTGCCGTGCCGGCCGGAGAGGAGGGAGGACGCAGACGGGACTTCCTGTCTTGCAGTCTGCCCGCCCCTCCTCACCTCCTCCTTACAGCAGACGCACACGGCAGCCGCGGTAAGTCTGCAACGCCCCCCCAAGAGGTGTGTGAGAGAGGGGTGCTGAGGGTGTCAGGCTGTGCAAGGGTGATGAAGGATACAGGGAGGCTGGAGGATGGGATCTGCAGGGGGACAGAGGATGGGATCTGCAGGGGGACAGATGATGGGATCTGCAGGGGGACAGAGGATGGGATCTGCAGGGGGACAGAGGATGGGATCTGCAGGGGGACAGAGGATGGGATCTGGAGGGGGACAGAGGATGGGATCTGCAGGGGACAGAGGATGGGATCTGCAGGGGGACAGAGGATGGGATCTGCAGGGGACAGAGGATGGGATCTGCAGGGGGACAGGATGGGATCTGCAGGGGGACAGAGGATGGGATCTGCAGGGGGACAGAGGATGGGATCTGCAGGGGGACAGAGGATGGGATCTGCAGGGGGACAGAGGATGGGATCTGCAGGGGGACAGAGGATGGGATCTGCAGGGGGACAGAGGATGGGATCTGCAGGGGGACAGAGGATGGGATCTGGAGGGGGACAGAGGATGGGATCTGCAGGGGACAGAGGATGGGATCTGCAGGGGGACAGAGGACGGGATCTGCAGGGGGACAGAGGATGGGATCTGCAGGGGGACAGAGGATGGGATCTGCAGGGGGACAGAGGATGGGATCTGCAGGGGGACAGAGGATGGGATCTGCAGGGGATAGAGGATGGAAACTGCAGGGGATAGAGGATGGACACTGCAGGGAATAGAGGATGGAGAGCGCAGGAGGATGAAGAGCGCAGGAGGATGGAGGATAGAGAGCGTAGGAGGATGGAGAGTGCAGGAGGATGGAGAGCGCAGAAGAATGGGGACTGCAGGAGGATGGGGAGTGAAGGAGGATGGAGGACAGGGAATGCAAGAGAGGATGGAGGATGGAGAGCGCAGGTGGATGGAGCGTGCAGGAGGATGGAGGGTGCTGCAGGATGGTGGATGGGGAGTGCAGGAGGATGGAGAGCGCAGAAGGATGCAGCGTGCAGGAGGATGGAGGATAGAGAGCGCAGGAGGACAGAGAGCGCAAGAGGATGAAGAGCGCAGGAGGATGGAGCACACAGAAGGATGGCAGGAGGACAGAGAGCGCAAGAGGATGAAGAGTGCAGGAGGATGGAGCACACAGAAGGATGGCAGGAGGACAGAGAGCGCAAGAGGATGAAGAGTGCAGGAGGATGGAGCACACAGAAGGATGGAGCGCGCAGGTGGATGGGGAGCGCAGGAGGATGGTGAGTGCAGGAGGATGGAGAGCGCTGAAGGATGGAGAGTGCTGAAGGATGGAGGGTGCTGGAGGATGGAGGGTGCAGGAGGATGGAGGGTGCAGGAAGATAGAGCATGGGGAGTGCAGAAGGATGGAGAGTTCAGGAGGAGAGTGGCCATTTGGCCCAATTCTTAGGGGCGGCAGCTGCGGCAAATTTTTCCACCGCCCAGGGCGCCACAAACACTTGCTACGCCACTTGGGGTGGCACGAGAATTCTCTGACAGCACCCCCCCCCCCCGCTCTTCACATGGGGGCCCTGGGTGCAGATCTCGCCCCCGGGCCCAGAGCAGGCTAGCTACGCCACTGATTGCACTCCGTCCCTTCTGAGCTCTGCCGTGCGCCAAAACAGTGGTTTATGACCACATATGAGGTATCGATGTACTCAGGAGAAAATGCCCAACAAATTTTAGGAGCCATTTTATCCTATTGCCCACGTGAAAATGAAAGAATTGAGGCTAAAATAACATTTTTGTTAGAAAAATTAAAATGTACATTTTTTCCTTTTATGTTCTTTTGTTTTCATGTGAAGCACCTGAAGGGTTAATAATCTTCTTGAATGTAGTTTTGAGTATCTTGAGGGGTGCAGTTTTTGGAATGGTGTCACTTTTTGGTGTTTTCTGTCATTTACACCCCTCAAAGGGACTTCAAATGTGATGTGGTCACGAAAAAAAAATGGTTTTGTAAATTTTGGTGGAAAAATGAAAAATTGCTGATGAACTTTGAACCCTTATAACTTCCTACCCCAAAATTGTTTTTTTCCAAAATTGTGTTGATGTAAAGTAGACATGTGGGAAATGTTATTTATTAACCATTTTATGTCACATAACTTTCTGGTTTAGCAGAATAAAAATTAAAAATGTGAAAATTGCGAAATTTTCAAAATTTTTTGCCAAATTTTTTATTTTTTCACAAATAAACACAAAAATGATCGACCAAAATTTAATACTAACATGAAGCCAAATATGTCACGAAAAAACATTCTCAGAATCGCTAGGATCTGTTGAAGCGTTCCAGAGTTATTACCTCATAAAGGGACACTGGTCAGAATTGACAAAAATGCCAATGTCTTTATGGTCAAAATAGGCTGGGTCCTGAAGGGGTTAATGCTGATATTGTACCTATGCTAACTGATTTGGAGTTATGGACTAGCCACCAGGAGTGTGCAGCATACCAATTGTGAGGAAAAATTCTTGATCTTAAACTGTGATCCTTCGGAGATCGAGAAGCAGGAATACAAGACCCTTTAGAGGTGAGTGCAAAACATCACCACATTTATCTATACTGCTACATTTAGATCAGTGCACTTTCTGTCTTTCCATTTTCGGAGGATAGCTATAGTGGAGCTTCAGCAGTAAACACAAGCATCCAAATACAAAGCCGGTCAGAAACAGAGTGAACTCTATCGTTGACACCTCCTGGTGACAGAGGAGTCTATTTAAAGGCCAGGCGCATGGTCACCTGACAACCTACAACTCCCCACCTGCAGCCCCACACATCTACAGCAGCATTGCCAACCAAACACTAAATGTCAAAGGACTTTAACCTTCCTAGCGTTATTCCCGAGCCTGACTCGGGGTTAACATTCACTACCAGAAGCGTTAACCCCGAGTCAGGCCCGGGCTTACCCGCGTTCGCGGCAGATGCGGTAAAAAAACCGCATCTGCCGCACTTGCCGCACTTGCCGCATAGCTGCCGCACTTGTGCCGCACTCGCGGCGCGGTTGCGGCGCGGTTGCGGTAATCTGCATAGTAAAGGGAACCATGCAGTAGACATGAGATAATGATTGTATACACTTACATGAGGGCGTCTCCCTGTGTGTGCTGGCACTTGTGAGCTGTGTTCGTCATGCCTGCTCTCCCCCTCCCTTATGCCCGCCCCCTCTCAGCCTGCTATAGTGATGTGAGGCTGATCTCGTCATAAAGGGGCGGGGCTACCGGGATGCGCGATTTAGCCCCGCCCCTTTATGACGAGATCAGCCTCACATCACTATAGCAGGCTGAGAGGGGGCGGGCATAAGGGAGGGGGAGAGCAGGCATGATGAACACAGCTCACAAGTGCCAGCACACACAGGGAGACGCCCTCATGTAAGTGTATACAATCATTATCTCATGTCTACTGCATGGTTCCCTTTACTATGCAGATTACCGCAACCGCGCCGCAACCGCGCCGCGAGTGCGGCACAAGTGCGGCAGCTATGCGGCAAGTGCGGCAAGTGCGGCAGATGCGGTTTTTTTACCGCATCTGCCGCGAACGCGGGTAAGCCCGCTTTTAGCAACAAAAACCAGACCTAAACAGACCGCCAGGGAGGTTAAGTCTAAAGACTCCAAAGAATTTTACATATAGACTGCAGTAGTCAACACATAACAGAGAGGTCTAGTTTCTAAAATGGGGTCCTTTTTGGGTTTCCATTGCTTAGGAACATCAGGGGCTCTCTAAACGCGACATGGCATTTGTGGAGACATGGAGGTCAGTGGGTGCTCTCATCTGCTGGCAAGGCCACCTTTAGAAAGACCGCATGAACCAGGACTCATCCCAACTGAATGCCTGAACTCCTTAAATGTGGGCTGAACATTACTCAAGACAACACAGGGTGAGGGAACCACACAATGGTACGATTTTATTGGATCCTCAACAGTCAAAGGCATATAACACATAACCAAACAAAACACACAATGTAACAGGCGACAGATCCTAACCATTCCGCTGGCTCACCAGGGATTAGAATGTTCATGCCTTCGGGGATTCCAGGGCAATTTACTCCAATCCAGCAGCACCCCACTTTTGGTGGGCACCCACTGAGAAAGGGATAGCGACAATCTTAGGAAGCTGACCGAGCATAGCAAAGTCTGTAGCCAGGTGACCGAATTGTCCCAACATGGGTATCTTACATAAAATGTTTCTGATATTCCAGCCAACTCCTAGGATGAGCTCCTGCAGAAAATAATCCAGTTTTAGTACTCCTTCAATCAGACCCGCATCTCCCAGATTGAGGCCATGCAGAGTATGAAATACGATGTTATCCTGGCAGCCGGAATCAAAATTCCTAGTCTGAGATTATGGTCTTCCAACGAGGACTGCAGCCTCTAGATTGAAGCCATCTAGCATGTCAACTCCCCCCTGGTGACTGAGCAAGTCCTTTCATATAGCCTGTACTCTGATCTCAGGTTATTCTCATCTTCCAGGATTGGTGGAATAAGGCTGTGCACTTATTGGCTGGATTTCAAGCCGCACATGTAATTTCCCTTTAAGTCATATCTAAGTCTCCGAGAGAGGGGGACAATGGGAAACTCTGCATAGTCTGGCAATAAACAATGAGTTACCAAACATGAGATAACATGCAAAAGGTCAATATGTCTGGCCAAATTAATAACATTAACCCCCAGCATGCACTGAGAAATGCTGTGTCTTCACAGCGTCTGCTAAGTAGTGGAATTACACCCTCATTACTAATCCAGTGTTCAAAAAAAAAAAAAACACAAAAAAATATGTATTTTAAGAAACACTAAGCATTCCCCAAAACCTTCCCTTGTTTACCATTTTCTAAAAAATAAAAAAATGCAACTCCACCATAGTCCAAAAAAAGATAGGGTCATTCCATATCAAGGGATCCAAATATGAATATTTTTTTTACCTGCCGTCTTTAGATTTTTTTTTTTTTTTCTATATGAAGTACAACTTTAGTTACAGTGCTGTGCAAATTGGGACCCAAAGCAAGTCTTTACTAGTTTTTCTTGCATTAGTTTTACTATTTCTGATAAGTGTTTTATCCGTTCTTGGTGTCGTTTTCCTTTTTCTTCCACATTTCCCTTTTCATTTTGGAGAAAACGATCCAGTTTCATTGTGTGTGCGAATTATTCTTGAAACGGTAGATTTTCCAATAGCGACGGTGGAAGCGATTTCTCTTATGGGGATGTCACACCGCCAATATCGCGTGCAATATCGCTGCTGCACATGACGTTGCAGCGATATTGACGTGTGTGACAGGGCGCATCGCTGGTTGATGGTCGCCAGGTTTTAGAACCTGCTCTAAAACCTGGCGATGGTCGCCCGGTGGACACGCAGCATTGCTGCTCACTTTATAGTAAGACAGTTATATCTCAAGTGTACTGCATATCTTTATTTTTATTACCCATCTTCCTTAATATTAACTGTATTTTTCTCTCACAACAATGGCTGCTGCTTCTCAAGGAACAGCATTTTATAATATATACTGATACTGTTGCAATTCCTTTAAAAAAAACTGGACACACAACAAGAAAAAATCTTAGGCCTGCACAAGATTGGATGTTTGATATAAATCCATCATTCAATGCAGCATGAACATTTGCGACAGTTGTAGAAAGCAATTTGCAAATGAGAAAAATACTCTGCAGGCAGAAAATTCTGAACAGTCTGTAACTTCCAACACAGAGGATTTTATAAATTCTGATTTAACAATAGAGGATTTGAATAAATCACTTTCTAACATCGAAGATAATTAAGATAATGAGGTGGGAGAGGCATCATTTTTCTCAGAACGGTACGGGCTTTCATTTTATATGTCACAAGACTATGTTTCTTAATATTTTGTTAATAATTTTGTTAATAATATGTATACTGTACTTTGCAGCACAAAGTGGTCTGAGCTGTGGAGCATTAGTAACGGTTCTATAGATTCCTATTATCTTGTCAGATTGTGTATATGATAGACATTCAGTGAGTAATAGACCAGCTCATTATGTTGATGAGCCTTTATGAATATGCAGATTATTAACAAAATATTAAGAAACATAGTCTTGTGACATATCAAATGAAAGCCAGTACCGTTCAGAGAGAAATTATGCCTCTCCCACATCATTATCTTAATTCTAGCCCGAGATATGATAAAAAATGTAAAGCCATACCAGGCCAAAATTCACGCTTTTTCAAAACTTTAAAAATCTGTAAAAATTCAAACTTTTAATTTGTAATTAGCTAAACTTGTACATCATTCACCAATTTATTAAAAACAATATAAAAAATCCCAGCTGTTCCGACTTAGTTCAGAGGACAGAGTGAGCAGGTACGTCTGTAGAGCTCACGAGACCTGGTGGCTCTGAAGAGTGGTGACATCGATAACGACCCCTGTTCAATGTAGTTGGGTCACCAGGTGACACGAGTTACAAGGTCACACTGCGCTGTGTGAGATCCCACAACTGTGATGAGCATTCTAGTGTCAGGAACATGACCTCTTATCAGAGTGATGGGCGGTGATGTTCCTGACTGCTCATCACATTCGCCAGCTCTCACACAGTACAGCATGACCTGGCGACCCTGAACAGCATTGCTGACATCATGTCTTCTCATAGGCGCGACTTCTCATTAGCAGTGAAGTTAGTCTTCAGATATTCCTGCTAACTCTGCTCTCTGGACTACATCGAAAACAACTGTGATTTTTTTCGTTGTGTCGAATAAAGTGATGAACAAGGATTTGTCTTGAGTTGTTTTTTTTTCAGATACTTTTGGAGTAAGGGGAAAGTTTAGGAAAGCTTTCATTGAAATACTTTTTTTGGGGTGTGTGCATGTGTCTTTTTTGAGGGGCTTAGTAATAGGAGTATCTGGTAGACACCTTTCCATTACTAGCCCCTAGTGTTGATGTGAGCTGACAACCCAAAAAAAACAATTACCCTGTGTGGTAACACTTTATATCTCAGTCACTATAATGGGGTACTCACTCGCTTTTCTACTCAACGAGGTAGCAGAAGGACAACATTAATTTAAAAATCCATTACTTATCCAAGTAAAAGATCCTTATACCCTGCCCAGACTCCTTTTGTGGTAACGGAGGAAGTTGATAATGGACACACCCAAAGAGGTTACATTGACTTAGACAAGATGGTCACTGATCCTCTAAGTAGGATTTTGCAATATTACATTTCGAGACATGAGTTTCTAAATGTGCATGTGTCCCTTATTAATAATCTTGATATTGATTTTGGTATGACTTCTACTTTGTTTAGTAACAGACATGTGATTAAGCGGATATGTATTTGAGCGTGTTATACTAGTAATCTTCAATTGTATATTTTTAATTGCTTTTCTTATCTTCCCTGTTATTGAAAACATTTTTTGTTTAATAACTAGATTAAACATAAAAGTCCATTAGGTTTATTCAGGTTTTCATAAACCAGGCACTTTAACATAAACATGAGCCGTCCTCTGGCTGTACAAACGACATAAAATAAATGTCCATAACAATTCCACTGACCCCCAGTCAGTCTTCGGATATGGATTTCAGATCCGTTACTCACAGGAGCTCTGACATGTTCCAAATTCACAGCATGTCCAGCACTCTTGCAGGGCTGGGAGGCTGACCATGTGACACAGAACCAGTCACCTAACATCAGCTGAGACACACCCATGGAAGGTATTTGGATGTCAATCCCTCCTTTCACAGCGGACCATCCTGTAAATCTGCCCTTAAAACACTAAATAAGACCCGTGGAACTATAAGGCTATGTGCACACGGTGGGCGGGTTTGTGTCGGCGGCGGCTGGGCGGACCCGCCAGGAAGCTCTGGAGCCGTCCACCGGCATCCTGGCGGGTATGTGCCGCGGCTATGCCTCGGGTTTGCGGCGGGTGCACAGCGGGTTAGCGGCGGCGGTTCTGCAGCGGCTGGAAGCAGCACATGATTCTGCTTGCAGCCGCTGCAGAACCGGCCGGTTTATAGGACATGCACATTCGTTGCTAACCCGGGTTAGCGGGTTAGCAACAGATGAGCATGTGTAAACCGCCGCTGTGTGCACAGCGGGTGTCGGTTTACATAGGTTTTAATGTTAATCCAAACGCCGGTTTGGATTAACATAAATTTACATAAAACTTATGTAAACCGACCGGCGGTTTACACAGCTAAACCGACCCTAACCCGGCCAGTGTGCACATACCCTAAGACCCAGCAAAACAATGTGGATTTACACTGCAGCAGGTCACCGCCTCTGCAACACATACTGTCCACTTACAACATAGCCAGTTGGTACATCACACTTGATAGCCTCTGCACCAGGGCAATCAGGAAGAGCCAAGACGAAGCATCAGAACTGGCTCATATTATGTCATGTGCCACCTCTGGGGTGGATGCAGGCTGTGAAGAGGCATAACCATGGATAGTCAAAACGGAACGTGCCACACGTGCGTTTTTCAATGGACTTGTGAATTGGTCCTAATGGCTGACTGTACAGGGGGATATAGTCTGATCATACTACAGCTCCTGAGGTGGGGAGGACGCAAAAGAGTTTATACAGATAGCACAGCATGGGATTACAGCTGATTTTTTTTGTGACATAAATCATCTCCCTGCCTATTTTTAAAAAAATGTTTACCCGCAAAGAATAATTTGCGATCCAATGCTGTAATGTCTGCATACATTCTTACTCCTCTACCCATGAGATGTGGTATGATCACATGCCGTGTACGGTCAGAGACATCCATTACACAGTCCATAGCAGTGACCCATATATAAGATCATTTCAGCACAGGAAAACACATTTTTAAAAACACATCCAGTTGTGGAAATTATTATTATTCCAAGATAATTAATTTTACCATGTAGTGTACAGGAAAAAAGAGAAATAAATTCTAAGTGCAATGAAATTGCAAAAAAAGTACAATTCCACAATTGTTTTTTGTTTTTTTTATTTACCATATTTACTATATGGTAAAACTAATCAGGCTATATGATTTTCCAGGTCAGTATGAGTATGTAGATACCACACATATATTGTTTTTTGTTTCTTCTATTCAAAAAAAAGCAGAAATTTGTCCCCCCATTCTTCCCTCAAAATGGCAAATGTCTTCCATTTTCTGAGAACCATAACCAGTGCTTTTCTTGTAAAAAAATATTTCCTGGTACGACTCTCGGAGCCGAAGGGGGGTGTGGGGTCGGGGCCTGGGGGGCGGGGTTGGAGGCAGGCTGCCGTCAGGGGCTGGGCGAGATTAATATATTTAATATATTAATATGTTTGCTCCGAACGTTGCACCCGGTCTTATTTTCAGGGGGGAGGCATACACTCACAGTGGCATACACTCACAGTACGGTGGCTCAGTGGTTAGCACTGTATGGTGGCTCAGTGGTTAGCACTGTATACGGTGGTTCAGTGGTTAGCACTGTATATGGTGGCTCAGTGTGTAGCACTGTATATGGTGGCTCAGTGGTTAGCACTGTATATGGTGGCTCAGTGGTTAACACTGTATACGGTGGCTCAGTGGTTAGCATTGTATATGGAGGCTCAGTGGTTAGCACTGTATATGGTGGCTCAGTAGTTAGCACTATATACGGTTGGTCAGTGATTAGCACTGTATATGGTGGCTCAGTAGTTAGCACTGTATACGGTGGCTCAGTGATTAGCACTGTATATGGTGGCTCAGTGGCTTGTCATGTGTTTCGCCGTTGCTCCTCCCCTGCCCCGCCGGTATTCGGTGCTCCTCGGCTCCTCCGGTGTCCGCTCCGTCATCTCTCCCTCTGCAGCCGCTGAGCTCCGTGTCATCATTACTGGTGGCAGGCAGCAGATATTCCGGCCTGTTCCGGTACAAAAAAGCCCTGACCATACCGGTTTCATTTGCCGCTGTGTGATGGCCCTGAGCTTTTTTTTTTTTTTTAGAAATACCATTTTTAGGTAGATACAATGTTTTGATCACTTCCTTTTTTGCAATATATTTGGATAGGTCAGATCTTTCTGAACACAGCAATACCAAATATGTGTTTTTTTTATTCTTTTATTTTCAATGGGCAAAAGGGGGGTGGATTTTAACTTTTTTTTATATTTTGTAAAACATTTTTCACTTTTTGCTGTATTTCATGGTCCCTTTAGCGGACCTCAAGCTGTGATCATCTGATCACTTGTGCTTTACAGAGCAGAGCTCTATACAGCACAAATGCTGTCTTCGTAGGAATGGCAGCACTCAGCCAGTGTTCATCATGACAGACACATGGGTCGTCAGCTGACCCCTGACTGGCAAGACAATTGAATGGCGCTAGGGATGAGCGAGTAGTCAAATACTCGTGCCGAGTAGATCGTAATACTCAGGTATTCGATGCGAGTAGCGAGTCTGTTAGTCAATGGGAAATGCGAGTAATTGTCTGCTGGACCCAAAAAATGTGTAACTCTGTATTGTTCCAGCTAGCGATCCCCCAGTGCTCTGTACCCGTACGTCCTTCCATAGATCGTTGCTCAGGAAGTGTAGACCTTTGCCGGATGAGTCCGGTTGAGAGTCCTGATGCGGGTACTGTTACGTATGGGCTGCCTATGCTCATGAGTGCTGCTACTGATGTTGATAAATTGAGACTTTTTTTTCCCTTATTCAGTGTGCGGCTCTTCAGGTGAGGTTGCTGCATGTTTGTGTTGATCTGATGCTGCTGCTGGTTTTTCCCATTGGAGGTTGCTGGGTCCCATGGTCCGTGGGTGGAGGTAGGGGTCTTATGCCTAGGGCTTCTTAGGATCTTTAGGGTCTTAGGCTGGGGGCTCGTATCTCCTCACCTTCAGAGGTACCTCTGAGTACAGGGCAAGTCAGGGACCCCAGTAGCAGTGCCAGTGTAGCCTCTCCTGACGTCTGAATGAAAAGGGACTGTATGGTAGGATACCCAGGAAGACCCCACTTCTTACCCCGAGACATAAAAAGCAAGGCTGGAGTTTGCCAAAACTTATCTGAGAAAGCCTAAAATGTTTTGGAAAAATGTCCTGTGGTCAGATGAGACCAAAGTAGAGCTTTTTGGGCAAAGGCATCAGCATACAGTTTACAGGAGAAAAAAAAAGAGGCATTCAAATAAAAGAACACGGTCCCTACAGTCAAACATGGCAGAGGTTCCCTGATGTTTTGGGGTTGTTTTGCTGTCTCTGGCACTGGATTGCTTAACCGTGTGCATGGCATTATGAAGTCTGAAGACTACCAACAAATTTTGCAGCATAATGTAGGGCCCAGTGTGAGAAAGCTGGGTCTCCCTCAGAGGTCATGGGCCTTCCAGCAGGACAATGACCCAAAACACACTTCAAAAAGCACTAGAAAATGGTTTGAGAGAAAGCACTGGAGACTTCTAAGGTGGCCAGCAATGAGTCCAGACCTGAATCCCATAAAACACCTGTGGAGAGATCTACAAATGGCAGTTTGGAGAAGGCACCCTTCAAATATCAGGGACCTGGAGCAGTTTGCCAAAGAAGAATGGTCTAAAATTCAAACATAGCATTGTAAGAAACTCATTGATGGTTACCGGAAGTGGTTGATCGCAGTTATTTTGGCTAAAGGTTGTGCAATCAAGTATTAGGCTGAGGGTGCCAATACTTTTGTCTGGTCCATTTTTGGAGTTTTGTGTGAAATGATCAATGTTTTGCTTTTTGCTTCATTGTCTTTTGTGTTTTTTCTTTTAAGACAAATTAAATCAAGATAATGATACCAAACAAATTGTGATTGCAATCATTTTCAGGAAGAAACTGAGTATTATCTGACAGAATTGCAGGGGTGTCAATACTTTTGGCCACAACTGTATATAGCGCCATTAGATTCCATGGCACTTTACATATGAAGAGGGAGAACAAGGACAAATACAGTATATATGGGCAATCAAGTCTTACAGATACAGGAGGGGAGACATTTGTGAGGTGCTTGATAACTTTGAGTAGTGCAACAAGCTTGTGAGCGGTGATCAGGCTATTATTAGCGTAACTATCCGAATAATGCTATGTCTGCTGAAAGAATCGTTGCATAATCTACAGTCATATGAAAAGGTTTGGGCACCCCTCTTAATCTCACTCATTTTTTATTGTTTTTTGCAACAGCTATTTCAGTGAGATATATGTAATAACTAATGGACACAGTAATATTTCAGTTTTAAAATGAGGTTTATTGTACTAACCAAAAATGTGAAATATGCATTATTTCAAATTTTGACAGGTGCAAAAGTATGGGCACCCTTCTGATTTTCATGATTTGAATACTCCTAACTACTTTTTACTGACTTACTGAAGCACTAAATTGGTTTGGTAACCTCATTGAGCTTTGTACTTCATAGCCCGGTGTATCCAATCATGAGAAAAGCTATTTCAGGTGTCCACTTACAAGTTGTTCTCCTAGTTGCATCTTCTCTGTGGAGTGGCATCATGGGCTCCTCAAAACAGATCTCAAATGATCTGAAAAAAAAAGATTGTTCAACATAGTTGTTCAGGGGAAGGATACAAAAAGTTGTCTCAGAGATTTAACCTGTCAGTTTCCACTGTGAGGAACATAGTAAGGAAATGGAACACCACAGGGAAAGTTCTTGTAAAGGCCAGAAGTGGCAGGCCAACAAAAATATCAGAAAGGCAGAGAAGAATGGTGAGAACAGTCAAGAACAATCCACAGACCACCTCCAAAGACCTGCAGCATCTTCTTGCTGCAGATGGTGTCACTGTGCATCGGTCAACAATACAGCGCACACTGCACAAAGAGAAGCTGTATGGGAGAGTGATGCGAAAGAAGCCGTTTCTGCATGCACGCCACAAACAGAGTCGCCTGAGGTATGCAAAAGCACATTTGGACAAGCCAGTTTAATTTTGGAAGAAGGTCCTGTGGACTGATGAAACAAAGATTGAGTTGTTTGGTCATACAACAAGGCGTTATGCGTGGCGCCTCAAAAACACAGCATTCCAAGAAAAACACTTGCTACCCACTGTCAAATTTGGGGGAGGGTCTATCATGCTTTGGGGCTGTGTGGCCAATGACGGCACCGGGAATCTTGTTAAAGTTGAGGGTCGCATGGATTCCACTCAGTATCAGCAGATTCTTGAGAATAATGTTCAAGAATCAGTGTCAAAGTTGAAGTTACGCCGGATATGGATCTTTCAGCAAGACAATGATCCAAAACACTGCTCCAAATCTACTCAGGCATTCATGCAGAGGAACAATTACAATGTTCTGGAATGGCCATCCCAGTCCCCAGACCTGAATATCATTGAACATCTGTGGGATGTTTTGAAGCGTCCATGCTCGGCGACCATCAAACTTAACTGAACTGGAATTATTTTGTAAAGAGGAATTGTCAAAAATACCTTCATCCAGGATCCAGAAACTCATTAACAGCTACAGGAAGCGACTAGAGGCTGTTATTTTTGCAAAAGGTGGATCTACTAAATATTAATGTCACTTTTCTGTTGAGGTGCCCATACTTTTGCACCTGTCAAATTTTGAAATAATGCATATTTCACATTTTCAGTTAGTGCAATAAACCTCATTTCAATCCTGAAATATTACTGTGTCCATCAGTTATTACATATATCACACTGAAATAGCTGTTGCAAAAAAACAATTTTAAACAAAAAAAAATGAGTAAGATTAAGAGGGGTGCCCAAACCTTTTCATATGACTGTAAAATTGGAATCTTTGAGTGCCCAGCAGCTGGGAATGGAGCAAGATTTCACAATGGGTGATCCTACCCAGCCCAGCCAATCTCATCAGGCAAGATTGGGGGATGAAGATGATGAGGAAGACGAGGAGGGAGGACTTGTTTCGCAGTGGTACCGAGGGGACCCCTCATGCTACAGAGGGGACTCCCAACCCCAGCTTCATGTCTGTCCAGCATGGGTGGGCTGGAGAGGAGGAGGTGGAGAGTCAGTGTGAGGAAAGCGTGGGTATTGTTCCTACTTCTGGGGTCACAGAACATTTTCAAAATCTTTTTACTGATAAATAGGAGGTAATATGTTCTATTTGTATCAGATCAATCAGGATTACCAACTTAATTACTGTAAATAAAAATGTTCTTTTATTGATACAGAAAGTTAAAAAGTCATTGACCCACAAATTAACAGACAGTAAAAAAACATATACACACTAAGGGGAACACACTTTTTTGTCAATGATATGAAAGTTCCTAAATGACCCTATTTATTATTCCTGCCTAACAGTGGAGATTTTTAGCATCCCATAGATATGTTGCCCCCACTCAATGGTGACTTACACTAAAAGGTCCATTTCACCACAGGGTAGGAGACAAGGGTTATTGGAAAAGAAAAGTCCTGGTTTTTTAAACTTAGCTTAATTTCCAAGAGTATTTTTTGAAGTTTCTCTCAATGGGCACTTTCCAGTCAGTCTCTAGTGGTTCCCAGATATTTTTAGACAAATCCTCCACTCTTGACGCGTTTCGCCCTCTCTTATGTAATCGGGGTCAACAGAAGTTTTAGGGATTGTGTTTATCGCTCTGTCTAGGAGCAAAAGGTCAGAGCATTATATTCCACATCTTGGCTCCATGGTACATTAATACATTAAGTGCAGACTAATCTACAGTCATGGCCAAAGGTTTTGAGAATGACACCAAAATTATATTTTCACATGATCTGCTGCCCTCTGGTTTTTATTTGTGTTTGTCTGATGTTTATATCACATACAGAAATATAATTGCAATCATATTATGAGTACCAAAAGGTTATATTGGCAGTTAGAATGAGTTAATGCAGCTAGTCAATATTTGCAGTGTTGACCCTTCTTCTTCAGGACCTCTGCAATTCTCCCTGGCATGCTCTCAATCAACTTCTGGACCAAATCCTGACTGATAGCAGTCCATTCTTGCATAATCATGCTTGCATTTTGCCAGAATTTGTTGGTTTTTGTTTGTCCACCCGTTTCTTGATGATTGACCAGAAGTTCTCAATGGGATTAAGATCTGGGGAGTTTCCAGGCCATGGACCCAAAATCTCTATGTTTTGCTCCCTGAGCCATGTAGTTATCACCTTTGCTTTATGGCAAGGTGCTCCATCATGCTGGAAAAGGCATTCTTGGGCGCCAAACTGCTCTTGGACGGTTGGGAGAAGTTGCTCTTGGAGGACATTCTGGTACCATTCTTTATTTATGGCTGTGTTTTTAGGCAAGACTGTGAGTGAGCCGATTCCCTTGGCTGAGAAGCAGCCCCACACATGAATGGTTTCAGGATGCTTTACAGTTGGCATGAGACAAGACTGGTGGTAGCGCTCACCTCTTCTTCTCTGAATAAGCTGTTTTCCAGATGTCCCAAACAATCGAAAAGGGAATTCATCAGAGAAAATGACTTTACCCCAGTCCTCAGCAGTCCACTCCCTGTACCTTTTGCAGAATATCAGTCGGTCCGTGATGTTTTTTCTGGAGAGAAGTGGCTTCTTTGCTGCCCTCTTTGAAACCAGGCCTTGCTCAAAGAGTCTCCGCCTCACAGTGCCTGCAGAAGCACTCACACCAGCCTGTTGCCATGCCTGAGCAAGCTCGGCACTGCTGGTAGTCCGATCCCGCAGCTGAAACAGTTTTAAGATACGGTCCTGGCGCAGGCTGGTCTTTCTTGGGCGCCCTGGAGCCTTTTTGACAACAATGGAAGCTCCCTCCTTGAAGTTCTTGATGATGCGATAGATTGTTGACTGAGGTGCAATCTGTGTAGCAGCGATACTCTTCCCTGTTAGGCCATTTTTGTGCAGTGCAATGATAGCTGCACGTGTTTCTTTAGAGATAACCATGGTTAACTGAAGAGAAACAATGATACCAAGCACCAGCCTCCTTTTATAGTGTCCAGTGGTGTCATTCTTACTTAATCATGACTGATTGTTCCATTAACACAGGTGTGGGTGTTGATGAGGACAGGGCTGGCGATCAATCACTAAAACGATGTTAGCTGCTCCTTTTAAGGCAGGACTGCAATGATGTTGAAATGTGTTTTGGGGGTTAAAGTTCATTTTCTAGGCAAATATTGACTTTGCAAGTAATTGCTGTTAAGTTGATCACTCTTTATGACATTCTGGAGTATATGCAAATTGCCATTAGAAAAACCTGAAGCAGTAGACTTTGTAAAAATTAATATTTGTATCATTCTCAAAACGTTTGGCCATGACTGTATATGCATACTAACACTAGGAGATAAGAATAGTCTAGCAGGTTAAACATGAGTGCTCCCAAAATTTAGTGAGTTTGAGTTTTTTTTATAAAAAAAACTCTCCATATATCCATTAAATAGACAGCAAACCTATAGATGTGCTGGGGATGAAGAGCAAAGCAGGGTCAGTGCAGGGTGTAATTGTCCCTCATAAGTAAAAATAGTAGATTTGAGGGACTATATATGATGTTATACTAAAAATGTTTACCAAAGGTTTTAGTTTGGAGAGCATTTATCATTAAAGGTCAATAAAAGGGCAATCCTTAATTATAAAAGGATGCCAGTGAGGCAATTGCAAGTAGTACATAATAGTTGAAATAGAAACGAAAGATATTACCTTTTGTGCATCAGCCCTGTGCCTATGGATGTAGCACAGAGCTGGAAATGGCTCCTTATATACATCTTACGTCCCCCCCTTCAATTGATAGTGAGTGAAGACAGGTGGTGGTGATTCCTCCTACCTGTTTGTGCCTGTAGCGCTGTATATCGCATCAAACAGGCACTTCCTCACTTGCATTCCACAGCTATAGAAACAGTAGAACGCAAGTGAGTCAAAACGCGCATGTGCGGTAGCGACATCAGTGCGGCGCATTAAAAAGTGACGACTGCGCACGCTCCAAAGGCAATCGCACAAACACAACTCTCCCTAGCAGCTGCTCACACTCTCCCTACACTAGCTGTGTTCTGCATGCAATGTGCAGAAAATGGCTTATATAGAGCCTATGAGTTATAGACTATGACTCATGCATGACGCTGGGCAGCCAGCCAATCATAGTAATGCCACAACCAAGAAGGCTGTGGCATTACTCTGATTGGCTAATGCTGGGCGGGAGCTCTGAATATTGCAAGGCGAGTAGTGAAATACTCGCTATGTTTTAAGTACTGCATTACTCGCCGAATACCGAACACTTGCAAATATACTCACCCATCCCGAATTGGCGCTGCGCAATCACATCACAGGCCTGTTGATGGGAGCCGGAAATTATGCACTTCCTGCAGGTGCATGTTACATATCGCTGTCAGAGATTGACAGCGTGATTTAACTAGATAACAGCAGCAAGTGGATCTTTGATGGGCCCCCAACTGTTAGAGGGCACATGCTGGTCAGATTTGCCAACATGTATGTGGAAAGATGGCAGGGTCACAAACCTGAACGTTCCAATACTTCCAAAGTCATGAAGGGGTTAAACACATTAATTGTAAATAACAGATAACATCTCATTTCATTTAATGAAGAAATCCTGCCAAAAAAGTGTGGGAATTTTTTAGTCCCAGAGGGATAATTTTTCATTCAATTTAAAGTGAGTAAAGTATTCTCCTCATGTTTTGGTCCCTTGAGACAGTAATTTTTTCCCATTTGTGCATTACTCTTAATATCAGAGTCTGATAAAAAAAAAAATCCGTTTCAGAATTCTCACAAACTTGTGCTAGCTGGTACTCCATTTTACACAAAAGCTGTTATGAGATAGTTCACATTATGCAATGTTACAAAAATCTTGCTATATTACAGTGTTGGCCAAAAGTATTGACACCCCTGCAATTCTGTCAGATAATACTCAGTTTCTTCCTGAAAATGATTGCAATCACAAATTCTTTGGTATTATTATCTTCATTTAATTTGTCTTCAATGAAAGAACACAAAAGAGAATGAAGCAAAAAGCAAAAAAACATTGATCATTTCACACAAAACTCCAAAAATGGGCCAGACAAAAGTATTGGCACCCTCAGCCTAATACTTGGTTGCACAACCTTTAGCCAAAATAACTGCGATCAACCGCTTCCGGTACTCATCAATGAGTTTCTTACAATGCTCTGCTGGAATTTTAGACCATTCTTCTTTGGCAAACTGCTCCAGGTCCCTGATATTTGAAGGGTGCCTTCTCCAAACTGCCATTATTAGATCTCTCCACAGGTGTTCTATGGGATTCAGGTCTGGACTCATTGCTGGCCACCTTAGAAGTCTCCAGTGATTTCTCTCAAACCATTTTCTAGTGCTTTTTGAAGTGTGTTTTGGGTCATTGTCCTGCTGGAAGACCCATGACCTCTGAGGGAGACCCAGCTTTCTCACACTGGGCCCTACATTATGCTACAAAATTTGTTGGTAGTCTTCAGACTTCATAATGCCATGCACACGGTCAAGCAGTCCAGTGCCAGAGGCAGCAAAGCAACCCCAAAACATCAGGGAACCTCCGCCATGTTTGACTGTAGGGACCGTGTTCTTTTCTTTGAATGCCTCTTTTTTTCTCCTGTAAACTCTATGTTGATGCCTTTGCCCAAAAAGAGAGAACATTCTTCCAAAACGTTTTAGGCTTTCTCAGGTAAGTTTTGGCAAACTCCAGCCTGGCTTTTTTATGTATCGGGGTAAGAAGTGGGGTCTTCCTGGTTATCCTACCATACAGTCCCTTTTCATTCAGACGCCGACGGATTGTACGGGTTGACACTGTTGTACCCTCGGACTGCAGGGCAGCTTGAACTTGTTTGGATGTTAGTCAAGGTTCTTTATCCACCATCCGCACAATCTTGCGTTGAAATCTCTCGTCAATTTTTCTTTTCCGTCCACATCTAGGGAAGTTATCCACAGTGCCATGGGCTTTAAACTTCTTGATGACACTGCGCACGATAGACACAGGAACATTCAGGTCTTTGGAGATGGACTTGTAGCCTTGAGATTGCTCATGTTTCCTCACAATTTGGTTTCTGAAGTCCTCAGACAGTTCTTTGGTCTTCTTTCTTTTCTCCATGCTCAATGTGGTACACACAAGGACACAGGACAGAAGTTGAGTCAACTTTAATCCATGTCAACTGGCTGCAAGTG
Source organism: Allobates femoralis (assembly GCA_033576535.1). NCBI lineage: Eukaryota > Metazoa > Chordata > Amphibia > Anura > Aromobatidae > Allobates > Allobates femoralis. The sequence continues at coordinate 311,419,799 of JARQOC010000001.1, forward strand.
TGATTTAGTTATTGCCAACACCTGTTAGGTGCCACAGGTAAGTTACAGGTGCTGTTAATTACACAAATTAGAGAAGCATCACATGATTTTTCTAAGGGTGCCAATACATTTGTCCACCCCCTTTTTTATGTTTGGTGTGGAATTATATCCAATTTGGCTTTAGGACAATTCTTTTTGTGTTTTTTTTCTTTGAAGACAAATTAAATGAAGATAATAATACCAAAGAATTTGTGATTGCAATCATTTTCAGAAAGAAACTGAGTATTATCTGACAGAATTGCTGGGGGTGTCAATACTTTTGGCCATGACTGTATATACTTCTTTTTTAAAGCCATGAATAGTGAAGTTAAAATGTTCATCCCAAGCATGCGGTTCACAATTGCCAAAAATTACAGTTATGCAAAAAAAAAAAAATGTTTGCTGGACTCCCTATATGTGCACATGTCGCACATAATCTCTATACATAATCTCCAGTTTTGCACTTCCGGCCACCGTGCCGGTATCGCGCGGCGAGCGATGACGCGCATGCGCCATCGCGAGCCGCTGACACTGGCTGCCCGGAAGCGCAATCATGTGGCCGCCCGACACCCCACACCCTGCCCGCTCCACACACCGCCCACCGCAATTACCGCCCACTACCCACCACACAGTGCGACCCCAGCCCGACCACAGCCGCGCACTGCATCCATTTTCTCACCGCCCGTCCTGCCCCTATACCCACAGCCCCTCCCTCTCTGCACCAAACGCCGCGATCATCGAGATCTTCCCTTACTCTCGCGGTGTTTGAAGCCGCCGCCGCAAACCACCAGCGTCTCCCATGATTGATCTGCCCCACAGACCGCACCTGCCTCTGGGTATGAGGGGCCTCGGGGCTCCGAAATGCCCACGACCATCACAGGAGCCTCTGTCTTATGCTGCACATGCTCGCCACACCGCCCTACACCCGCACCGCCCAGGAGCCTATACTAATCCCCCTCATAGGTAAGCATCACTCTGCTACCCACACAGCTGCCTCTACCCTCTGCTACCCACTGAGCCGCCTCTGTGCTCTGCTACCCACTCAGCCGCCTCTGTGCTCTGCTACCCACTCAGCCGCCTCTGTGCTCTGCTACCCACTCAGCCGCCTCGGTGCTCTGCTACCCACTCAGCCGCCTCGGTGCTCTGCTACCCACTGAGCTGCCTCTGTGCTCTGCTACCCACACAGCCGCCTCTGTGCTCTGCTACCCACGCAGCCGCTTCTGTGCTCTGCTACCCACGCAGCCGCCTCTGTGCTCTGCTACCCACGCAGCCGCCTCTGTGCTCTGCTACCCACACAGCCGCCTCTGTGCTCTGCTAACTGCTCTGCTACCCATAGAGCCGCCTCTGTGCTCTGCTACCCACTGAGCCGCCTCTGTGCTCTGCTACCCACTGAGCCGCCTCTGTGCTCTGCTACCCACTGAGCCGCCTCTGTGCTCTGCTACTCACTGAGCCGCCTCTGTGTTCTGCTACCCACTGAGCCGCCTCTGTGCTCTGCTACCCACATTGTCCCCTCTGTGCTCTGCTACCCACACAGCCGCCTCTGTGCTCTGCTAACTGCTCTGCTACCCACTGAGCCGCCTCTGTGCTCTGCTACCCACTGAGCCGCCTCTGTGCTCTGCTACCCACATTGCCCCCTCTATGCTCTGCTACCCACACAGCCGCCTCTGTGCTCTGCTAACTGCTCTGCTACCCACTAAGCCGCCTCTGTGCTCTGCTACCCACAGAGCCGCCTCTGTGCTCTGCTACCCACTGAGCCGCCTCTGTGCTCTGCTACCCACTGAGCCGCCTCTGTGCTCTGCTACCCAGAGCCGCCTCTGTGCTCTGCTAACTGCTCTGCTACCCACTGAGCTGCCTCTTTGCTCTGCTACCCACATTGCCCCCTCTATGCTCTGCTACCCACACAGCCGCCTCTGTGCTCTGCTAACTGCTCTGCTACCCACTGAGCCGCCTCTGTGCTCTGCTACCCACTGAGCCGCCTCTGTGCTCTGCTACCCACTGAGCCGCCTCTGTGCTCTGCTACCCACTGAGCCGCCTCTGTGCTCTGCTACCCACTGAGCCGCCTTTGTGCTCTGCTACCCACTGAGCCGCCTCTGTGCTCTGCTACCCACTGAGCCGCCTCTTTGCTCTGCTAACTGCTCTGCTACTCACTGAGCTGCCTCTGTGCTCTGCTACCCAAATTGCCCCCCCCTCTATGCTCTGCTACCCACACAGCTGCCTCTGTGCTCTGCTAACTGCTCTGCTACCCACTGAGCCGCCTCTGTGCTCTGCTACCCACTGAGCCGCCTCTGTGCTCTGCTACCCACTGAGCCGCCTCTGTGCTCTGCTACCCACTGGGCCGCCTCTGTGCTCTGCTACCCACAGAGCCGCCTCTGTGCTCTACTACCCACAGAGCCGCCTCTGTGCTCTGCTACCCAATCACCCGCCTGTACACACAAAATTCATTTCACCGCGCTCCCGATGCAATTGCATCGGGCCTTTTTACTAGTGACTTTTTATAAAGTTCTGTTCTGAACCCAAACCTCATTGAAAATAACTGATTTGGCAGTTCAGATCTCTGTACACATACAGCCATAAGCAGAACACCTCCAGGGGAGGGAGGGCAGGGTTTTGTAATTTTCATTTTTTTTGTGAATATAATCCAATAATGCTGAATTTAACCCTAGTCCGAACCAAACACTTCCACTGTCTAAGCACAACGATGGTTGCTCCAGTAGTTTGTGTACGTAAAAGCACCTGAACTCCAAACCCTGAACATTTTTAAAGTCTTGTAAAAAATAGAAATGAAAAGCGGCACTCACCGGTGAGGTTATTCAGCTCGGGTTATTTATTCATCCTCAAGGAATGACATATGTGCGAGGAAAGGGAGTAGGAGGCATTGGAGCCGTGGAAGCAGTAACACTGCGAAATGGCGTGCCGTCGTCCGCCGCCTTCTACTCCCTCTCCCTGCATATGTCATTCCTTGAGGATGAATAAATAACCATAGCCGAATAACCTCACCAGTGAGTGCCGCTTTTTATTTCTATTTTTTACAAGCATTGCATCAGAGTTCTCCAGCGTACAACACCAGTGTCCAGGTGTCACAAAAGTAACCACTGGGCAAGACCAACAAACTGGTCGTACGGGCTAAATAAGCGGTATACTGTATTGGTGCCCTGCAACATACTCTTTTACATAAGTCTGTTTGCTACAAACACCGTGTTCAAAATAATAGCAGTGTTCCATGCATTGGGAACATTGCACACTGCTTACTAAATCAAAACGTGAAGAGAAATGTATATATGTTTAACTACTTTACAGAAAATAACAAAGAATGAACATTGGGCTGTTCAAAAAAATAGCAATGTCTGCATTTGTCTTTACAAAGAGAAAATATGTACTTTTTTATTAGGATTTAGCATTCTTGTGAATCACTAACCTAATATTTAGTTGTATAACCACAGTTTTTATAGAACTACTTTAGATCTATGCTGCATAGAATCAAGCAACTTCTGGCACCTGTCAACTGTTACTTCAGCCCAGAATGCTTTGACTACATCCCACAATTTAGTTGCATTTGTTGGCTTTGCCTCAGAAACAGCATTTTCGATGTCACTCCTCAAGTGTTCTATAAGATTAAGGTCCAGGGATTGGGCTAGCTACTCCAAAACCTCAATTTTGTTGGACTGGAACAAAGATTTTGCTTGTTTACCGGTGTTTAGGGTTGTTGTCTTGTTGAAACACCTATTTCAAGGGCATACCTCCACAGCCTAAGGCAACATTACCTCTTCAAGCATTTTGATATATGTAAAGTGGTCCATGATCCCTGCAGGGTATGTGGTAAATAGGGCCGACATCACAGTGAGAGAAACCTGCCCATATAATACTTGCACCACCATGCTTCACAGTCTTCAGAGTGTTCTGGTGGCTTGAATTCAGAGTTTGGGGGTCATCTGTCAAACTGTCTGCAGCCCTTGGACCCAAAAATAACTATTTTTCTTTCATTAGTCCACAAAATGTTTCTCTTTAGGCCAGTTGATGTGTTCCTTGGCAAATTGTATACGCTACAGTACATGTCTTTTTTTAGCAGTGGGACTTTGTGGGGACTTCTTGCTAATAGATTAGCTTCACATGGGTGTCTTCTAACTGTAATGGTACTGTCACAAGTGTCGATGTCGCCCGCAATGTCGCTCATGCGTCCACACATTTGTCGCCTGAGCGACGTAAAATTATCGTGGGTGAGATGTCACACGCGTCAATATCACTCACATGGACCCAGCGATGCGGTGATGTCGCCATCTTGCGGACGATCCAACGAGCGATTTTATTTAGTCGCTTGTACGGTGTCACACAGCAGCGTCTCCTGCAATCTTTCTGCCAATGTGGGCGTTTTTTTTTGTGACATCATGGTAGGTAGGCGTACCAGAGATTCTTTTAACACACCTATTCTATGCTAGTGGTATGTGATATTTTAGCTTGGTGGCGCAGAGATCGTCCGTGCGTCGTTTTGTAATTGCTGAGATGTCCTGTTTTATTGTGTAATAGACTTCAAAAATCAATACCTTATGAAATAATCTGAGGAGAGTTATTGTCAACTGATTCTCACTTTAATGGTAATAAAATAACAATAAAGAAACACATTTAAAACATCTCAAGAATAAAACAATTGGAAGCGTTAAGACAGTGTCAATGTTTCACTTTTATAAACAACGTGCTACTCAATGGTGTTCTGCCAGCTCACGGAACCAGGGCCATTAAAGTAATCTTTGTATGTGTCCCGATTGGCCTTGGTTTCCTGATGTATGCGACCACGACTCATAGCTTGAAGCAGTGCAACATCCGACTGTTCAGCCCGCCAACCCCCCAACACCAGGTCACCATTTGTGGGGGCGATATGATCTGCAAGACTGGGAGGAACGTATGAATTGCCATCCCTACGGCGAAGAAAGTTGAGGAGCGCGCAGCATGCCATCACGATCATGTCTATGGATTCTAACTTCATGTTTATGGCAGTGTGGAAAACGCGCCAACTGTTGGCCATAATCCCGAAAGCATTCTCGACCACTCGACGTGCTTTAGATAGCCGGTAGTTAAAAATTCTTTGGCTCGGTGTTAAACTTTTATGGGGATATGGCCTCAGTAGGTTAGGAAGTAGAGGGAAAGCTTCATCCGCAACAAATGCAAAGTTCATGTTGTTCTTGGTCACTGCATTCGGCGGCAAGTTCAAACTACCATTTTTAAGTTTTTCTCCAAACTTGGTGTGGTCTAAAACACCACCATCGGAGACCCGGCCATTCATTCCCACATTAACAAAAATAAATTCATAGTTTGCATTTACCAAGGCCATCATGACAATACTGTAGTATCCTTTGTAATTGAAAAATAATGAGCCGCTGTTGGGGGGTTGTGTGATGCGGACATGCTTCCCGTCCAAGGCACCCCCACAGTTTGGAAAGTGCCACTTGGCTTCGAATTTCGAGGAAATTTTGTTTATGAAAATGTCATGCAGTGAGGCATCAGACAACGCACTATTGCCTCACACGTTTCTGGTATGAGGACACTGAGTAGTGATCGAGAGATGCCACTAGTGTATTGTAGGTCCTTCATTGTACGTCCGGTTGCAAGGAAGCGTAGTGTCACTACCAGTCGTTCCTCGGCTGTTACTGCAGCACGCATAACAGTGTTCTTGCGGCGAATATAAGGGGTGACAGTCTCTAACAGAACAGAAAATCGAAGCACTCTGGAGACATTCTGACATAATTCCTAAAGTCATCGGGGCTCTTCTCTTTCATATGTCGGAAAAGTCGCATATGTGTCCGATCTTCACTTCTACTGAGCCATTCCATGGCCCAGAAGCGTCGTGGTCTTCTTCTTTGGCGGGCCTCCTGCCTCTCCCTCTTCAGCCTCTCCTCCTCCAGCCTAGCAGCCACAATTTTAAAGATTGTCGCCAGAGATGTACTCTCTGCTGGGTCCATGGTGAACAACCTAGCACAATTCAATCATACAAAAAAGGGTATTATTTATGGTTAGTAAAAGGTGCTCCATAGTTTAGCGTTTACAGCCACATGACCCAAAAGTTAGTTGTGATTACGACTCTGCCCATACTACATTAAGCTACAGGATGGCCATATTATACCAAAACCTCTGAATGTAATATAAACCTTTAAATTTTGAAGCGTAAAGAGAACCAACCCCCACCCACCCAGGAGATCTCAAACTAACCTGAACACCTTGAGGGGCAGTTAGGCTGCATTCAAGGAAGGTGGATTGAGCATTTAGCTTATTTCTATTTATATAGGGCAGCTGAATACAATATACACAGTGGATGACAGGTTCGCATAAAACATCACTTACCTCACACAATATAACTTGAAAAGAGAATAACGCTGATGCGATTAGCAATATGTCGTACCCGCGTACAAAAATCCACGCTCCTTTGTTCTGAACTTCCAAGTGCTTGGCACCCTTCGCGGCGTCTTTCTTTTATCGGTACGTGGTGTAACTTCCGGCGTCATGAATCTGACGTGCCAAGTGGTTCAGCGCGACGTGGTGCATGGTGATTGGTCCGTCCAGCGCCGTGCAGAAGACGCTCGTGCTGACTTTTTCTTTGGTTTTCGTTGTGAAATGCATTGATTGGTTAAAGAGACACGTCATCGGCTGAACAGCGTATAAAAGGCAACACCAGAAGTGGAGTCACCCTGTCCACCATTTTGTGTTGGAGCTACAGTTGGACTTTTCTGCAACGCTTTGGAGACTTTTCTGCAACGCTTTGGAGAGTTTTCTTCAACGCTAGCGACTCCAGATTGAAGGTAATGTTTTATTTTATTGCTAAATGCGACACCATGTATAATACATTTTTAAAGTACAAGTTAGGATTGTATGGGGGTACAGCGGTTAGCATTGTTACTGCTGGGTGGCTCTGTATATGTTGTGTGGCTCATTGTTTACCATTCCATATTTTTTACAAAATATAAGGTCTTCAATATCTTTACATTCTGTTTCCTTTGGGTCCACAGAGCCACATCTGTCACATCCAGTGACCCATCTTTTGTAGAATTTGCTGTAGCTGTTTTTCCATTGAAGTTAACATTGAAGGTACGTCTATGATCCCCCAATGCATTTTTTATAAAAAAAGTATTACTGTTTGGTTCTACTGCATTTTAACTTTACCAATTATTTTCTTTCTTAGATGAATATGGTTTGGACTCAAAATAAGGAGTTTGTGATGCCTTTTATTGACATGTATCGGGCAAATCCTTGTCTATGGGAAGTTTCAAGTGTGGAGTGTAGGGACAAGGATAAGAAACTAGCTGCTTACAACAAACTAGTGGCTTTGACAAAGCAGTACTACCCAGATGAGAGCATTACTGTCATAGTAACATAGTTTTTAAGGTTGAAGGAAGACTTTAAGTCCATCTAGTTCAACCCATAGCCTAACATGTTGATCCAGAGGAAGGCAAAAAAAAACCCATGTGGCAACACTAAGCTCCACATTGGGGAAAAAAATTCCTTCCTGACTCCAGATATGGCAATCAGACTAGTTCCCTGGATCAACGCCCTATCAAAGAATCTAGTATATATAACTGGTAATATTATAATTTTCAAGAAAGGCATCCAGGCCCTTCTTAAATGTTAGTAGTGACTCACTCATTACAACATCATGTGGCAGAGAGTTCCATAGTCTCACTGCTCTTACAGTAAAGAATCCGCGTCTGTGATTATGATTAAACCTTCTTTCCTCCACACGTAGAGGATGCTCCCTTGTCCCAGTCTCAGGCCTAAGAGTAAAGAGATCATTAGAAAGGTCTCTGTACTGTCCCCTCATATATTTATACATTATTATAAGATCACCCCTAAGCCTTCGTTTTTCCAAGCTAAATAACCCCAAGTTTAATAACCTGTCTTGATATTGCAGACCCCTTAGTCCTCTAATGACTTTTGTCGCTCTTCTCTGGACCCGCTCTAGTTCAGCTATGTCTTTCTTATACAATGGAGACCAGAATTGTACACAGTATTCTAAGTGTGGTCGCACTAGTGACTTGTATAGAGGTAAAATTATGTTCTCCTCATGAGCATCTATGCCTCTTTTAATGCATCCCATTATTTTATTTGCCTTTGCAGCAGCTGTCTGACACTGGCCACTAAATGTGTTTGTCATCTACCCATACACCCAGGTCTTTTTCAGTTACAGTTTTGCCCAGTGTTTTACAATTAAGGACATAATTATACCTTTTGTTTCCTCTGCCCAAGTGCATGACTTTACATTTATCCCCATTAAAGCTCATTTGCCATTTATCAGCCCAAGCTTCTGTCGAATTGGTGAAGCAGAAGATACGAACTCTACGTACAGTTTACAAAAAGGAGTTAAAGAAGGTCACTGAGTCAAAACGATCGGGCAGCGGTACAGACGAAGTTCACACAACAAAGCTGTGGTACTTCGACCTGATGCACTTCACTTTAGACCGGCAGGCTCGCAGGGACATGGCCCTCAGCGAGGATTTCTTGGAAAGCACACCTCCGACATCTCAAGAATCAGCGTCCCCTGATGATGTAAGTACTGTAACTTGTTACTATTACATTTCTCATAGCAGATCGAGGGTTGTGGTTAACCAAAAAAAAATACTGTTCCTTGCTGAATGAATTGTTTTATCTTGCCTTTGCTATGGCTTAATATTTCCACAGTTAATCTCCAACTACAGACTGTTTATGAGCTATATACCTCACTCTACTATATGGGTAGGGTCAAAAAGCGGTGACGGCTGTCAAAAGCTGACAGAAAACCATTGCCTGCATGATTTTTCCCGCAGGCAGGGCAACCGGTATGCGGTAACCGCATTACATGTAGTGGCAACTGGAATTATAATGGGCTTCTATGGGCTGCAGATCCTGAAGCGGTTTTCAGCTTTTTGGAAGCTCAAAACCGCTGCAGAATCTGCAATCCCAGACGCAAATGTGACCCTGCCCTATGAGCTGTCATTTTTAAGCCTATACTGTTTCTTCATTTATAAGCTGATATCTGTTTGTGGTCCTAGGGCATTTATTTATGTATTTTGTTCTCAACAGGACCCTCTAGAGCAGAGGTTCCCAACTCCAGTCCTCAAGGCACACCAAAAGTGCAGGTTTTCAGGATTTCCTTAGTATTGCACAGGTGATAATTGAATCACCTGCACTGGGGATGATTCCAATTTCTAAGGAAATCCTGAAAACCTGCACTGTTGGTGTGCCTTGAAGACTGGAGTTGGGAACCTCTGCTCTAGAGGGATCAATTGCTTTCTCGTCGTCGTTGGCTAGCAATGAGGACAACTCTCTATTGGAGGAGTCTACAGAGGACGCTGGCACACCGGCTCGACTACAACGTACCCGTAATATTCGAAAAAGAAAAGCACAAGAACAAGACTCTCACGCCGCTGACATGCTGGCAGTGGCAAATGAGTTTCTACTGCGCCAAGATAGGGAGCCAAAGTTTGGACTCGGTGGGATGGTTAATAACAGATTGGCATTAATGACGCCTGAGCAACAGCGCTATGCGGACAGGGCAGTTCTCCAGCTTTTGGATGACATCATTGATGGACGACATCCTATCCCATCCTCGGTGCCTGCTCCTATTGCACATCCTATCCCATCCGTGGTACATTCGCCTATTGCACAAAGACCTGTCTCCCGATACCCTCAGCCTACAAGTTTTTTGTCGCAGATGAATCCACAAGTTCATCACCATGGGATGCAACCACCTTTCCCTCTGCATGGTTCAAACATCCATGCTATAGGTAATATGGGGCAGAAAGCATTGGAACACCATGCTGGGCATTTAATGCCTGATGGGCCCCAGTACACATCAATCTAGTGGCTGATACAGACTCCTTTTTTTTTTTAACATGGTTTGCTGTTTTTGTAAAGGAGGACTGCGATTTCACCAGTGTTTACACACGTTCGAAGTGAAATTTCGTGACTCATCTTAAGTCTGCACTTTTTACTCATGTTGTATGTTAGTATACACTTTGAAATATTCTATTTTTTTTACGTTGTGTGAATTCTAATAAAATTGTTTTGATTGACACACTTGTGTGTATGGTCGCTTTATATGGAGGAGCCTTGGAAGCACTCACGACAAGACATTATTGTTCATGTATGTATCTGTAATACGGCCAATTGTCGTGTTGTCTACATATGGGTTTTTGATATTTTTTGGTATATCTGTCTATGGATGAGTTCACACTACAGCTTTTTTCAATGATCAGTTTCCACCCAGTTTGTCTGCCAAAACCAGGTGTGCCTCCAAAACTCAGCACGTGTCAATCTTTCTATTGTAGAATTTATCTGCAAGTTCCTCTCCTGGTTTTGGCACACAAACTGGATGGAAAGTAGGCTCAGTTTACACTACAGCTTTTTCACTGATATCGATATATATATATATATATATATTTTACAAAAAAAAAAAAGAAAACACACATTTGCGTTTTAACCATATTATTGTCTACACAAATAAAAAACATAAGAGCATTTATATAAGTGCATTGTAAACAATGAAATAAACAGACAAGGGACAATGCAACATGTAACGCTACTTCACACTACGATTTTGGCTGATCTGTAGCTGCCCGATAAAAATTGGTCAGCCACGAACCAGATTGTGCCCCAATGCAACCATACGGGGATCGGATCGGATGTGAACTAAATGGAATCCGATTGCATCGGATCCGATTATCTCCGATTTTGTCAGTTTTATTTTCCCTGGTGCAAAAAAAGGAGCATGCTCTGATTTTTGCACCTAAAAAAAAAAGGGGATATATTCGGATCAGTGGCAATCAGATGGCAATTAGTGCACATCCGAACCGATGCAAAAACGGGGTAGATAGGAGACACTTGTTATTACTCATTCTAACTACAGATTGTGCACTATTGTAGTGCATAGGGCACAAAAACAACAAACTAAATTGCACACACATTTTAGTATGTAAAACTAAAAAAGGAGGAAAAAACAAAGATTTGTCAGGTGACACATAGCAGCATAGTAGTCATGTCAATGCTTCGACTGACCAACAGCAAAAGTACACTGAGACAGGAGAACACTCTAGCGCCTGTCTGGTATAGCAATGTTTGCAAATGTGTAAACCTTTTGCAGATGCTGATTTTACGCACGGTTATCTAAAATAAACCCAGTTACAAATTCAGTGGTCATCTTTTTTGGACCCCAAACAGCATTAACAAATTATCTATCAGTTCCCCTTGCCGTCTCACTTCCCGTGCCAGCCTCCTGTTCTCGGCCTGGAGGTAGAGCACTGACGGTGGCACTGATGGCTGTACTGCATCTTGTGGGACATCATCATCAGAAGCAGGGGAAGTAGAGTGACTCCGAGACAGTCGCCTTGCAGCTGGGGTGTGGTCTTGTTGGGCCGCTCCTGGAGGGGTCCCATCATCGCAGGACGCCGGAGAAGCAGGTGCAGCAGCACGCCTGGCGGCAGGTCCTGGAGGGGTCCCATCATCGGAGGACGCTGGAGAAGCATGTGCAGCAGACGGAGAAGCAGGTGCAGCAGGTCCTGGAGGGGTCCCATCATCGGAGGACGCCGGAGAAGCATGTGCAGCAGGCGGAGAAGCAGGTGCAGCAGGTCCTGGAAGGGTCCCATCATCGGAGGACACCAGAGAAGCATGTGCAGCAGGCGGAGAAGCAGGTGCAGCAGGTCCTGGAAGGGTCCCATCATCGGACGACGCCGGAGAAGCAGGTGCAGCAGGCAGAGAAGCAGGTGCAGCAGCACGCCTGGCAGCAGGTCCTGGAAGGGTCCCATCATCGGAGGACGCCGGAGAAGCAGGTGCAGCAGCACGCCTGGCAGCAGGTCCTTGAGGGGTCCCATCCTCGGATGACGACGAAGGAGCCACTACAGGAACAGGCGCAGGTGCAGCAGCACGCCTGGCAGCAGCTGTGAGGGAGAGGAAAAAGGAAAGTCTGACAGCATGTCCACAGATAGATAATACACAACTTTTCTTGAATGGAAAATACTAATCAAAATGAGGATCCTATAAACTACCTTATAATAGGCCTTCTGCTGGCGGCAGTTGGCAACACTTTACTGTACTGCCCCGTCACACGCCACGAATTCGCACTGCGATTAGCGTGGCTTCGTCGCTGTGACGCCTAATCACGGGCGAATCGCGCGGTGTGACGGGGCAGGCCATGGGGAGGTGGTCCAGGACGCCGAGAAGGCACGGAGCCGTGAAGGCCACCGTGACATTCCACAATACCATCATTAAAGCCCGGGTTCTGAGTTCCCATTCCCCTTGGGTGCTATATTACTCTCCACGGTCCCTGTGGATCTGCAGACAGATTCTGGTGATTCTGTCCGGGGTCTTATATTTCATGTCGCCAATTTTCCTCCGGATCTGTTGCAACGATCTAGCCACCCCGAGACGATTCCACAGCAGTCGTTGAACCTGTAAAAAAAAGGAAATAGAAAAAATTAACGGAGAACGAGAAAACAGTCGGGGAAAGCAAAATACTGTATATACGCGAGTAGAAGCTGAGTTTTTCAGCACAATTTTTGTGCTGGAAAATGTCCCCTCGGCTTATACTTGAGTCTGTGTCAGAGACAGTGTGGTGAGGGCAGAGCCCGGGGGCTGGAGGAGGCAGGAGTCGGGGGAAGGCTGCAGAATTTTTTTGGGACCGCCAGCTGGGGGCAGTATCAGTGATGGAGGGCATATACTGTGATGGGGGGCATGTACCAATATTATTATTATTATTTATTTATATAGCGCAATTAGGTTCAGTGGCGCTTTACATCAGTAGGAGGAGATCTTGTGAGGAACGCATGTTGCGTGAGGGACGGTATCGGGAGACCAAGGCGGAGATGTAGGTATTGCCTGTGAGGAGGTTGCAGTAGTCATGGCGGGAGATGATGAGGGCGTGAATGAGGGTTTTAATGGTGTCGGGGTTGAGGAACGCGTGAATCCTTGAAATATTTTTGAGCTGGAGTCGCAGGGACTTGGTGAGGGCCTCGATGTGGGGATGGGAGAGGGAGGAGTCAAGGATGGATTACCCCGAGGCACTTGGCGTGTGGGACAGGGGAGAAAGAGCAGTCGTCGACGCAGATGGATATGTCAGGTAGTGGGGGAGAGTTGTATACAGCAGGCCACACTGCTGGGAGGCCTGCTTTGTAACACTGCTGAGGGAATACAGGGCATGTAACATACCTTTCGCAACACCGCCCTTTTGTGTTGCATGGGTCCCTTGGCGTGGTGATACCTGCACCAATAGTCCCGCCTGTCAAACTCCCTTATCAGGAGATACATCTCTCCATCCCCCCAGGGAGAAGCTCATGTCGGAGGAGCATTACGCCTAGGAGGAGCAGGCATGGTGTTTCTCAATATGGTCAGGAAAACTGCGGGAAGCCAGAAATAGGCGACGTCGAGCGTGCGCGATGACGTCGTCACGCACGCGATGCAAAACAAGCACCTGCCGCTCAAGACTTTTTTCGCGACGCATGGCGTCCATAATAAAACACTTGCCCAATTAAAATCATTGCTGCGTACAGTGCAGGCGTCGTTGGGGCGTGCAATGTGCATGTCCTGAATATCGGTATATGAGTCGGTGTGCTATTGGGCTGTCAGAATTAGGTCAGATTGACACGGCACTATTCTCTAGTTTAAAATTTCTCCAATCAGTACAGAGGAGGCGAGGCCGGGAAATCGCCAAGGTCCGCCCATGTCAATCTTTCAAGAATCGCTGAGCGAACAAATTTCATCGCTGACCAGGTGTCACACAGAGCGATGCACAAGCTCTACTGAGCTATCATCGCCAGGTTTTCAGGCAGGCTAGTAAACCTGCAATCAGCGATGAAGCGAAAAATCGCTGGTTGCACCTACATGTCACGCGCGACGATGTCGCTCATGCGTCATAAAATCGACGGATAATCTGTGACGCATGAGCGACATTGCGGGCGACATCGACACGTGTGACAGTACCATTACAGTACTCACAGGTAACTTGAGATGGTCTTTGATTATCCCGGAGCTTATCATTGGCTGAAACTTTGCCATTCTGGCTATTCTTGTAGCCATGTGAATTGTAGTTTTCCATTTTCTTCCACATCTCTCTGGTTTTTGCTTTCCATATTAAAATAGCAAATTATTTTAGCTGAACAGCCTATCATTGTCTGCACTTCTTTAGAAGTTTTACCCTCTCCATTCAACTTTTCAATCAAAATACGCTGTTCTTCTGGACAATGTTTCGAATGACCCATTTTTCTCAGGCTTTCAAGGAGAAATGCATGTGCCCTTAAAAAAGGGTTACCTGATTCATAGCCGTTTCTTTACAGGATGATTGACCTCACTAATTGAACTCCACACTATTATTTTGAACACTCCCCCTTTCAATTAATTATTCAAATATACTGACTCAAAAACATGCAGATCATGAATGCTGTGTGTTGGTTTTCGAAGAATCTACTGCACCAACTTGTAAATTGTTCAACGTGGTAATATAATTTATACCAAAAACAGTGAATAGTCTGGTCATATTGGAGTGTTATTATTTTGAACACTACTTTATCAGTTCGGTTTGCTCATCCCTAGTGCAGACAAACATTTTTTTAAACTTCCTAATAGTGCAGCCTAAATACAATAAATTTCATTTTGTGTATTTGATCCATTATAGAGTTCAATATCACAGTTCATAACAGTGGCTCAGTGGTTAGCACTTCTGGCTTGCAGCACTGGGGTCCTGGGTTCAAATCCCACCAACATCTGCAGAAGGTTGTATGTTCTCCCTGTGTTTGCATGGGTTTCTTCCGAGGACTCCGGTTTCCTCCCACATTTCAAAGACATACTGATAAGATGTTTAGATTGTGAGCTCCAATGGCGTCAGTATTGCAAATGTGTGTAAAGTGCTATGGAATTAATAGCGCTATATAAATGAAAAAAATATTATTATTAAAGGGAACCTGAACTCTAAAAATGAGCCCCCAGGCTCTTTTAACCTGTCCCTGCACCACAGTAATCCATTTCTATCCCTCTCTTTGTGTCCATAAAGTGCTATTATAAAAGTTCTGTTTTTTACCTGTGGATCTGCGGCTCCTCATTATTTGAGAAGCTGCAAAAGGCGGTCTTTTGCGCTTCTCCCTGCCGCCGGCGTGCTATAGAGCAGAGACTGTGCTTGTGCTGCAAGGGGGCGGTAAAGGCGATAAGATGAAAATCACGTCATATTTTTATGACATATTGGACTTCATGATAGTGGTAAATCTAGGACAATACTTTTTGCGTTTATTTGTGAAAAAAACGTAAATTTGATGAAAATTTCTCAATTTTCATACTTTGAATTTTTTTTCCTGTAAACCAGAGTTATGTGACACAAAATAGTTAATAAATAAATTTCCCACATCTCTATCTTACATCAGCACAATTTCGAAATCATTTTTTTTTTATGTTAGGAAGTTATAAAGGTTCAAAGTTCATCAGCAATTTCTCATTTTTACATCAAAATTCACAAAACCATTTTTTTTATGAACCACATCACATCTGAAGTAACTGAGGGGCCTATATGACAAAAAATACCCGAAAGTGACACCATTATAGAAGCTGCACCCCTTAAAGTGCACAAAACCACATTCAAGAAGTTTATTAACCCTTGAGGTGCTTCACAGCAATGAATGCAAAGTGGAATGAAAATAATAAAAGTGTTTATATTTTACCTAAAAATGTTGCTTTAGTCTCAATTTTCTTCACTTATACAAAGGAAAGCATGACAAAATGGATGCCAGAATTTGTTACCCAGTTTCTTCTGAACACATCGATACCAAACAAGTGGTCAGAAACCTGTTTGGACAAACGGCAGGGCTCGGGAGGCAAGGAGCGCTATTTGAAATTTGGAACACAAATTTGACTGAAATAGATTTGAGGGCACCATGTTGCATTTGCAGAACCGCTTGGGCGCCTTAACAGCAGAAACCCCCTAATAGTGACCCCTTTTCGTAAACTAGACCCCTTAAGGATTTTATCTATGGGTATAGTGAGCATTTTGAACCCACAGGTCTTTCACAGAATATGATAACATTAGGTCATCATTGAAACTTTCCTTTTTTTTCCACAACTTTTGCTTTAGCACCAATTTCTCACTTTTACAAGAGGCAATACCAAAATGTGGACCACACAGTTTGTTACCCACTTTCTTATGAGGGTGGCGATACCCCACATGTAGACAAAATGTTCTGTTTCTACAAACGGGAGAGCTCAGAAGGGACGGAGCAATATTTATATTTTGGATAAGCTGAAATAGATTGCAATACAATGTCACAATTGCAGAGCCCCCTAAGCTACCTATACAAAAAAAAAACCAAAAAAAACACAAATGACCCCATTTTAGAAACCAGACCTTTCCAGGATTTTATCTATGGGTATAGGGAGAATTTTGAACCCACAGATATTTCACTGAATTTGATAACAATAGATCATTATATTGAAAATTCTCTTTTTTTTCACAAAAGTGTTGCTTAACACCACATCTCTCACTTTTACAAGAGGTGACAGTTTGTTACCCACTTCCTTATGAGCCTGGCAACACCCCACATGTGGTCAGAAGCTTCTCTTTGAACAAAAGGGAGGACTCAAAATGGAAAGATGAATATTTGAATTTTGGAAAAGCTGAAATATATTGCAGGCACCACGTCGCATTTTGTACCTACA
The DNA here is from genome assembly GCA_033576535.1 of Allobates femoralis. Taxonomy (NCBI): domain Eukaryota; kingdom Metazoa; phylum Chordata; class Amphibia; order Anura; family Aromobatidae; genus Allobates; species Allobates femoralis. The sequence goes on from JARQOC010000001.1 coordinate 311,436,461, forward strand.
GGTACTCCACACAATTTGATAACATAGGGTAGTCATATTAAACATTTTCTTTTCACACTAAATTTCTCACTTTTAGGGTATGTGCACACAATCCGGAGACACTGGTTCCAGCAGGTACGCTGGCTATCTCCACCAGTGAACGCAGCCGAGGCATGGCGGCATTTCCATGCATTTTCCCACCGAGATCGCCTCCAATGCCGCAGCGTTAAATTGACATGCTGCAAACAAGCAATGGCACACGGAAAGCCGCTCCATAGACCAGATAACTCTTCGAAAAAAACAAGCACAGTGGGCACAGGATTTCTGTAAATCCCATTCAATGTGCTTGCACTGTACAGTGCAGCAGTTTGGATTGTGATAACACACTACGTCCAAACCGCTGCAAATACTGATCGTGTGAACATACCATTAGGTATTAGGTTTCACGCACAACTGCGTATAAAATTTGTGAGTACAATGCGAGAAGATATTGCTTCATACTCACACACCAATAGATCAAAGTATATCTGCTAATTTTAAAAGTTCAAAATTCGGCGAAGGGCAAATCGCATTACACTGCAAATTGCTAAGTATCTCACCAATACAAGTCAACAGGTGTGAGAAAAACATGCAGTATATGGACGGCACATGCCAGGGTTTTTTTTACATCATCTTTTGCATACTCTAAAAAGCTAGGATTGATATACAGATGTTAAAACAGCTATATAATGTCCCACTCCCTCATATATTGTAAGCTTGCAACCTTTAGTGCACTGCATGTGACACTAAAGGGTGTTTAGCCAAAAAAATTATTACTGCTATTTTTGATCACCTGCTAGGGTAAAGTTGACGACTGGAGCCTGCTGACCACAGCTGACTGCTTTATCTGGTAATCCATAACAGTGGTCACCTCACAGTATTTTTTTCAAATTATTTATAAATAAATAATTTGAAAAAAAAACAGTGTTGGGTCCCCACCCAATTTGGAAAACTAGCCAAAGTAAGTCTGGGATCCGCAAGCTGACCGCAGCTCCTATGTTTATATCGGCCTAACACCGACAGCTGGGTCTGTTATTCTGAGGGTTGGAGGGGCATGGTTATTGGCCCTCCCCAGCCTGAAAATAGCAGGTCGCAGCAGCTGTAGAACTGGTGCCTCCATAATATGCACCAAATCTGGCGCTTTGCCACAGCTCTTTCAGCTGCCATGGTACCCGGTGGCAGTTGAAACAATGGTATTTGGGGTTGATGCCAGCTGGGTAATGTCCACTTGCATCAAGCCCAGAGGTCAGTAATGTTGAGGCGTCAATCAGATACCCAACATTACTAACTAAATCAGTAAGGACAAAAGTAAAAACAAAAAAGTTATTTGAAAAAACAGTCCCTAATCTAAACTTTCACCAATTTAAAGATGAAAATCCCCCCTCTTATAAGGTCTGAGGTAGTCCAGTGGGAGGTCCCACGATGAATTTCAGGATACTAATGTGCAGTGACCTTAGAGAGATCACTACAGGTCAGAGGCCTAGGGTCACACAGGCGGGAACTTGACCCCTTTGTGACCTGAGGATCTTGACCTACAATGACGTCACCGAGGTCATCACACATTCATCTCCTGCAGAGACTGCTCTACTCTATGCGGGCGCCTATCATTCTACAGGAAGGAGAGGAGGGCGGCCGTGGGGGACTTCGCTCATTTTATTGATGTATTAAGGGGGAACCGGGAGACACCAGAGGACATCGGGCAGGACATTCCTCTTCCATCTGACACGTCGGATGTGATAAAAATAAGACGAGCAGTGTACCGACGCTATATTGACAGCGGAGAGGAGAGTGGAGAGACCAGCCAGAGGCTGCTGTTTCTGTACCGTGGACCAGACGGGACTGAGGGTAACCGGTGGAGGACATTTCTATCAGATCTTATATGTTTAATCATGTGAGATTGGATAAAGATGCAGAGTATGCGTCAGTTTCAGCGCGCACCAGCACCAACTTGACAGCTTCTGAGAAGGGGTGGGGGTAGGAGGGAGTTTGATGGCACTGGGGGATAGGGGAACCTTGGTGACCTAGGGGCGTACATTTCTCTCATACGACATGTTTGGTCATAACAGATGAGAGAGAAACCATTTTTACCAGTGATGTCTTTTTTTTCTTTTTTTAACATGGCAGCTGATAAATATACCGGTGATCACGTTACCGGGCATCGGGGGAAAAAAAAAAAAAAAACAGCTCAATTTATAATCTCCAGGGTCTCGGATAGGATGACAATCTCTTGGGATCTATTAAATTTTGATAGCACTTTTGGAAGATATGCAGGATCTAGTTTTAAAATTACCCTACCATTGAGAAATTGCATAAAGGGAGTAGCTACTGATGTCAGCTATTCTACGTGCTGATGTCTGAGCTACTAGAATAATGGTCTTCAAAGCAAAAACAATTTACAGATATGGACTGTATGGGCTCAAAAGGAGGATTTGTTAGAGACGTTAGAGCTAGATTGAGGTCGCAAGGGGCTGCTGCTATATTCCATGTAGGTTTTGACCTAGAGCAAGCTTTATTAAATTGTGATAATAAGGGATCCCTGTCACGTTGCAGTTACAGAGGGCTCCTAGAGTTGACACCTGGACCTTCAAGGTGCTAACTGAATGGCCTAAATCCAGTCCCTTCTGAAGGAACTCTAAAATAAGGTTCACCTATCTCTCCAGAACTGCTCCTGTAGAGATAGGAATTTTCTCCAAGCTCTATTGTAAATTTTAGTCATGACCGGCTTTCTACTGTGAAGGAGTGTGGAAATTAGATTGGGTGAAACTCCACACCGATAAGTGTAACTTTCCTGTCTAAGGATTGTGAACTAGCCCTTTGGAAAAGAAGGTCTAGCAGCTCCTGCAGCACCCATTCATTGGTGATTTCCATTTCCTACAGTTAAGGGCCTGTCACATGTGTCAATGTCGCCCGCGATATCGCTCATGCGTCACAAATTATTAATCGCCTGAGCGATGTGGAATTATCGCAGGTAAGATGTTACACGCGTCAATATGACCCAGCGATGCGATGATGTCGCCAACTTGCGAGCGATTTTATTTAGTCGCTTGTACGTTGTCAAGATAGAAAATACGTCGCTGAGTTTAGTGTCACACGCAGCGATGCACAAGGTCTACTGAGCGATGAGCAACAGGTTTTACATCTGGCAGTGAAACGTGCGATCGGCGATCAGCGACATATCGCTGGTTGCATCGCTTGGTCACACGCTTCAATGTCGCTCCTGCGTCACTTTTACGTCGCTTGAGCGACTGAAAATTTGTGACGCATGAGCGACATTGACAGCGATATCGACGCGTGTGACATCCCCTTTAGTACCACGGTCTCTTTGGCCAAGAAGGAGCAATAATAATTACCCTCGCTTTGTCCTCCCTTATCTTCCTTAGGACAGTAAAGATTAGCACTATCGGAAAAAAAGCACGAGAGACTGAAACCCCATTTGTCTAGAAGGGCATCTACTACTACATCTAAGGACTTTCTTTGGGGTTCAGGGAGCAGACATGTTTGATCTTCCTGTTGTATTTGTTTGTAAACAGGTCTGACTGGCAACCCCCACATATATACTATCGGACTGAAAATATTGGTGGTTTAAATAAGCTGTTGCCACCTGGTCGTCCAAATGTTCACGTGATGACCTTCCAGAAAAGACAGGAGGTGCTTTACTACATACTCTACTGCCAGTAGTTCTTTTACATTCGAAGACTGATGTCGGGAGAGGTACCGCCCTTTTTATCCTGTAGGTTTCCTGTCCTTCAAGGGTGGATCCCTCCCTTTTGTTGTGCGGTCATGGGTGAATTATAAAAATCATTGACGTGAATGAGGACACAGTAATTCTACTCAGTATTCCTGAGTATGTGGAGTTCAAACATTGATAAAATAAATGTTTCAGAGCAAAGCACTAAAGAAGTATACAATATGGTCATGTGGATGGCAGCAATTATGACTGACTGAAAACAATAAATCTAGATATAAAATTGAGGGGAGAGAAAAAAAAAAAAAAAAAAAAGAACTTGAGATCTGAGACCAGAAAATGGTTTTATTTAAACCCGCGATTGCTATATCCTCTCAGAAAAGACCATCAGAAGCTGCTGCAGTGTGGCATGTTTGGTTTTTTGCTCTATATGATGCTCTCCATAAGGGCAGGGCCAGAAGGACCAGCTAACATGTAGTTAAGGTGTGGCTGCCGTGGCATGTAAATTGCTTATTGGATTCTACAGGGAAACAGTTATTACCTGACAAAAAGCAAGTGATTTTAATCCAGCAGAGATGGCCAGCCCTGTCACAGCCACATCGTGGCTGGAGCTTGGCCACTCTCTCTCGTGGTACCCTACTGGTATTTAAAGAAATTTTTTCAGGAAAAAAATATAAAAATATGCACTTTGGTACATAATAAAAATGTGAAAACCATTTTCTCATGCTTAATAACTGAATGCATTTAAAGTCTAAAGCCTAAAGGCCCTGTCACACATAACGGGATCACTAACGAGATCGCTGTTGCGTCACAGATTTTGTGACGCAACAGCGATCCCGTTAGTGATCTTGCTATGTGTGACACGCACCAACGATCTGGCCCCTGCCGATTGTTGATCGTTACACACTGCTCTGGATCATTTCTATTGTTGTGTATGACAGGGACAATGACCAACAATCTTGAGACTCCCCTGAGGAAGCTGCCTAGTTGCAGCGTAACGCGTGGGTCCCCAGTCACCCAGGTTGCAGCATCCAGTTTTGGTATGACCCCTTATTCATGATGTATGTTCATAGTGTCACTTTGTTTACACCATTGTAATTTGGTTGCTTCATGTTCATTGGAGGACATTGTTGATTATGTGGTTTCACTGCTTCCATATGGTGTGATATTTTGTCCATCTTGACATTCATCAGCTATTTAATTGTTATAGTATATGATTGCAACTGGCATACTGGGACCTACTTTGTTTTAAGTGGTTTTAATTTTTGTGGTTTTTGTGTTGTTCGCCTTTGTTATTACTTATAATAAAAATTGTGTCTTGACTTCGGGTGTGCAAGTTTTTTCTGCATATTCTTTCCTCTTTTTTGACATATACTTCTTCTATGCAGTCTTGCACCCCTTATTTACTCGAGAGCTGTGCATCACCTCCTTTTTGGTCCCAGATTGTTGATCGTTACACACTGCTCTGGATCATTTCTATTGTCGTATTTGACAGGAACAATGACCAACAATCTTAATGCTACGCTATGGAGTGACAATTCCCAACGACCTCGGTATAATTCTGGATCGCTGGTGCGTCGTTTTTCACATCGCTGGTGAGATGCCTGTTCATCTTACCAGCGATGTGAAAAACCACGCACTAGCGATCTCTACACATTATTATCGGGATCGCTGGTGCGTCGTTATGTGTGACTGGTCCTTAAAGCTAAACTTGAGAGAGGTGTGAAAGGAGATGGAAAAAACACCCAATCTGCAATTTCTCTGGAATACTGCCTCAGCTCTTGGGCTTGTTACTTTGAAGAATTTTACCTAAGAAGATTAAAAAATAAAGAATTTTGAAGTATTCAATGCTCTGGAGCTCATTTCCATTTAAACTTTTTGTTAAAAGAAACTTTTTTCAATAAATTTCTGCATATTTTCATGTGAATGCCTGCTACACCACAAAAGAACTAAATGAAATAAAACATTTTCAATGAAAGGCACATGAAATGTAACTTTACAGGGAAGCGTACACATGTCTAAGCTATGGAATAAATGCTGTAGGATCAACATAGTAACTTAAACCGAGATATAAACTCAAGACTGGGGCAATCCAATACAACTTGCTTGGTGCTGAAATAAAAAGGGTTTTCAGTCATCACATTAAAAAAATATTTTTGTACAAGTTTTTTTTTTTTTTTTTTCAAAATAATTATACTGAGGTTGAATTTGGCGTGGCCACTGTTGGATTAGTTGAGGAAACGGCTCCGGATTGTGTCTGCAATGACTGGGGTGGAATTGGGGTTCCAGGTACTGGTTGTGTTACTGGGTCAACAGCAACAGTTTGCTGAGCATTCTGAGGGTCTTGGACCACCTTGTTCGAGACATTAGGAGCTGGTCGAGATTGCACCGGAGTTACTTGACGAGTTGTTTGTGCCAAGCGAATTTCATGGGTCCGTGCCTGAAGCTGTATAAACACTTCTTTTGATAGAGTCACAACATGCAATTGATCTGGCAGCACACTCTGTATTCTGCCCTCCACCAAGTCAATATTGTTGATGGGTTGCCCCGGACGCTGGTGGGGTACGCCATGCAAGACAGGAAGTTGAGGCGATACCACTGTTAGTTTCGCAGCTTGGTCTGGAGTGCCTGAAACGCCTTCAGCAGTGACAATACTAACACTTTGACCCTGACCTGACAAGACGTTTAGGTTACGTACTTTCTCTATGGTCATATACTGAATCTCTTGAGCCCTCCTTGTCACTTTCTCATTCTGCTGCATCAGGAGTATGTTTTTTGCCATTTTATCTCTAGCTTTAGTAATGTCAGCCAACGGATGGGTTTTTCTTACTTTGCCATGGCTTTTTATATGTGACTTCAGATTGTCCAGTCTACTAAATTGCAAAGTACAATGTGAGCAGGCGTACGGCCTCTCTCCAGTATGCAACGACATGTGTCTCCTCTTGGCACTGGAATCTGCAAATGCTTTCCCACAAATGGCACAAGTATACGGCTTTTCACCCCTGAGGAGAAAGAGAATGTATGAGATGTTACATTAAAATTGGTACTTTCTGGGAAAAAAAAAAAAAAAAAAAACAACACTTTTTCATGAACATCATATAGGTAGCTTGAGCCAATACCAGAGACATATCCAAAAATCTCTCTAGCGTGTCAAAGCATGTAAAACCATAGTCAGATAACGTTTCTTACAGCCCACTTCTTAGAGGCCTATATCCAATATTCAATCCCCCACATTCTCTGCTGGCTACTGCTTCCTCTGCTGCTCCTTTTCTTGCATCATTTAAAAGTCTGTTATATCTACACTATGGCCATGAAAAGGTTGCCAACTGAGCCTTACGAGCACCGCTCGGGTGCTCCAGAACGTAATGTTGAATATTAGGCAATGTTCTCCTACATGTTATTAACAGTGTGAAGCACTGACTAGGTATTTCTAATCCAAACCAGAAATTAAATGAAACTACAAGGGAAACATGAGATAAAAAGATTTGCACCTCTTTGCTTTGGACCCTCCCCTAGTTTTGGCTTACAAAAACCAATACTACTCTTTGCAAGTTAGGTCTCTGCTTCTATGTCAGGAAACCAATAAAACTGCTTCTAACGTATTGGGCTTGGCTGAATCACAGGTAGGGCAAAGCTTATTAGAACTAGCTCAACTTAGAGCCATGGCTTAGGTACACAACAGAACCGTGACATCAATGACTTAGGTATACAACAGAACCATAACATTTAGATTAAGATGGTTTTCAAATGGTTCCTAACAAACTGATTGGCGTCACCATTAGGATCTGCAAGACTTTTAAATGATGGTGGTGTAAAGGTTATTACTCTGAGCTTGTTCAGACAGGCATTATAGAGAGGACTGCTGTCAGTCAAAATCCGAGGGCACTCAGACCAATGTTATTCAATGCTGATGTTCAGATGGCAGGTTTTTTTATACAACCCCACCCCTCTTTTGTATACCATATGAAATGTGCCGGCTCTGGGGACACAAAAAAAGAGAATCTCTTGCAGTATAACCATGTTGCATCCAATTTTTTACAGCTAAATGGTTATTATTAACCTAGGAGGAAACTGGATTTGACAAAGAATTTTATGTATATGTCATAGGTCGCCTCCCTCCCTTTGATGCGCACTCACACGCTGAGCCCACATCTTTCCGAACAAATGTCAGCTGATCTGATCAGCTGACATGTGCCTCTAACAGAGGCGGGCAGAGTGGAGATCCATCCACTGCTGTTAATCCGTTAGATTGCACTGTCAAACCATTATAGATAACACACACCTGCAGGGATCGCGCCATTCCCTGCACCCATCAGCTACCCCGTGATGTGATCACAGGGCGGCAATGGGCTGTCACGACAGCCTGCTGATGTCAGCTGATGACTCCTGTGTGTCAGTCATGATGTACTTCCTGTGAATGCTGGCTGAGTGTTGGCATTCACAGGAGACTATCACTTGTGTTGTGCTGAGCCCGAGCATCAGCCCTGCCCTCTACAGCACAAGAGTTCAGACCATGGCAGCTTCAAATTCTCTAAGAAGACTAGTAACAACAATAACAAGTGAAAAAAAAAGTTTTTAAAAATATAAAAACATTAAAAAAAAAAACCACAATAGTTCAAATCAACCCCTTTTTGCCCCATTGTAAAAAAAACAAACAAACACGTATTTGGAATCGCAGCGTTCAGAAATACCCGATCTATCAAAATATAAAATATAACATATATGAACATTGCAATTACAGTCGATCAATACATCACAAACAGCCAAAAATGGCATTTCTAAAAACTACCGCTCAGGGCGTAAAAAGTAAGCCCTCACACAAACCCAGATCCCAAAAAAAAAAAACGAGCACGTCACGGGTCTCGAAAGACAAAACAAAATCTATACATGTTTGGTATCTACGAAGTCGTATTGACCTGCTGACTCATACTGCCAGGTCAGTTTTACCAAAAAGTTAAGATGGTAAATTAAAGTTTAAAAAAAAAAAAAAAAAAAAACACACTGCAATTGCACTTTTCTTTTTTTCTCACCGCACTTAGAAATTTTCCCCCATTTTCCAGTACAATATATGACAAAATGAATGTTGTCATTCAAAAATACAACTCATTCTGAAGAAAAAACAAGCCCTCATATGGCTATATTGTCAGAAAAAAGAAAAAAAAAAAAATGATGGCTCTTGGAAGAAGAGGAGGGAATAGAAGTAAAACAAAAAACAGAAAATCGCAGGGTGGTGAAGAGGTTAAAGAAGACCCATCACCCCCCTGCTGCATAGCAAAGTAAATGCAGCACTGAATGCAGCATGTATGCTGCATTCAGGGAGAAGGTCCCCCATGGCTCTAGCTCCCCTGTACCCCAAGAAATACACTTTATAAAGCTTACAGATAATTAATCTAATGGGTGGGATCTTATTACCAGGTTTTCGCAGCTGGCACAGTCCTCCCTCCTCCTCCGTGTATATTCAGCCCCCTGTATGTGAATGCCGCCACCTCCTGTTCTGCCCTCCTCATCTTCTGCTCTGTTAATCACGCTGTGGCATTGTGTGACGTCAGCAGCAGAGCCCGCCCTGCTTTATGCTTTATTCAAACAGCAGGGCGGGCATCTGGCGACATTGTGATGAAAATTTAGTAAGAGGAACAGGGGAGAGTTAGGCTAATGAGTTAAGGTGATTGCCGGTCTAAAGAAATATATTTTTAAAGCACACTTAGAGATAAGTTTGTATTGTATTCTTTTTAAATACCAGGAGAGCAACTGGAGTTTATAGTGCAGAAAGAATCAAAAATCGATTTATTATTTAGTTTCATAAAACCGTTAATCTGTATCTTGTGGAGGTGCGACATAATTTGAGCCGAGGATTTTTAAGATGTGGGAATTGAACATAACGCATATGCTGATTGTATTGTATTCTGTAGCAAATGGGTAACCAGTGCAATGACTGGTGCAGGTAAAACATAAAGTAAGTAAATACAGATAACACATTGATGTAATAAACGGACAAAAAACAAAATCGTATGATTTTCAGCTGCAAAAATCATACACTTGTCTGACCCCGGCCTTTCTGGATTAAATACTGGCGCCCCTCTCTATTTGCCAGAATAGAAAGCAGCTTGCAGATACAGGGGGTACAGAAAGTATTCAGACCCCTTAAATTTTTCACTCTTTGTTTCATTGCAGCCACGTGGTAAATTCAAAAACGTTAATTTTTTTTTCTCTTTAATGTACACTCTGCACCCCATCTTGACTGGAAAAAACAAAACAAAATGTAGATATTTGTGCAAATTTATTAAAAAAGAATAACTGAAATATCACGTGGTCATAAGTATTCAGACCCTTTGCTCAGTATTGAGTAGATGCACCCTTTTGAGCTAGTACAGCCATGAGTATTCTTGGGAATGATGCAACAAGTTTTTTACACCTGAATTTGGGGATCCTCTGCCATTCTTCCTTGCAGATCCTCTCCAGTTCCATCAGGTTGAATGGTGAATGTTCGTGGACAGCCATTTTCAGGTCTCTCCAGAGATGCTCAATTGAGTTCAGGTCAGGGCTCTGGCTGGGCCAGTCAAGAATGGTCACAGAGTTGTTCATTGTCATGTTGGAAGGTGAACCTTCGTCCAAGTCTGAGGTCCAGATAACTCTGGAAGAGGTTTTCATCCAGGATATCTCTGTTCTTGGCCGCATTCATGTTTCCTTCAATTGCAACTAGTCGTCCTGTCCCTGCAGCTGAAAAACTATAGCATGATGCTGCCACCACCATGTTTCACTGTTGGGATTGTATTAGGAAGGTGAGGAGCAGTGCCTGGTTTCTCCAGAATTATCACCAAAAAGTTCTATCTTCGTCTCATCAGACCAGAGAATCTTATTTCTCATAGTTCTTCACGTGTTGGGCCACTCTGCCATAAAGGCCTGACTGGTGGAGGGCTGCAGTAATAGTTGACTCTGTGGAACTTTCCCATCTCCCTACTGCATCTCTGGAGATCAGCCACAGTGATCTTGGGGTTGTTCTTTACCTCTCTCACCAAGGCTCGTCTCCCACGATTGCTCAGTTTGGCTGGACGGCCAGGTGTAGGAAGACTTCTGGTGGTCCCAAACGTCTTCAATTTAAGGATTATGGAGGCCATTGTGCCCTTAGGAACCTGGAATACTGCAGAAATTCTTTTATAACGATAGCCAAATCTGTGTCTTGCCACAATTGTTTCACTGAGCTCCTTGGGCAGTTCCTTTGACCTCATGATTCTCATTTGGTGTGACATGCACTGTGAGCTGTGAAGTCTGAAGGGGGGTTTACACGTTGCGATATCGGCGTCCAATTTCATTGAAAAGTCACGTGGTTCGATCGTTGGAGCCGATATCGTTCCTGCGTTGTATGGTGTGAACGTCCAATACGATGCAGGAACGATGTCAATGCGATATCGGGGATTGAATGAGCGTGCTATTCAATGCTCCGATATTGAATGGAGATTAGAGCCGGATCGTGCTGTGTGACAGCCCAACTACGATGTGAAGTTCAACGTCACCCATTGACTCCCATGTTAAATGGTCGTTCCTGGGTTGGGGGGCGTAGACATCGTACGGACGTTGGATTCCTAAATCGCAACGTGTAAACCTCCGATACGATGCGGGAGAAACGTGCACTAAATGCGCGCTCCCGCGCCATTGAATTGCGATATCGCAACGATATTGAAACGTGTAAACCCACCCTGATATAGACAGGTGTGTGCCTTTCCAAATCAAGTCCTATCAATTTAATTACACACAGCAGGACTCCAATGAAGGAGTAGAACCACCACAAAGAGGATCACAAGGAAATGGACAGCATGTGATTTAAATGAGTCCGAGCAAAGGATCTGAATACTTTTGACCATGTGATATTTCAGTTTTTCTTTTATAATACATTTGCAAAAATGTCTACATTTATGTTTTATTCAGTCAAGATGGGGGTGCAGAGTGTACATTAATGAGAAAAAAAAATTAACTTTTTTGAATTCACCAAATGGCTGCAATGAAACAAAGAGCGAAAAATTGAAAATGGTCTGAAAACTTTCCTTACCCACTACAGACTGACCGACAGATGCTTAAGGGGTTTTTCAACAAAGTTGATTTTAATCATTAGATGTTGGAATAATAACAACTTTCACAATTGGGTGTTTAAAAAAAAATGTTCCTGGCGGAGATAATCTTATAAATGTGTCCCTGCTATGTACTGTGTAATTAAAAGAAAAAACAGATATTGCGCCACACTGCAACTGGAGGAACTTAATACACGGTTTTACTATGTTTGTACTAACCTTTACTGGTTGTGCAACACCCCGCACAACCAGACTGATGGCTTAATGTGGATCACTGTAGTGACAAGGGCCAATATTCCCTCCTCCTCAGATACTCCGGGCCTGGTGGTCGGCTCCTTAGTTCCTCTGGAGATGGAGGTGGGCTCCTTCACTCCTCCACCCGAAGAGGCAGACTCGCTGCACTGGCTTCCGTCCCAGCTCCACACTGTGTGTCAGTTGATCATTCAAGGGTGGGTCTTTATGATGTACTGCCAGGTACTGTGGATCTTAGAGCAGCTCACACACCGCACTCCCAACAAGGGAGAAGGGGATTAGCAAATAGAAAAACAAGCGGTGTCAGAGGATTGGAGCGCTAAAGAAACCACGGGTTGGTGATTAGATTACCGATAATTTATTGCACGAACAGCAGGGGTCCAGTATGCCACAACGCGTTTCGACGCACAGATGCGTCTTTCTCAAGTCCACTTGAGAAAGACGCATCTGTGCGTCGAAACGCGTTGTGGCATACTGGACCCCTGCTGTTCGTGCAATAAATTATCGGTAATCTAATCACCAACCCGTGGTTTCTTTAGCGCTCCAATCCTCTGACACCGCTTGTTTTTCTATTTGCTAATGTACTGTGTAATGGCCATGTCTGACCGTACAGGAACATGATCTGATCATACCACATCTCCTGTGCCGAGATAATCTTATATATGTGTCTGACCGTACAGGAACATGGTCTGATCATACCACATCTCCTGTGCTGAGATAATCATATAAGATTATCTCAGCACAGGAGATGTGGTATGATCAGACCATGTCCCTGTACGGTCAGACACATTCATTACACAGTACATAGCAGGGACACATATATAAATGTGTCCCTGCTATGTACTGTGTAATGAATGTGTCTGACTGTACAGGTACATGATCTGATCATACCACATCTCCTGTGCTGAGATAATGTTATATATGTGTCCCTGCTATGTACTATGTAATGGCCGTGTATGTAATATTTGCAATCTTGTGCTATACTGTTTGTATACTTTATTTTTTACAACCCTCCCCTGCTCCGAAGATGTGGTATGATCAAACCATGTCACTGTACAGTCAGACACATCCATTACACAGTACATAGCAGGGACACATACATAGGATTATCTCAGCACAGGAGATGTGGTATAATAAGACCATGTCTCTGTACAGTCAGACACATCCATTACACAGTACACAGCAGGGACACATATATAACATTATCTTAGCACAGGAGATGTGTTATGATCAGACCATGTCCCTGTACGGTTAGACATATCCATTACACAGTACATAGCAGGGACACATATACAAGATCATCTCAGTACAGGGACATTTCTTTAAACACATCCAATTGTGGAAATGATTATTATTCCAAATCTATTGTTTAAAATCAACTTTGTGGAAAAACCCTTTTAATTTACACAACTGCAAGAAAGAGTATATAATCATAGGTTTAAAAGAGCATATTATAAAAATATATCTATTACCTATGTATTCTCATATGTGTGAGTAATGAGCTTTTAGCGGTGAATGATTTTCCACATACTTCACATGTGTATGGCCTTTCACCTAAATAACAATAAGACAAAAATATATTATTCGGCCCTGAATGAATCTGTGATTGGCTCACACCCTCAGTCACGTACAAACATCCAATAATACACAATGCATATTATTTCTACACTTTATGAGCAAACATGAAAGTCCAGAAGATACACTAACTAAACATGGCACACGTATTACATTTGTTGTTTTCTTATAAGACAGGTCTACCCTTTGGTAGATGTACATCCTTGTTATGACCAATGTAATGGATGAGGTAAGTAAATATTGTGGCTGCCTAGTCACAGTCTTACAGGAAAAAAAAAAGTACAATGTTGCGGTCTGTAACATGGTAAAGTAGCAGTGACACCAGGTGATAAGGTGAGATAATCAGGTAAGTTCCCTGATTTACGGTGTATTGGGTTTTTACTGTGTGTCCACCTTATTTAACCAGACCACACAGCTGCACAAAACCCAAAATGTCTGTCCGCTATTTCGTCCTTTTTTTTCTGCTCGGATTCTGAAACAAAAACAGAATTCATCATCTTTCCACCATCTCCTTCTACCCCTCCACCAGACCTAACCATCAAAGTCGATGGCTGCTCACTCTACAAAGCCCAGCATGCTTGGCGCAATCCTTGACTCTGCCCTCTCCTTTAAACCACATATCCAAAACATTGCCACCACCTGCCGACTTCAACTCAAAAATATTTCCCGGATCCGTACATTACATAACCAAGAAACTGATAAAACATTAGTTCATGCCCTCATCATTTCCCATCTCGACTACTACGACCTGCTACTTTCTGGCCTCCCCTATCACACCCCTCCAATCTATCCTAAACTCTGCTTGCCCGAGTAATCCACCTATCCTCCCAATATTTTCCAGCCTCTTCTCTCTGCCAAGCCAGCCACTGGTTCCCCTTTGCCCAGAGACTCCAGTTCAATAACCTAGCCACAACATACAAAGCCATCCACAATCTGTCTCTTCAGTACATCTGTGCTATGGTCTTCTGTTACTTACACACAACCTCTGATCCCACAAGATCTCCTTCACTCCAGCCTTCCACTTCCCAAAAACGCATATGAGATTTTTCCTGTGCATCCCCCATACTCTGGAACTCTCTGCCCCAACATATAAGACTATCCTTCCTTGGAAACCTTGAAAAGGAACCTGAAGACCCACCTCTTGCCACAAACCTACAACCTGCTTTAACCCTCAGCCCCCTAAACCACCACACAAATCAGTTCTACCCTCTCCTACTGTATCCTCACTCATCCCTTGTAGAGTGAGCCCTCGCGGGTAGGGTCCTCTCTACTCCTGTATCAGTTTGTGCCTTGTATTGTTCATAATTATTCTACTTGTTACTACGTACACTCCCTGTTCACATGTAAAGCACCATGGAATAAATGGTGCTATAATAATAATTTTAAGGGAACTTGTTAGCATTTCGATCTGCAGGTTCAGAATCCTTTCCTAACCATCCCTGTATAAGCCAAGGGTGTACTCTAAAAATGGAAAACAAAGCTTTTACCACCTTTGAATTACAGATGCAAATGAGCCCAGTGACTAGTTGTTAGGGTGTTATTACACCAGCCAAGACAGTCCTTTTGGTTATACTTGTCCCGGCTTCAGAGGTCATAGTGCACATGATCTGGAGCTGGGAAGCGTCCCCTGGCTAATATGCACAAAGGGCAGGGCCAGAAATTAACACAGTGGCTCAGGTACCCAGAGGAGCCAAAGACACGCTGGAAAGGCTGCATCACTAACAAAGGTTGTTATTATAGCCCCCATTGTCCCACCATCGATTCTACAACTGCACCAACGATCAAAGGGGGCATACAAATAACATTGTGAACAATAAGAATATATACAGAGATTATATCTGTGTGCATGTTAGCCGAAGGACACTTCCCAGCTCTAGATCATGCACACTGCACCTTCTAAAGCTGTGAAAAGTACACCCAATATACTGAGGCCCACTGCAGAGAACCAGATAGAGCTGCAGGCGGGCGCAAGATTTTGATGATGACAGTTATCAAGTCCACAGTGGCATGATAACCACAGAAAAAAGCAGTTTTTTTCTGGTGTAATAACACCCTATCGACTAGTCGCTGGGCTCATTTGCATTCAAAATGTATTACCTTTTGCATTCAAAGGTAATAAATGCTTTTTTCCACTTTTAGAGTACAGTATTAGCTTATACGGGGATGGTTAGGAAAGGATTCTGAACCTGCAGACTGAGATGTTAATGGGTTGAAGGGCACAAACAAGCCGACAGATTCCCTTTAATAATAATGATTAAACAGGGATTTTTGTGTACCAACTGTAAAATCCTTTTCTCCTAGTTCACCATTGGGGAACACAGTACCGTGGGTGTATGCTTTTCTGCCACTAGGAGGCGACACTAAGAGACAAAAGTTAAGCCATCCTTCCTGCAGTATACACCGTCTATAGGCGTGCAGTCAGTTTAGTACTACAGCAGAAGAGCACGTTGACGTAATATGGTACAAGAAAAACGTGAGCCAAAGATATGTACAAATTATTTACAACTGAAGAGGGTGAATGCTGTGTCCCCCAATAATGAACTAGAAGAAAAAGATTTTACGGTGAGTACACAAAAAAGGGGATTTTTGTGTACTCACCGTAAAATCCTTTTCTCTTAGCCTCTAATTGGGGGACACTGGACTGTGGGTGTTATGCTGCTGTCCACTAGGAGGCAACACTAGGCAGAATCTGCAAAAGAGTTAAGTGGCTCCTCCTCTGCAGTATACACCCCTGAAGCAGGAAGTGCTTCTCCAGTTTTGTGCTAAAGCAGGAGAGTTAACAGATAATAACAGTGACCCAGGAAGTCTACACAGGCAACCTGTGTAAACAAATATAGTTAACAAGGTAATAACAGTGTAAACAGTTAAGAGTTAGCAGAGTAATACTAGTACCACAAGGCCTGTAACTAAGCAGGCACATGTGGAAAACAGTGAAGAGTTAACGAGCATATAATCGTACAACAAGGCCTGTAACTAAACAGGCTCACAGTACTACAAGGCCTGAAACTTAACAGGCACAAGTTTAAACAGTCAACAGTTAACAGAGTGATAATAGGCAAACATATGTAAACATGTTAACCATGTAACAGCTAAGAAGCTATGTGAGAACTGTAGAAAAGGCCCACAAGGGCAATCCCGTCCGTAGCAGGATGTGCCGGAACACTGGCGGACGGGATGAGTGTTCTGATGGTATAAGCGTCTTGGATGGTTAGACGAATCCATCTGGTTAGAGGAACCTTAGAGACTGACGTGCCTTTATTTCTGTCCTGTGGAAGAAGGAAGAAGAGAATTCGGCCTCTTTGAAAGGCACTGTGCTGGATACCTAGATGTGTAGGGCCCTGGCAAAGTTCTGTATATGTAGGTCCTTCATGACTGGATAGACTGGAGTCGGACGCAGCGATGACAGAGAGATGTTTTAGGAGTATACTGACTTAGAAGGATGGAACCAGCCATAGGGCGATCTTGTCCAGGTGGAAGACCAGAAAAGATGGTTGGCATGAGAGCACTGTAAGTACTGATAGCTCTGGAGAGAAAAGTAATCTCCACAGAAAACTACCGCTGTTTGGATGAGAATGCTAAGGATAATATCCTATAGAGCAGAGGTCCCCAACTCCAGTTCTCAAGGCCCACCAACAGTGCATGTTTTCAGGATTTCCTTGGCATTTGACAGTTGGAATCACCACCTGTGCAGGAGATTGAATTATCAACTGTCAAATTTCTAAGGAAATAATGAAAACCTGGACCGTTGGTGGGCCTTGAGGACTGGAGTTGGGGACCTCTGCTATAGAGGATCAAAACGTGAGTCTTGCAAGGCCGTGAGGACGATGTTTAGGTCTCACGTGTGTAGTCCTGTTGTCTGGAGACCTTAAATGGCAGATCCTTCGAAGGAAGGGTATTCATAGAACTCTGGTGGCAAGACATTTTTTGAAAGAAGGCGAAACGGGTTGAAAACTGCTGTGTGAGAGACCCCAAAGACAGACCTGCATCTAGGTCTTAGAGGAAGAAACGGAAAGTTCTTGGTATAAAGTAGGGTCAAGAAGAATGACCTGTAGAGGTGTCCCAAGGAAAAAGAAAAGGAAAACCATTACACATGTGTGATGGTATATCGTCAATAAGGCTGGTTTCCTTGCTGTAACTATGGTCTCTACAATGTCCATGAAAAAACCCTTGGGTTAAATTCCAGGTCTCAAGGGCTACGCCATTAATTCAGATTTAAGGAATTCTAAGGGAGAACTGGCCGTGAGAGAGCAGGTCTGGACTGTCTTTCAGTCGTCCTGATACTGCTGTTATGAGTTGGACGAAATCTACGTCCAAGAACATTTGGCCAGTCTGAGACCACAGGGATGAGACGGCGACGTTCTAGTTTGACATTCCGCACTATTCTAGTAGTGGGGAAGGAGTATAGAGGAGACGGATACAGGTCCAGTCGCATCTGTCCTATTGACTGCGGGTCCTAGAACCTGGTCAGGAATAAGGAACATTGGCTTGGAGGCGTGATGCTGTCAGGACCCCATCTGCAGTTTAGTTGCTCTGGTAGCCCTGACGGAGGACATCTGGCGTAAGAGACAGATTCCCTGAGTCCATCTCTTGGCGTGATAGGGAAAACCACTTTCCCGATGTGTACGCATGGTACGAGAACAGCTGAAGTACAGTGTTCAAGGCTTCCACCTGATGAAGGATGTGGCAAAACGTTTGACATCGCTTGGAAAGTGCGGGTACACCCTGGTGGTTGACATGCCCTGGCTTTGGCATTGTCTGGTTGTATCCTGACATGTCCGACTGCAAGACGGTGACTGAATGATTTCAGTGTTATAACTACTGCCCAAATCTTCGTAGATTGAGGGGCAACTTCGTATCTAGGCGAAACTACTGCCATGTGCATTGTGATGGGGCACATTGCACCACATCCTGTTCTCGTGCCAAGCCTGGATAATTGAAGGCCGGAGATGAGGGTAAGCCAATGGAACTGTTGCCACTATCTTATGGCTGAGACTTCATATGTGTAAATATGGTAGACTTGTGTAGGGTAATCTGCCAACCGAGTCTTGCCAACAAGCCCAGTGAAGTGACACTGCGTTCGCAGTCCCTGGAAATCATGCATTGAGGAATAAGTCGGCCAGAGATGGGAAACTCCTGGAATGCAGTATAGATATGGCCAACCTCAGGCTGGGCAAAAAACCTTTGTATTCTCTTTTGACTCCTGAGTCGAGAAGGAACTGACTGCGTGGAAATAAGTTCGGGCTACAGCCAAACAGGGGATTGGAGGGACCATCCATTGGGTTCATGCGGTCGGGAGTCTGCGAGGTTCTGCTTCGAAGCAGGCTGTGCAGAGTGTTTGCGCATGTCATCTCAACCCGAGAATCTATATATAGGTGCAGTGAGGAGATTGGCAGCTGAGCCCGTGCTCCGCGTTCTGCGACCCAGAGTTTCGTTTCTTTTTTTTTTTTTTTTTATAGTCTGGGGAGG